>JAOPSE010000206.1:0-1200000 GCA_029449295.1 Zea luxurians | reverse complement strand
GAACACTAAGAGGAGAATTTTATTTAGGGGGAGTTTTGTTTAAGTCAAAGGAAAAGCATCTGAAACAGGGGGAGAAAATTTCAAATCTTGAAAATGCTTTCTTCAATCTTATTCATGTATCTTTGACTATTTGCAAAAAGGTTTTTGAAAAGAATTTTACAAAGAATTTGCAAAACAAAACCCGTGGTGCAAATGTGGTCCAAAATATTAAATAAGAAGAAAACCATCCACATCTATTGAGATAAGTATATTGGTTTCAATTTCAAGCAACCTTTGCACTTACATTATGCAAACTAGTTCAATTCTGCACTTTTATATTTGCTTTGGTTTGTGTTGGCATCAATCTCCAAAAACGGGGAGATTGAAAGGGAAATAGGGTCAAACCTTTTCCATATGAATTTTGGTGGTTGAATTGCCCAACACAAATTATTGGACTAACTAGTTTACTCTAGATTATGAGTTCTACAGGTGCCAAAGGTTCACTATAAACCAATACAAGTCAAAAGAAAGGGTTCAAAACTAAGGAGCAATTTGTACCGAAGGCAGCCCTGATCTGGCGCACCGGACTGTCCGGTGCACCAGGGAGCTCGACGCTGAACTTGCCAGCTTCGGGAATTTGGGAGGCCGCTCCGCTATAATTCACCGGACTGTCCAGTGCAACACCGGACTGTCCGGTGTGCCAGCGGAGCAACGACTACTTCGCGCCAACGGTCGTCTACGGGGGCATTAAATGCGCTACAGTGCGCGCCTGCGCGCGCAGAAGTCAAAGCAGGCGCCAGAAGGCGCACCGGACAGTCTACAGGACCTGTCCGGTGCACCACCGGACTGTCTGGTGGCCCCGCAAGTCAGAGCTCCAACGGTCAAACCCTAACGGTTGGGTGACGTGGCTGGCGCACCGGACTGTCCGGTGCGCCCGTCGATAGAAGCCATCCCCAACAGTCATTTTGGTGGTTGGGGCTATAAATACCCCCAACCACCCCACATTCATGGCATCCAAGTTTTCAGCCTTCACACCTCATACAAGAGCTATAGCATTCAATACAAGACACAAACAAAGAGATCAAATCCTCTCCCAAGTCCGGAATCACTCCAACCAAATAAGTGACTAGAGAGAGACATTTGTGTTCATTTGAGCTCTTGCGCTTGGATTGCTTTTCTTCTTCCTTCTTTCTTATGCTCAACTCACTTGTAATCAAAACAAGAGACACCAATTTTGTGGTGGTCCTTGTAGTGGACTTAGTGTCCCATTTGATTGAGAAGAGAAGCTCACTCGGTCTAAGTGACCGTTTGAGAGAGGGAAAGGGTTGAAAGAGACCTGGTCTTTGTGACCATCTCAACGGGGAGTAGGTTTGCAAGAACCGAACCTCGGTAAAACAAATCACCGTGTCATCCGCTTTATTTCCTTGGTTGATTTGTTTTGCGCCCTCTCTTTTGGACTTGTTTATATTTCTAACGCTAACCCCGGCTTGTAGTTGTGCTTAAGTTTATAATTTTCAGATTCTGCCTATTCACCCCCTCTAGGCAACTTGCAATGATAATGATGATTTAACTTCTCTTTTTGCAAACCTTACCAAGGATCAAAAAAAGATAAATGAATTTATAGAAATCATAAACGAGAAGGATGATCTCTTGGAATGTCAAGAAGACTTGCTCGTTAAGAAAAATAAGAAGTTTGTTAAACTAAAAAATGCTTATGCTCTTGAAGTAGAAAAATGTGAAAATTTGTCAAAGGAACTTAATGATTGCAATGATTCAATTTCTTGTCTTAAAACCGAAAGTGCTAGTTTAATTGATAAGATTGAAGAATTGAATGCTTGCAATGTTTTTACATCTACCGTTGAGCATGTCACAATTTGCACTAGATGTAGAGATGTTAATATTGATGCTATGGATGATCACCTTGCCATGATTAAAGAACAAAATGATCACATAGCTAAATTAAATACTAAAATTATCGAGCATGAGTTATAAAAATAAAAAATTTAAATTTGCACGTAGTATGCTTTATAATGAGAGACACCCTGGCATTAAGGATGTCATTGGCTTCCAACAAGGGAGCCAAAGCAACACCAAACTTAATGCCCCCAAGAACAGACTATCTAATTTTGTTAAGGGTAAGGCTCCCACGATTCAGGATAGAGAGGGTTACATTTTATATCCTGAGAACTATCCTGAGCACAAAATTAGGAAAATTCATGCTAGAAAATATCATACTATTTCTTATCATGCTTATATGTATAGTAATGAGGCTTCTAGCTCTAGGCATTTAGCTCATATCAAAATGCCTAAAAGGAAGACTGCTAATGCATCCAATGAACATCGCATTTGATTCAAAACCTTTGATGCATCTTTTATGCTTACTAACAAATCAGGCAAGATAGTTGCTAAATATGTCGGGGCAAACACAAGAGTCCTATGACTTGTGTTTGGTACCCAAGGTGCTTGTTTCTAATGTGAAAGGACCCAAGACCATTTGGGTACCTAAGAACAAGGCCTAAATTTGTTTTGTAGGTTTATGCATCCGGCGGGTCAAGTTGGATAATCGATAGCGGGTGCATAAACCACATGACAGGGGAGAAAAGGATGTTCTCCTCGTATAAGAAAAATAATGATCCCCAAAGGACAATCACATTCGAGGACGGAAATCAAGGTTTGGTCAAAGGTTTGGGTAAAATTGCTATATCTCCTGACCATTCCATTTCTATTTTTTTCTTGTAAATTCTTTAGATTACAACTTGATTTATGTTTCTCAATTATGCAAAATGGGTTACAACTGTCTTTTTACTGAAGTTCGTGTTACTGTTTTTATAAGAAGTGATGATTCAGTAACTTTTAAGGGAGTGTTAGATGGTCAGCTATATTTAGTTGATTTTAATGATAACAACGCTGAACTGGACACTTGCTTAATTGCTAAAACTAATATGGGCTGGCTCTAGCATCACCGACTTGCTCATGTTGGGATGAAGAATCTTCACAAGCTTCTAAAAGGAGAACACATTCTAGGAATAATAAATGTTCATTTTGAGAAAAACAGGATTTGTAGCGCATGTCAAGCAAGGAAGCAGGTTGGAGCTCATCATCCACACAAGAACATCATGACGACCGACTGGCCACTTGAGCTACTCCATATGGATCTATTTGGCCTGATTGCTTACATAAGCATCGACAGGAGTAAGTATTGTTATTGTGGATGATTATTCTCGCTTCACTTGGGTATTCTTTTTGCAGGAAAAATCTCAAACTCAAGAGACCTTAAAGAGATTCTTAAGACATACTCAAAATGAGTTCGGATTGAGAATCAAAAAGATTAGAAGCGACAATGGAACAGAGTTCAACAATTCTCAAATTGAAGGATTTCTTGAGGAGGAGGGAATCAAGCATGAGTTATCTTCTCCATATACACCCCAACAAAATGGTGTTGTGGAGAGGAAGAATAGAACTCTTTTGGATATGGCAAGGACCATGCTTGATGAGTATAAGACACCTGATCGGTTTTGGGCGGAGGCAATTAACACCGCCTGTTACTCCATCAACCAACTCTATCTTCACCGAATCCTTAAGAAGACATCGTATGAACTCCTCGCCGGTAAAAAGCCCAATGTTTCTTACTTTAGAGTTTTTTGGAGCAAATGCTTTATTCTTATCAAAAGAGGTAGAAATTCTAAATTTGCTTCTAAAGCAGTAGAAGGCTTTTTACTTGGTTATGACTCAAACACAAGGGCATATAAAGTCTTCAACAAGTCCACTGGATTAGTTGAAGTTTCGTGTGACATTGTGTTTGATGAGACTAATGGCTCCCAAGTGGAGCAAGTTGATCTTTATGAACTAGATGATGAAGAGGCTGTGTGTGTCACGCTAAGGAACATGTCCCTGGGGATGTGTGTCCAAAAGAACCCGAAGAGCCCTCACAAGCATAAGATCAACCATCATCTTCTATACAAGCATCTCCACCAACCCAAGATGAGGAAATGGCTCAAGAGGATGTGGATGAAGATCAAGACGATGAGCCACCTCAAGAGGAGGACATGGATCAAGGGAGAGATGAAGATAATGAAGACAAAGAAGATAATCAAGAGATTCAGGATCAAAGACCACCACACCCAAGAGTCCAACAAGCAATTCAAAGAGATCACCCCGTCAACTCCATTCTTGGTGACATCCACAAGGGGTAACCAATAGATCTTGAGTTGCTCATTTTTGTGGACATTACTCTTTTGTGTCTTCTATTGAGCCATACTAGATAGAGGATGCACTAAGAGATCCGGACTGGGTGGTGGCAATGCAAGAGGAGCTCAACAACTTCACATGGAATAAGGTATGGCATTTAGTTCCATGTCTTAACCAAAATGTTGTAGGTACCAAATGGGTATTCCTCAACAAACAAGATGAGCATGGTGTGGTGACCAGGAACAAAGCCCAACTTGTTGCCAAGGTATATTCATAAGTCGAAGGTTTTGATTTTGATGAAACCTATGCACATGTAGCTAGGCTTGAGTCAATTCGTATATTACTTGCCTATGCTACTTACCATGGCTTTAAGTCATATCAAATGGACGTGAAGAGTGCCTTCCTCAATGGCCCTATTAAGGAAGAGGTATATGTTGAGCAACCTCCTGGCTTTGAAGATACTGAGTATCCTACACATGTTTATAAGCTCTCAAAGGCGCTTTATGGGCTCAAGCAAGCCCCGAGAGCATGGTATGAATGCCTGAGAGATTTTCTTACCACTAATGGATTCAAAGTTGGTAAAGTTGACCCTACTCTCTTCACTAAAACAATTGCTAAAGACTTGTTCATATGCTAAATTTATGTTGATGATATTATATTTGGGTCCACTAACAAGTCTTCTTGTGAAGGGTTTAGTAGGATTATGATATTGAAATTCGAGATGTCTATGATGGGGGAGTTGAAGTATTTTCTTGGATTCCAAATCAAGCAACTCCAAGAGGGCATCTTTATTTGCTAAACTAAGTACATTCAAGACATACTCAATAAGTTTGGGATGAAGAATGCCAAACCCATCAAGACTCCCATGGGAACCAATGGGCATCTCGACCTCGATACGGGAGGTAAATCCGTAGATCAAAAGGTATATCAATCGATGATAGGATCTTTACTCTATTTATGTGCTTCACTACCGGATATTATGCTTTCTATATGCATGTGTGCAAGGTTCCAGGCAAATCCTAAGGAAGTTCACCTTAGGGCCGTGAAAAGAATCATGAGATATTTAGTTTACACTCCTAGGTTTGGGCTTGGGTACCCCAAGTGATCTACCTTTGATCTAATTGGGTATTCCGATGCTGATTATGTCGGATGTAAAATTGATAGGAAGATCACATCAGGGACTTGTCAGTTTCTAGGAAGATCCCTGGTGTCTTGGGCTTCAAAGAAAAAAAGTAGTAGCTCTTTCCATTACTGAAGCCGAGTATATTGTTGCAGGACATTGTTGTGCACAATTACTCTAGATGAGGCAACCCCTTAGGGACTATGGCTACAAGTTGAGCAAAGTCCCTCTCCCATGTGATAATGAGAGTGCAATCCGCATTGCGGATAATCCCGTTGAACACAGCCGCACTAAGCACATAGACATCTGGTATCACTTTTTGAGAGATCACCAACAAAAGGGGGATATCGAAATTGCCTATGTTAGCACCCACAACCAATTAGCTGATATCTTTACCAAGCCCCTGGATGAAAAGACTTTTAGCAAGTTTAGGAATGAGCTAAACATCTTATATTCTCAGAACTTTGATTGAAATCCTGCTCACATTGCTCATTTATATATGTTTGGTCATATCTCTTTCATTTGGTAAACATGTATATTTCTTATTCTTCTTATGCCAAAGCTAAGGCTAATATACTTCCAAGTGTATTTCTATCCTTAGTCTTAGATTGAAAGGGAAATGGAGTATTCGGCAAAGGCAAGGCTTCCACTACGACTCTATCGGTATCATTTATCCTTTGCCCTACTCATGAATTTTAGCTCATATCCTTTTTACAAAGGGGAGAGAACTAAGGCCTCTGTTGGGGGCCTTCGTCTTCCGAAGGTCCTCACAAACATGATTTAACAATGTTTCCCAAGTGCAATGTATGTACAGGTACCTTTGGACTCGGAATAAAACTGTACACAATATGAAAAGCTTGGTCGAGACGAAGGTTGATGCTACTCCGAAGCTACGCGCAAAAGAGCTTCGGCTCAGCGGCATCAAAAGGAACCGACTTAAAGGGGAAAAGGCTATCTAGTCCTCGTTGGATTGTCCTTAAGTCAATAGTAAACATAAAGGACATGAATGTAATTTTACACAGGCTGCACCCTGTGCCTATAAATAGATGAACAGTACCCCCGTACTGTTCATGCTGACTTGTGTTCGCTCGTGCGTCACGCTTGGACTTTTACCTTCTGTCAAGCCGAAGGTATAAATGTAATTCAATATTGTTTCTGTTTATCCATAATAATATGAAGAAGAGATAGTAAATAATATCATATGATTATTCATGTCGTCTCTTATGTTTCATATGCTTCTTCTTTCATTAACTTATGCTGCGGTGATGAAGTTAAGTCCTTCATGACCTTCGTCTGAGGATCATTAAATCCTAAGGGAGATAATGCTTCGAAGGACGAAGGGTATTAACATTTAACATTTTATGTTGCCTTGTTCTTAACTCATAGCATTTGAGAACAAGTCCCCAACATTGGCGCCCACCTCCAGTATACTCACTTCCACAATCTTTGGCAAAGCATCAACCTTCATCATGCCACTGAAGAAGATAACAGCGCCAGGGGCTGCACTGCAGCCATTGGACACAAACCAGGAGACTCTCTCTCTCTGAGAGGCTAGAAGCCAAAAGAGAAAGGCCACCAGTCCAACACTTCGGGAGGAGGAGTTGGACCAGGAGATCAGGGACATGGAAATCATCCACCAGCAGGTGCAAAGGAAAAAGGAAAAGATGACTCGGCTGGCCAATCTTCAAAGGAAGATCGATGAAGCTACGGAGGAAGTGCGTCATCTTACTCAAGATGATCATGACCGAAGGCCCCAACACAGGGAGCTTCGTCAAGAGGGCTCATTCAACGAAGATGAATGGTACGATGATTTTAATCATGGTACCTTTACTTTTGATGATGCCTCTCCTCTGGCAGCAGAATTGTAGGCTATCCCATGGCCACAATCCTACAAGCCACCCCAGCTACCCATGTACGATGGGCACTCGGACCCAAAGCAATTCTTGATGAGCTATGAGGCAACAATATCCTCATACGAAGTCATGGCAAAGTCCTTCGTCATGGCAGTCCGAAACGTGGCCCATACATGGTATTCTTCTCTTCGGCTAGGGACAATCATGTCATGGCAGAAGCTCAAGGACATGCTGGTTACCAGTTTTCAAGGCTTTCAGATGAAGCCAGTCACAGCTCAGGCCTTGTTCTAGTGCACACAAGACCATGAGGAATACCTTTAGGCGTATGTCCGAAGGTTCTTGCGGCTGAGAGCACAAGTGCCCACAGTGCCCATTGAAATTGTCATTGAGGCCATGATCAAGGGTCTTCGGCCAGGACCTACGGCTCAATACTTCGCCAGGAAACCTCCCCAAACTCTGGAGAAGCTGCTTCAGAAAATGGATGAGTACATCCGGGCAGACAATGACTTCCGACAAAGAAGGGAGGAAGCTTACAGATTTTCTGAGATGACTGTCACATCCGGTTTTAGAAGGCAAACCGAATGCGAACCATATACGTGCAAGGATCAACAATTCACGTACACAGCAGTTACATAACTGGACATCATCACACAATGCTAAAATAATGACATAAAAGGGTAATAATAGTCGATTACATCATGATGTCCGAGACATCCACATAGTCTTTAACAATTATCAAAGTGCGGAAAAGAAACGTAGATACACACGGCCTACACAGGCAGCCGACTAGGGGTTTGCCGCTAACCCACGCCTAGAACTCATCGTACTCATGAAACTCCTGGAAGTCCTCCTCCACGACTTCATCTTCACCTGAGCAGTGGTTGCAACACGAACAACCTGGGGGGGGGGGGGGTTGGTGTGTAAAGCAAGGGTGAGTACACATCAACATACTCAGCAATATGTCCCGTTTGGCAGTAGTGGACTAGCTTTATGTGGAGTTAAGTCAAGTAGTTGCTTTTAGTTGGTCAGGTTATTATTACTAGTAGAAAGCCAGGTTTTAGCATTAACCCAAGTTATTAACCCAATGTATCCTTTCCAAATGGAAAGAATACCACTTACCATTACCATAGTCATAACCAAAATCATCATCCTCATCACCACATGCGAACCATACATCTCTGATCAAGTATCTCTAATCAATGGAGCTCCCTTGGCCACTCATAACCGCGAGCACAGCTGATATATCAGTTTCGTAACACTCTGCAGAGGTTGCGCACTTTACCCACAAGCCGTGATTCCCTCTTGCCTTGGGTCGATCAAACCCTTAAACACTACCAAGGTGAATAGGCAGGGTTTCACTACGTAGCCTTTACAAAGATTCCCTAAGGCTATAGCTGCCCGTTAGGTTTCCTAAATGTATCGCACTCCTCCCCAAGGGGCAAACCAACCTTAGCAGAGCGAGCCGCATACACTGAGCCCCATTGATGGCACAACGGCGAAGCGAACTACACCCTAGTTCCTCTAATTACTCAGCTAAGGGCGTCCCATTCTACCCTCATGGTTGCACTGTTTTCCCAGGCGGTCATCCAACACCAGTCCTTATGGAGAGGCACTCGAGAAATAGCTTGAGTCCCCTAAATGTCACAGAACCATCATCATAATCAAAAGGGAAATCAGCGTATCATAGATAATCTCATCATGTTCATTGATTAATGTGAAGCACTAGCATATAGCTAAACTGAAATAACCCAACCAAAATAGGTAAACAAGGACAAGATAAACAAAAGCTAGTAAATCCTTAGGTATAAACTGTGTAAAAGCGGGGAGTGAATTATAAGAATGAGTAGGACATAGATGGGTCAAGGGGCACTTGCCTTCACCAACCGACCGCTACTCAGGGTCTTTACCTGCAACTCCTTCGGACTCCGCCAACTGACCGTTATCTATACGAGTTGCAAACATACATTTCACAAGTTTTAATACAAAGGAACAGTACACCATACGATAGAATGCAATAAATAGACAGACGTTCGACGCAGGGCTCGTACCTACAACTAAACAAGAAAGAGAAAGTAACGGTCGAGGCTACGGTCGAGAAGCGATCACGTTACATGATTATGGATTCAAATACTCGTCTAAACAGAATGGTATTAATTTAGCCATCGCGTTAAGCATAAGGTAAAGTCACGTTCCATATTTAATTTTTATGAACAAATTAAGGTAAGTTAAAAGGATTGTCGCGCGGCGAAACGCGCGACACAACACTTAAACTGAATTAAGAAATAAACGACTCATCGCGCGACAGAGCGCGCAACGAGACACTTGCAATAATTATAAAGAGACGTTAAGCGTCGCGCGACGAAACGCACGACGGCATACGTCAACTGAAATGAATTTAAAATGAAACGTCGCACGACGAAGCGCGCGACACAGCTCATTAATTAAAGATGAATTTAAAATGAATCATCGCGCGACGAAGCGCGCGATGCAGCACATCGATTAAACTAAAATAAAAAGATTAAACTGAAACTCGAACTCCGCACAACTACAGTCGCGCGCGCGAGAACACGCTGCGCGTGCTGGGGGCACGCGAGGCCACGCCGGGGCACGGGTTGCGGGACGCGAGGCCACCGAGGCGCTAGGACGCGGGCGCACAGGGGCGCGGGCGTGGGCGTGCCGGGCCGCTGGGGCGCCTAGGCCGTGCCGTGGGAGGGGCAGGGGGCCGCGCCAGGGGAGGGGGCCGAGGCTATGCCGCGGGGGAGCAGGGGTGCGCCGCGGGGAGTAGGGGGCTGTGCCGGGGGAGGGTAGGGGGCCACGCTGGGGAGGGGCAGGGGCCGCCGCGGGGAGGGTAGGGGGCCACGCCGCGGGGGAGGGCAGGGGCCGCGCCGCGGGGGAGGGCAGGGGGCCACGCCGTCGGGGAGCAGGGGCCGTGGCACCGGGAACCAAGGCCACGCAGGGGGAAAACAGGGGGCGCGCGTGGAAGAAGAAAAGGGAGGGGGAGGGTGTTGGGGGCCTTCGTCCTCCGAAGGTCCTCAAAAACATGATTTGACAATGTTTTCCAAGTGGATTGTGAACAGGTATCTTCGGACTCAGAATTATGAACAGGAAGTACGATCGGGACGAAGCCTGAATCAGTCGAAGGGGGATTAAAGTGGAAGACGGGCTGATTACCAAGCTCCACGAAGGATGGTGCGCAGCCGAAGCTATGCGCAGGGGAGCTTCGTCGCGATAGCAGAGAGGGGAACCGACTTAGAGATGAAAAGACTACGTGGACCTTGACAGATTTTCATAAGTCATTGACAAATGTAATGGACATGAATGTAATTTTACGTGGGCTGCGTCCCACGTCTATAAATAGATGAACAGTACTCCCGTACTGTTCACGCTGACTTGGCATATGCTTTTGCGTCACGCTTGTACTTTTTACCTTCTCTCAGGACCGAAGGTACATTTGTAATTTGTAATCATTTCTATTTCTTCATGTTAATAAAATAGAAATGATTCTATAATGATGTTTATATTTCATGCTTTATATGCTTTATATGAATCCTTCGTCATTACTTGTCATATTTACGAAGGTATGTTTCTTGTGACCTTCGTCCGAAACTCATTGTTTCTCGAAGGGGAACAATGTTTAGTAGGATGAAGGGCTTTAACACTTAACACTTTTTATGTTGCCTTGTTCTTAACTCTTAGCATTTGAGAACAAGTCCCCAACATTGGCACCCACCTCCGGTGAACTCACTTCCACTTCGAGTTTTTTGAACGCCTTCGGAAGCTATAGACCTTCGCTATGGCACCGAAGAAAGCTTCAGCGGCTGGGGCTGCAGCACTGCAACCGCTGGACCCCAACCAGGAGACCGTCTCTCTTCGGGAAGCCCGAAGCCAGAAAAGGAAGGCCCTCAGCCCGACGCTTCAGGAAGATGAACTAGACCAAGAAATCAGGGATATGGAGATGCTACATCAACAGGTGCAGAGGAAGAAGGAGAAGATGGCCCGGCTAGCTGAGTTGCAAAGGCAGATAGACGAAGCCTCTGAGGAAGTTCGCCATCTTACTCACGATGAGCAAAACAGAAGGCCTCAGCAGAAAGACCTTCATCAGGAGGGCTTCGTCAACGAAGATGACTGGTATGACAATTTCCATCAGGGAAATTTTGTTTTCGATGATGCTTCTCCTTTGTCCGCTGAGCTGCAGGCTACACCTTGGCCTCCATCCTATAAGCCACCCCAGCTTCCCATGTTCGACGGCCACTCAGACCCGAAGCAGTTCTTGATGAGCTACGAAGCAACAGTGTCTTCGTATGGGGGCAATACTGCAGTCATGGCGAAGTCTTTCGTTATGGCTGTCAGGAATGTTGCTCAGACCTGGTATTCCTCCCTTCGACCAGGAACGATCACCTCATGGCAGAAGCTGAAGGATATGTTGTTAACCAGTTTTCAAGGATTTCAGACGAAGCCGGTCACTGCTCAAGCCTTGTTTCAGTGCACTCAGGATCATGAAGAATACCTTCAGGCGTATGTCAGAAGGTTCTTGCGTTTGAGGGCACAGGCACCAACGGTGCCCAATGAAATTGTTATCGAAGCCATGATCAAGGGGCTTCGTCCTAGACCTGCAGCCCAATACTTCGCTAGGAAGCCTCCTCAGACTCTGGAGAAGCTACTCCAAAAGATGGACGAGTACATTCGTGCTGATAATGACTTTTGCCAAAGAAGGGAGGAGGCCTTCAGATTTTCTGAGATGACCAGGGGCTTCGGGGGACGATTCTATCCGAGGCATGTCAGGTCCATCCACAACACTCAAAATGATGATAAGGGGAGTCAGCAGAACAGGCCGCAGTGCTCCTCACAGGCTTCGGGGCAACAGCAAACTTTCTTTCGGCCACCAGCTCCAAGAGGCAGAGGCGCCAGGGGCTTCGGCGGGAGATTTGGAGATCAACCAAGGAGGACATTTTGCTTATTCTGCGGTGAGAACAAGGGCCATACCACCAGGATGTGCCATGTCACCATCCAGAAACAAAAGGAGCTAGCAGAAGCTGCAGCGCAACAGGGACAGCCGAAGCAGGTCATGCATACTGCTTCGTACCATCAGCCTTACATCCCGGAGTACGTGGGCAACCACCCTGCAGTTTCCGTAGCTTCGGCAAGTCAACCTCAAGCTTCATGGCAACAGCCCCCGCCTCCACCTCCGCTGCAACAAGGCCAACAGCCAGAAGGGAGCCAATATGTCCTGCACCAAAGGGATCTCAGAGAGCAATCTGAAGCCCGTACAGTCAATAGTACTGTGCCAGAGTCGAAGCACATTTATTGACAAATATCCTACTTTGATAGCAGTCTTTTCCGTTTAAGTTCTGTTTTCTGTGTAATAAAGAACACTTCAGTTTTCATATAATACTTTCGTGGTTGGTTATCAGAAAAACCTATTTTCTCTACAGGCTTAAGTTGCCGAAGCTTAAAAATTTGCGGTAACAAGGAGGACCTTCGGATTATTAAAGATCCTTCAACGCAACAAAAAGTCGTTCTAAGGAACGCAGAGTAAGTTGCCGAAGTTACAAAAAGCCGTTCCAAAGGGAGCGCAGTGTAAGTTTTTTGCTCCAAAGACGTTCCTAAGGGAATGCAGAGCATACAGCGAAAAGTCAACGCTGATACCGCCTAAGTAAAAGGCGAAGAAGCTCCAAAGACGTTCCTAAGGGAATGCAGAGCTTATACCGCCTAAGTAAAAGGCGAAGAAGCTCCAAAGATGTTCCTAAGGGAATGCAGAGCTTATACCGTCTAAGTAAAAGGCGAAGAAGCTCCAAAGACGTTCCTAAGGGAATGCAGAGCTTACGAATATATTTTGTGTGTATCTTCGGAACAAATGTCATTTGCATAACATAACATCATCACATCATTTTGCATAACATAAGCATCATACATCATATTGCATTTGGCAAAAGAAGGGGACAAAGTATCAACCTTCGAAAGGACGTTTTGAGAAAGTGAAAATTGTGTAAAGTCACGAGGGAATACAATGATAATCTTCGGAATACAGCTTCGGGGAATATTTTTACGAAGCATGGACGAGCTTCATCAGAGCAATATCGAAATTGTATAGCCTCGGAGAATGTTTTCACGAAGCATGGGCGTGTTTCATCAGAATAATTTTAACGGAGAATGTCTTCTTCACGAAGCATGAAAAGAAGGGAAGGTGTTTTTTCGCCAAAGGCTCAAAAATGGTATGTATGTAGAGTTTCATGCATCGTAAAGAATTGAATAATGAAAAGAGACTTGTATATTACATTCAAATGTACAAAATGTTACATAGATCACAATTTAAATGTTTTTTCTAAATAGCATCTAATCTTCTCTTAATACTGCTTCGGCGGCTTCATTTAGAAGTTGATCAACAACTTTATCCATGATAGCTTCGGCCATTTGTTTAATTTCGTCATCCCCTTTTGTGTGAGGGTCGGCAGTCGATCCAACAGGTTCTGAGGGAAGAGAACATTTCTTTATTACTATTACAAATTGCGAGCAAAGTTTGAAATAAAAATTACAACACAAATAAGAATGACTAATTAATACCTAATTGCCTTTCGGGCTCTGCACTTCTTTCGGCAGCTTCTGCCACTTTCCTAGCATCATGGATGCCTCTTTCACTTCTTTGAATTATTTCTTGCGCCATTTCTCGGCCGCCATTGTCCCAGATATCGGTGAAGAATTTACCGCCAACCATGCTGGCTTCGGTCGAGGGATCTTTGATGTCTTCGGAGGACAGGGTAGCTTCGGACTGAGCTAAGGATTTTATATGTTCACAACCTTTTTTCTCCAAAACAGCAGCAATTCCTCTGGCGCCTGAAAAAGCGCAGATGTCACCGCGGCTGCTCAGGATTTCCTCGAAGGCTTCTGCTTCGTGATTGATCCAGTCCAGTGGACCTTCGGGATTGCCTCTAGGAAAATTCTCTTCACTAGAAAAGGCGCCAACGCTGGCGAAGCTGGATTTTATCTTTTTGACGCATTCTACAGATTTAATATAGCATTTCCTCTGAGATGCACGAAGCTCCTTAACACTTAACTCCAATTTATTGACCAAATGATCGCTAAGTTCTCGTTTTGTTTCCTCAAGCACACGTTCCTCTTTAGCTCTAGCTAGCTGTTTCTGAAGGTCTTTAATTTCACGTTTTTGGGCTTCGGCCTGGGTTTTTGAAGCAGCTTCGTCCTTCTTTACCTTATCTACCAGTGTAAGCAGAATTTTATCCTTCTCCAGAGCTTCGTTTCTCAGTTTAATAACTTCGGAGCGTAAGTTGTTGAACGCAATATCATAGCTTTCATCTTCGGCGCTCTTTTGGGCTCTTAATGCGTTGCTTAGGATCAAGCCCTATACGAAAAAAAATCCACATAAGAATAAAGGACTGAGTTTCGTATTGAAAAAGTTTTTTCAAGCGCTTAATTCCCATACCTTTAGACTGTTGTACGCAAGACTGTCTGCAAGATCCTCTTTTGTCATGGCGCATAATCTAACTTCGAGCTTCGGGAAACCCATACTTCTAGCCATCTCCCGGCAGACAGATAATTCTTTGTTATCAGGGAGGCAGTATAGGAAGTCATCTTCATCTGTCCCATTGAATACTACTGCCCCCTTCGGATACTTTAACTCTCTAGCATAGTGATTCGCTTCAAAGGTCTCCTCTTCAGACAGTTTCTTCCCCGAAGCATGTCGCACGATGTAATCGCATATGCTGGAGGGAGCTTCGGGGGCGGCAGTGTCAATTTCTTCAACCAAAGCTGGTTTTGATATTTTCTCGGATTGTTCCTTGGTGGGCTCTGAAGGCCCAGCTTCAGCTTCAGCTTGTTGTTTCGAAGCCTCAGTAGATGCTTCAGCGACTTCAACAGACTCCTTTGCGGTTGTGCTTGAAGACTTAATTGTCTCCAAGACATCCAGTACGTTCACCATTCTTTTTCTTCTTGGGGTCACCAATGAGCCCTTTTGATTTTTTGTTGTTTCGACATTTGCTGAAGGACTTAAAATTTCTGATGTTTTTGGCCCTTCAATCTTCGGTTTTTCTATTGCTGAAGGTGTTTCAGTTTTCCCTTCTGTCTTCGGCACTGGAGCTGGTTCTGTAGCTTCAGGGGCCAAAGAAACTTCACCAATAAATTCTGGCACTGTGGCCGGCTCAATAAAACGCGTTCGATGGGTGAGCACCTTCATCTTTTTCCGTTGAGGCGCTGGCTCACTAGTGGCACTTGTGGTAGCTTCTGTCGCAGGAGAAGTATTTTTCCTTTTGCGACCCAATACCGGATAGTGATAGTCGGGGTAGACAAACCCGACTGCGTCAAATACACGGTTGAGCCTTTTCTTCTTTCGGCCTCCGAAGGCTGCTGATAACGCAGTGTTCTCGGCCTTCGAATATGCCCCAAGAAGTTCGTCACTTAATGTGTCAATGCTTTTCAACCAATCGTCATCAGGTTCAACAAATTTATCCCCGTATTTGAATGTGTATTTTAGTCTGACTAGTCCGCCTTCGTCGGACTCTTTAATGGTCTCCTTCGGCATTTCCCACTTTTCTGCAAGTGGCCATACCCTGAAGGCAATGTGCTCTTGGACTAAGTCCCTTGTCCCAATGAAAGAGCAGATTACGCCGAAGGCTCTTTGGCATTCTTCGGCTGCTTCATCCATTTCAATCTTCGGCCTTCGAAGTCCGAAGCGTTGCCAGATGGGGCGCATAATGATACTCTTGACATTTTCTTGCGCTGTTAAGTCATTCTTCACATAGAACCACTCCGTCATCCAGGCTCCGGGCCACCTCTTCCGAAAGGTCGGCACAGGGCAGCTTGACCCGGAGCGGGCACCGAAGCTATAACACCCAAAATTGTTGTGATATTGTTCTTTTCCCCAGGGCTTCGTCTCGTATAATAACTCATGAATGTTGCAGAAGCTTTTAGCGTTTGGTTCCAAACCTTGGCTTCTCACAGCCCAGACAAACACCCCCATTCTTATGATGGCTTCGGGGGTAATTTGATGAAGGTAGACTTGAAATGTTTTCAAGACTTCAACAACAAACTTGCTCAGGGGGAATCGAAGCCCAGCCTTGAGAAAGCTTCGGAAGATTACGACTTCATCTTCTTCTAGGGTGGGAGAAGTCTTTTCTCCAGCGTCAGCCCTCACAATAGATATATCTCGAAAATACCGCCCCCTCATATTATCAATATGACTCTGCTTGATAGTGGTTTTCCCGAAAACCGTGTGACTTGGCCGCCATGGTCGATCTTCGGCCTCTTCCCCACCACTTTCTACATCATAGCTGTCGCTGTCACCAGTATCTTCGGACAAACCTTCAAGAATCTCCTTGGTGATTTTCTCCGTATTGGTCTCCGCCATCGCTATCAGGAACCCCAAATTCTTCTCTTCCTCGAGACTCAGCTTCGTCTCAGCAGGGATCTTCTTACCTTCAGACATCTTCGGACACGCTAAAAACTGTTTTCAGGGCCGAAGCTTCGAAATCAAAAAGGTCACAAATCTTAATGCACAACAGCTAAAAATTTAGTGGACCGAAGCAGATGGCAAGTATGTGTAACAAATGAGTTTGCGGTGTGATCTTATTTATACGCCCAAGGCGTTAAAAATTGGAAGGTCCCGCTTGTCAGTGAATGTTGCTATTCTAGCAAAGGGAAGGTGTTTTTTCGGACCTTCGGCTCAAGGCCTTCGTCCATATCGCAATCTGAATTTATCATTAACAAATTAATATTGCGAGGGGCTACTGTTGGGGGCCTTCGTCCTCCGAAGGTCCTCAAAAACATGATTTGACAATGTTTTCCAAGTGGATTGTGAACAGGTATCTTCAGACTCAGAATTATGAACAGGAAGTACGATCGAGACGAAGCCTGAATCAGACGAAGGGGGATTAAAGTGGAAGACGGGCTGATTACCAAGCTCCACGAAGGATGGTGCGCAGCCGAAGCTGTGCGCAGGGGAGCTTCGTCGCGATAGCAGAGAGGGGAACCGACTTAGAGATGAAAAGACTACGTGGACCTTGACAGATTTTCATAAGTCATTGACAAATGTAATGGACATGAATGTAATTTTACGTGGGCTGCGTCCCACGTCTATAAATAGATGAACAGTACTCCCGTACTGTTCACGCTGACTTGGCATATGCTTTTGCGTCACGCTTGTACTTTTTACCTTCTCTCAGGACCGAAGGTACATTTGTAATTTGTAATCATTTCTATTTCTTCATGTTAATAAAATAGAAATGATTCTATAATGATGTTTATATTTCATGCTTTATATGCTTTATATGAATCCTTCGTCATTACTTGTCATATTTACGAAGGTATGTTTCTTGTGACCTTCGTCCGAAACTCATTGTTTCCCGAAGGGGAACAATGTTTAGTAGGATGAAGGGCTTTAACACTTAACACTTTTTATGTTGCCTTGTTCTTAACTCTTAGCATTTGAGAACAAGTCCCCAACAGAGGGGAAGAGAGAGAGATGGAGAGGGGAGCTCACCTCGGGGTCCAAATCCGGCGATCACCGTCTCCAAAACCTAGGGCACCATGGGGAGAGAGAGAGAGAGGTGGGAGAGGAGGTTGCTGTGCGGGAGAATTGAATGAGGGAAAGAGAGACAAGGGGAGGGGGGCGCGCATGCATGGGGGAGGGGCAGGGGCGCCAGGGGCGCATGGGACGAGGCCAGGCCGAGCTGGGCTGGGCTGGGCCGCACCACGAGTCAGAATCCCGTGGCACGCACACCCATAGATCGGAATATAATTGCGAACCAAAATCCGAAACGAGACAAAGCGAACACGCGATAAAACACAACATCAGACAAAGAAATATGATTCGGCATGATGCAACACCCATGTCAACTTAGGTTTTGTTTACACCCGATTTGGACACCAGTCGCTATACTGCTTTGAAATTGGGAAGAAGGAGCGAAACAGGAAAAGAAAAGGGAGTAACGCCTGAATTTGGTGAGTAAAAAGAAGAAAAAATTCTACCCCCAAATTTAGGGCGTTACAAACCTATCCCCCTTAAAAGAATCTCGCCCTCGAGATTTAAGGTTGGCTAGCAAAGAGTTCAGGGTACTTGGCCATCAGATCATCTTCATGCCCCCAGGTTGCTTCTTCCTCAGAGTGGTGACTCCATCTGACTTAGCACATTTTGATAGTTTTCCTCCGGGTGACTCTGTCTGCAGTCTCAAGAATCTGTGCTGGCTTCTCTATGTAGGTCAGGTCCTCCTGGACCTCCAGATCTTCCACTGGCAACTGCTCTTCTAGCACACGCAGACACTTCCTCAACTGAGACACATGGAAGACATCATGCACTACGGACAAGCCTTCTGGCAGACTGAGCTGATAGGCCACTTCTCCACGCCTTGCGAGAATTTGATACAGACCAACATAGCGGGGCGCTAGCTTGCCTTTGACTCCGAATCTTCTGACTCCTCTAATAGGCGATACTTTCAGATAGACAAAATCTCCGACTTCAAAACTCAGCACTCTCCTTGTGTCTGCATAACTTCGCTGCCTTGACTGCGCTATATTTAGATTCTCCCGAACCATCTTGATGTTCTCTTCAGCTTCGAGCAGAATGTCTGGCCCGAACACTTGCTTTTCTCCAGGCTGATCCCATTGCAATGCAGTTCTACAACTCCTCCCATAAAGCGCCTAAAATGGTGACATCTTTAAGCTGGCTTGGTAGCTATTGTTATAGGAGAATTCTGCGTAAGGTAATCTCTTGTCCCATCCAGACTAATCTTGCAACACACAAGCTCTCAACATATCTTCAAGGATTTGATTGGTTCTTTCAGTCTGACCGTCGGTCTGCGGATGATAAGCTGAACTAAAATTCATATGTGTACCCAAGGCTTCATGCAACTGCTGCCAGAAATGAGAGGTGAACTGCGTTCCTCTGTCTGACACTATCTTCTTTGGCACACCGTGAAGACAAACGATCTGGGACATGTACAACTCTGCCAATACTGCACTGCTGTAGTTAGTCTTGACAGGTATGAAGTGGGCTAACTTGGTTAAGCGGTCCACCACTACCCAAATGGAATCGTAGCCGGCTCGAGTGCGAGGCAATCCGACTATGAAGTCCATTCCAATTTCATCCCATTTCCACTAAGGAATTTGCAACAGTTGCAACAATCCAGCTGGCCTCTGATGCTCTGCCTTGATCCTTTGACAACTGTCACATATAGCCACATGCCCTACAATCTCCCTTTTCATTCCGTACCACTAGAATTTCTTCTTCAGATCCTGATACATCTTCTCACTTCCAGGGTGTATCGAATAAGCTGACTCATGAGCTTCCTTGAGGATCAACTCCCGAATAGACTGGACATTGGGAACACACAAATGGTCCTTGAACCATATCACACCTTCTGCATCTTCCCGAAAGTCTTTGCCTTTGCCTTCTAAAATTAGCTGCCGGATTTCACTGATCTTCTCATCATTCTTCTGTGCTTCTTTGATTTCCCTCTCCAAGGTGGGTTCTAACTCAACTGTCACTCCACGCATATTGTTCAGAAATCCGAGGCTCAACCTGTCAAACTCTTTGGCCAACTCATAAGGCATCGGATGAGTGACCATCATGTTGACTTGTTTTTTCCTGCTCAAGGCATCTGCTACCACGTTCACTTTGCCTGAATGGTAATGAATCTCCAATTCATAGTCCTTGATCAACTCTAACCATCTTCGTTGCCTCATATTCAGCTTCGACTGAGTGAATATGTACTCCAGACTCTTGTGGTCTGTGTAAACATCACATTTCTGCCCATACAGATAGTGCCTCCATGTCTTCAGTGCATGAACCACTGCTGCCAACTCTAGGTCATGGATTGGGTAATTCTTCTCATGAACTTTCAGCTGTCGGGACGAGTAAGCCACAACTCTTCCCTCTTGCATCAACACGCATCCCAAACCAGTGTAACAATCATCGCAATACACTGAGAAGGGCTTGTGCACATCAGGCAAGACTAAGACAGACGCTATAGTCAACTTCTCTTTCAGCGCTTCAAAGGCTTCTTGGCATTTCTGGGTCCACTTGAACTCAACCCTGTTGCCTAGCAAAGCTGTCATCGGTTTCGCAATCTTCGAAAACCCTTCAATGAATCGCTGATAATATCCGGCCATTCCAATGAAGCTCTTGATTCCTCGGGCATCTGTTGGCGCTTTCCAATTCAGAATGTCTGCCACTTTCTTCGAATCCACAGCCAATCCATCTTTGTTAATTATGTGACCCAAGAACAAGACTTCATTGATCCAGAACTTGCACTTACTCAACTTTGCATACAACTGGTGCTCTCGCAATCTCTGCAATACCATCTTCAGATGATTCACATGCTCTTCTTCACTTTGAGAATATATAAAAATATCATCAATAAATACCACCACAAACTTGTCAAGATAATCCATAAATACACTGTTCATCAGATTCATGAAGAAGGCTAGTGCATTCGTTAGACCAAAAGACAAAACGGTGAACTCATACAACCCATACTTGGTAATGAATGTCGTCTTCGGAATGTCTGAGGGTCGGATCCTAAGCTGATGATAACCTGACCTCAGATCTATCTTCGAGAACATGCTGGCTCCTCTCAACTGGTCGAACAGATATTCTATTCTAGGAAAGGTGTATTTGTTCATGATTGTGACCTCATTCAGAGCTCGATAATCGATACACATCCTCCTAGTGCCATCTTTCTTCTCCACGAACAGGACAGGGGCGGCCCAAGGCGAGGTGCTTGGCCTTATATAACCTTTCTCTGACAGCTCATCGATCTGCTTCTTAAGTTCGACTAACTCTGGTCCAGATACTCTGTAGGCTCTTTTAGAAATGGGAGCGGTGCCAGGAAGAAGCTCTATGGAAAACTCAACTTTCCGCTCAGGTGGCATGCCTGGTAAGTCTTCCGAAAACACATCTGGGAATTCTGACACAACCTTGATAATCTCGAGTGAATCTGACTCCTTGCTATCAATATCCATCCGATGACAACCTCCTTTCCTTGGCTCGGCTACCACTTCTTCTCTTAGTAGGGACATCAACTTGATTGTCCTCTTATCACAACTGATAACTGCCTGATACTTATCTAGCCAATTCATCCCTAGGATGACATCTATTCCCTGAGTACCCATTACTATGAGATTAGCGGGAAACGCTATCCTCCTTATTTCCACACTTACATTCAAGCAAATGCTATTGGCTCGAATTCTACCACCGACTGAGTCAATTTGGATGGGGGTTGACATGGTAGTGATTGGAAGATTATGTGCTTCTACCCATGATGCAGTAATAAATGAATGCATTGCTCCAGTATCAAATAACACTTCTACAATATGGGAGTTGACTGGAAACATACCTACTGTCATGCTGGGGGTTTCCTGAACTGCTTCAGCCTCCAAGTGGTTTAGTCTCCCATGGTTATAGCGTGGCTGAGAGCGGTTGCCTGCTCCAGGCTAGGGCACATTCTGCTTTGCTGGGACATTAGGGCTTGACTGCTGCTGGACTGCCTTCTTCGGACATTGCATCACCCAATGGCCTTGCTCTCCACAATGGAAACATGCTCTGTTTCCACCTTGAACTGGTGCTGCCTGACTGCTCTGGTTGGTTGCTGGGGCAAGAAGACGAGGTGCCTGCTGATTCTGCCTCTGGAACTGAACTCCTCCTGACTAATTGTTCTAGCGATTCTGCTGCTGATGCTAAGGGTACTGCCTTTGAAACTGCTACTGCTGAGGTGGGCGCTGGTTCTGCCTGAACTGCTGAGGTGGGTTGCTTGAGAAACGAGGGAGATTGCTGCTTCCAGGCTGAGGTCCACTGATCTTACGCTTGCGATCCTCCATCTCTTTGCGCTTCTTCTCTGTCATGATTGCTCTGTCGATCAGGTGTTGAAATGTGGGGAAGGTATGATTCATCAGATGATATTGCAAAGGATCAACTAAGCCTCTCAAGAATCGATACTGCCTCTTGGCATCGGTGTTGACATCTTCAGGAGCATAGCGGGACAGCTGCAGAAACTTGTCTCGGTACTCACTAACAGACATAGGCCCTTGCTTGAGCGCCAAGAACTCCTCCTTCTTCACTGTCATCAGGCCTGCGGGAATGTGGTACTGATAGAAATTGTTTCTGAATTCCTCCCAGGTAATAGTGTCAGGGTTGGCATGGGTGGCGAGATAGGACTCCCACCAAGACTGGGCTGCTCCTCTCAATAGACGGGGACCATACAAAACCTTCTCCCTGTCATCACACTGAGCGGTGTGCAACTCCCACTCCACAGTGCGCAGCCAATCTTCAGTATCCATGGGTCAGAAGAGTGAGCGAACACTAGGGGATGACCTCTCATGAATTCAGCATGCTTGTCTCTGGGCATCTGAGGCTGAGGTGGTGGCTGCTGCTGCTGAATGGCAACCAAAGTCTGACCAATGGCTTGGACTGCCTGAGTCTGCATCAAGAACATCTGCTCTATGGTCATCGGGGGCGGTGGTGGCAGTTGCTGATGGGGTGCCTCTTCCTGCGGTGCTGCCTGCTCCTGCTGAGCACGCCTTCCTCCTATGCGCCTGTTTTCTAACATCTGCAAAATGCAACCACACATCAGAACTGATCTTGCAACTTGCAGCATAAGAAAAGAGTATAGAATTCTTCCACAACACTGAATAGATGAACATCTTCACTGACTTCCAACACAGACCAACACAGCTTCTCAGATAAAGAGGAAAGTGGAATAAAAGGCTTCCCAATTAGATAACTAATTTTATTAACATTTAACAAGTAAACCAAAGTGCAGGGGATGCCTACACCCTGGCGACAGTCATTACAAAGATCCAAATCCAACATGGTTCATCATGACAAACATAAAGGCACATAATAAGCAAACTACCCTGTTTAACTAAGACTAACTAAGAGTAAGACTGATGCTAAGACTATAACTTCTATATTTAAGCACTTATTACAGGACCCAATACCGATGATCTATGGTTCTAAATTTATCTTGGTCCTGCAGTCGAGATTTCCATAAGCCTGGTGTCCACGCTGAGGTGAGCGGTATGGGTGCTGAGTCCTGACGGGAGTGGGGGAGCCATCCTCCAGGTGACGATGCTCCGCACGCTCAGCCCGCAGTTGGGCGATCTCAGCACGAGCCCTACTCAGCTCGTCTAATGCATGGTCCAGCTCCGTGTTTAGCACGACAGCTAGGTTGACTGTGCTGTTCAACCTAGGATTGTCCTCACTGACAGGCGAGACAACCACGCCTCCTGTGCTGCCAGATGGACGGCGGGGGTAATACCTCAGGTTGAGACCATCAGCTACCCCGCCGAACACTAAGCAGTAGTGCGAAAGCGCACGCCATGCGACATCTTGCATGGCTGCCTCGGTTGAGTCCCGCTCAGAGATAGAATAGTGCTCTGAGCAGATCTCCGCACCCCGGAGACTGTTCTCCGGACGACACACCAAGCAGTTCACCTCCCAACGGTCCGGGTAAATCCCGCGACTTTGCTGAAAGACCACACAATGATACTCGATAGACCAAGTGCGTCGGTCAAGTGCTTGGCGTAGCAAGGTGTTGAGCACATCGTGGAAGTGACACCCGCGAGCAGCGTCACGAGTGATGGGTCGAGCAACCCATCCTTCCAACTCCTGCTCCTCTGAAAGGTCGGTGCTGTGGCTCAAGCTGCTGTCGCCACCTCCGTCGTCTGGGTCTCCTCCAGTAGCTACTCCAGCGGCTGGGGCGCTCAGTGGTGGTGCAGGGGGCGCCTCCAGCGGGAGCATAGGGGAGCAGCTCCTCACAGACTCTATCTTCTGCTGAAGTGAGAAAGAGGAGCCCTGCTGCTCCAGCTCCTGTCGTCGATGCTCCTGCTCCTCGTGCAGGCGGTGGTGCAGCCTCTCCAAATGGCTAGACTGACCAGCCACCGGACGGTGAAGCGGACGCTCCGCGAGACGAGAAGGCAAGAAAGGAATGACTGACTTCCGTGTAGTGTGTCTAAGACGAGCCATCTACAAAAGACACCGTAAGCATAAGAGTGAGAACAGAACTAATATGACCAGCAAGTAAACCTTAAATCAATAAGGAATTAGAATAAAACAAAATTTTCAGCAAGGTATAATATATATATAGTAGAACATAGGTTTGGTCGATACAACCAACTTTTGAAGAGATACCAAAGCCATGGTGATGATATGGGTTTATAATCCTTAGAACGACCAATCTACTCTAGGTTAGCGGTCCTACAGTCAGCACGGCTTTGATACCACCTATGTCACACCTGGTTTTAGAAGGCAAACCGAATGAGAACCATGTATGTGCCAGGATCAGCAATTCACGTTCACGTAAATAGCAGTTACATAACTGGACATCATCACACAATGCTAAAATAATGACATAAAAGGGTAATAATAGTCGATTACATCATGATGTCCGAGACATCCACATAGTATTTAACAATTATCAAAGTGCGGAAAAGAAACGTAGATACACACGGCCTACACAGGCAGCCGACTAGGGGTTTGCCGCTAACCCATGCCTAGAACTCATCGTACTCTTGAAACTCCTGGAAGTCCTCCTCCACGGCTTCATCTACACCTGAGTTGTGGTTGCAACGCGGACAACCTGGGGGGGGGGGTTTGGTGTGTAAAGCAAGGGTGAGTACACATCAACATACTCAACAATATGTCCCGTTTGGCTGTAGTGGACTAGCTTTATGTGGAGTTAAGTCAAGCAGTTGCCTTTAGTTGGTCAGGTTATTATTACTAGTAGAAAGCCAGGTTTTAGCATTAACCCAAGTTATTAACCCAATGTATCCTTTCCAAACGGAAAGAATACCACTTACCATTACAATAGTCATAACCAAAATCATCATCCTCATCACCACCTATGAACCATACATCTCTGATCAAGTATCTCTAATCAATGGAGCTCCCTTGGCCACTCATAACCGCGAGCACGATTGATATATCAGTTTCATAACACTCTGCAGAGGTTGCACACTTTACCCACAAGCCGTGATTCCCTCTTGCCTCGGGCTGATCAAACCCTTAAACACTACCAAGGCGAATAGGTAGGGTTTCACTATGTAGCCTTTACAAAGATTCTCTGAGGCTGTAGCCGCCCGTTAGGTTTCCTAAATGTATCGCACTCCTCCCCAAGGGGCAAACCAACCTTGGCAGAGCGAGCCGCATACACCGAGCCCCATTGACGGCACGACAGCGAAGCGAACTACACCCCAGTTCCTCTAATTACTCAGCTAAGGGCGTCCCATTCCACCCTCATGGTTGCACTGTTTTCCTGGGTGGTCATCCAACGAACCAGTCCTTACGGAGAGGCACTCGAGAAATAGCTTGAGTCCCCTAAATGTCACAGAACCATCGTTATAATCAAAAGGGAAAATAGCGTATCATAGATAATCTCATCATGTTCATTGATTAATGTGAAGCACTAGCATATAGCTAAACTGAAATAACCCAACCAAAATAGGTAAACAAGGACAAGATAAACAAAAGCTAGTAAATCCTTAGGTATAAACTGTGTAAAAGCGGGGAGTAAATTATAAGAATGAGTAGGACATAGATGGGTCAAGGGATACTTGCCTTCACCAACCGACCGCTGCTCAGGGTCTTCACCTGCAACTCCTTTGGACTCCGCCAACTGACCGTTATCTATACGAGTTGCAAACATACATTGCATAATTTTTAATACAAAGGAACAGTACACCATACAATAGAATGCAATAAATAGACAGACGTTCGACGCAGGGCTTGTACCTACAACTAAACAAGAAAGAGAAAGTAATGGTCGAGGCTACGGTTGAGAAGCGATCACGTTACACGATTATGGATTCAAATACTCGTCTAAACAGAATGGTATTAATTTAGCCATCGCATTAAGCATAAGGTAAAGTCACGTTCCATATTTAATTATTATGAACAAATTAAGGTAAGTTAAAAGGATTATCGCGCGGTGAAACGCACGACACAACACTTAAATTGAATTAAGAAATAAACGACTCGTCGCGCGACAGAGCGCGCAACGAGACACTTGCAATAATTATAAAGAGACGTTAAGTGTCGCGCGACGAAACGCACGACGGCATACGCCAACTGAACTGAATTTAAAACGAAACATCGCGTGACGAAGCACACGACACAACTCATTAATTAAAGATGAATTTAAAATGAATCATCGCGCGACGAAGCGCGCGACGCAGCACATCGACAAAACTAAAATAAAAAGATTAAACTGAAAGTCGAATGCCGCGCAACTACAGTCGCGCGTGCGAGAACACGCTGCGCGCGCCGGGGGCACGTGAGGCCACGCCGGGGCACGGGGGCGCGGGGTCGCGGGACATGCAAGCGAGCGAGGCGCGAGGCCGCCGAGGCGCTGGGACGCGGGCGCGCAGGGGCGCGGGCGCGGGTGTGCCGGGCCGCCGGGGCGCCGAGGCCGCACCGCGGGAGGGGTAAGGGCCGCACCACCGAGAGGGCAGGGGGCCGCGCCGGGGGAGGGGGCCGAGGCCACGCCACGGGGGAGCAGGGGCGTGCCATGGGGAGCAGGGGGCCGCGCCGGGGAGGGGTAGGGGCTACCGCGGGGAGGGCAGGGGGCCGTGCCAGGGAGGGCAGGGGCTGCACCGGGGGGAAGGCGGGGGCCGCGCCGCCAGGGAGCAGGGGTCACGCTACCGGGAACCGAGGCCACGCATGGGGAAAACAGGGGGCGCGCGTGGAAGAAGAAAAGAGAGGGGGAGGGGAAGAGAGAGACGGAGAGGGAGAGGGGAGTGGAGCTCACCTCGGGGTCCAAATCCGGTGATCATCGTCTCCAAAACCTAGGGCATCACGGGGAGAGAGAGAGAGGTGGGAGAGGAGGTTGCTGCGTGGGAGAATTGAATGAGGGAAAGAGAGACAAGGGGAGGGGGGCACGCGCAAGGGGGAGGGGCGCCAGGGCCACGCGGGCCGAGGCCGGGCCAGGCTGGGCTGGGCCGCACCGTGGGTCAAAATCTCATGGCACGCACACCCACAGATCGGAATCCAATTGCGAACCGAAATCCGAAACGAGACGAAGCGAACACGCGATTAAACACGACATCGAATAAAGAAATATGATTCAGCATGATGCAACACCCATGTCAACTTAGGTTTTGTTTACACCCGATCTAGACACCAGTCGCTATACTGCTTTGAAATTGGGAAGAAGGAGCAAAACGGGAAAAGAAAAGAGAGTAACGCCTGAATTTGGTGAGTAAAAAGAAGAAAAAGATCTACCCCCAAATTCATGGCGTTACAATGACTAGGGGCTTCGGAGGGAGAATCCACCCTAGGCATGTCAGATCCATCCACAGCTCCAGTCAAAATGACGACAAAGGAAGCCAGCTTTAGAGGCCACAACACACCTCACAGTCTTTGGGACAGCAACAAAGCTCCTTCAGGCCACCAGCTCCAAGGGGCAGAGGCGGCAGGGGCTTTGGAGGAAGATATGGGGATCAGCCTAGAAAAATTTATTGCTTATTCTGTGGTGAGGATAAAGGCCACACTACAAGAACCTGCCAGATCACTATTCTGAAGCAAAAAGAGATTACCGAAGCAGAAGCTCGACAGAATCAGCCAAAGCAAGTCCTACATACTGCTTCGTGCCACTCTCCCTACATACCAGAATATGTAGGCAACCAACTTGCAACTTATGTTGCTTCAGCAAGCCATTCATAGGCTTCTTGGCCCCAGCTCCCACCGCCACCACTACTGCAACCTACTTATTCCCGAAGCCAGCAGCCAGAAGGGCGCCAACACCCCCAACAACAACGTGAATTCAGGGAGGAATCCGAAGCTCGTACAGTCAATAGTACTGTACCAGAATCGAAGCACATATACTGAGCAATATCCTACTTCTAAAATACTTTTATGTTCTATGCCATTTTGCTTTTTAATAAGGAACAATCAATGTAAATTTAGTTTTAATTTCTTGTAATGATTTTGCTTCTACCAGAGTGAAATATATCTTCTTCACAGATTTACGAAGCTCAAAAATCGTTCCTAAGGGAGTGCAGAGCTAAACTTGCCGAAGCTACAAAAAAGTCGTTCCTAAGGGAGCCCAACATAAGCTTTGAGATCAAAAGTCATTCCTAAGGGAATGCAGGGCCTAAATTGCCGAAGCTACAAAAAGTCGCTCCTAAGGGAGCGCAGCATAAGTTTTTTGCTCAAAAGTCGTTTCAAAGGGAATGCAGAGCCAAATACCGCCGAAATATAAGGCGAAGAAGTTCAAAAGTCGTTACTATGGGGATGCAGAACTTATACCACCGAAATAGAAGGCGAAGAAGTTCAAAAGACGTTCCTGAGGGGATGCAGAACTTATATCACCGAAATAGAAGGTGAAGAAGCTCAAAAGTCATTCCTAAGGGGATGCAGAGCTTGTGTGTTCTAGTGTGGGCGTGTGGGTGTGTGTCTTCGGCATCTTCATAATTTTGCATCATATCATCACATCATTTCGCATAACATCACATCATACATCATATTGCATCAATGACACGAGAATTGAATATGAAGCTGATCTTCAGCAAATGCTTTGTCAAAATAAAAAGGTGCTAAGGCACGAAGTAAGTTTTGGGAAATACAGTTTTATCAGCCTTGTCACAAGAAGGGATCTTTCTTTACAAAGCATGGATATCTTTCTTTACGAAGTATGGATCTTTTTCTTTACGAAACATGAAAAGAAGGGAAGGTGTTTTTTCGCCGAAGGCTCAGAAACGGTATGTGTGTAAATTTCATGCATCGCAAAGAAATAAACTGCAATAATTTACATATTCAATTCAACATTACACACTCCAAATATTACATAGTTTTGTTACAGTAGAAACCTAATCTTCCTTCATTTGTTATACACATCAAGCTTCTCAAAATGGTTATTACAATAAAATCTATTCCTCTTTAAGGACTTTTTCGGCAATTTTGTTCAGTAATTTGTTGACGACTTCGTCAACGATGGATTCGGCCATGCTTATGATATCCAATGATTCCTTCATCTCTAGATCAGCTAGGGGATCATATGGTTCTGGCGGCGGAGATAATTCAGCTGAAGTAGGAAAAATTAATTAGTCCGAAGCCACAAAAACAAATGCCGAAGCTAAAAACCAAAAGATAATACCTATTTACTGATGTAGGTGTTTTGTTTTGTAGGTTTATGCATCCGGGGGCTCAAGTTGGATAATCGACAGCGGGTGCACAAACCACATGACAGGGGAGAAGAAGATGTTCTCCTCTTATGAGAAAAACCAAGATCCCCAACGAGCTATCACATTCGGGGATGGAAATCAAGGTTTGGTCAAAGGTTTGGGTAAAATTGCTATTTCACCTGATCATTCCATTAACAATGTTTTTCTTGTTGATTCATTAGATTACAATTTGCTTTCCGTATCTCAATTGTGCAAAATGGGCTACAACTGTCTATTTACTGATGTAGGTGTCACTGTCTTTAGAAGAAGTGATGATTCAGTAGCATTTAAGGGAGTGTTAGAGGGTCAGCTATACTTAGTTGATTTCAATAGAGCTGAACTCGACACTTGCTTAATTGCTAAGACTAACATGGGCTGGCTCTGGCATCGCCGACTAGCACATGTTGGAATGAAGAATCTTCACAAGCTTCTAAAGGGAGAACACATTTTAGGATTAACAAATGTTCATTTTGAGAAAGACAGGATTTGTAGCGCATGCCAAGCAGGGAAGCAAGTTGGTGTTCATCATCCGCATAAGAACATCATGACGACTGACAGGCCACTAGAGTTCCTACACATGGATCTATTCGGCCCGATTGCTTACATAAGCATCGGCAGGAGTATGTACTGTCTAGTTATTGTGGATGATTATTCTCGCTTCACTTGGGTGTTCTTTTTGCAGGAAAAATCACAAACCCAAGAGACTTTAAAGGGATTCTTGAGACGAGCTCAAAATGAGTTTGGCTTGAGGATCAAGAAAATTAGAAGCGACAATGGGACGGAGTTCAAGAACTCACAAATCGAAGGCTTTCTTGAGGAGGAGGGCATCAAGCATGAGTTCTCTTCTCCCTACACGCCACAACAAAATGGTGTAGTGGAGAGGAAGAATAGAACTCTACTGGACATGGCAAGAACCATGCTTGATGAGTACAAGACTTTGGATCGGTTTTGGGCCGAGGCGGTCAACACCGCCTGCTACGCCATCAACCGGTTGTATCTACACCGAATCCTCAAGAAGACATCATATGAACTCCTAACCGGTAAAAAGCCCAATGTTTCATATTTTAGAGTCTTTGGTAGCAAATGCTTTATTCTTGTTAAAAGAGGTAGAAAATCTAAATTTGCTCCTAAGATAGTAGAAGGCTTTTTACTAGGATATGATTCAAACACAAGGGCATATAGAGTCTTTAACAAGTCCTCAGGACTAGTTGAAGTTTCTTGTGACGTTGTGTTTGATGAGACTAACGGCTCTCAAGTAGAGCAAGTTGATCTTGATGAGATAGGTGAAGAAGAGGCTCCGTGCATCGCGCTAAGGAACATGTCCATTGGGGATGTGTGTCCTAAGGGATCCGAAGAGCCTCCAAATGAACAAGATCAACCATCCTCTTCCACGCAAGCATCTCCAACAACTCAAAATGAGGATGAGGCTCAAGTTGATAAAGGAGAAGATCAAAAAGATGAGCCACCTCAAGATGACGGCAACAATCAAGGGGGAGATGCAAATGATCAAGACAAGGAGGATGAAGAACCAAGACCGCCACACCCAAGAGTCCACCAAGCAATCCAACAAGATCACCCCGTCGACACCATCCTCGACGACATTCATAAGGGGGTAACCACTAGATCTCGTGTTGCACATTTTTGTGAGCATTACTCTTTTGTTTCCTATATTGAGCCACACAAGGTAGAGGAAGCACTTCAAGATTCGGATTGGGTGATGGCAATGCAAGAGGAGCTCAACAACTTCACTAAGAACGAGGTATGGCATTTAGTTCCACGTCCTTATCAAAATGTTGTAGGAACCAAGTGGGTCTTCCGCAACAAACAAGACGAGCATGGTGTGGTGACTAGGAACAAAGCCCGACTTGTGGCCAAAGGATATTCACAAGTCGAAGGTTTGGATTTCGGTGAAACCTATGCACCCGTAGCTAGGCTTGAGTCAATTCGCATATTACTTGCCTATGCTACTTACCATGGCTTCAAGCTTTATCAAATGGACGTGAAGAGTGCTTTTCTCAACAGACCAATCAAGGAAGAGGTCTATGTTGAGCAACCTCCCAGCTTTGAAGACAGTGAGTATCCTAACCATGTCTATAGGCTCTCTAAGGCGCTTTATGGGCTCAAGCAAGCCCCAAGAGCATGGTATGAATGCCTAAGAGATTTCCTTATTGCTAATGGCTTCAAAGTCGGAAAGGCCGATCCTACTCTATTCACTAAAACTCTTGACAATGATTTGTTTGTATGCTAAATTTATGTTGATGATATTATATTTGGATCTACTAACGAATCTACATGTGAAGAATTTAGTAGGATCACGACACAGAAATTCGAGATGTCAATGATGGGGGAGTTGAAGTATTTCTTAGGATTTCAAGTGAAGCAACTCCAAGAAGGCACCTTCATTAGCCAAACGAAGTATACTCAAGACATTCTAAACAAGTTTGGGACGAAGGATGCCAAGCCCATCAAGACACCCATGGGAACTAATGGGCATCTCGACCTCGACACGGAAGGTAAATCCGTAGATCAAAAGGTATACCGGTCGATGATAGGATCTTTACTCTATTTATGTGCATCTCGACCGGATATTATGCTTTCCGTATGCATGTGTGCAAGATTCCAAGCCGACCCTAAGGAAGCTCACCTTACGGCCGTAAAACGAATCCTGAGATATTTGGCTTATACTCCTAAGTTTGGGCTTTGGTATCCTAGGGGATCCACATTTGATTTAATTGGTTATTCGGATGCCGATTGGGCAGGGTGTAAAATTAATAGAAAGAGCACATCGGGGACTTGCCAGTTCTTGGGAAGATGCTTGGTGTCTTGGGCTTCAAAGAAGCAAAATTCCGTAGCTCTTTCTACCGCTGAAGCCGAGTACATTGCCGCAGGCCATTGTTGCGCGCAACTACTTTGGATGAGGCAAACCCTTAGGGACTATGGTTACAAATTAACCAAAGTTCCTCTTCTATGTGATAATGAGAGTTGTAATACCCATATTGTAAAACCTAATAAAGGAGAGTTGCTTCCTTAATCGTTTTGCATTTCACTCACTACAACATGAAAGCATCTTATGTAAGTCAACAAATAACTAATAAAAATATATTCTAAGCATCATGTTGGAGTTTTGTGTGTGCATTGAATAATAATAATAGTGAAATTAATAGGAATATAGTAATGATTTGAGAATCTAGATTTGTCCCAAAAGCGCAATTTAGGGAATTGAGAACGACATAGAAAAGGAAAAGAGAAGAAATATTGTATAGAATAAAGTAAAGGTGTAAATAATTTAAATTATCCCAGGATATGTACAAAATAAACATCTTAATGTGAAGACAAATTTGCCACCAAGATTTGGATTCAAATTGGAATTTAAGTTTGAAAATAAAATAGAAAAGAAAAAAATAGCAAAGGATAAAAGAAAAACAGAATACACTGCATGGGCTCATTTTCAGCCTCGGCCCATCCTGGCATTTTTCATCCGCGTGGCCCAACTTGTGGTACCTCTACGCTACTCGGCCGGCTGACACTGCCGTGCGGGCCCCGTGTGGCATACTCTCTCCCCTCTGCAGCGTCCTAGTCGTCTCCTTCCCCGAGTCCATGGCCCAACGAATTTTCGTCGCCCGCCCGTGGACCTCACGTGCACGCACACAGCCGTCCGACCGGTGGCCCAAGGCTGTCAGCCGAAATCTACGCGAGTCTCTTCACTGATCTGCGGGCTCGCTTGGTCAGCAACTACCTTCGCCTGTTCTTCGCAATGGCGGCTCGTGCGCAGCGACAAACTCGCCGTGAAGACCGCGACGTCCGCGCAACAGACTTTCACATGCACGGAGCCCTCTGGCCCCATAAAGCGCGGTCGGATGGCCTCGCGTGATTAAACGAGTAGCCGAGTGCCTCATCAGGGAGAAACCACTTCCATCGCACCGGTCTGGGCGAACGCCGCCGTCAACCCATCACCCCTCCATTGCCGAAGGCTCGAAGTCGGCTCCAGGGGCGTCCAGGCATCACCTGAAGGGTAGCCGGGGCCGCGGTAGTGAAGTCCGGCCATCGGGGCGGCCTTATTTGCTCATCAGAATCCCGCTCGTCGAGGTGATGCCTGGCATCCAATCTACTCCGCATCCCGCCCTGGACGAGTGCCCTCGCAGCTAAAATACTCCGGTGAGATACCTCTGCTAGCTTCGCCTACCTCTACTCTTTGCGTGGCGCTAAACCTCAGGATAGATAGCGTTGTGGTCGTCGATTTGGCTTTCGCCGGCGAGGTCTCGACCGCAGTAGGCGGGCGGCGCTGCCGCGAATGGCTGGGATGGGGAAGACGAAATCTGAACCATCGATGTGGTAGCGTGCGGTCAAGATTAGAAATAGCGTACCTGTTCGGGTGTTTAATACGAACCGTTGATCTGTAGATGGACATTCTAGATTAAGACGCGTGTACTCGTGTCGGTGGGAGCGTTCTGGATCCTGGGATCGTAATCCTACGGCTGTGGCGCAACCTCTGGTATCCGGGACCGTGACTGTTGGATCGAGATCCAACCATCACCAGCGCATCCCCATTTATGTGAAACCAGGGTCTAATCTGGACCGCTGGTACTCGATCCGACGGCCTAGGGCTAGCGATACACCTTCGCGATGGCCTTTTTACTAAAGAGCCCCCGTCTTTAGTTTAAATAAAACCCGCAGTCCACTTAGGGGAGTTCTGTGTCTGCGAAGAACTTATGGTTTAGCCCCTGTACTCTTCGCTATTTAATGCCCAATCCAGTAAGTATTGAAAATCAGGAATTAATATCAGAAATTAGTTTTAATGGATAAATAAATTGTAGAAACTTGTTTAATTCATAGAAATTGCGTACTAACTCCAAATTGGTCCATTCCAGTTCCTAAATTTTCATAATAATATTGTCTTTCCATTAGTGCCTCTGTTCTGACATGACAAACACATTAAAATTATTCTTTCACTTAATCTTGTATTAAATGCACAAAACCTTAGAAAATCCATAACCTAAAATATATAACTCCAAATTTAATAATTCCAGTTCCTGTGATCTTATTTTAATGTCTAGTTTATTATTGTATATTTTATTTTGCATGTTTGATGTGATGTTAATTTGTGCTATACTATGTATGTATTGTGTTGATGTGAATAGACGAGCAAGCCACTGTGGAAACTGAGGTTCAGCAAGTAGAGATAGCTGAGCAGGAGCTCGTTGAAGGCAAGTTGTGCCCTTGATCACTTCTTTTACCTATTCATGTTCTTATTAATCATAATGATCTGCATAGGTTAATTTTGATGGGACCCAATAGGATACCCTAGATTTGACTATCTTTATACCTTGCTTCACCACTGGTTTTACTACTAAAGTTTTGGGTAGTACATGCTATTGCTTTATGTGGATTGGGTATAGAGATATTCAGCACTCATTGTTATACTTCTTATTATCTGTTTTATTCTTTACTGTTCATGTTAAGATCATTATGTTAATGGGAACATGGAGAACCACCCGGGAAAACAGTGCTACCACAAGGGTTTAATGGGACGCCCTTGGCTGATTAACTAGGAAAGCTAGTGGAGGGCTACCTTACCCGAAAGGGGCAAGGGCAGTAGGGGAGTGGTCAGTGTAGGGAGGTCCTTGGTTGATTTTGCTGCGATGGCGGTCAGGCAAGAACCGTGCACTGGAGCTTCCTATAAACTGTAGCGGGTAGTCTGAAGCTAGTGGAACTTTGTAAAGGCCTCGTAGTGGTACCCTGCCTCGCTTCCTAGGTAGAGGTGTATGGAGTCTGATCAACTCCGTGGCAAATGGGTAACACGACTTGTGGGTAAAGATGCGCAACCTCTGCAGAGTGTAAAACTGGTATACTAGCCGTGCTCACGGTCATGAGCGGCTCGGACACTCACATGATTAAATTATGGAACTTAAACTTAACCTGTCATTTCATTGCATTTGGGATTATTTTATTATTACTTTTACTTATTATTACTATGGTTTGGTATTTACTTACACTTAGTAACTGCTAATAAAATTTTGACCAACTTATAAAAGCAATGCTCAGTTTCAGCCTTTATTTCATTGATCAGCCTTACACTACGTGAACTCCCACCTTTGGTGAGTTCATGCCACATTATTCCCCACGACTTGTTGAGCTATGATCGTATGTGAGCTCACTCTTGCTGTCTCACACCCCCCACAGGAGAAGAGCAGGTGGTTCAGGAGGAGCCACAAGGCGAGGAGTATGATCTGATCTAGGTGGCGTTTCTCAGTTGACATTGGCGCCGACGATCCTTAGTTCGTTTTATATTTATTCTTTTATTTTGTAATAAGTCTTCCGCTATGTAATAAATACTCTGATGTTTTATGACATTTATCTCTATACACTCTGTTATTATATATGTTGTCTTCTTTAGCGCATGTATGAGATGCACCTAGCTTTGTTCCTTAAAGCCGGGTGTTACAAGAGTGCCATCCGCATGGCGGATAATCCCGTTGAGCATAGCCGCACTAAACACATAGCCATTCGGTATCACTTCTTAAGGGATCACCAACAAAAGGGAGATATCGAGATTGCATACATTAATACTAAAGATCAATTAGCCGATTTCTTTACTAAGACATTAGATGAACAAACTTTTACCAGACTTAGGCATGAGCTAAATATTCTTGATTCTAGGAATTTTTATTGATGTCTTGCATACATAGCTCATACTTATACCTTTGATCATCTCTTTCATGTGCTATGACTAATGTTTCTTTTTCAAGTCCATTTCATACTAAGTCATAGATTGAAAGGGAAAAGGAGTCTTCGGCGAAGACAAGGCTTCCACTCCACTCCATCACTCATCCTTCGCCGTCGCTCCGAGCATCTCTCCGTCTTTTGGTATAATCTTCACTCATATTATTTGTTTGCCAAAGGGGGAGAAAGTAGTTCATAAAAAGGGCTTATATTTCACTCAAGTATCCGTTTTTGGCGATTCATGCCAAAGGGGGAGAAAGTATTAGCCCAAAGCAAAAGGACCGCACCACCACCTAATTTTAAAACTCATGATTTTCATTTATTATGTTCAAAAAGGGGGAGAAAGTAGCACCTTCAAAAATTGGTATCTTAAAACCCTCTTGAACACTAAGAGGAAGTTTTTATTGATGGGGAGTTTTGTTTAGTCAAAGGAAAAGCATTTGAAACAAGGGAGAAATTTTCAAATCTTATTCGTTTACCTTTGACTAGTTGCAAAATATCTTTGAAAAGATTTTACAAAAGAATTTGCAAAAACAAAACATGTGGTGCAAGCGTGGTCCAAAATGTTAAAATGATAAAGAAACAATCCATGCATATCTTATGAATTTCTATTGGCTCAATTTTAAGTAACCTTTGCACTTACAAATATGCAAACTAGTTCAATTACGCACTTATATAATTGCTTTGGTTTGTGTTGGCATCAATCACCAAAAAGGGGGAGATTGAAAGGGAATTAGGCTTACACCTATTTCCTAATTGTTTTTGGTGGTTGAATTGCCCAACACAAATAATTGGACTAACTAGTTTGCTCTAGTCTATAAGTTCTACAGGTGCCAAAGGTTCACAAAAAGTCAATAAAAAGACCAAGAATGGGTTCAAACAAAGAGAGCAAGGGACAACCGAAGGCTGCCCTGGTCTGGCGCACCGGACTATCCGGTGTGCTACCGGACAGTGTCCGGTGCACCATCAGACAGTGTCCGGTGCACCAGGGGACTCCAAGCTGAACTCTTCACCTTCGGGAAATCTCAGAGGCGCTTCGCTATAATTCACTGGACTGTCCGGTGTACCCCCGGACAGTGTCCGGTGCCCCAGGGGAGAGCGACTCTGAACTCGCCAGCTTCGGGAATCCGCTCCGCTATAATTCACCGGACTGACCAGTGTGACAGCGGAGCAACAGCTACTTCACGCTCAACGGTCGACTGCAACGCATTAAATGCGTGCTAGCGCGCGCAGAGGAGCAGTGCACGCGCGGGTGGCACACCGGACAGCCTACAGGGCCTGTCCAGTGCACCACCGGACAGCCAGGTGGGCCCACAAGTCAGAGCTCCAACGGTCGGAACCCAACGGCAGGCTGACGTGGCTAGCGCACCGGACAGTGTCCGGTGGCGCACCAGACTGTCCGGTGCGCCATGCGTCTGCAGCCTTCCAACGGCCACTTTGTGGTGGTTGGGGCTATAAATACCCCAACCACCCCACATTCAAGGCATCCAAGTTTCTACACTTCTACACCTTACAAGAGCTATAACATTCATTACAAGACACACCAAAGAGATCAAATCCTCTCCCAACTCCACACAAAGCTTTAGTGATTAAAGAGAGTGATTGTTGTGTTCATTTGAGCTCTTGCACTTGGATTGCTTCTTTTTCTCATTCTTTCTTGCAATCATATCAATTGTAATCAAGGCAAGAGACACCAATTGTGTGGTGGTCCTTGCGGGGAAGTTTGGTTCCCGTTTGATTGAGAAGAGAAGCTCACTCGGTCGGAGGGACCGTTTAAGAGAGGGAAAGGGTTGAAAGAGACCCGGTCTTTGTGACCACCTCAACGGGGAGTAGGTTTGAGAGAACCGAACCTCGGTAAAACAAATCCTTGTGTCTCACTTCTTTATTCGCTTGCGATTTGGTTTTACGCCCTCTCTCGAACTCACATTATATTTCTAACGCAAACCCGGCTTGTAGTTGCGATTAATTTTGTAAATTTCAGTTTCGCCCTATTCACCCCCCCTCTAGGCGACTTTCAGTTTCATATGCTTCTTCTTTCATTAACATATGCTGCAGTGATGAAGGTAAGTCCTTCATGACCTTCGTCTGAGGATCATTATATCCTAAGGGAGATAATGCTTCGAAGGACGAAGGGTATTAACATTTAACATTTTATGTTGCCTTGTTCTTAACTCATAGCATTTGAGAACAAGTCCCCAACAGCCTCTAAGGTTTCTTCGTTTTTGGCGCTTAATGCCAGGGGGGAATTAATAGGCCCAAAGCAAAAGGACCGCACGACCACACCCTGTTTTTTAAAAACTTTTTCAAAAAGGGGGAGAAATTATTTAAATTGCAAAACCCTCTTGATAGCTAAGGGGAGAACTTCTTCAGTGGGAGCTTTTTTTTCTTGGGCAAATGAAAAGCATTTGAAACAAGGGGAGAATTTTCAAAATCTTGAAAATTCTTTTAGAAATCATATTATTATACCATTGGCTATTTGCAAAAGAATTTGAAAAGACTTTTCCGAAAGATTTGCAAAAACAACTTAAGTGGTGCAAATGTGGTCCAAAATATTAAACTAAAAGAAAGCAACCATATATACTTAGAAATACTTTCAATTGATTTAATTCAAAGTAACTTATGCACATCTATCAAAATTGCAAACTAGTTGCATTTCTACACTTTATATTTCTTTGGTTTGTGTTGGCATCAATCACCAAAAATGGGAGATTAAAAGGGAAATGGCCTCAACATTTTCTATAATCGATTTTGGTGTTTGATGTTCATCGCAAACCACATGGACTAACTAGTTTGCCTAGTGAATGATTGTATCAGGTGCATAAAGTTCACAATCAATAGGCAACAAATTGTCTTGGGGAATTCTACAAAGTTTGGAGCATACAAAGACTTGGCGCAGTCTGTGGCGCACCGGACATTGTCCGGTGCCCCAGGCTACAGCCCTCGCGAACTGGTCGCTCTCGGGTTTTCTCGAAGCCACTCCACTAAAATTCATCAGACTGTCCAGTGAGCCAACGGAGCAACGGTCATTTTCACCAACGGTCGACTGCGCTGACGAAGAAACAGTGGACAGAGCAGAAGTCAAAAGTTAGAACTGTAAAGTCAGAACGCACCAGACGGTCCGGTGTGCCACCGGACTGCCCGGTACGCAAGAGGACAAATGACTTCAACGGTGAAAGGGAAATGTGCCCTTGGGCCATTTCTATAAGATTTTGGTGATTAAGTGCCCCACACAAATGCTTTGAGTAATTTTGGTGCCAAAGACTCAAGAAGTGCAAATCAAGATTAAAGGTATGTTTCTAGACTTAGTACATTGTTTTGAAGACTAATGTATTGTGTCTAAATGCTAGAAACAGGAGAAATCACTTTAGAGATAAGTTGGCTCTGTTCAGCCAAAAGGCTGCTCGGTCTGGGTGCAACAGACAGTGTCCAGTGGTGCACCGGACAGTGTCCGATGTGCTAGGACCAGTCTTGATGAACAGCCTACTCTCGGGTCTCGACGGCGGCGTATGGCTATAAATCACCGGACTGTCCGATGGTGCACCAGACTGTCCGATGAGTCGTCTGCGGCGAAGTCGCCGCTCTCGGGAAACAGTCAACAACGTACGACTAAAAATCATCGGACTGTCCGGTGGTGCACCGGACTGTCCAGTGAGCCAACGGTCGGGCGCGCCAACGGTCGGCCGCGTAATCCGCGCGTGACGCGTGGCCGAGCCAACGGTCATATGGAGGCACTGGACTGTCCGGTGCACCAACGGCTCCAGATCTTCAACGGTCGGCTATGCCATTTTAGGAAAGCCATCTGCACCGGACTGTGAACAGTGGATGTCCGGTGGTGCACCGGACTGTCTGATGCACCACCCGACAGAAGGCAAGAATTGCCTTCCTGGATTGCTTCCAACGGCTCTTAGCTGCCTTGGGGCTATAAAAGGGACCCCTAGGCACATGGAGGAGTACACCAAGCATACTTTGAACATTCTAAGACTCCCGCACTCCATCTTCACACATTCGATTGACATTCTTTGTGATTTGAGCTCCGTTCTAGTGGTGAACTTGTTGCGTTCTATTTGAGCTCAATTCTTGGCTTGTGTGTGTGCGTATTGCTGGGATTTGTGTGTGTTGCTTCCCTCCCTTACTCTAAGTGCTTTCACATTGATAATTGTTGTAAGGGCGAGATACTCCAAGTTGTGGAGATTCCTCACAAACGGGATATAGTGAAAGGAAGAAGATCTCCGTGGTATTCAAGTTGATCATTGGATCACTTGAAAGGGGTTGAGTGCAACCCTCGTCCATTGGGACGCCACAACATGGAGGTAGACAAGTGTTGGACTTGTCGAACCACGGGATAACTCGCGTGTCTCTTGTGATTGCTTTTTGTGTGATTGCTGTGATTCTCAAGAGCTCGCTTTATAGTCACTTTGTATTATCTTTCTAACACATAATCAAGTTTTGTGGCTATAAGTTTTAAGTTTTTATAGGATCACCTATTCACCCCCCTCTAGGTGCTCTCAATTGGTATCGGAGCCGTTCTCTTCACAAAAGGGTCTAATCGCCCAAAGAGATGGATTCTAAGGGAAAGGGGATGGTGGTCAACGATAAAGAGAAGGAATCCGTCTTCAACAAGCCAAGAGACGATAAGCCCACTGACTCTGGCTCGAGTCACAAGAAAAAGGACGAGAAGAAGAAGAGGCACATCAAGAAGATAGTTTACTACGACATTGATGAATCCTCTTCTTCCCAAAGAGACGACGACGGCGAGAAAAAGAAAGCGGTTAACTCAAACTTCTCTTTTGATTATTCTCATATTCCATCGAACTCTAATGCTCATTTCTTTTCCATTCCTCTTGGTAAACCTCCTCACTTTGATGGAGAGGACTACGGATTTTGGAGTCACAAAATGCGTAGCCATTTGTTCTCTCTTCATCCAAGTATATGGGAGATAGTAGAAAATGGAATGAATTTTGATAGTACGGATAATCCCATGTTTATCAATGAACAAATTCACAAAAATGCACAAGCTACTACTGTTCTATTAGCATCCTTGTGCAGGGAAGAGTACCATAAGGTGAGCGGCTTGGATAACGCCAAGCAGATTTGGGACACCCTCAAGATCTCGCATGAGGGAAATGATGTCACCATGATCACCAAGATGGAGTTGGTGGAGGGCGAACTGGGAAGGTTCGCAATGATCAGGGGGGAGGAGCCAACCATAACGTACAACAGGCTCAAGACCCTAGTCAACAAAATAAGGAGCTATGGAAGCACGAGATGGACGGACCACGACGTCGTCCGGCTAATGCTAAGGTCCTTCACTGTCTTTGATCCTCATCTTGTAAAATCTATTTGTGAAAATCCTAGGTATACCAAGATGACGCCCGAGGAGATACTTGGGAAGTTTGTAAGCGGGCGAATGATGATCAAGGAGGCGAGATATGTTGATGAGGCGCTAAATGGCCCAATGCCGATCCACGAGCCTCAAACCGTTGCTCTCAAAGCAACAAGTAGCAGGGAGGCGCTACCTATCAAGGTGGCGCAAGTTGAGGCGGCCGGGCTTAACAAGGAAGAAATGGCCCTCATTATCAAGCGCTTTAAGACGGCGCTAAAAGGAAGAAAGGAGCATCCCAACAAGAGCAAAGCGAAGGGGAAACACTCCTGCTTCAAATGTGGTAAGTATGTTCATTCTATAGCAAATTGTCCCGAGAACACTAATGACCAGGAACAAGAGAAAGGCAGGAAGAGGGAAAAGAAGAAGGCCTACAAGAAGGCGAAGGGCGAGGCACACCTCGGCAAAGAGTGGGACTCGGATTGTTCGTCGTCCGACTCCGACAACGAAGGACTCACCGCCTCGGCCTTCAACAAGTCGTCGCTCTTCCCCAACAAGCGCCATACCTGTCTAATGGCAAAGGAAAAGAAGGTAATCACTAGAGAAACTCCTAAGTACTCTACTTCTAGTGATGAGGACTCTAATGATGATGAAATTGATTACACTAGCTTGTTTAAAGGATAAGATAGAGCAAAAGTAGAAAAGATCAATGCATTGATTGATGCTCTAAATGAAAAGGATAGACTTTTAGAAAAACAAGAGGACCTTTTATATGAAGAGCATGATAAATTTGTAAGTGTGCAAAAGTCTCTTGCTTTAGAAGTTAAAAGGAATGAAATGCTTTCTTGTGAATTATCTACTTGTCATGAGACTTTGGCTAGCTTAAGAAGTATTAATGATGATTTAAATGCTAAGCTAGAAGTAGCAAATAAATCTAGTTCTTGTGTTGAGCATGTTGCGATTTGCACTAGGTGTAAAGATTTTAATGTTGATGCTTGTAGTGAACATTTAATTTCCATTACTAGATTAAATGATGAAGTGGCTAGTCTTAATGCCCAACTTAAGACTAGTAAAAATGATTTTGATAAACTAAAATTTGCAAGGGATGCCTACACTGTTGGTAGACATCCCTCAATTAAGGATGGGCTTGGCTTTCGAAGGGAAGCCAAGAACTTAACAAGTCAAAGGGCTCCTATCCCTACCAAGGACAAAGGGAAGGCCCCTATGGCTAGTAGGAGTCAAAAGAACCATGCTTTCATGTATCATGATAGAAAATATGCTAGGAATTTTCATTATAGTAGGAGTTATAATACTTTTGACTCACATGCCATGATTGCTTCAAGTTCAAACTTTAATGGTAGACCTAGGAAGAATTTTGTGTCTCATGCTCCTAGGAAAGTGTATAATGGATCTCCCACTGTCTTTCATGCCTGCAACACTGATTTTGTACTTTCGTGTAAAAATAAGAAAGTGGTTGCTAGGAAATTGGGGGCAAAATGCAAGGGAGATAAAACTTGCATTTGGGTCCCTAAGGCTATTGTTACTAACCTTGTAGGACCCAACAAGAGTTGGGTACCTAAAACCCAAGCCTAATTTGCCTTGCAGGTTTATGCATCCGGGGGCTCAAGCTGGATTATCGACAGCGGATGCACAAACCACATGATGGGGGAGAAGAATATGTTCACCTCCTACGTCAAGAACACAGATTCCCAAGACACAATCATATTCGGTGACGGGAATCAAGGCAAGGTTAAAGGACTAGGAAAGATAGCTATTTCATCCGAGCATTCCATTTCCAATGTGTTTTTAGTTGAATCGCTCGGGTATAACTTGTTGTCCGTTAGTCAATTATGTAATATGGGTTACAATTGCTTATTACAAATCTAGATGTGTCTGTCTTTAGAAGGAGTGATGGTTCATTAGCCTTTAAGGGTGTACTAGACGACAAACTCTATTTAGTTGATTTTTCGAAAGAGGAGGCCGGTCTAGATGCATGCTTAATTGCTAAGACTAGCATGGGCTGGTTGTGGCATCGCCGTCTAGCACATGTTGGGAAGAAGAACCTTCACAAACTTCTGAAGGGAGAACATGTGTTAGGTCTAACAAATGTGTATTTCGAAAAAGATAGACCTTGTGCAGCTTGTCAAGCAGGTAAACAGGTGGGAAGCGCTCATCACAACAAGAATGTGATGACTACATCAAGACCTCTGGAGCTACTGCATATGGACCTCTTCGGACCCGTCGCCTACCTTAGCATCGGGGGAAGTAAGTATGGTCTTGTTGTTGTTGATGATTTTTCTCGCTTCACTTGGGTATTCTTTTTGCAGGACAAATCAGAAACCCAAGGGACCCTCAAGCGCTTTCTAAGGCGAGCTCAAAACGAATTTGAGCTCAAGGTGAAAAAGATTAGAAGCGACAACGGGTTTGAGTTCAAGAACCTTCAAGTGGAGGAGTACCTTGAGGAGGAAGGAATCAAGCACGAGTTCTCCGCTCCCTACACACCACAGCAAAATGGTGTGGTAGAGAGGAAGAACAGGACGCTCATAGACATGGCGAGGACGATGCTTGGAGAATTCAAGACGCCCGAGCGGTTTTGGTCGGAAGCTGTGAACATAGCTTGCCACGCCATAAACCGGGTCTACCTTCGTCGCCTCCTCAAGAAGACGTCGTATGAACTCCTAACCGGTAACAAACCCAACGTTTCATATTTACGAGTTTTTGGGAGTAAATGCTACATTCTAGTGAAGAAAGGTAGGAATTCAAAATTTGCTCCCAAAGCTGTAGAAGGGTTTTTGTTAGGTTATGACTCAAATACAAAGGCGTATAGAGTCTTCAACAAATCATCGGGTTTGATTGAAGTCTCTAGCAACGTTGTATTTGATGAAACTAATGGCTCTCCAAGAGAGCAAGTTGATCTTGATGATGTAGATGAGGATGATGTTCCAACGGACGCAATACGCACCATGGCGATTGGAGATGTGCGACCACAGGAACACCAAGTGCAAGATCAACCTTCTTCCTCAACATTGGTACAACCCTCAACTCAAGACGATGAACAGGTTCCTCAAGAGGAGGTGTGTGATCAAGGGGGAGCACAAGAAGATCAAGTTGAGGAGGAAGAAGTACCACGGGCCCCTCCAACTGGAGTTCGAGCGACGATTCAAAGGAATCATCCCGTCGACCAGATTTTGGGTGACATTAGCAAGGGAGTAACCACTCGCTCTAGATTAGCTAATTTTTGTGAGCATTACTCTTTTGTCTCTTCTATTGAGCCTTTCAGGGTAGAGGAGGCCTTGCTAGATCCGGATTGGGTGTTGGCCATGCAGGAAGAGCTCAATAACTTCAAGCAAAATGAAGTTTGGACACTGGTGCCACGTCCCAAGCAAAACGTTGTGGGAACCAAGTGGGTGTTCCACAACAAACAGGACGAGCACGGGGTGGTGACAAGGAACAAGGCTCGACTTGTGGTAAAAGGTTATGCCCAAGTCGCAGGTTTGGACTTTGAGGAGACTTTTGCTCCTGTACCTAGGCTAGAGTCGATTCGTATTTTGTTAGCCTATGTCGCTCACCATTCTTTCAGGTTGTTCCAAATGGACGTGAAGAGCGCTTTCCTCAACGGGCCAATCAAGGAGGAGGTGTACGTGGAGCAACCCCCTGGCTTTGATGATGAACGGTACCCCGACCACGTGTGTAAGCTCACTAAGGCGCTCTATGGACTTAAGCAAGCCCCAAGAGCATGGTATGAATGCCTTAGAGACTTTCTAATAGCTAATGCTTTCAAGGTTGGGAAAGCCGATCCAACTCTTTTCACTAAGACTTGTGATGGTGATCTATTTGTGTGCCAAATTTATGTCGATGACATAATATTTGGTTCTACTAACCAAAAGTCTTGTGAAGAGTTTAGCAGGGTGATGACTCAGAAATTCGAGATGTCGATGATGGGTGAGTTGAACTACTTCCTTGGGCTCCAAGTGAAGCAACTCAAGGACAGCACCTTCATCTCTCAAACGAAGTACACACAAGACTTGCTCAAGCGGTTTGGTATGAAGGACGCCAAGCCCGCAAAGACTCCTATGGGAACCGACGGACATGTTGACCTCAACAAAGGAGGTAAGTCCGTCGATCAAAAGGCATACCGGTCTATGATAGGGTCTTTACTTTATTTATGTGCTAGTAGACCGGATAATATGCTTAGCGTATGCATGTGTGCTAGATTTCAATCCGACCCAAGGGAATTTCACCTTGTGGCCGTTAAGCGAATTCTTAGATATTTAGTTGCTACGCCTTGCTTCAGGATCTGGTATCCAAAGGGAGACACCTTTGACTTGATTGGATACTCAGACTCTGACTATGCTGGATGTAAGGTCGATAGGAAGAGTACATCAGGGACGTGCCAATTCCTAGGAAGGTCCCTGGTGTCGTGGAGTTCTAAGAAACAAACTTCCATTGCCCTATCCACCGCTGAGGCTGAGTATGTTGTCGCAGGACAGTGTTGGGCGCAACTACTTTGAATGAGGCAAACCCTCTGGGACTTTGGCTACAATCTAAGCAAAGTCCCACTCCTATGTGACAATGAGAGTGTTATCCGCATGGCGGACAATCCTGTTGAACACAGTCGCACAAAGCACATAGACATCCGACATCACTTTTTGAGAGACCACCAGCAAAAGGGAGATATCGAAGTGTTTTATGTTAGCACCGAGAACCAGCTAGCCGATATCTTTACCAAGCCTCTAGATGAGAAGACCTTTTGCAGGCTGCGTAGTGAGCTAAATGTCTTAGATTCGCGTAACTTGGATTGATCTAGAGCATACATGGGTTTATGCATTTGATCATGTTCCTTTATGCATTTTATTGCTTATTTATGGTGCTCAAGTTGTGCAAGGAATCCCCGGACCTCACAAGTCCATGTGTGAATGATGCACATACTTAGGGGGAGAAATGCTACAACTTGATCCCTTGAGACTAACCATGTGCTTGAGTGTTCTTAATTTAGTCTCAAAGGAGGATTAAAAGGGAAAAGGTGAACTTGGACCATGCAAGACTTCCACTGCACTCCGATGAGGGGGTAATTCACTCCAAGTTCATCTCCATGCTCTTATTGCCTTTTTACTCTTAATTGAAGATTTTGGTGAGGCAATGGGGTTTTAGGGCAAAAAATGATCCTGTTTTGGTGCTTGATGCCAAAGGGGGAGAAATTAAGGCCAAAGCAAGAAATGGATCAGCTACCACTTGAGAATTTTGAAAATAGTAGAGTTAGAGCTTTTGTTTTGTCAAAATACTCTTATTGTCACTTATTGTCAAAATTGGTCTCTTGTGGGGAGAATGTTTGATTATGGGAAAAGGGGGAGTTTTTGAATCTTTGATCAATTTCTCTTGGAATACCTCTCTCTATGCCTCAACAAGTGAATTTGACTTAGAGATAGGAAATTAAGTGTGATTTGCAAAAACAAACCAAGTGGTGGCAAAGAATGATCCAAATATGTCAAATTTGAATCAAAACAAATTTTTGTTCTCATTTGCATTGATGTTGCACTTCTTTTGGTTGATTTTTGTTGTGTTGGCATAAATCACCAAAAAGGGGGAGATTGAAAGGGAAATGTGCCCATGGGCCATTTCTATAAGATTTTGGTGATTAAGTGCCCCACACAAATGCTTTGAGTAATTTTGGTGCCAAAGACTCAAGAAGTGCAAATCAAGATTAAAGGTATGTTTCTAGACTTAGTACATTGTTTTGAAGACTAATGTATTGTGTCTAAATGCTAGAAACAGGAGAAATCACTTTGGAGATAAGTTGGCTGTGTTCAGCCAAAAGGCTGCTCGGTCTGGGTGCACCGGACAGTGTCCGGTGTGCCAAGACCAGTCCCGATGAACAACCTACTCTCGGGTCTTGATGGTGGCGTACGGCTATAAATCACCGGACTGTCCGGTGGTGCACCGGACTGTCCGGTGAATCGTCTGCGGTGAAGTCTTCGCTCTCGGGAAACAGTCAACAGCGTACGGCTAAAAATCACCGGACTGTCCGGTGAGCCAACGGTCGGGCGCGCCAACGGTCGGCCGCGCAATCCGCGCGTGACGCATGGCCGAGCCAACGATCATATGGAGGCACCGGACAGTGTCCGGTGCGCCAACGGCTCCAGATCTTCAACGGTCAGCTGTGCCATTTTAGGAAAGCCATCTGCACCCGACTGTGAACAGTGGATGTCCGGTGCGCCACCCGACAGAAGGCAAGAATTGCCTTCCTGGATTGCTTCCAACGGCTCCTAGCTGCCTTGGGGCTATAAAAGGGACCCCTAGGCGCATGGAGGACTACACCAAGCATACTTTGAACATTCTAAGACTCTCGCACTCCATCTTCACACATTTGATTGACATTCTTAGTGATTTGAGCTCCATTCTAGTGGTGAACTTGTTGCGTTCTATTTGAGCTCAAGTCTTGGCTTGTGTGTGTGCGTATTGCTGGGATTTGTGTGTTGCTTCCCTCCCTTACTCTAAGTGCTTTCACATTGATAATTGTTGTAAGGGCGAGAGACTCCAAGTTGTGGAGATTCCTCGCAAACGGGATATAGTGAAAGGAAGAAGATCTCCGTGGTATTCAAGTTGATCATTGGATCACTTGAAAGGGGTTGAGTGCAACCCTCGTCCATTGGGACGCCACAACGTGGAGGTAGACAAGTGTTGGACTTGTCGAACCATGGGATAACTCGCGTGTCTCTTGTGATTGCTTTTTGTGTGATTGCTATGATTCTCAAGAGCTCGCTTTATAGTCACTTTGTATTATCTTTCTAACACATAATCAAGTTTTGTGGCTATAAGTTTTAAGTTTTTACAGGATCACCTATTCACCCCCTCTAGGTGCTCTCAAACGGTCAACAGCTCCAAACCCCAATGGTTGGCTGACGTGGCATGCACCGGATAGTGAACAGTGCCATGTCCGGTGCACCACCAGACTGTGAGGTGTGTCCATCGACAGCAAAGTCAGGTGTTGGGGCCATGCTTCGGTGCGCCGAAGGTCTTACACGAAGAAGCAGCTTCGGCTGAAGTCGTCCCCAGGAGATGGCCGAAGGTTCCTTTTCATGGAGCTTCGGCGTTACAAACCGACATAGAGATAGAATGACCTTTTTGTCCATAGAGGTCTGAGTCAATGTTGTAAACTTTTGTAAGGGGCATAATTGTAATTTGTCACAGGCTGTGACCTGTGTCTATAAATAGATGAACAGTACCTCTGTACTGTTCACGCGAACCTGTCATTTTGCCTTCGCATCGCACTTATATCTTCGCCTTCCTCAGGACCAAAGGTACATTTGAAATTTGAAATCATTTATATTCGTAATGATCCTATGTTGACATTTAAATGTTTATTTTATACCTCACGATTTATATGAATACTTCGTCCCTCGTTATTATGCTTACGAAGGTACGTCCTTCGTAACCTTCGTCTGAAATTCTTTATATCCCGAAAGGATATAAGGTGATGAAGGACGAAGGATTTTTAACACTTAACATTTTCTATGTTGCCTTGTTCTTAACTCTTAGCATTTGAGAACAAGCCCCCAACATTGGCGCCCACCTCCGGTGAACTCACTTCCACTTTTCTGAGCTGATGGCTTCGTTCGACAATCAAGCTGGAGCTGCTTCGGCTTCGAAGCTGGTGCTCCCGATAACAGGCGGTTCTTGCTCAGAGCCGGCTAACAAGAAGCAGAAGAAGGAGGCTCAGAGAAGGGTGCAGCATGTTGGAGTGCAGGGACCCTTCATCAAGTCAAAATGGTCCCACATTCCAATTACTTTCTCTCAGGAAGACCTTCAGCTTAAGGATTATCCTCACAATGATGCCATGGTTATCTCTTGCGTGATCAAAGGATTTCTGGTCCACAATGTCCTAGTTGATACAGGCAGTGCAGCTGATATTATATTTGCTAAAGCCTTCAGACAAATGCAAGAGCCCGAAGACAAGATTCATGATGCTACGCACCCTCTTTGTGGCTTCGGAGGGCGGCAGATTGTAGCACTTGGGAAGATTACCATGCCGGTAACCTTCGGATTTGTTAACAACACAAGGACTGAGCAAATTGTGTTTGATATTGTTGACATGGAGTATCCTTACAATGCTATCATTGGCCGTGGTACTCTTAATGCCTTCGAAGCAATTCTTCACCCAGCTTATCTCTGCATGAAGATACCTTCGGACCAAGGGCCTATTGCTATTCATGGAAGCCAGGAAGCTGCTAGAAGGGCCGAAGGAAGCTGGACTGACTCCAAGGCAATCCATAGCATAGATGGAGCCGAAGCTTGTGAACAGTACAAATTCAGGAGAGAGAAGGCAGCTTCAGCGGATCAGCCGAAGCCCATGTTATTGTGTGAAGACATAGCAGAGCAAAAGGTGTTGTTGGGCTCGCAATTATCTGAAGACCAGGAGAAAACCTTGATAAGGTTTTTATTCAACAACAAAGATGTTTTTGCATGGTCAGCTAATGATCTCTGTGGAGTAAATCGGGATGTTATTGAACATTCGCTCAATGTTGACCCATCCTTCAGACCCCGAAAGTAGAGGCTTCGGAAAATGTCTGATGACAAGGCCGAAGGGGCTCGCAATGAAGTAAAAAGACTCCTCAGTGCAGGAGTTATCAGAGAAGTGAAGTATCCAGAGTGGCTAGCTAACACTGTTATGGTGAAGAAGGCCAATGGCAAGTGGAGAATGTGTATTGATTTCACAGATCTCAACAAGGCTTGTCCGAAGGATGAATTCCCGCTGCCAAGGATAGACTCTTTAGTCGATGCAGCAGCTTCTTCAGAGCTCATGAGTCTCCTAGACTGCTACTCAGGCTATCATCAAATTTGGATGAAGAAGGAAGATGAGCCAAAAACTAGCTTCATAACCCCAAGTGGTACATATTGCTATCTTCGGATGCCTGAGGGGCTCAAAAATGCCGGAGGGAGCTTCAGCCGAATGACAGCGAAGGTTCTCCAGTCTCAGATAGGCAGAAATGTGTTGACTTATGTCGATGACATTATTGTAAAAAGCACGAAGCAGGAAAATCATATTGCTGATCTGCAGGAGACCTTCGCCAGTTTCAGACAAGCTGGTCTGAAGCTGAATCCAGAAAAATGTGTCTTCGGAGTGAAGAAGGGTAAATTTCTTGGATGCTTGGTTTCAACAAAGGGAATCGAAGCTAATCCAAATAAAATCGAAGCTATACTTCGAATGGAGCCACCAACAACAAGAAAGGGGGCTCAAAGATTGACAGGAAGGCTTGCATCTCTCAACAGATTTATATCCAGATCAGCAGAAAGAAACTTACCATTCTTCGAGGTGCTGAAGTCAGCTGAAGTCTTCCAATGGGGCCCAAGTCAACAAAAAGCCTTCGAAGAGCTGAAACAATACTTAATAGATCTAACAACATTAACTCCACCAACGCCAGGGGCTCCTCTGTTGTTATATGTGGCAGCTTCGCACTCAGCAGTAAGTGCGGCACTTGTCCAGGAGAAGTTTGATGGACAAGTCAAGAAGCAGGTCCCAGTATATTTTGTATCTGAGGTCCTTAGTGTCTCAAAGAAAAATTATACAGAGCTGGAGAAGGTATTGTATGCCATTTTAATGGCATCCAGGAAGCTTCGGCATTATTTTCAGGCATACAACATCATTGTTCCTTCTTCGCAGCCGTTGAAGGATATCATGAGAAATAGAGAAGCTACTGGGCGTATTGGAAAATGGGCTGCGGAGCTTAATGAATTTTACATTGATTATGTGCATAGATCCTCAATCCAGTCTCAAGCATTGGTAGATTTCATTGCCGACTGGACGCCAGGGGCTCAGGACGAAGAAGCAAATAAAGATGCCGAAGTATGGACAGTGTTTTGTGATGGCTCTTGGGGAACCTTCGGAGCAGGTGCAGCTGCTGTGTTGGTCTCACCATCCAAGGTTAAAACTTGCTATGCAGCAAGACTTGACTTCAGCTGCACAAATAATATAACTGAGTACGAAGCCCTGCTCCTGGGTCTTCGGAAACTAAAGGCAATGGGAATCAGAAGGGCGATTCTTAAAACTGATTCCCAGGTTGTTTCGGGTCATATTGACAAAAGTTGCAAGGCTAAAGACCCGAAGCTTGAAAAATACCTAGACACGGTCCGAAGGATCGAGGCCTCCTTCGAAGGATTTTCTGTCAAGAATATCCCTCGAGGACAAAACGAGCATGCTGATTTACTAGCCAAGTCTGCAGCACAGGGGCTGCCGTTACCTTCGGATGTCTTCTTCGAAACAATAAAGGCACCTTCAGTGGAGCTCCTTGAAAGAGCAGTCCTCAATATTTCTCCTGTTTACAGCGAAGATTGGAGAACTGAAATAATCTCTTACCTTCAGGGCAACTTCCTATCAGATGACGAAGCTTATAATAAAAGGATAGAGGCAAGAGCTCGTCCATACGTCATGATAGAAGGGGAGTTATACAAGCATGGAGTTTGTGCCCCGCTGCTCAAGTGCTTGTCTAGAACCGAAGGTATAGAGTTAATGAAAGAAATACATGCAGGCCTGTGTGGATCCCACATCGGATCTAGGCCGTTACTTGGAAAAGTTTTTCGCCAAGGGTTTTATTGGCCGAAGGCAGCTTCGGATGCAGCGGAGTTAGTTCAAAAGTGCGAAGGTTGTCAGAAATGTGCAAGAGATCAAAAGCAACCTTCGTCTTTGACACAGCTGATACAACCTATCTGGCCATTGCAAAGGTGGGGCCTTGACTTGTTGGGTCCATTACCACCGGCCCAAGGGAATCTAAGATATGTTATAGTAGCTGTGGAGTATTTTTCCAAGTGGATTGAGGCGAAGCCATTAGCCACAATAACTTCGGCCACTGTCCAAAAGTTTTTCTGGCAGAATATTGTCTGTCGTTTTGGGGTACCGAAGGCCATCACTGTAGATAACGGAACGCAGTTCGACTCCGAAGCTTTCAGAAATTTCTGTGATCAAATTGGAACGAAGATCCATTTTGCATCAGTCAGGCACCCGGAGTCGAATGGGCTTGTTGAAAGGGCCAACGGCATCATAATGACAGGAATAATGAAGTTAATCTTCAATCAACCAAGGGGAAAGTGGCCAGATCAGTTGACCAAAGTGGTGTGGAGCCACAATACAACAACATCAAGGTCTACAGGCTTTACCCCATTCAAATTATTATTCGGTGACGAAGCAATAACTCCGGAAGAAGCTAAAGCTGGGTCAATAAGGGTAGTGGCTTCGGCAGAATCAGGCCCCGAAGATGCTTGCCTTGTGGAAAAAGATGCTTTAGAGGGGATCAGGCTTCAGGCCGTGGAGAATATCAATAAATATCAAGCTGAAACAGTCAGGTGGCGAGATAGAAAGGTCCGCTTAAAAAATATTGAGCCGGGACACTTGGTGCTTCGGAGAGTGGCCAACCCAGATACAGTGGGCAAGTTATAATTGAAATGGGAAGGGCCTTTCTTAGTAGCATCCTCGTCAAGGCCTGGTTCGTACAGATTAAAGGACATGGATGGCAACGAAATTCCAAGATCTTGGAATGCAGATGAGCTTCGGAGATATTATGTATAACCTGATGTAACTTTTTATGTTTTTCTTTTTTCTTTTTTCATGGCACCCTTTTCCTTTCTAAAGGGGGAGAAAGGTTTTTAATGGGGCCATCATATGTAATTTCCTTTTTAGTTTTATAAGAGCAAAATCCCCCAAAGAATGTAAATGTAAAAGCTGAGAACGCACCATCGAGTGCCGAAACTGAAAAAGAGAAGAAGCTCCAAAGACGTCCCTAAGGGGATGCAGAGCTCACAGCGAAAAGTCAACGCTGATACCGCCTAAGTAAAAGGCGAAGAAGCTCCAAAGATGTTCCTAAGGGAATGCAGAGCTTATACCGCCTAAGTAAAAGGCGAAGAAGCTCCAAAGACGTTCCTAAGGGAATGCAGAGCTTATACCGTCTAAGTAAAAGGCGAAGATGCTCCAAAGTCGTTCCTAAGGGAATGCAGAGCTGATGTGTGGTTGTTTCTAAGGAAATGATGGCTGAGAGTGTGGCTTCGGACATATGCTTTGGACATTCATTCGCACATTACATTACATCATAACATTTGCATTCATAAGCATCCATTCATAGCATTTGCGTTCCTAAGTGGTTGCTTCGGCAAAAAGAAGAATTGGTCTCATGCTTTATTGTGTACAAAAAAGAAAAGCTTCGGCAAAAAAGAAGAAGTGGTCTTTTATGCTTCGTTGCTCGGCAAAAAGAAGAATTGGTCTCTCATGCTTCGTTGTGTACGAAAAGAAGGGAAGGTGTTTTTTCGCCCTCGGCTCAAAATACTGATTTCGTCCACATCAAAGCGCCTCAGTAGAAGGGTAAGAATATATTACAAGGTATGTACAAAGTTCCTTGAGAACAGTTTAATCGTATTTACAAAAGTTGTTACAAAAGTATCCTGAGCTTTTTCCTATGGTATACTTCTACTGATCTTCATTAAGCTTCAGCTTCGGCGACAGCTTCGGCGACATATCTTAAGCATTATCTTCACCTTCGTCATCCTACATAAATCAAGGTATCGTGAGTAAAAATCAAGTGCAAAGGAGAAGGTAGGTACGAAGTATCATTTCTTACTGGGTCAAGATGACTTCGAGCTTCGTCTCCAGCCTTCTCCCGCCCGCCTTTTGTCCATATCATTTTTATGAATCTATTTGAGATGCTTCGGGCGAGGTCAGGTATATCGTCCAGGATTGATGGAGACAGGGTGAAGTTGGGCCTGTTGACGATTTTCCCATGCTCGCAGCCGGCCTTCAAGAACGCAGCAGCGGTACCCCGAGAAGCTACCCAGGCACAGAAGTCACCGTGCCCGGCTATAACTTCGTCAAGTTCTTCGATTTCAGCTTCAATATGATCGAAGACTTGTGGTAAATTTTCCACTGAAGGGTTAAACTTCCCGCTGCTGGCTCCAACAGAGTAAAATATCTTTTTCAATGGTTCAATACAATTATTGCTAAATTTCAAGCATTTGTCTTGAAGGCTTGTTAATGATTTTTTCAAGTCTGAGTTGGCCTGGGCTTCGGCTTCAAGTTTCCAATTAAGCTCTAGCTTCTCCTGATCAAATTGTTTTGATTGACTGATAAGCTTCGAATTCAATTCTGATACCTTAGCCTCAGTCTCTGCCAGCAAGCCTTCGGTTGATTGGAGCTCGAAGTCTTTTTTCTCAATGATAGCTGATTGTTCTTTTATCTTGCTCTCTAAATTTTGAATTATAGCTTCGTGTTTTTTGTCCTCCAAATCTTGCTGCATCTTCAGAGCCTTACTCAGTAGCATGCTCTGTACAGAAACAGTTTTCGTTGGTAACATTTTCATTATTAAAAGCAATAAAAACCAGAGAAACGGTTGTTTACCTTGAAATTGGAATAAAATAAGCTGCCGACGATATGTTGTCGTCGGTAGCGGCTGATATCTGTCTCCAGCTTCGGAAAACCGATACTTTTTGACACAGTACCGATGACCTTAGCTCCAGTTTGGTCTCGAATGCAGCCCAATTTTTCGTCATCAATGCCTCCAAATAGAAGAGCTCCTGGCTTGTAGCCGCAAGATTTGGCATAATCCTTAAGTTCTTCCATTTCGGCCTTCGACAGTTGTTGCCCAATTAAATTTTGGAATGTGTAGGCTTCATCGTCTGAAGTGTCTTCGGCTATTTCTTTCCCTTTCTCAGGCACTGTGGCCATGGTTTTTTCAACAGTAGTGGCAGCTTCTTCTGCAGCCATGTCTTCCAAAATTTTGTCAATGTCCTCAATAGTAGTTTCTAAGTTCACATCTTCGGCTGTAGCGGCTTCGGTAGCCGCGACCTCCGAAGGTGCGACTTCGACGTTTGTTGTGTCTTCAGCAGCTGCCGTTTTCTGAATTGACGCCCTCGGCGGCGTCTTATCGATAACTTCGGTCACTGCAATAATTCTTTGCCGCTTTGGTTTGGTTATCTTCGTTTGTTCCGGCTCTTCCACCTTTCGAAAAAGCTTCGTCAGTTCAGGCCCTAGTGGACTTAGCTTCGTGGGCACGGGTTCAGTCATTACCTTTAAAATTTCCTCTACGTCGCTGGCAGAAGGTGGTGTGGGGGTCCCCTCTTCTTCGGATAATTTTCGCTTCGGAGTTGATATTTTTCTTTTCTTGGGAATTTTCTTCTCTTTTGCTGGCCTTTTTTCATCCCTGTCCAGAGCTTCGGCCACTCTTTTTCTTTTTTGGCCCTCGGCACCCTTGTTCAGCCGTTAATAGTCAGTGTACTCGAAGCCCAGGGCATCAAGCACTCGGTTCAGCCTTCGCTTCGGACGGGTGCCGAAGGCCGCTGTCATTAGTTGATCTTCTTTTTTGGAATAATTCCCCAGAATTTCATTACACATCACCTCGACTGTGTCCAGCCACTCTTGGCAGGGCTTCTTAAAGTATTGCTTGAATTTGAAGTGATATGGAAGCCGGACAAGTTCCCCCTCTTTCTTCTCCCCCTTCAACTTTGGCATTTCCCGTTCTTTCAGAGTAGGGAAGACTCTGAATGCCAAGAATTCTTGAACCAGATCCCTGGTACTGATATGTTCTGCAATAATTCCGAATTCATCCATTGCTTGTTGTGTTTGACCCTCTGGTGTCATGTTGCAGCGGGGTCGGGTTTCTCCGAAGATCAGCTCGAGTGGACTTTGCACAAGCTTCTCTTTGTCGCCATCAACCTTGACATAGAACCATTCTGATTTCCAGCCAGCTGGCCATTTGCTTCGGTAGCTGATTACAGGAAACTTTGCGGTTTTCCGGTAGGCAAAATTGTAGCAGCCGAAGTTATCATGTAGCCCATCGTTTCTGGCCTTTGTTTGATAATGTAACTCATGAACTCGGCAGAAACTGTCGGCAAATGGCTCCACTGCTTGGCTTCGGAGGGCCCAAATATAAACGCTAAGCCTAACGATAGCGTTAGGAGTTAACTGGTGAAGATAGATACCAAACCTCTTCAGTATCTCCGCAATAATCTCGTGAAGAGGGAATCTCAGCCCAGCCTTTAAAAAGCTCTTGAAGATAACAATCTCGTCCTTCTCTGGCTTCGGGGTGGTTTCTTCTCCCCCGAAGCGAAGTAGCTTCTTCTGATTTTCATTAAAATAACCTGCTTTCACCATCTTCGAAAGATCAGCCTTTGAAACAGTTGATTTCCCAAAATCCAGGTGGCTGGGTTTGCTGGGCATGGCAATACGGTAGTCATCTTCGGGATCAGTCCCTTCAATGTTTTCTTCTTCTCCTTCGGCAGTCGTCGGGTTTGCTTCGGCAGCAGGCATTTCTTCTGCAGTCACCAGTCCGGAACGCTGCATCGCTTCGGAGATGGGCACAGTATTCGAACCTTCGGCTTCGTCTCCCTCACGTGCAACTCTGGCAGTAGACCGCACTCTAGCCATTTGATTCTGAATTTGGGGAAGTTAGATACCTTTTTCTTTTTTTCTTTTTCTCCCGAAGCTCTTCTTTCTGACGAAGCAGACGTTGAGATGGACCTTCGTTCGGTTCTGAGAGTCAAGCTTCGGCTATAGTTAAAAATTTTGGCAGCAAAACAGTGCAAATAGCAATGAATGCTGTGGTAACTTCACACCTACCCGTCTGTTTATATAGTGCTGCAGGTAAGAAGGCGAAGTGGCAGGATTTTTACACCAAGCGGGCAGTCACTTGTACTCGCTGTGCAGTGGACCGCAAAGATCAAACAGTAACTCTGCAAGGTGGGCCTGGCACGCGCTCGGAAGCCGGATCGTTTCTCCGCAACGAGCTCAGGGAAGGTGTTTTTTGGACCTTCGGCTTCCCGAAGCTGAAGAGGCTTTTTCACGGGTCAAGCTCGTTACGAAAAACGATCTAGCACCGCGAAAGGGGCTACTGTTGGGGCCATGCTTCGGTGCGCCGAAGGTCTTACACGAAGAAGCAGCTTCGGCTGAAGTCGTCCCCAGGAGATGGCCGAAGGTTCCTTTTCATGGAGCTTCGGCGTTACAAACCGACATAGAGATAGAATGACCTTTTTGTCCATAGAGGTCTGAGTCAATGTTGTAAACTTTTGTAAGGGGCATAATTGTAATTTGTCACAGGCTGTGACCTGTGTCTATAAATAGATGAACAATACCTCTGTACTGTTCACGCGAACCTGTCATTTTGCCTTCGCATCGCACTTATATCTTCGCCTTCCTCAGGACCGAAGGTACATTTGAAATTTGAAATCATTTATATTCGTAATGATCCTATGTTGACATTTAAATGTTTATTTTATACCTCACGATTTATATGAATACTTCGTCCCTCGTTATTATGCTTACGAAGGTACGTCCTTCGTAACCTTCGTCTGAAATTCTTTATATCCCGAAAGGATATAAGGTGATGAAGGACGAAGGATTTTTAACACTTAACATTTTCTATGTTGCCTTGTTCTTAACTCTTAGCATTTGAGAACAAGCCCCCAACATCAGGCAACGGCTAGGAAGTGGTTGGAGGCTATAAATACCCCCAACCACCTCCATTCAAGCCATCCAAGCCTCCCACACTTCTCATTTAATACAAGAGCAAAGAATACACTCCAAAGACACAATCAAAGCATTCAATCCTCTCCAAGCTCCAAAATCAAACCAAGTGCTTAGTGACTTGAGAGGGTGTGTTTTGTGTTTCTTTTGTTGCTCTTGTTGCTTGGATTGCTTTCTTATTCTCACTCCAATTCTTCTAAGTGCTTTGTAAAGCTAGCAAGAGACACCTAATTGTGAGGTGATCCTTGTGGGGTCTTAGTGACCTGTGTGATTATGAAGAAGCACTCGACTGGTCTAAGTGACCGACTGAGAGAGGGAAAGGGTTGGAATAGACCCGGCCTTTATGGCCTCCTCAATGAGGAGTAGGTTCTTTGGAATCAAACCACGAGAAATAAATCACCGTTTTCACTTGTGTTGATCTTCACTCGATTTGTTTCTTCCCTCTCATCTCTCTCTAAAGTTCTCTTGCTCACATCGCTTTAAATTTGCTCCCAAAGTTATCTGCATTGATTGAGCAACTCATAGCAAGAGAAACTATCTTTCGCACTCTAAATCATTTCTAACACTAACCCCAGGTATAATGTGTGTTTAGAGTTTATAACTTTCAGGTTTTGCCTATTCACCCCCTCTAGGCGACTTTCAGTCGCCCTCTAGAGTAATGATGTCCTCCGAGCCCTACTACACGCCCCCGAACGTGCTACAACTCATGGTCTCCCATTGGCCATTGTTGCCCTAGTACGAGCCTGTTGGGGGCCTTCGGCTTCCGAAGGTCCTCAAAAATATGATTTAACAGTGTTTCTGGAGTATAATGTGTGAACAGGTATCTTCGGACTCGAATCAGCACCACAATGGGAGAAGAATACGAAGGTTGATACAGCGCCGAAGCTGTGAGCAGGAAAGCTTCGGCATGATAGCAGAAAAGGAAACCGACTTAAAGATGAAAATGCTATTTAGGCCTCGGTGGATTACTATAGAATCACTACCAAATGTAAAGGGCATGGATGTAATTTTACATGGGCTGTGTCCCGTGCCTATAAATAGGTGAACAGTGCCCCCGTACTGTTCACGCTGACTTGGCATTTTACTTTTGCGTCACGCTTGTACTTACATCTTCCTTCAAGCCGAAGGTACATTTGTTATCGAATATCATTTCTATTTTTCCATAATAATAATATAATAAAAAATGAGTTGATGATTATACATAATTGTTTACGTTATTCTTTATATTTTATATGATTCTTTCTTCATTTTTATATGTTGTGTTGATGAAGGTATGTCCTTCATAATCTTCGTCCGAGAATCATTATATCCCAAGGGAAATAATGCTTCGAAGGACGAAGGACTTTATCACTTAGCATTTTTTGTGTTGCCTTGTTCTTAACTCATAGCATTTGAGAACGAGTCGTAATGACTGAATCCCTGCCTGTGAAGCTAAGTCCATTAGGGCCTCAACTGATGAAATTTTTTCAGAAGGAAAAGGAGCCCGAAAAAACGAAGAAAACAACAAAGAGACAAAGAATCATCGCAGTGACCGAAGTCATTGACAAGACACCACCGAGAGCTTCAGCTCGGAAAATACCAGCGGCTGAGGAAATATCAAATGTTGAAGTCGCACCTTCGGAAATCGCGGCTACCGAAGCTACCTCAGCCGAAGATTTGAACTTGGAAACTACGATTGAAAATATCGACAAAATACTGCTAGAAATGGCCACAGAAGAAGCTACTACTGCCGCCGAAGAGACCATGACCGCAGTGTCTGGGAAAGGAAAAGAAATAGCTGACGATACTTCGGAGGACAAAACCTTCATGTTTCAAAATTTAGTTGGACAAGAATTGTCAAAAACCGAAATAGAAGAGCTTAAAGAATATGCCAAATCTTGCGGCTATAAACCAGGAGCACTCCTCTTCGGAGGTATTGACGATGAAAAATTGTGCTGTATCCGGGATCAGACTGGAGCTAAGATTATCGGTATTCTATCAAAGAGTATCGGTTTTCCGAAGCTAGAAACAGATATTAGCCGCTACCGACGACAACATATCGTTGGTAGTTTATTTTATTCCAATTTCAAGGTAAACTACTTTTCCCTTGACTTTTATTGTTTTTAATAATGAAAACATTTCTAATCGAAGGTTGTTTATGTGCAGAGTATGCTGTTGAGTAAAGCTTTGAAAATGCAGCAGGATCTGGAAGACAAAAAACACGAGGTTATGATTGAAAATTTAGAGAACAAAATAAAAGAGTAATCAACTGCTATTGAAAAGAAAGACTTCGAGCTTCAGTCAACTGAAGGCTTATTGGCAGAAACCGAAGCTAAAATAGCAGAACTGAATACGAAGCTTCTCTGCCAATCTGAACAGTTTGAACAAGAGAAGCAAGAACTTAATGCAAAACTTGAAGCCGAAGTCCAACAAAATTCAAATTTGAAAAAATTATTGTCAAGCCTTCAAGTCAAATGTTTGGAGTTTAGCAATAAATGTATTGAGCGACTGAGAAAGATCTTCCACTCAGTTGGGGCTAGCACCGAGAAATTCACTCCGTCAACTGAAGATTTACGAAAGACCTTCGAACATATTGAGGGTGAAATTGATGAGCTTGACGAAGTTATAGCTGGGCACGGTGACTTCTGTGCCTGGGTAGCTTCTCGGGGCACTGCTGCAGCTTTTCTGAAAGCTGGCTGCGACCATGGAAAAATTGTTAACAGGCCCAATTTCACCCTGTCACCATCAATTTTAGATGACATTCCTGATCTCGCCCGAAGCATTTCTAATAGATTTGTAAAGATGATATGGACAAAAGGCGGGCGAGAAAAGGCTGGAGACGAAGCTCAGAGTCATCTTGAACCAGTAAGAAATCATACCTTGTGTTTACCTTCTCCTTCAAACTTGGTTTTGACTCACAACTTAATTCATGTAGGGTGACGAAGCCGCCAAGACCGATGCTTGAAGAGTATGACGCCGAAACTGAGGCCCCATGAAGATCAGTAGGAATAGACTGCAGAAAAACTCAAGAAACTTTTGAAATAACTTTTGTAAATATGGCTAAACTGTTCTTAATGAATTTTGTTCATACCTTGTAATATGCTCTTACCCTTCCGTTAATGTATGAGGTGCTTTGATGTGGACGAAATTATCTTTTTGAGCCTAAGGTGAAAAAACACCTTCCCTTCTTTTCGTACACAGCGAAGCATAAAAACAGGTTTTCCTTTCTGCCGAAGCTCTTCTTTTCGTATACGACGAAGTACAAAAGACAGTTTTTTCCTTTTTGCCGAAGCAGCCACTTATGCTATGATGATGGTTATCCTACATATGCCTGGATGAATGTTTATGAATGCAAATGTTATGATGTAATGTGGTGTGCAAATGAATGTTCAAACACACATCCGAAGCCGCAATCACAACCGTTATTTCCTTAGAGACAATCACATATCAGCGTTGACTTTTCGCTGTAAGCCTCCCTTAGGAGCTTCTTCGCCTTTTACTTTCGGCGGTATCAGCGTTGATTTTTCGCTGTAAGCCTCCCTTAGGAGCTTCTTCGCCTTTTACTTTCGGCGGTATCAGCGTTGATTTTTCACTGTAAGCTCTGCATTCCCTTTGGAACGACTTCTGAGCAGAAAACTTACACTGCGCCCCCTTTGGAGCGACTTCTTTAGTAGCTTCGTCGTGCTCCGCATCCCCTTAGGGACGGCTTTCGAGCTTCTTCTCTGTTTCTTTTTTTTTTCTTTTTGGGCACTCGATGGTGCGTTTTCAGTTTTTACATTTACATCTCTGGGGGATTTTGCTCTTATAGAGGTAAAAATAAAAAAGAAATTACATGTGATGGCCCCATTAAAAACCTTTCTCCCCCTCTAGAAAGGAAAAGGGTGCCATAAAAGAAAAATAGAAAATATAAAAAATTACATCAAGTTATACAAAAAATCGCCGAAGCTCATCCGCATTCCAAGATCTAGGAATGTTGTTGCCGTCCATATCCTTCAATCTGTATGAACCGGGTCTTGACGAAGATGCTACCAAAAAAGGTCCCTCCCATTTCAACTGCAACTTGCCTACTGTATCTGGGTTTGCCACTCTCCGAAGTACCAAATGTCCTGGCTCAATATTCTTTAGCCGAACCTTTCTATCACGCCATTTGATTGTTTCGGCTTGATATTTATTGATGTTCTCCACAGCTTGAAGCCTGATCCCTTCTATAGCATCTTTTTCTACAAAGTGATCAGCTTCGAAATCTGATTCTGCCGAAGCTACTATTCTTATTGATCCGGTTTTAACTTCCTCCAGAGTTATTGCTTCGTCACCAAACAATAATTTGAATGGAGTAAAGCCTGTTGACCTTGATGTTGTTGTATTGTGGCTCCACACCACTTTGATTAATTGATCTGGCCACTTTCCCCTGGGTTGATTGAAGATTAACTTCATTATTCCTGTCATTATGATGCCATTGGCTCTTTCAACAAGTCCATTTGACTCCGGATGTCTAACTGATGCAAAATGGATTTTCGTGCCAATTTGATCACAAAATTGTCTGAAATCTTCGGAGTCGAACTGTGTTCCATTATCTACAGTGATGGCCTTTGGTACTCCGAAACGACAAACAATATTCTGCCAGAAAAACTTTTGAATGGTGGCCGAAGTTATTGTGGCTAAAGGCTTTGCCTCAATCCATTTGGAAAAATATTCCATGGCTACTACAACATATCTTAAGTTTCCTTGGGTCGGTGGTAACGGACCTAACAAGTCAAGGCCCCACCTTTGCAATGGCCAGGTGGGTTGTATCAGCTGAGTTAAAGACGAAGGTTGTTTTTGATCTCTTGCACATTTCTGACAACCTTCGCACTTTTGAACTAATTCCGCTGCATCCGAAGCTGCCTTCGGCCAGTAAAACCCTTGACGAAAAACTTTTCCAAGTAACGACCTAGATCCAATGTGAGATCCACACAGGCCTGCATGTATTTCTTTCATCAATTCTATGCCTTCGGCTCTAGATAAACACTTGAGTAATGGAGCAAAAACTCCATGCTTGTACAACTCCCCTTTTATCATGACATATGGACGAGCTCTTGCCTCTATCCTCCTGTTATAAGCTTCGTCATCTGAAAGGAAGTTACCCTGAAGGTAAGAGATGATCTCAGTTCTCCAGTCTTCACTATAAACAGGAGATATATTGAGGATTGCTCTTTCAAGAAGCTCCACTGAAGGTGCTTTTATTGTTTCGAAGAACACATCCGAAGGTAAGGGTAGCCCCTGTGCCGCTGACTTAGCTAGCAAATCAGCATGCTCATTTTCTCCTCGAGGAATATTTTTGACAGAAAATCCTCCGAAGGAGGCTTCAATCCTTCGGACCATGTCTAGATATTTTTCGAGCTTCAGATCTTTAGCCTTACAACTCTTGTCAATATGACCGGAAACAACCTGGGAATCGGTTTTAAGAATGGCCCTTCTGATTCCCATTGCTTTCAACTTCCGAAGACCCAAAAGCAAGGCTTCATACTCAGTAATATTGTTTGTGCAACTAAAATCGAGTCTTGCCGCATAACAAGTTTTAACTTTGGATGGTGAGACCAACACAGCAGCTGCTCCTGCTCCGAAGGTTCCCCACGACCCATCGCAAAACACTGTCCACACTTCGGCATCTTTATTTGTTTCTTCATCCTGAGCCCCTGGCGTCCAGTCGGCAATGAAATCTGCCAATGCTTGAGACTGGATCGAAGATCTATGCACATAATCAATGCAAAATTCATTGAGCTCCGCAGCCCATTTTCCAATCCGTCCAGTAGCCTCTCTATTTCGCATAATATCCTTCAACGGTTGCGAAGAAGGAACAACAATATTATATGCTTGAAAGTAATGCCGAAGCTTCCTGGATGCCATCAAGACAGCATATAACACCTTCTCCAATTCTATATAGTTTTTCTTTGATACACTAAGAACTTCAGATACAAAATATACTGGGACCTGCTTCTTGACTTGGCCATCAAGCTTTTCCTGGACAAGTGCTGCACTTACCGCTGAGTGCGAAGCTGCCACATATAATAACAAAGGAGCCCCTGGTGTTGGTGGAGTTAATGTTGTCAGATCCATCAAATATTGCTTCAGTTCCTCGAAGGCTTTTTGTTGGCTTGGTCCCCATTGAAAGACTTCGGCTGATTTCAGCACTTCAAAGAATGGTAAATTTCTCTCTGCTGATCTAGATATGAATCTATTGAGAGATGCCAGCCTCCCCGTCAATCTTTGGGCCCCCTTTTTTGTATTTGGTGGCTCCATTCAAAGTATAGCTTCAATTGTACTTGGATTAGCTTCAATTCCCTTTGTTGAAACCAAGCATCCAAGAAATTTCCCCTTCTTTACTCCGAAGACACATTTTTCTGGATTCAGCTTTAGACCAGCTTGTCTAAAATTGGCGAAGGTCTCCTGCAAATCAGCAATGTGATTTTCTTGTTTCGTGCTTTTTACAATGATATCATCAACATAAGTTAGCACATTTCTGCCTATCTGAGACTGAAGAACCTTCGAAGTCATTCTGCTGAAACTTCCTCCAGCGTTCTTGAGCCCCTCAGGCATCCGAAGGTAACAATATGTTCCACTAGGGGTTATGAAACTGGTCTTCGGCTCATCCTCCTTCTTCATCCAAATTTGATGATAGCCTGAATAACAGTCTAAAAGACTCATAAGCTCTGACGAAGCTGTTGCATCAACTAAGGAGTCTATCCTTGGCAATGGGAATTCGTCCTTCGGACAGGCCTTGTTGAGATCTGTGAAATCGATACACATTCGCCATTTGCCATTAGCCTTTTTTACCATAACAGTGTTAGCTAGCCATTCTGGGTACTTTACTTCTCTGATAACTCCTGCACTGAGGAGTCTTTTGACTTCATTTCGAGCTCCTTCGGCCTTGTCATCAGACATTTTCCGAAGCCTCTGCTTTCTGGGTCTGAAGGATGGATCAACATTGAGCGAATGTTCAATAACATCCCTGTTAACTCCGCAAAGATCATTAGCTGACCATGCAAAGACATCTTTGTTGTTGAACAAAAACCTTATCAAGGTTTTCTCCTGTTCTTCGGATAATTGGGAGCCCAACAGCACTTTCTGCTCTGCTATGTCCTCACATAAGAGCATGGGCTTCGGCTGATCTGCCGAAGCCGCTTTCTCCCTTCTGAATTTGTACTGTTCACAAACTTCAGCTCCATCTATATTATGGATTGCTTTTGAGTCAGTCCAGTTTCCTTCGGCCCTTCTGGCAGCTTCCTGACTTCCATGAATAGCAATGGGTCCTTGATCCGAAGGTATCTTCATGCAAAGATAAGCAGGATGAAGAATTGCTTCGAAAGCATTGAGGGTGCCACGACCAATAATTGCATTGTAAGGGTATTCCATGTCAACAATATCAAACACAACTTGCTTAGTTCTGGTGTTGTTGATGAAACCAAAGGTCACTGGCATGGTGATCTTGCCCAGTGCTACAATTTGTCTTCCTCCAAAGCCACAGAGAGGGTGCGTAGCATCATGGATCTTGTCTTCGGGCTCTTGCATTTGTCTGAAAGCTTTGGCAAATATGATATCAGCTGCGCTGCCTGTGTCAACCAAGACATTATGGACCAGGAATCCTTTGATCACACAAGAGATAACCATAGCATCATTGTGTGGGTAATCCTTGAGTTGAAGATCCTCTTGGGAGAAGGTAATTGGAATGTGGGACCATCTTGACTTGATGAAGGGTCCTTGCACCCCAACATGCTGTACCCTTCTCTGTGCTTCTTTCCTCTGCTTTTTGTTGGCTGGCTCTGAGCATGAACCACCTGTTATCGGGAGCACCAGCTTCAGGGCCGAAGTAGCTCCAACTTGATTGTTGAACGAAGCCATCAGCTCAATAAGTGGAATTTCAGGTTTTGCCTATTCACCCCCTCTAGGCGACTTTCAGTCGCCCTCTAGAGTAATGATGTCCTCCGAGCCCTACTACACGCCCCCGAACGTGCTACAGCTCATGGTCTCCCATTGGCCATTGTTGCCCTAGTACGAGCCCAACCCTAGGTGGCCTGCTGGTGAGGTCCTCGACGAGTGTTGCTGGACCAACATCGATTACTGCTTGGGTTGACATGGGGCAGAGGATCTCGGGCGCTGGCACTGGCACAGGGGAAGGTGGTGTCTACGCCTTTGATTAATCTCCATCGAGAGAGTGGGGATCGCCACACCAGCGCCGCCATGGTTTGTTCCCGTTCTTGCGCGTCAGATTTTTGCCAAAAAAACTTCATTATTTTTTATCCTTGTTATAGCCATCTGGTTGCCAGCGTTGGTATAATCTCATGCACCCTTCATATGTAACTTCTGCTACTTGTTCAGTATGGTCGATTTCATAGTGATTAAAAGGCTACTGGATTCATTTGGGAGTTGGGCCTTCGATTTGGGGGTTTTCCTTTGGGAGGTCGTCTGATTGATCGGTGGTGATGTTTTGCTTTGTGGATGCAATGACCGCTCACGTTGCGTGGATCTAGTTCAGGGCGAACTGATGGAAGAGTGGAACATGGTGGCGATAGTGCAAGGTGGGACACCATTAGTGCTCTGTCCGGGGTTCGGTCTGTTCCTTGGTTGTAAATCTCCAAGGTACTTATCTACTGTGCGCTATTCTTTTTTCTTTCTTGCTTCTTCATTTTTCATCGTGTCACAATTTTCCCTCTTCTTCTTGCTGCTACTAATCTTTGTGGCTAACTTGTATGCATAGAGGAACTTCTTGATCTTAATCATGATAATCAGTCTAAAATTCTGAACACACCTACACCATAATTCCTCATCTCTACCAGATTGTTTAGAGCCATCTAAGATAAATGTCACTGCTCTTCCAAACGGCATCAAGATTGCCTAGGAGACATCATCGGTACTCGATACTACCATCTAAGACAAATGTCATTACTCTTCCAAATGGCGTCAAGATTGTTTATGACTAAATGGCGTCAAGATTGTTTATGACTAGGAGACATCATCGTTACTCGGTACTGCCCTGATCTCCTATTTTTGTTTTGTTTTTCCTTTCTTTTCCATGACATCAATGTTTTATTATGGACTTAATTCAAATCCCAACAACATCTATGAGTCTGTACATTGACTATGATTTCATTTACAAAATGCCTACTTCAACTGGAGTATCACATCTGTTAGAGAGGATGGTCTTCAAGAGCACAGTGAATCGGACCCACTTACAGTTAGTTTGTGAGGTAGAAGCAATTGGAGGAAATGTTTGCTACTAAGCAGATTCTCCAGTGAGTTTGGCATTGCATTACTATTCTTAAGAGGCTATGAGTGATTTACTTCAAATGTGTTGTGAACGTTCTTCGGATAATTTGACTGATTTATTGATGTAGCTATGGTTTGTAATTTGATGCGGTAACATAGTGGTTAATGGTCATGTGATTCCTATAGGCTGTAAAATTTCAAATCAGTGTTTGTTAATGGTAGCTTACTGCTCATGGCTAAAATCGATGTGGATATAACTCCTAGTTGTCAATGTCGTCACATTGGTTACTGGTATTCCCATTAGTACTTTTCCAACATTCTTGTGTAGGCTCTTATTCTGAACATGCTGATTGGTATAACCTATACAAGTAAAATGAAAAGCTTGCAAGAATTGCCTAAACAGACCTACTCTCTAGAGGATTACTGAGTTTTTTCTAAATAAGAAACATCCATGTGTAGGCTCTTATTCTAAACATGTGTACACATAACCACTACACTAATTAATCAGATTAGTCAATCTTAAGTTCATGCTGGAGTATAATTTTATGTTATTTTGCATCATATTTAATCGCTTCTCATAAAAATTCGCTGCCAAGGGAGAACGATGGTTCATTTATCGCCTCCAGTTGCTTCTCTATTTTCTCGTTAGCTACTTTGAGCTCGCGGCTCATATGGGCGTAGCTACGGTTGGTGGAGTGGCGCCCGTGCAAGTTGTGGCGGACGGGGCCGCCAGTGCAAGGTAAGGCCTCACTATTTTAGGGTGGGATCTGGATTATAGACCTGGATGTACTGATGATTAATGCCTACCCTCCATGTGCAGCTCCGTCTAGGAGGAATGGGTACATCCAAACAGACTGCTACGACGTTTGGAATGAATATAGATATTCTGATTGAAGGTCTGTACTTTAGTTCAATTTGAAATATGCTTATAGTAGTTCTTATTGTATTGTTCTGTCAGTGGTTTTGCACAAATTTTTCATGATGATTATTTCATTGAGTAGACTAGAGGATATGTGGAAGTTGCTATGTAGAGCTAGCATCTAGAGAGCCATTTAAGATTGACTGTAGTAAACAGAACTTTCAACTCTCTTGGAGCACCAATACATCTCACTGACACCTTAGGGGTGATAATGGATCGTGATCCAAATGCTTCTTCACAAAATGGTAAGGCCCTAAAAGTTTTTAGTTCAAAAATGAATAGAAATAGGACCCAATCCTAATCCGATCCGATCATTAAATCTTATAGTGTAAAATTTAGAGTCCATTATCACCCCTACTGACACCTGCCATGAATAAAAGAAGGTGATGTTACTTGATTTGGTCTTCAATAAAGTAGGTGTTAGTTTGTTAATGAATTACATATGTACGTCTCCTCATATTTAGTTTGAGCATGCATGCCTAAATCCAAACCTCCCATTAGTTGTTTCATGTGTACATGATTTTCAAATGTTAAAATAAAGCTTAATGCTAGAAGCATAAAAAGATTGGTAGATTACACAACAGTATGATGTTTATCATGCTTGCCATAGTTATACATTAGACATGTCATGCACACATCATTAATAGTTGAGATCATTGTCCTTAGTAGTGTTTTTGCAAGTTGAGTGCACTTCATGAGAATCATTGATGTGTTCTTATGACTGCTATGGATGTTGTAAACTTGTAATAATACTAGGTGTATGCCCATGCGATGCTACAGAGTAAACATATTATGATAAGATACATTGAGATGCAAAATCATTAATTATCGTTTTATGCTCTTGCTAACATCTTTGTAACACCCCGTCCAAACCCTGTACCAGCGGTGCTTACTCCATGCAGCTCTCTAGGATCATATATCGTCCCCACAGACCAACATAAGTCTTTTGTGCGCACTTTGTCCTCACTCATGCGCACCCGAGAAAACTTCCCAGTCGGTTACCCATCCTAAATTGCTCCAAGCCAAGCACGTTTAACTTGAAGGTTCTTTCGAGATAGGCTTCCGAAAAAGAAGATGCACCTTGTTGGTATGGATACTTTATTAATTCTATTAAGCCTTGGGCCAAGATATCACCATCCTAAGGGCTAGGATATCACATCCACCCCCTTAGAAGACCGACGTCATCGTCGGTCAACCCCAATCCAGGAACCTCCCCTTGTAGCCATGTTTGTGTGTCTAGTGTCGTCATATGCCATGTCATCTGACTACTCTGGGCCCACATGCGCCATGCGCCATATACCCGAACCCCTACCCACACACGCCTATGAAACTGCGAGGGTCAGCTCTGATACCACTTGTATCACCCCGTCCAATCCTTGGACCAGCGGTACTTACTCCTGGAAGCTCTCTAGGATCATATATCGTCTCCACAGACCAATACGAGTCTTTTGTGCGTACTTTGTCCTCACTCATGCGCACCCGAGAAAACTTCCTAGTCGGTCATCCATCCTAAATTTCTCCAAGCCAAGCACACGCTTAACTTGAAAGTTCTTTTGAGATAGGCTTCCAAAAAAGAAGATGCACCTTTTTGGTATGGATACTCTATTAATCCTATTAAGCATTGGGCCAGGATATCACCATCCTAGGGGCCAGAATATCATAATTTTTAAAGGTTAAGAATGTTTACATAACTATATTTTTAGTAGACTAATTCTTGTTTCAAAATGAAATGAGATGGAAAAGAAGCAGAAAAAATACATACATCTGAACTCCTTTGCAACTACCATAAAATCCACATATTTAACTCTACCATAAGTAATTTAGCACTCCCAAACGTTCAAGCGGGTGGTATAAGGGAAAGATTATAGAAATTGATTTATGGATGGACCAAATCTAACACATTAGACCACATAAACATCAACTTTTGGAGAAACAAAGTGAAAGCACAATGGATCGAGCTTTACTACTCAAGGTCTTCAAGGTGGAGTCCTTTTAGGTGGTCACAAAGCTAAGCGACAGCAGGAGCAGCTGGGCGAAACTAAGAAGGGAGTAAGCACAAATGCTTCTTCCCATTATGGGCCAACACCACCTACATGGCAACAGGTCACGACGTCAGCAGTAGTAGACACAGCTTGAGGAACTGGAGCTCCAAGAATGCCGCTGGGAGGAGGGGAGGAGAGAAAGATGTGTATCCTAGAGCTTCTCTGTAACCTAGAGCTTCACTGATCCACTACCACCACCGGCTGCACCTAGAGCATTAGCCTGAAAAGGAAGAGCACGTGGTTTAGCCTAGTCTGTTAACTATTGAAACTTTTACCAACTGAATGTACTGATAGCGTGTAAAATGGTTGGAATTGGTTTACCGAATAGATGTATAATATAAATCCAAAGACATAAGTTGTCACAAGGATGTCTATGTGACGTATTGTTAGTGCACAACCTGGCTTAAAAACATGCGTTAGTTTCCTCCAGCATTTACCTAACACTACAAGAAACTGGTTAAAGAACGTGGGTGAAAAACCGTCGAACTTAATGTAATAGGCCGTCGAACTTACCATAAGAACGTGGGTTTACCCACGAACATAGCCGACGGCGATTTTTGGACAAACTTAAAGAAGTAAGTTCGACGGCCCCCACGTTCTTAAGGTTAAGAACGTGGGTACCGTCGAACTTAAGGTTAAGAACGTGGGTACCGTCGAACTTAAGCTTAAGAAGGTGGGTTTTTAAGTTCGACGGGGCCGTCGAATTTTTCCCTATAAGTTCGACGACACCCACGTTCTTAACCTTAAGTTCGACGGGGCCACGTGGCCGTCGAACTTATTGGTCGTGCCTGGGTCGGTGAGGGCTGCCTATTAAGTTCGACGGTACCCACGTTCTTAACCTTAAGAACGTGGGTACCCACGTTCTTAACCCTTTCCAGAAAAAAATAAAAAAATACAGAAATGTAAAATTAGACACTCATAATATCACATGCAACACAATATATCACATACAATACAGATTTCAAACACATTGATATATGTTCATATCACAAATTCACATAAGTCCAAATATATAAGTTCGCAAATTCACATAATTAAGTCCAAATACATAAGTTCACAAATTCACACAGGTTCACATCCATAGTTCACAAGTTCAAACACACAAGTTCAAACATTAGCTCCATCGCTCTCGATCAGGACATCGGATTGTTGTTCCTAGCTCCACCACTAGAATCGAGACATCTGTCTGCAAAGTCAACGTGAGGGGGCGGAGTCACTTGATGAGAGCCGGAATCCTACAAAATAAACCAAAATTCTCATAAATACACAACTGGCATTAAATCACATGTACACAAAGATAAAGGAAAGCATGATAAACACAAAATGTGGCTTCCATATTTGTGCATGAACAAGAACATGAGAGTGAAAACAAACTTCATTTCAAGACGCATCATCTAGCATTACATTCAGGAACGTACCGCTGGTGATGGAAGTGGCTGTGTTGGCCATGGGGGCCGTCCCCAAGGCCCCATTGGATGTGTAGGATATCCCCATGGTGGTGGCGGCCAATATCCCATACCTGGTTGTGGAGGAGGAAGAATCTGTCCTCTAGGGGGCATCGACCACTGTAAGTCCATCTATGGGTTTCCTTGTCCGGTCTCAGAACCCTATAACCAAATAAAACGATGCATATGATTATAATTGTAAATGAAAGTAAATATACTACAAAACTATACCTGTGTTTCATTGGTGTTTAGAGTCTGTCCAGATTGTGACGGACGGGTGAACTGGGGTCCCATTTGAGATCCCATCTGAGCACTGTACATCTGCAAATACAATAAGCTTGAGTTTTATTTTAAACTAATGTATATATAGAGTTTATACTAAACAACTGAATTCTGAATCCGATGGAAAACATAAAGTGCATTGGAACGTGTAGGATTAGAGTGGTTGATAGATACAGAAGAAAGACAGAGCTAAAAAGCACTCGCGCCACCATAATCTATGTGCATGCTTTTTTTTATTTCTACAACCAGACCATTTTAAAAAAACTTGGATGTAAAAATGCTGTAAACGATGGGATGCTAGCTGATGTCGAAGTTGGTTTACCAACTGAAGTCACAAGCAAGTTACCAACTGAACCATGAGTTAGGCTTTACCAACTGAAGTCACAATTCACTGATGCAGGCAGCAACTAGCAGATGACAGAAATTGCGATTACACATAACACAAAAATCAGCTAATCAAGAAAGCAAACAGGAATAGCCTAGATTACACATAACACAAAAATCAGCTAATCAACAAGTGTGTAGTGGAACATGCTGTCTACAGAAAAGGGGCTGGAACAAGGGAACTATAGGAACAAGTTATGGGATGCTAGCTGATGTCGAAGTTGGTTTACCAACTGAAGTCAAAGGGAACTATAGGAGTATAAATTTTATTCAGTAACTTACCCCTAAACCTATATGATACTAGTAGAAAAGGTACTCCAAAGAAGGATTGGCAGATTCCTGAGTTTTCAGATTGTAAATAATAGCTAAGTCTGAAATTCAGTATTTTGAGACTGACCTTGGAGCATCTTTATGGTAAATCTAAAGAGCTTTGGGCTGTGATGTTTATGGAGGAAGTAAAGACCATATGATGTTGAACAAATTTGTTTAAGTTAGTTTGATTTGGTTTTACACTAAAATTGGAGAAAAGGTGGCTCAAAGTTGAACTATCAGATTGGTTGGGCTGAATTTGTGTCACACTCTGAAATCTAAATTTCAGGTTAGGGTGCTTTGTTTGGGGCTGTTTTGTGGTTAATCTGTGTGGTTTGGCATTATAGTTTCCATAGCAACGTTTAAGATTTGAATCCTATAGTATGGTAAACAAGTTCCCTTAGGCAAGCTTGTCCAGGTGCTGCATAAAAAGTGGAGTAAAATGTGTTTCAATTTCCTCTGTTAGGTGTTGATTGCAGTTTCTGTTTTAGTTAACAGGAGCAGCAGGTTGGGGTTTCGGTCAGTTTTTGGCAGCCCTTTTGTGTTGATCCCAGGGTTATGAATTCTGGATCTTCTAGTAGAGTCTTAATGGATGCTTTGGTGTACAATTTTCATGTAGAGTAATCCCTCTGTCACAGCTGGGAGGGTGAGATAGGTGGGTGTAAGCAGGAAGGGGTGCAGTGGAATAGAGGATCTTTGGGTGTAAGCAGGAAGGGTTTAGGGTGTAGAGTAATCCCTCTGTCACAGCTGGGAGGGTGAGATAGGTGGGTGTAAGCACATATCAAAACATGAAAAATTATAATGGCACAGACATAATTAACCCAAGGAAAAACAGTATGTGAGGGGAAGTACAGAAAAAACAAGCTAAGTGATATTTACTAGCTGCTGTATGTGATATTTACTGGCATTATTCATAAAACAAGCTAAGTGAGGGGAAGTACAGAAAAAACAGTTTGGTCAACTGTAACCTTCCAGCAAGCCAACTTCAACTGTAACCTTCCAGCAAGCCAACTTCCAACAAGCCAAGATAAGAACAGTGTTTGGACAGTTCAATGTTCAAGGTCATCCTGACTACTTGCCAGCTATAAAACTTACGAAGAAAAGTCAGCTATCTTCCATGTTTTTTTCAAATGGAAAAGCGTCCTAACTAGCAAAGGTCATCCTGACTACTTGCCCCCAAAGATTCCAGCAAGCCAACTTCTTTGACATTTCTGGGGAGCACAGTTCAATGTTCAAGGCAACGACATACAGCCACCGTAGCCAATTTCTCTTCTAGCTGTGCTGTTTGTACCAAACATTTTCAGCCACCTAGCACCAGTCCTCGAGCTGACTGTTGTGCAGCATATGAGCCATCAAGCAAGATCGGAACACCACATGTTACTTGCGTTAAAGACTATGCCATGCCATTGTTTCATAAGCGCCTAGTATACAGCCTGAAGTCTATTATACTTCAGCGCCTAGTTAAGGGTATGTTCATATCACAGGCTGTGACAACCTCCTAATAAATGCAGAAATCACTAAACAATTGACCAGACCGATTTTGGGCTGTCTAAGGCTCAGAGCGAGTTAGATAAAAAAATATGGGCAAATTCTGAGATTGGGCAGATTCTGAGCGTATTAATAAAATTATTACCTGCATCAGCATTCCCTGCATCATCTGAACTTGTTGAGATAGTTGTTGAACTTGTTGTTGTTGTCTTAGTTGCTCATCAAGCTCTGATTCCCTCGAAGTTGAAGTTCGAGATCTACTCCCCACCGAGGAAACTGACCGACGACCAAAGCTATCGCGACTCACAACCCCATCACCGATCCCCAACCTAGAAACATCACAAGTTATGAACCAATAGTTTTTATATATCACAACTTTGATCTTATCATACCTCCCATGTGGTAGCCCACCACCAGCAACATATGCTGCATCCGGATCGAAAGGTGCCTCCCTCCAATCTAGATCATCGTCTCCTGCTTTCCTCCTAACCTCCTCGGCATAACGAGTCTACAAAACAATTTATGTTAATTATAAATGAGTCACAAGTTAATTAAGAATAGATAGTTATTATTTACACCTACCAGCTTTTCTGTCGCGCTGTCGTCACATAAAACTTCTGGATGCTCTGGATCTGGACCTCGGTGTCCCTCCATGTAAACGTCAATGAATCGGGGTTCAACACCATCACGAGCCTCCTACAGTAAGAGACATAATAAAATATACAAATTTGTCTGAGGGAAAAAGACTAAATGTTACTTAGCTCGTCATACCATTCGTTGTGATTTCCCAATAAATCCATCTGCTCCAAATCGATGGAGGCCCGGTTTGCTCTTCCAGTTCAAACGATTTCTATCTGAAATCACTTTGTACTCATCTGAGGCCCAGTACTCGCAGAGCTTGACCCAAGCTTCAGGATGAGCAGTGAGCCAGTCCACTTCACTTTGTTTGTACTCCTCAGCTGTCAAGTGGATTTCACATGCCTGCTTGTTGGTCATTCTTTAACCCTTCACTTTCTTGAAGTACACGGTAACAGCTTTGACCTGTGCATCTGACATTGAACCATTTATAACTTTTCTAGCAGCATTGTGGAATACACGTTTTGCATGTTCTTCGTTTGCTGTTTCGTCCAATCTAAATTGTTCCTGCAAAATGAAGAAGAAATTAAATTCATTTATAGACGCCCACGGTAAGTAAATTTAAAAGACATAATAAACTCACCCAAAACGATGACCACACCGCGTCTTGGTGAGTACGGTCGGGTCCATATGGTTTGAGGCCCCAGTGAGCCCAGTGATACGCCCCTATCTCTGCCCCGTTGAGTTGTACCACCCCTGGATAGTGAAAACGAGCTATAGATCCCAGCACTGTGTTAACCGGTGTCCGGTGACCTTTGCCACTCCATGCCACCTCCACCCAGCTCCTCTCTCCTGTAGGGTTTATGACCCTACGTTGGTCCAAGGGTTGTGTCGGTGGAACTCTAAGGGACCGCCGAAACCTACAAAATTGTAAATTGTGCACTGGTAATAATATCAATCCAACAAAAAATAGAACTCCTCGTCAAAATAAAATTACCTGAAGTTCGTTGCCTGTGTCGTCGTAGCAACCTCATCATCGGCCTCTCCATCGGCCTCTCATCGTAGTCCTCCCCATAGTCATCATCATCACGCATCGGTGAACCTTGGCGTGCCAGCTCGTCCTCTAGCCTAGGTGCATTGTGCTCTGCTGCCTCACGCGCTTGCTCAAATGCATTGTGGTCCTGCTCTAGCATAGGTCCACTTGAGCCTATCGCCTCACGCTCTGGCTCAAGTGCATTGTGGCCTGCCACATCGCGCTCTTGCCCAGGTGCACTATGGCCTGCCACCTCGCGCTCTTGCCCAGGTGCACTATGGCTTGCCACTTCGCGCCCCTGCTCCTCCATGCAACCAAGGAGCTGCTCTAGCCGTTGCCTTGACGCTGTAGAGCCCTACAAACATAATCAACAATGAGATATATCAAGTACTCGAAGTATACGTAGAAGAAAAGAAAATAAAACAAATTAAATACCTGGAACAACATAGAGGAGGTATCCCCACCACCTGAACCCCTAGTCGACCGTGACCTCGAGGAGTCACCACGGTCTCCGCGCTTCTTCCCTTTGAGCTTGTCCATGTGTTGGGGCCGTGCTTCGGTGCGCCGAAGGTCTTGCACGAAGAAGCAGCTTCGGCTGAAGTCGTCTCCAGGAAATGGCCGAAGGTTCCTTTTTTCATGGAGCTTCGGCGTTACAAACCGACATAGAGATAGAATGACCTTTTTATCCATAGGGGTCTGAGTCAATGCTGTAAACTTTTGTAAGGGGCATAATTGTAATTTGTCACAGGCTGCGACCTGTGCCTATAAATAGATGAACAGTACCTCTGTACTGTTCACGGGAACCTGTCATTTGCCTTCGCATCACACTTGTATTCTCGCCTTCCTCAGGACCGAAGGTACATTTGTAATTTGAAATCATTCATATTCATTCATGTTAGTGAAAATGAAAATGATTCTATGATAACATTTAAATGTTTATTTCATACCTCATGATTTATATGAATACTTCGTTCCTCGTTATTATGTTTACGAAGGTACGCTCTTCGTAACCTTCGTCCGAAATCCTTTATACCCCGAAAGGATATAATGTGATAGAGGACGAAGGACTTTAACACTTAACATTTTCTGTGTTGCCTTGTTCTTAACTCATAGCATTTGAGAACAAGCCCCCAACATTGGCGCCCACCGTGGGTGAACTCACTTCCACTTTTCTGAGCTGATGGCTTCGTTCAACAATCAAGCTGGAGCTGCTTCGGCTTCGAAGCTGGTGCTCCCGATAACAGGCGGTTCTTGCTCAGAGCCGGCTAACAAGAAGCAGAAGAAGGAGGCTCAGAGAAGGGTGCAGCATGTTGGAGTGCAGGGACCCTTCATCAAGTCAAAATGGTCCCACATTCCAATTACTTTCTCTCAGGAAGACCTTCAGCTTAAGGATTATCCTCATAATGATGCCATGGTTATCTCTTGCGTGATCAAAGGATTTCTGGTTCACAATGTCCTAGTTGATACAGGCAGTGCAGCTGACATTATATTTGCTAAAGCCTTCAGACAAATGCAAGAGCCTGAAGACAAGATTCATGATGCTACGCACCCTCTTTGTGGCTTCGGAGGGCGGCAGATTGTAGCACTTGGGAAGGTTACCATGCCTGTAACCTTCGGATTTGTTAACAACACAAGGACGGAGCAAATTGTGTTTGACATTGTTGACATGGAGTATCCTTACAATGCTATCATTGGCCGTGGTACTCTTAATGCCTTCGAAGCAATTCTTCACCCAGCTTATCTCTGCATGAAGATACCTTCGGACCAAGGGTCTATTGCTATTCATGGAAGCCAGGAAGCTGCTAGAAGGGCCGAAGGAAGCTGGACTGACTCCAAGGCAATCCACAACATAGATGGAGCTGAAGCTTGTGAACAGTACAAATTCAGGAGGGAGAAGGCAGCTTCAGCGGATCAGCCGAAGCCCATGTTATTGTGTGAAGACATAGCAGACCAGAAGGTGTTGTTGGGCTCGCAATTATCTGAAGACCAGGAGAAAACCTTGATAAGGTTTTTATTCAACAACAAAGATGTTTTTGCATGGTCAGCTAATGATCTATGTGGAGTAAATCAGGATGTTATTGAACATTCGCTCAATGTTGACCCATCCTTCAGACCCCGAAAGCAGAGGCTTCGGAAAATGTCTGATGACAAGGCCGAAGGGGCTCGCAATGAAGTAAAAAGACTCCTCAGTGCAGGAGTTATCAGAGAAGTGAAGTATCCAGAGTGGCTAGCTAACACTGTTATGGTGAAGAAGGCCAATGGCAAGTGGAGAATGTGTATTGATTTCACAGATCTCAACAAGGCTTGTCCGAAGGATGAATTCCCGCTGCCAAGGATAGACTCTTTAGTCGATGCAGCAGCTTCTTCAGAGCTCATGAGTCTCCTAGACTGCTACTCAGGCTATCATCAAATTTGGATGAAGAAGGAAGATGAGCCAAAAACTAGCTTCATAACCCCAAGTGGTACATATTGCTATCTTCGGATGCCTGAGGGGCTCAAAAATGCCGGAGGGAGTTTCAGCCGAATGACAGCGAAGGTTCTCCAGTCTCAGATAGGCAGAAATGTGCTGACTTATGTCGATGACATTATTGTAAAAAGCACGAAGCAGGAAAATCATATTGCTGATCTGCAGGAGACCTTCGCCAGCTTCAGACAAGCTGGTCTGAAGCTGAACCCAGAAAAATGTGTCTTCGGAGTGAAGAAGGGTAAATTTCTTGGATGCTTGGTTTCAACAAAGGGAATCGAAGCTAATCCAAATAAAATCGAAGCTATACTTCGAATGGAGCCACCAACCACAAGAAAGGGGGCTCAAAGATTGACAGGAAGACTGGCATCTCTCAACAGATTTATATCCAGATCAGCAGAAAGAAACTTACCATTCTTCGAAGTGCTGAAGTCAGCTGAAGTCTTTCAATGGGGCCCGAGTCAACAAAAAGCCTTCGAAGAGCTGAAGCAATACTTAATAGATCTAACAACATTAACTCCACCAACGCCAGGGGCTCCTCTGTTGTTATATGTGGCAGCTTCGCACTCAGCAGTAAGTGTGGCACTTGTCCAGGAGAAGTTTGATGGACAAGTCAAGAAGCAGGTCCCAGTATATTTTGTATCTGAGGTCCTTAGTGTCTCAAAGAAGAATTATACAGAGCTGGAGAAGGTATTGTATGCCGTTTTAATGGCATCCAGGAAGCTTCGGCATTATTTCCAGGCATACAACATTATTGTTCCTTCTTCGCAGCCATTGAAGGATATCATGAGAAATAGAGAAGCTACTGGGCGTATTGGAAAATGGGCTGCGGAGCTCAATGAATTTTACATTGATTATGTGCATAGATCCTCAATCCAGTCTCAAGCATTGGCAGATTTCATTGCCGAATGGACGCCAGGGGCTCAGGACGAAGAAGCAAATAAAGATGCTGAAGTATGGACAGTGTTTTGTGATGGCTCTTGGGGAACCTTCGGAGCAGGTGCAGCTGCTGTGTTGGTCTCACCATCCAAGGTTAAAACTTGCTATGCAGCAAGACTTGACTTCAGCTGCACAAATAATATAACTGAGTACGAAGCCCTGCTCCTGGGTCTTCGGAAACTAAAGGCAATGGGAATCAGAAGGGCGATTCTTAAAACTGATTCCCAGGTTGTTTCGGGTCATATTGACAAAAGTTGCAAGGCTAAAGACCCGAAGCTTGAAAAATACCTAGACACGGTCCGAAGGATCGAGGCCTCCTTCGAAGGATTTTCTGTCAAGAATATCCCTCGAGGACAAAACGAGCACGCTGATTTACTAGCCAAGTCTGCAGCACAGGGGCTGCCGTTACCTTCGGATGTCTTCTTCGAAACAATAAAGGCACCTTCAGTGGAGCTCCTTGAAAGAGCAGTCCTCAATATTTCTCCTGTTTACAGTGAAGATTGGAGAACTGAAATAATCTCTTACTTTCAGGGCAACTTCCTATCAGATGACGAAGCTTATAATAAAAGGATAGCGGCAAGAGCTCGTCCGTATGTCATGATAGAGGGGGAGTTATACAAGCATGGAGTTTGTGCCCCGCTGCTCAAGTGCTTGTCTAGAACCGAAGGTATAGAGTTAATGAAAGAGATACATGCAGGCCTGTGTGGATCCCACATCGGATCCAGGCCATTACTTGGAAAAGTGTTCCGCCAAGGATTTTATTGGCCGAAGGCAGCTTCGGATGCAGCGGAGTTAGTTCAAAAGTGCGAAGGTTGTCAGAAATGTGCAAGAGATCAAAAGCAACCTTCGTCTTTGACACAGCTGATACAACCCATCTGGCCATTGCAAAGGTGGGGCCTTGACTTGTTGGGTCCATTACCACCGGCCCAAGGAAATCTAAGATATGTTATAGTAGCTGTGGAGTATTTTTCCAAGTGGATTGAGGCGAAGCCATTAGCCACAATAACTTCGGCCACTGTCCAAAAATTTTTCTGGCAGAATATTGTCTGTCGCTTTGGGGTACCGAAGGCCATCACTGTAGATAACGCAACGCAGTTCGACTCCGAAGCTTTCAGAAATTTCTGTGATCAAATTGGAACGAAGATCCATTTTGCATCAGTCAGGCATCCGGAGTCGAATGGGCTTGTTGAAAGGGCCAATGGCATCATAATGACAGGAATAATGAAGCTAATCTTTAATCAACCAAGGGGAAAGTGGCCAGATCAGTTGACCAAAGTGGTGTGGAGCCACAATACAACAACATCAAGGTCTACAGGCTTTACCCCATTCAAATTATTATTCGGTGACGAAGCAATAACTCCGGAAGAAGCTAAGGCTGGGTCAATAAGGGTAGTAGCTTCGGCAGAGTCAGGTCCCGAAGATGCTTGCCTTGTGGAAAAAGATGCTTTAGAAGGAATCAGACTTCAAGCTGTGGAAAACATCAATAAATACCAGGCTGAAACAGTTAGATGGCGAGATAGAAAGGTCCGGCTAAAAAATATTGAGCCGGGACACTTGGTGCTTCGGAGAGTGGCCAACCCAGATACAGTCGGCAAGTTACAACTGAAATGGGAAGGGCCTTTCTTAGTAGCATCTTCGTCAAGGCCTGGTTCCTACAGATTGAAGGACATGGATGGCAACGAAATTCCAAGGTCTTGGAATTCAGATGAGCTTCGGAGATATTATGTATAACTTGATGTAACTTTTTATGTTTTTCTTTTTCTTTTTCATGGCACCCTTTTCCTTTCTAAAGGGGGAGAAAGGTTTTTAATGGGGCCATCATCTGTAATTTCCTTTTTAGTTTTATATGAGCAAAATCCCCCAAAGAATGTAAATGTAAAAGCTGAGAACGCACCATCGAGTGCCGAAACTGAAAAAAAAAGAGAAGAAGCTCCAAAGACGTCCCTAAGGGGATGCAGAGCTCTGATTCCGCCGAAAGTAAAAGGCGAAGAAGCTCCAAAGACGTCCCTAAGGGGATGCAGAGCTTACAGCGAAAAGTCAACGCTGATACCGCCTAAGTAAAAGGCGAAGAAGCTCCAAAGACGTCCCTAAGGGGATGCAGAGCTTATACTGCCTAAGTAAAAGGCGAAGAAGCTCTGTAACACCCACTTTGTAATTGCCAGATAAAATACCAATAGAGAAAACAATTTCTCTCTTTATGTGAGTTTGATGCATCATCATATGAGAACACCATGTCCAAGAACAAATAATGAAAATATATACTACTAAATTGTTGCATCATGCTGGATATTTTATTTTGTGTGCATTTTGTGACAAGAAAAACATTAAATATCCAAATGAGAAATTAAATCCTAAAAGAAATACTAAAATTTGGAAAGAGAGAAAGAAATGAATAATATAAGGATTAAAATATGTAAATGAAGATACATTATTCCAACATTAGGGTGTGAATTTGTATCATGGACTCAAAACAGAAACTCACAATTCAAAATTTAAATTTGGATTTAAAAGAGTTAAAAATAAAAAGAAAAGAAAACAGAAAATATAAAAAGAAAAAGAAAAAGGAACCTACTGGGCCGGCTTACCCGTTTTCGGCCCATCTCCGGATGGAACCCGCGCGGCCCAACTGGACGTCGTGTCCGCGCCGACGGGTGGGGTCCTCTCGTCAGCACCTCCCTCTCAACATTCTCTGGCACATGGGACCCGGCTGTCAGCCGCAACCCACTGGTCCCGCTCGCGCTCCGCTTCTTCCGCTGCGCCTTGCGCGTCACTGACATTGGGGGGCCACCGTGCAGTCTCTGGACGCCGTGTGACTCCGTCTTCCCCGCGAGACTCACGGGCGAGCTCAACCGAATCGCGTGGACGGCGCCACCGTGACCTCAACCACCTTCCCGGGTCTTCCGAAGTTAGCTTCCGTTCCGCGCGCACATAAGACCCGGCCACATCCCCTCCTCTTCTCCCCTTCATCCCACTCGCACCGTGGCCATCCATCGTCGAAGTCGCCATTGCCATACACAGCCACCGTCGTCCCTCGTGCTCGGCCCCAATTGGATCCCCGTGTGCGGCCCGAAAGCTTCGCTCGAGTTCCTGGTCCGCTCCGGTGGCGATTCCGGGGCTGGTAGCTGACCGGAGCGTGCCCAATTTGTTTCCGCCGCCGCGTATTCGCGCTTCACCGTGGACAGACCGAAACGCCGCCGAACTTTGAGTAAGAACCCGCTCTCTTGGTTCGCCCTTCTCTCAATTTCGTTTTGCACCTGAGTTGTGTAGACATTGTGTACCGATTCTCGCGCTGGACATCTCGGCCATGGCGCCGCCGCGCGCGGGGGTATTCCGGTGACCGGAGTTGGGCGGGGCTCAGTTCAAATCGTGGGCCGTCGATTCGGTGATGGACCGTTAGGATTAGATCGGCATACCGATTCAGTGTGATTAATCCAGAGCGTTGATCTGTGAGTGGGTGGCCTCGGTTCGGCCGGGTGACTTAAAAACCTTGGCCGTTGGATCTAGATCTAAAGGTCTGCGCGGCGTACCGGTTCGCGGTGTTGTGCGATTTAATCTGCGCCACACACATGTGATCGGACGGTGAGAAAACGGCCATACCTCTTCGCCCTGGCACAATTTCTTAAGAGCCCCTGAACTATGCAGAAATAAACCCGCCGTCCTATTCCCACTGTGCACTGTGTCTGGGGCGACTTACACCGAGCCCCCTGGGTTTCCTGGAAAATGAGGCCCAGTCCACTGCTGTTTTAAAATGAGTAAATGAATTAGAAAATGTATTTTTAATACAAAAATAAGTGCTAAATCTTCAATAATTCATAGAAAATTCATACTAACTCCAAATTAATCCATTCCAGTTCCTAAAATTTTGTAATTTTATTCTCTAGCACTTAGTGTCTCTGTTATGTCATAAAAACAGTAAGGAATTTATTTATCACTTAATCCCATTCAAAGCACATAAAACCTTTGAAAATGCATAACTTAAAAGCTATAATTCAGAAAATTATGATTTCTGTTCCTAGGATTTTATTTTAATATGTAGAATATCTCTGTGCATTTTGTTTATATGGTTGGTGTAATGTTAATTTCTCTATATGCACTGTGCTTGTTTGTATTGTGGCGAGTAGAAGAGCCCGTTGCTGAGGATCCTGGTGAGCAGCAAGTTGAAGTAGCTGAGCAGGAGCTCATTGAAGGCAAGTTGTGCCCTTGACCACATTTTACCCAATAATGCTCTTTAATATCATTTATCCATGCATAGGTTAATTTTGATGGGACCCAATAGGTCACCCTAGATTGTTTATCTCATTACCTTGTTTACCCCTGAATCACTTGGGTAGTTTGCTATTGCTTTATATGGTTTTGGGATAATCATTTATTACCTCTATGTTCCAATTCTTGTTATTATTCTGTTTATGTTCATGTTGATATCATTAATGTTAATTGGAACATAGAGCTTAACTTGAGAACCACGTGCCACCACAAGGGTGGAATGGGACGCCCTTGGCTGACTAATTAGGAAAGCTAGTGGAAGACTACCTTACCCGAAAGGGGCAAGGGCAGTAGGGGAGAGGTCAGTGCGGGGAGGTCCCTGGTTGATTTTGCTGCGATGGCTATCAGCCAGGAACCCTTTACTGGATCTTCCCATAAACTGTAGCGGGTTTTCGGAAGCTAGTGGAACTTTGTAAAGGCCTCGTAGTGTTGCCCTGCCGTGCTTCCTAGGTAGAGGTATATGGGATTCATGACCCCTTGGCAGATGGGTAACATGACTTGTGGGTAAAGGGTACAACCTCTGCAGAGTGTAAAACTGGTATACTAGCCGAGCTCACGGTCATGAGCAGCTCAGGACTCTCTGATGTTTAAATTATGGAACTTAAATTCAATTTGTCATTTGCATTGCATGAGTTTTGTTATTAATTTTGTTCTATTACTTCACTTATGGTTTGGTATTTACTTACACTTAGTAACTGCTAATAAAATTTTGACCAACTACTTAAAAGCAATGCTCAGCTTTAACCCCTGTCTTTGATTAAGCCTTACACATCACATGAACTCACACCTTTGTGAGTTTATGTCCACTGGTTCCCCACAACTTGTTGAGCTATGATCATGTGTGAGCTCACCCTTGCTGTCTCACACCCCCCCCCACAGGAGATGATCAGGTGGTTCAGGAGGAGCTGCCTAACACTGAGGAGTTCGATCTGATCTAGGTGGCGTTTCCCAGTCGACATTTGCGCCGACGATCCTTAGTTCGTTTTATCTTTATTATTTTATTTTGTAATAAGTCTTCCGCTATGTAATAAATACTCTGATGTTAATGACATTTATCTCTATACACTCTGTTATTATATATGTTGTCTTCTTGGCGCATGTATGAGATGCACCCGGCTTTGTTCTTTAAAACCGGGTGTTACAGAGGTGGTATCAGAGGAAATGTTGACTGTAGGACGAAACCTAGATAGAAATGGACAACCCTTACCTACTTATCTTATTCTGATTCATTCTACACTCACCTTACTCTGATTCTCTCTACACTTATCTTGATCCTGTCTCACCTTCTACTGTTCTACTCTGGTCCTTCTTACCTTTGCTACTCTAAGACAAGATGGATTTCACACCTTGGAATCCTAGGACTAAGATCTTTCTAAGAGATAGGGAACCCAAAACAAAAGTTAAAACTATTTTCTCTATTAAAAATGTTGTTTGATTGTGCTGATGCTAAATGCCTGATTTGCTTCTTTGATTGATTGAATTATTGATGGACATCTTAGTATGTACCACCATAAGGTATTGAATTAGCTAGGATATGTAAAATGTTAATCTGCTTAGCTAAAAAGGTCCCCCAAAGTAACCTAATTTGTAAATACCTGCCTTGTCTATTATCTTCTTACCATATGTATCTAACTCAGATGGTCAATACCAGGCGGGGTGGTGGAATTGACTTGCCTCCTAACCAACACACTCGAAGACAACCTCAGCCACAACCTGCGGGGATGAATCCTCCCAATCCTCCACCAGGCGGAGTTGACCCACTGGTTGCTGCTCAGATGGCGATGATGCAGCAAATGGCAGATACTATGGCGGATATGCGTGCTCAGATGCAGCAAGAACGCCAAGAGATGCGACAGGAAAGAGAGGATATACGACAGGAGTTGCGCCAGGAGCGAGATGAGATACGCCAAGAAAGGAGGGCGCAACAACAGCAGCTGCAACAGCAAATGCAACAACAGCAACAGCAGCAACAAGTGCCACTACCTCCACCACCACCACCAGTTCCACCCCGAGACAAGCATAGAGAGTTCATGAGTCATAAGCCACCTACATTTGCAAGCTCACCTGATCCACTGGACGCAGATGATTGGCTGAAGTCTGTTGAGAAGATGCTGAATATTGCACAGTGCACTGATCGGGAGAAGGTTTTATATGCTTCTGGACGTCTGATTGGTCCTGCTGCTGACTGGTGGGATTCTTATACTGCTGCCCACGATGCTGCTGATACTATTACCTGGGCAGAGTTCAGTACGCAGTTCAGGAACTACCATATTCCAGCTGGTATGATAAAGATCAAGAAGAAGGAATTTCTGTCGCTGAAGCAAGGAAGTATGTCAGTCAGCGAGTACCGCGACAAGTTTATTCAGTTATCCAGATATGCCCCTGAAGAAGTTGCTGAAGACGAGAGGAAGCAGGAGCATTTTATTGAAGGACTTAATGGACCACTGCAGTATGCTCTTGTGGCACACACATTTCCATCATTTCAGAGGCTGCTTGATAAGGCACTGGCTATTGAACACAAGCGTGTTCAGCTGGGAGATTTGAAGAGGAAGGCAATATCTCAAGGACAAGGAAGCAGCAGTGTTCGTCCTCGCTACAGTTCACCACAGGGTACACCGACTCGACCCGGAGGACCACGCCCAGTTCCGCAATCCCCACTGAGGACTCCACCTCCTCGACAGGCAACCCCTACTGGCACCCCGACGAAGTTTTCAGGACAGAGTCCGGGCACTCAATGCTACAAGTGTGGGAAGATTGGTCATTATGCAAATGTCTGCCCACAGAGGATTGCTACTACTCCAGTTCAGAACAGGCAGCAAACTCCAGGAACTGGCAAGGGATATTCTATTGCCAAGGTTAATCAAGTCAGCATTGATGCTACTCCGGACGGAGGGGACCTCGTGATTGGTATGTTTTATGTTAATGCAATTCCTGCAACCATATTATTTGATTCTGGTGCTACACATTCATTCATGTCTGCTAGATATGCCAACACAAATGAAATACCACTGCTAAATATGAGAACACCCCTGATAGTAATTACACCTAAAGGGCCTGTTGAGACGAATCAAATGACACGTAGATTGACATTAACCATTATGGGTAGAGAATTTGGAGCCACTGCTATAATATTGGAGTCAAGCAGTATAGATTTGATCCTCGGTATGTCATGGCTAAGAAAGGCAAAGGCCGTTATAGCATGTGGTAGAGGTACCGTAGAACTCACTACTACTAAAGGAGAAAGGTTTCAAGTTAACATTGCAGTAACCTCCTCATCTATGCGTGCAATGTTCTTTATGCCCGAAGAGTTTGTTGGTGACAATATCCGGGTGGTTAGAGATTTTCCGGATGTCTTTCCAGAGGAGTTGCCAGGGATGCCACCTGATAGAGAAGTTGAGTTTGTTATTGATCTCTTACCTGGAACCGCCCCTATTTCTAAACGGCCGTATAGGATGTCCGTAGAAGAGCTGAAGGAACTTAAGAAGCAGTTAACTGAGTTACAAGAGGCTGGGTACATTCGTCCGAGTTCCTCACCTTGGGGAGCACCGGTCTTGTTTGTACAGAAGAAGGATGGATCGCAACGGATGTGTGTGGATTATAGATCTCTTAATGATGTTACAGTGAAGAACAAGTATCCGTTGCCCCGTATTGAAGATTTATTTGATCAAATGAGAGGTGCTAGAGTATTTTCGAAGATTGATCTCCGATCCGGTTATCATCAGATGAGGATTAGACCATCGGATATTCCCAAGACGGCTTTCTCGACTAGATATGGATTATATGAGTTCACAGTTATGTCGTTTGGATTGACTAATGCACCAGCTTATTTTATGAACTTAATGAACAAGGTGTTTATGGAGTATTTGGACAGATTCGTCGTGGTATTCATCGACGATATTCTTATTTATTCTCAGAGTGAAAGTGATCACGAGGAACATCTGAGGATGGTGCTACAGAAGCTACGAGATAATCAACTCTATGCCAAGTTCAGCAAGTGCGAGTTTTGGATTGGCGAAGTGCCATTTCTTGGTCATATTATTTCTAATGGAGGGATAGCAGTGGATCCTGCTAAAGTTAAGGAGATAATGGAGTGGAAAGTACCCACTACAGTTACTGAGATTCGGAGTTTCTTGGGATTAGCAGGCTACTATCGGAGATTTATTGAAGGATTTTCTAAGATTGCTAAGCCGATGACTTCGCTTTTGGAGAAAGGAAAAGAATTTAAGTGGGACGAGAAGTGTCAAGACAGCTTTGATCTATTGAAGAAGAGGTTGATGTCGCCACCAGTATTGGTTATGCCGGACCTACAGAAGGGATTTGACATCTATTGCGATGCATGTGGCCAAGGCTTAGGATGTGTGCTCATGCAAGAAGGACATGTGATTGCTTATGCCTCTCGTCAGTTGCGGAGACATGAATTGAACTACCCTACTCATGACTTGGAATTGGCAGCCGTTGTGCATGCGCTTAAGATTTGGAGACATTATATCATGGGGACCAAGTGTCAAGTGTACACGGATCATAAGAGTTTGAAGTATATATTCACTCAGAAGGATCTCAATCTTAGGCAACGCCGTTGGTTGGAGCTTATTAAAGATTATGATTTGGAGATTCACTATCACCCGGGCAAGGCAAACTTGGTTGCAGATGCCTTGAGTCGCAAGGAGCATGTTCATTCAGCTGTTGTTGCCCAGCTACCCGATGAGATTGTTGAGGATTTCAGGAGACTTAACCTGGGGATAGTTGCTCATACTGAGGGAGTTACTATTGATGTGGAACCTACTTTGGAGCAAGAAATCCGCAAGGGACAAATTGGTGATGATAAGATAAAAGAGATTAAGGATCTGATTACTGAAGGTCGAGTTCCGGAGTTCACGGAAGATGAGCAGGGCACTGTATGGTTCAAGGACAGAATATGTGTTCCTGATGTTAAAAGCCTTCGGGAGACTATTTTAAAGGAGGCCCATGATTCGGATTATTCTATTCATCCTGGTAGTACCAAGATGTATCAGGATTTGAAACGGAAGTATTGGTGGTATGGATTGAAAAGAGATGTGGCTGCATATGTAGCTATGTGCGATGTATGTCAAAGAGTTAAGGCTGAACATCAGAGGCCAGCTGGACTACTGCATCCACTAAAGATACCCGAGTGGAAATGGGAAGAGATTGGTATGGATTTTATTACTGGATTGCCTCGCACCCAGAAAGGATATGATGCTATATGGGTGATTGTGGATAGATTGACTAAAGTGGCTCACTTTATTCCTGTCAAGACTACTTATAAAGGTTCTCAGTTAGCAGAGTTATATATGGCTCGGATTGTGTGTTTACATGGAGTACCAAAGAAGATCGTGTCTGATCGAGGTTCGCAGTTTACCTCAAGATTTTGGAGAAGCTTTCATGAGAACATGAGTACAAAGCTGAATTTCAGTACAGCCTATCACCCTCAGACGGATGGACAGACTGAAAGGACTAATCAAGTATTGGAAGATATGTTGAGAGCATGTGCTCTTCAGCATGGAGGAAGTTGGGATAAGAGTCTGCCTTATGCTGAGTTCTCATATAACAATAGTTATCAGGCCAGTCTAAAGATGTCACCTTTTGAAGCTTTATATGGGAGGAAGTGCAGGACTCCTCTATATTGGGATCAGACTGGAGAGAGACAGTTCTTTGGGCCTGAACTGATTCAAGAAGCAGAAGAACAAGTTCGTATAATTCGAGAGAATTTGAGAGTGGCTCAAACCAGGCAGAAGAGTTATGCTGATAATAGAAGGAGACCACTGGAATTTGAAGAAGGAGAATATGTGTATCTCAAGGTGTCACCACTGCGTGGAATGAGGAGATTTAAAGTCAAGGGAAAATTGTCCCCTCGCTACATTGGACCATTCTTGATCTTTAGAAGAGTTGGAGAGATGGCATACCAACTCGAGTTACCTGCTAGTCTATCAGATGTGCATAATGTGTTCCACGTATCTCAACTGAAGAAGTGTCTCCGTGTTCCCGAGGAACAGTTACCCATGGAAGAGCTCAGTGTTCAAGGTGATTTGACTTACACGGAGTACCCGATCAAGATTTTGGATACATTGACTCGAGTTACAAGAAATAAGGTGATAAAGATGTGCAAAGTCCAATGGAGTCACCACAGTGAAGATGAAGCAACTTGGGAAAGAGAAGAAGAGCTTCGCATAGATTTTCCCCACCTTTTCCCTAGATCTTCTTAAATCTCGAGGACGAGATTATTTTTAAGGGGGGTAGGATTTGTAACACCCACTTTGTAATTGCCAGATAAAATACCAATAGAGAAAACAATTTCTCTCTTTATGTGAGTTTGATGCATCATCATATGAGAACACCATGTCCAAGAACAAATAATGAAAATATATACTACTAAATTGTTGCATCATGCTGGATATTTTATTTTGTGTGCATTTTGTGACAAGAAAAACATTAAATATCCAAATGAGAAATTAAATCCTAAAAGAAATATTAAAATTTGGAAAGAGAGAAAGAAATGAATAATATAAGGATTAAAATATGTAAATGAAGATACATTATTCCAACATTAGGGTGTGAATTTGTATCATGGACTCAAAACAGAAACTCACAATTCAAAATTTAAATTTGGATTTAAAAGAGTTAAAAATAAAAAGAAAAGAAAACAGAAAATATAAAAAGAAAAAGAAAAAGGAACCTACTGGGCCGGCTTACCCGTTTTCGGCCCATCTCCGGATGGAACCCGCGCGGCCCAACTGGATGTCGTGTCCGCGCCGACGGGTGGGGTCCTCTCGTCAGCACCTCCCTCTCAACATTCTCTGGCACATGGGACCCGGCTGTCAGCCGCAACCCACTGGTCCCGCTCGCGCTCCGCTTCTTCCGCTGCGCCTTGCGCGTCACTGACATTGGGGGGCCACCGTGCAGTCTCTGGACGCCGTGTGACTCCGTCTTCCCCGCGAGACTCACGGGCGAGCTCAACCGAATCGCGTGGACGGCGCCACCGTGACCTCAACCACCTTCCCGGGTCTTCCGAAGTTAGCTTCCGTTCCGCGCGCACATAAGACCCGGCCACATCCCCTCCTCTTCTCCCCTTCATCCCACTCGCACCGTGGCCATCCATCGTCGAAGTCGCCATTGCCATACACAGCCACCGTCGTCCCTCGTGCTCGGCCCCAATTGGATCCCCGTGTGCGGCCCGAAAGCTTCGCTCGAGTTCCTGGTCCGCTCCGGTGGCGATTCCGGGGCTGGTAGCTGACCGGAGCGTGCCCAATTTGTTTCCGCCGCCGCGTATTCGCGCTTCACCGTGGACAGACCGAAACGCCGCCGAACTTTGAGTAAGAACCCGCTCTCTTGGTTCGCCCTTCTCTCAATTTCGTTTTGCACCTGAGTTGTGTAGACATTGTGTACCGATTCTCGCGCTGGACATCTCGGCCATGGCGCCGCCGCGCGCGGGGGTATTCCGGTGACCGGAGTTGGGCGGGGCTCAGTTCAAATCGTGGGCCGTCGATTCGGTGATGGACCGTTAGGATTAGATCGGCATACCGATTCAGTGTGATTAATCCAGAGCGTTGATCTGCGAGTGGGTGGCCTCGGTTCGGCCGGGTGACTTAAAAACCTTGGCCGTTGGATCTAGATCTAAAGGTCTGCGCGGCGTACCGGTTCGCGGTGTTGTGCGATTTAATCTGCGCCACACACATGTGATCGGACGGTGAGAAAACGGCCATACCTCTTCGCCCTGGCACAATTTCTTAAGAGCCCCTGAACTATGCAGAAATAAACCCGCCGTCCTATTCCCACTGTGCACTGTGTCTGGGGCGACTTACACCGAGCCCCCTGGGTTTCCTGGAAAATGAGGCCCAGTCCACTGCTGTTTTAAAATGAGTAAATGAATTAGAAAATGTATTTTTAATACAAAAATAAGTGCTAAATCTTCAATAATTCATAGAAAATTCATACTAACTCCAAATTAATCCATTCCAGTTCCTAAAATTTTGTAATTTTATTCTCTAGCACTTAGTGTCTCTGTTATGTCATAAAAACAGTAAGGAATTTATTTATCACTTAATCCCATTCAAAGCACATAAAACCTTTGAAAATGCATAACTTAAAAGCTATAATTCAGAAAATTATGATTTCTGTTCCTAGGATTTTATTTTAATATGTAGAATATCTCTGTGCATTTTGTTTATATGGTTGGTGTAATGTTAATTTCTCTATATGCACTGTGCTTGTTTGTATTGTGGCGAGTAGAAGAGCCCGTTGCTGAGGATCCTGGTGAGCAGCAAGTTGAAGTAGCTGAGCAGGAGCTCATTGAAGGCAAGTTGTGCCCTTGACCACATTTTACCCAATAATGCTCTTTAATATCATTTATCCATGCATAGGTTAATTTTGATGGGACCCAATAGGTCACCCTAGATTGTTTATCTCATTACCTTGTTTACCCCTGAATCACTTGGGTAGTTTGCTATTGCTTTATATGGTTTTGGGATAATCATTTATTACCTCTATGTTCCAATTCTTGTTATTATTCTGTTTATGTTCATGTTGATATCATTAATGTTAATTGGAACATAGAGCTTAACTTGAGAACCACGTGCCACCACAAGGGTGGAATGGGACGCCCTTGGCTGACTAATTAGGAAAGCTAGTGGAAGACTACCTTACCCGAAAGGGGCAAGGGCAGTAGGGGAGAGGTCAGTGCGGGGAGGTCCCTGGTTGATTTTGCTGCGATGGCTATCAGCCAGGAACCCTTTACTGGATCTTCCCATAAACTGTAGCGGGTTTTCGGAAGCTAGTGGAACTTTGTAAAGGCCTCGTAGTGTTGCCCTGCCGTGCTTCCTAGGTAGAGGTATATGGGATTCATGACCCCTTGGCAGATGGGTAACATGACTTGTGGGTAAAGGGTACAACCTCTGCAGAGTGTAAAACTGGTATACTAGCCGAGCTCACGGTCATGAGCAGCTCAGGACTCTCTGATGTTTAAATTATGGAACTTAAATTCAATTTGTCATTTGCATTGCATGAGTTTTGTTATTAATTTTGTTCTATTACTTCACTTATGGTTTGGTATTTACTTACACTTAGTAACTGCTAATAAAATTTTGACCAACTACTTAAAAGCAATGCTCAGCTTTAACCCCTGTCTTTGATTAAGCCTTACACATCACATGAACTCACACCTTTGTGAGTTTATGTCCACTGGTTCCCCACAACTTGTTGAGCTATGATCATGTGTGAGCTCACCCTTGCTGTCTCACACCCCCCCCCACAGGAGATGATCAGGTGGTTCAGGAGGAGCTGCCTAACACTGAGGAGTTCGATCTGATCTAGGTGGTGTTTCCCAGTCGACATTTGCGCCGACGATCCTTAGTTCGTTTTATCTTTATTATTTTATTTTGTAATAAGTCTTCCGCTATGTAATAAATACTCTGATGTTAATGACATTTATCTCTATACACTCTGTTATTATATATGTTGTCTTCTTGGCGCATGTATGAGATGCACCCGGCTTTGTTCTTTAAAACCGGGTGTTACAAGCTCCGAAGTCGTTCCTAAGGGAATGCAGAGCTGATGTGTGGTTGGTTCCAAAGAAATAATGGCTGAGAGTGTGGCTTCGGATATATGTTTTGGACATTCATTCGCACATTACATTACATCATGGCATTTGCATGCATAAGCATTCATTCATAGCATTTATGCACCAAAGTGGTTGCTTCGGCAAAAAGACGAAGTGAATTTTTATGATTCGTTATAAAAAAGAAAAGTTTCGGTAAAAAGAAGAATCGGCCTCTTATGCTTTGTTGAGTACAAAAAAGAAAAAAAAAAACTTCGTTGCTTGGCAAAAAGAAGAAGTGGTCTTTTATTCTTCGTTGCTCGGCAAAAAGATTTGGTCTCTTATGCTTCGTTGTGTACGAAAAGAAGGGAAGGTGTTTTTTCGCTTTCGGCTCAAAATACTGATTTCGTCCACATCAAAGCGCTTCAGTAGAAGGGTAAGAATATATTACAAGGTATGTACAAAGTTCCTTGAGAACAGTTTAATTGTATTTACAAAAGTTGTTACAAAAGTATCCTGAGTTTTTTCCTATAGTATACTTCTACTGATCTTCATTAAGCTTCAGCTTCGGCGACAGCTTCGGCGACATATCTTAAGCATCATCTTCACGTTCGTCATCCTACATAAATCAAGGTATCGTGAGTAAAAATCAAGTGCAAAGGAGAAGGTAAGTACGAAGTATCATTTCTTACTGGTTCAAGATGACTTCGAGCTTCGTCTCCGGCCTTCTCCCGCCCGCCTTTTGTCCATATCATTTTTATAAATCTATTTGAGATGCTTCGGGCGAGGTCAGGTATATCGTCCAGGATTGATGGAGACAAGGTGAAGTTGGGCCTGTTGACAATTTTTCCATGCTCGCAGCCGGCCTTCAGGAATGCTGCAGCGGTACCCCGAGAAGCTACCCAGGCACAGAAGTCACCGTGCCCGGCTATAACTTCGTCAAGTTCTTCGATCTCAGCTTCAATATGATCGAACGCTTGTGGTAAATTTTCCGTTGAAGGGTTAAACTTCCCGCTGCTAGCTCCAACAGAGTAAAATATCTTTCTTAATCGTTCAATACAATTATTGCTAAAATTCAAGCATTTGTCTTGAAGGCTTGTCAATGATTTCTTCAAGTCTGAGTTGGCCTGGACTTCGGCTTCAAGTTTCGAATTAAGCTCTAGCTTCTCCTGTTCAAATTGTTTTGATTCACTGATAAGCTTCGAATTCAACTCTGATACTTTAGCCTCAGTCTCTGCCAGCATGCCTTCGGTCGATTGGAGCTCGAAGTCTTTCTTTTCAATGATAGCAGATTGTTCTTTTATCTTGCTTTCTAAGTTTTCAATTATAGCTCCGTGTTTTTTGTCCTCCAAATCTTGCTGCATCTTCAGAGCTTTGCTCAGTAGCATGCTCTGCACAGAAACAACTTACGTTAGTAACATTTTCATTATTAACAGCAATAAAAACCAGAGAAAAGGTTGTTTACCTTGAAGTTGGAGTAAAATAAGCTGCCGACGATATGTTGTCGTCGGTAGCGGCTGATGTCTGTCTCTAGCTTCGGAAAACCGATACTCTTTGATAGAGTACCGATTACCTTAGCTCCAGTTTGGTCTCGAATGCAGTCTAATTTTTCATCGTCCACACCTCCGAATAGGAGAGCTCCTGGCTTGTAGCCGCAAGATTTGGCATAGTCCTTAAGTTCTTCCATTTCGGCCTTCGACAGTTTTTGCCCAATTAAATTTTGGAATGTGTAGGCTTCGTCGTCCGAAGTGTCCTCGGCTATTTCTTTCCCCTTCCCAGGCACTGTGGCCATGGTTTTTTCAGCAGCAGTGCCAGCTTCTTCTGCAGCCATGTCTTGCAAGATTTTGTCAATGTCCTCAATGGTAGTTTCTAAGTTTACATCTTCGGCTGTAACGGCTTCGGTAGCCGCAACCTCTGAAGGTGCGACTTCGACGTTTGTGGTGCCTTCGACAGCTGGTGTTTTATGAATTGATGCCCGAGGCGGCGTCTTGTCGATAACTTCAGTTACTGCAATAATTCTTTGCCGCTTGGGTTTGGTTATCTTCGTTTGATCCGGCTCGTCCACCTTTCGAAAAAGCTTCGTCAGTTGGAGCCCTAATGGACTTAGCTTCGTGGGCATGGGTTCAGTCATTACCTTTAAAATTTCCTCCACGTCGCTGGTAGAAGGTGGTGTGGGGGTCCTCTCTTCTTCGGATATTTTTCGCTTCGGAGTTGATATTTTTCTTTTCTTGGGAATTTTCTTCTCTTTTGCTGGTCTTTCTTCATCCTTTTTCGGAGTTTCGGCCACTCTTTTTCTTTTGTGGCCCTCGGCACCCTTGTTCAACTGCTCATAGTCAGGGTACTCGAAGCCCAGGGCATCAAGCACTCGGTTCAGCCTTCGCTTCGGTCGGGCACCGAAGGCCGCTGTCATTAGTTGATCCTCTTTTTTGGAATAATTCCCCAGGATTTCATTGCACATCACCTCGATTGTGTCCAGCCACTCTTGGCAGGGCTTCTTAAAGTATTTCTTGAATTTGAAGTGATAGGGCAGCCGGACAAGATCCCCCTCCTTCTTCTCCCCCTTTAACTTTGGCATTTCCCATTCTTTCAGAGTAGGGAAGACTCTGAATGCCAAGAATTCTTGGACCAGATCCCTGGTACCGATATGCTCTGCAATAATTCCGAATTCATCCATTGCCTGCTGTGTTTCACCCTCTGGCGTCATGTTGCAGCGGGGTCGGGTTTCTCCGAAGATCAGCTCGATTGGACTTTGCACAAGCTTCTCCTTGTTGTCATCAACTTTGACATAGAACCATTCCGATTTCCAGCCTGCCGGCCATTTGCTTCGGTAGCTAATTACAGGAAACTTTGCCGTTTTCCGGTAGGCAAAATTGTAGCAACCGAAGTTATCGTGTAGCCCATCTTTTCTGGCCTTGGTTTGATAATGCAACTCATGAACTCGACAGAAACTGTCGGCAAATGGCTCCACTGCTTGGCTTCGGAGGGCCCAAATATAAACGCTAAGTCTAACGATAGCGTTGGGAGTTAACTGGTGAAGGTAGATGCCAAACCTTTTCAGTATCTCCGCAATAATCTCGTGAAGAGGGAATCTAAGCCCAGCCTTTAAAAAGCTCTTGAAGATAACAATCTCGTCCTTCCCTGGCTTCGGGGTGGTTTCTTCTCCCCCGAAGCGAAGTAGCTTCTTCTGGTCTTCATTGAAATAACCTGCTTTCACCATCTTCGAAAGATCAGCCTTTGAAACAGTTGATTTCCCAAAATCCAGGTGACTGGGCTTGCTGGGCATGGCAATACGGTAGTCATCTTCGGGATCAGTCCCTTCAATGTTTTCTTCTTGTCCTTCGGCAGTTGTCGGGTTTGCTTCAGCAGCAGGCATTTCTTCCGCAGTCACTAGACCGGAACGCTGCATCGCTTCGGAGATGGGCACAGTATTCGAACCTTCGGCTTCGTCTCCCTCGCGTGCGACTCTGGCAGTGGATCACACTCTAGCCATTTGATTTTGAGTTTGGGGAAGTTGGACACTTTTTTTTTTCTTTTTTTTCTCCCGAAGCTTTTTCTTTCTGACGAAGCAGACGTCGAGATGGACCTTCGTTCGATTCTGAGAATCAATCTTCGGCTATAGTTAAAAATTTTGGCAGCGAAACAGTGCAAATAGCAATGAATGCTGTGGTAACTTCACACCTACCCGTCTGTTTATATAGTGCTGCAGGTAAGAAGGCGAAGCGGCAAAATTTTTTACACCAAGCGCGCAGTCACTTGTACTCGCTGTGCAGTGGACCGCAAAGATCAAACAGTAACTCTGCAAGGTGGGCCTGGCACGCGCTCGGAAGCCGGATCGTTTCTCCGCAACGAGCTCAGGGAAGGTGTTTTTTGGACCTTCGGCTTCCCGAAGCTGAAGAGGCTTTTTTCACGGGTCAAGCTCGTTACGAAAAACGATCTAGCACCGCGAAAGGGGCTACTGTTGGGGCCGTGCTTCGGTGCGCCGAAGGTCTTGCACGAAGAAGCAGCTTCGGCTGAAGTCGTCTCCAGGAAATGGCCGAAGGTTCCTTTTTTCATGGAGCTTCGGCGTTACAAACCGACATAGAGATAGAATGACCTTTTTATCCATAGGGGTCTGAGTCAATGCTGTAAACTTTTGTAAGGGGTATAATTGTAATTTGTCACAGGCTGCGACCTGTGCCTATAAATAGATGAACAGTACCTCTGTACTGTTCACGGGAACCTGTCATTTGCCTTCGCATCACACTTGTATTCTCGCCTTCCTCAGGACCGAAGGTACATTTGTAATTTGAAATCATTCATATTCATTCATGTTAGTGAAAATGAAAATGATTCTATGATAACATTTAAATGTTTATTTCATACCTCATGATTTATATGAATACTCCGTTCCTCGTTATTATGTTTACGAAGGTACGCTCTTCGTAACCTTCGTCCGAAATCCTTTATACCCCGAAAGGATATAATGTGATAGAGGACGAAGGACTTTAACACTTAACATTTTCTGTGTTGCCTTGTTCTTAACTCATAGCATTTGAGAACAAGCCCCCAACACCATGACCCTCATCATCTGCACAAATTTCATTACAAGAATTTAATTATATATACTTTTAGTATTGAAATAGGAATGCATATACAAGAATTTAAATATATATACTTTTTAAAAATCATCGGCATCAGAATCTGCTTCAGCAACGCGCTACTCAATTATTTCAAGTCTTTGTTGTTTTTCAAGAATTCTCTGTGACCTACGAGTCCTTGCCCTAGAAGGACCTGGTTCTTCTGCCATCAAATCTATGGCGAGACTAGCTACTTCATTGAGCCCTAAATCCTCAGATATAGTAAATTCTCTATTTTCTGACTGATCGCCTTCTTCTTGATAAATATTAACAGAATCATCATCTTCGTTATTTGTGTTGTAATAATCATATCGTAACGGATGGACTTCAGGATTAATTTTGTATACAACCCAACAAGACTTCAAGTTTTCATGAGGATATGTTACATAGTACACCTGTTGCGCTTGATGTGCAAGCACAACATTGCTATAATCGCTGCCTTTAAACCGTGATTCATGCTTTACCTCCACAATTCCAAATTCATACTCTCGTGTTTGTTGAGGATCAAACCATTCACAATCAAATAACACAAACATGAACTCTTTGGCCCCACCAAGAGTGTACTCCGTTATGTCTTGAAGAACACCATAATAGTCATGAGTGCCTCCGTCTGCATTTGTGGCAGTTGCTACTACTCCACTGTTTGTCGTGGCTGCCTGCGGGCGGATTTTTTCTAATTTTGATGTTCAAAAACGGTATCCATTAATATCATAGCGGCTATATTTTCTTGCTTTCAACTGACCATGTGATATCTGTCGCAAATCATCCGAGACTAGAGAGTCCAGTTTCTTACACTACATAGAGCAGAAAAAAAAGATATAGGTAAATAGCAAGTCATATGTGCAAACTAAGTACACAAAGGAAAATTATAAAGAGATAATTACATGCTCGTGGAACCATTCAACGAAACATGGACCTCCATTCATCCCTTTCATACGTAGATTATCCAGTTCCTTTGGTGTAGGTTTGTGGCCAGCTAAATATATGGAATCAAACATTTCAAAGTATGGATCAAGTTCCTCCATGTTGGTGTACAAGTAGAGCATGGTGAAATTACGCTCTCTTATGTCAACATAATGTGCAGTAGAAGCCCCGACCCCTTTCCCCTTCCATAGAAAAACACTAAGGTCGGTCGAAGGACCTTCTTCTTCAGTATGATACCGTGTTGACTGAGCATTCACGTTGTTAGTGTGTGATAAATACTGACTTGAGAAGATTGTGATCTCTTTAGCTACAAAGGCCTCTGCGATACACCCCTCAACCCTTGCTTTGTTCCGCACAGTAGCTCTAAGTTTTTTCAATTCTCTTTCTTGACTATACATCCATCGGAACTGCACTGGTCCTCCTACCAATGCTTCATAAGGTAAGTGCACTAGCAAATGTTGCATCACATTCATAAATCCAGGCGGAAATACTTTTTCCATCTTGCATACAAGCACCGCGATTTGTTTCTCAAATTGAATCATCAATTTCTTTGAGATATGCTTAGCACATATATGTCTATATATGTAACTAAGTTCAGCAATCATCTTCCACAGAGGAGGCTTCAAATATCCACGGAACATTACCGGCATAAGTCTTTCCATCAAAATATGGTAATCGTGAGCCTTCAAACCATTTAATTTATTAGTGTCGAGGTTAACAGTACGTTTTATGTTAGCTGCATAGCGGTCTGGAAACTTCAACATTTTCAACCATTGAAATACTTCTTTTCGCTCTTCCGGCTTTAGACAGTATGGAGCTCGTGGTGTCCTCTCCTTTCCATTAGGATTTAATTTGACCTCAAGGCTAGGGCGATCGCAAAGATTAGCTAAATCTTTCCTGGCATTGATGTTGTCTTTTGTTTTACCCTTAATGTTTAGACACATGCTTATGATGCTTTCAGCAACATTGCGCTCTTGGTGCATCAAATCTATGTTGTGTGGTAAAATCAATACCTTCGCATACGGAAGTTCCCAGGGAAAAGAAATATGAGTCCAGTTGTGATCTTGACCATAGCCTTCAAACTCATGACCTTCTGCAGCCATTTGAAGGGCACGATGTTGTATCAGGATATCTTCACCCATTAAACGTTTTGGTGGACCATCTTCAACTTTTATGCCTCTTCTAAATGACTTCGTATCATTTCGAAACGGGTGGTTGGATGGAAGAAACCGTCGATGACAATCAAAGAATGAGACCTTTTTACCATGCTCCAATCGATATGCTTGTGTGTCCCCCATGCATATGGGACAACACAGTCGACCGTGGACACACCAGCCAGACCAAATACCATATGCAGGCAAATCATGAATTGACCACAAATATACAACATGTAAGGTAAATTCACGTTTTAGATGACCATCATAAGCCTGTACCCCTACCCATAGCTCTTTGAACTCTTCAATCAACGGTTGCATGAATACATTGATCTTCTTTCCAGGATGTTTAGGCCCTGGAATAATAAGGGCAAGAAATATGAACCCTTCTTTCATGCATTTGTTGGGAGGGGGGTTGTAGGGCATGATGAAAACCGGCCAACAAGAGTATGAAGTTGAACTGTTGTCGTAAGGAGTGAAACCATCAGTGGACAAGCCTAGGCGAACACTCCTAGCGTCTCTTGCAAATTCTGGGTCAAAACGATCCAGAGCCTTCCAAGCATCGCCATCTGATGGATGCATCATAATGTCTGGATCTTGGCTCTCACGTTCTCCTTCCTTATGCCACAACATTATCTTCGCAGTTTCTGGGGTTAAAAACAGACGTTTAAGCCTTGGGGTGATGGGCATATATCGAAGCTGTTTAACTGCCACTTTTGTAGCAAAAGTAGCTCCATCCTCTTTTAGTACCTCCGCATATCTTGATTTACCGCATATCTGACAATGGGTGGCCGCTTCATATTCCTTCCAGAACAACATGCAATTATCTTCGCACACATCAATCTTCTTATACTTCATCCCAAGACCGGACACGATCTTTTTAGACTGGTATAAGTCTTCCTTGAGTCGTTTCAACATAGCCGGTCCCAAGCCCGGTAAAGGAGGAGGGTTGTGTTAGGTCCAGCAAACCAACGTAAAAACCAGCCAAATCTTATGGAGATGAAACCACAAAGAAAATCATTGGGGCGTAACCCTCTTAGCGACGCGCCATATCGGAACCCGGGTATGGTGTTAAATGAGCAAGGGCCGGGCCGTCACCCCTTAAGTGACGCGCCGTCTCTTGATCTGGAGCCGATGATAAGTGAGCAAGGATCGGGTCGTCGCATCCTTAGTGGCGCGCTACATCGGCTCCCGGGTGTAGTGGAAAATGAGCAAGGGTCTTTGCATCTTCCTCGGCGGGTGCGAAGGGTAAGGAAGCTAGTCGAGCCAACTAGGGTCCGTGTAGGTAGTTGGAACGTAGGTTCCTTAACAGGTAAGTTACGAGAAATAGTTGACGTTGCGGTGAGGAGACGAGTAAATATTTTATGCGTTCAAGAGACCAAGTGGAAAGGACAGAAGGCGAAGGAAGTGGAAGGTACAGGCTTCAAGTTGTGGTACACGGGGACTGCAACAAACAAGAATGGAGTAGGCGTCTTGATCGACAAGAGCCTTAAAGATGGGGTAGTAGATGTTAAGAGGGTAGGAGATAGAATCATCCTAGTCAAGCTGGTCATTGGGGACTTGGTTCTCAATGTTATCAGCGCGTATGCTCCTCAAGTAGGCCTTAATGAGAACTCAAAGAGGGAGTTCTGGGAAGGCCTGGAGGACATGGTTAGTAGTGTGCCAGTTGGCGAGAAGCTCTTCATAGGAGGAGATCTCAATGGCCATGTGGGTACATCTAGCACCAGTTTCGAGGGTGTGCATGGAGGCTTCGACTTTGGGACTAGGAATCAAGAAGGAGAGGAAATCCTGAACTTTGCCCTAGCCTATGACATGTTTATAGCAAACACCTTCTTTAGGAAGAGGACATCCCACCTGGTGACCTTCAGTAGTGGCCAACACACTAGCCAGATTGATTTCGTCCTCTTGAGAAAAGAGGACAGGCATGCCTGCTTAGATTGCAAGGTTATACCTGGAGAGTGTGTGGTATCCCAACATAAGCTTGTCGTTGCTGACTTCCGTTTTAAGATTCGTTTACAACGGAATAAGCATAACAAGGTCACTAGAACAAAGTGTTGGAAGCTTAAAGGGGATGTGGCCCAAACTTTCAAGGAGAGAATTATCGAGGAGGGCCCTTGGGCAGAAGAGGGAGACACAAATATCATGTGGAGCAAGATGGCGGTGTGCATCCGAAAGATAGCTTCAGAAGAGTTTGGGTTGAGTCAAGGAAACAGAAGGGAAGTTAAAGACACTTGGTGGTGGAACGAAGATGTCCAAAAGGCTATCAAGGAGAAGAAAGATTGCTACAAACGCTTACATCATGACAAGTGTGCGGAAAACATAGAGAAGTATAGGATAGCGAAGAAGTCTGCAAAGCGAGCGGTTAGTAGAGCCCGGGGTCAAGCCTTTGACAACCTTTATCAACGGTTGGACACAAAGCAGGGAGAAAAGGATATCTATAGGATGGCCAAGATTCGTGAAAGGAAGACAAGGGATGTCAACCAAGTCAAATGCATCAAGGATGAAGCAAACCAACTATTAGTGAAGAATGAAGAGATCAAGAACAGATGGAAGGAGTACTTCAACAAATTGTTCAATGGAGGGAATGAGAGTTCTACAATAGAATTGGACGAACCATTCGATGACAACAACAGGGGTTTTGAACGAAGGATACAAGAATATGAAGTTAAGGAGGCGCTAAAAAGGATGAAGGTAGGAAAGGCGATGGGCCCTGATGGTATCCCTATCGAGGTATGGAGATGCCTTGGAGACATAGCGATAGTACATATTCAAGATACCCCCAAGTACTCTTTTTCTAGCGATAAGGAATCTTCCAATGATGAAGTAGATTACACTGACTTGTTTAAAGGATTAGATAGAGCTAAGGTAGACAAAAATTAATGAATTAATTGATGCTCTAAATGAAAAGGATAGATTGCTAGAAAAGCAAGAGGACATTTTGTATGAGGAACATGACAAGTTTGTTAGTGTTCAAAAATCTCTTGCTTTAGAAATTAAGAAAAATGAAATACTGTCATCTGAGTTATCCTCCTGTCATGAATCTATTTCTACCTTAACGAATTTAAATAATGATTTAAGTGACAAGCTAGAAAAAGTGAATGCAACTAGTCCAAATGTAGAACATGTGGTAATTTGCAATAGATGTAAAGATTTTGATATTGATGCATGTGAGGAACATCTTACGTCTATTGCTAAATTAAACGATGAGGTGGCAAGTCTTAATGCTCAACTTAAGACTTGCAAAGCTGATTTTGATTTAAAATTTGCTAGGGATGCCTACACTGTTGGTAGACACCCCTCAATTAAGGATGGACTTGGTTTTCAAAAGGAAACCAAGAACTTAACAAGTCAAAGGACTCCCGTTCTTAACAAAGAGAAAGGGAAGGCCCCTATGGCTAGTAGTTTTCAAAGGAACCATGCCTATATTTATGATAGGAAATTTACTAGTCATACTCATAATAATGGATGTTATGATCATGCTGCTTATAATGATTCACATGCTATGTTTGCGTCTACCTCCACTTTTGTTCATGGTAGAAGTAGGCCTAGGAGAAATCATGTTGTGCCTCATGCGCCTAGGAGAATGTACAATGGACCTTCTACTATTTATCATGCTTGCAATACTTCTTTTGTACTTTCATGTAAGAATGCAAAAGTAGTTGCTAGGAAGTTGGGATCCAAATGCAAGGGAGACAAGACTTGTATTTGGGTTCCAAAAGTTATTGTGACTAACCTTGTATGACCCAACAAGAGTTGGGTACCTAAAACCCAAGCTTAAATTACCTTGCAGGTTTATGCATCCGGGGCTCAAGCTGGATTATCAACAGTGGATGCACGAAACATATGACGGGGGAGAAGAAGATGTTCACCTCCTACGTCAAGAACAAGGACGCCCAGGATTCGATCATCTTTGGAGATGGGAACCAAGGTAAGGTTAAAGGATTGGGAAAGATAGCCATCACATTCGAGCATTCTATCTCCAATGTGTTTTTAGTTGAATCGCTCGGGTACAGCTTATTGTCTATGAGTCAATTATGTAACATGGGTTATAATTGTTTATTCACAAATGTAGATGTATCTGTCTTTAGAAGGAGTGATAGTTCATTAGCTTTTAAGGGTGTATTAGACGACAAGCTCTATTTAGTTGATTTTTCGAAAGAGAATGCCGATCTAGATGCATGCTTAATGGCTAAGACTAATATGGGCTGGCTTTGGCATCACCATCTAGCACATATTGGGATGAAGAACCTTCATAAGCTTCTAAAGGGAGATCATGTGTTAGGACTAACCGATGTCTGTTTTGAGAAAGACAGACCTTGTGCAGCATGTCAGGCAGGAAAACAGGTGGGAAGCACTCATCACAGCAAGAATGTGATGACAACATCAAGACCACTGGAGCTTCTTCACATGGACCTCTTCGGACCCGTTGCCTACCTCAGCATCGGGGAAGTAAGTATGGTCTTGTAATTGTTGATGATTTTTCCTGCTTCACTTGGGTGTTCTTTTTGCAGGACAAATCAGAAACCCAAGGGACCCTAAAACACTTTCTAAGGAGGGCTCAAAATGAATTTGAGCTAAAGGTGAAGAAGATAAGAAGCGACAATGGGTCCGAGTTCAAAAATCTACAAGTTGAAGAATTTCTTGAGGAGGAAGGCATCAAGCATGAGTTCTCCGCTCTCTACACACCACAGCAAAATGGTTTGGTAGAGAGGAAGAACAGTACGCTAATCGACATGGCAAGAACGATGCTTGGAGAGTTTAAGACGCCCAAGCGGTTTTGGCCGGAAGCTGTGAATACAGCCTGCCACGCCATAAACCGGCTCTATCTGCATCGCCTCCTCAAGAAGACCTCCTACGAACTCCTTACCGGTAACAAACCCAATGTCTCTTACTTTCATGTATTTGGGAGCAAATGCTACATTCTGGTGAAGAAAGGTAGGTATTCTAAATTTGCTCCCAAGGCAGTAGAAGGGTTTTTACTAGGGTATGACTCAAATACAAAGGCGTATAGGGTCTTCAACAAATCATCAGGATTAGTTGAAGTCTCTAGCGACATTGTATTTGATGAGACTAATGTCTCTCCAAGAGAGCAAGTTGATCTTGATGACATAGATGAGGATGAAGTTCCGACGGCCGCAATGCACACGATGGCGATAGGCGATGTGCGACCACAGGAACTACATGAACAAGATCAACCATCTTCCTCTACATTGGTGCATCCCCCAACTCAAGATGGTGAACAGGTACCTCAAGAAGAGGGGCTGGAACAAGGGGGAGCACAAGAAGAATAGGTTATGGAAGAAGAAGCACCACGGGTCCCTCCAACTCAAGTCTGAGCGACGATCCAAAGACATCACCCTGTCGATCAGATTCTAGGTGACATCAGCAAGGGAGTAACTACTCGCTCACGATTAGCTAATTTTTGTGAGCATTACTCGTTTGTCTCTTCTATTGAGCCTTTCAGGGTAGAAGAGGCCTTGCAGGATGCGGACTGGGTGTTGGCCATGCAGGAAGAGCTCAACAACTTCAAAAGAAATGAAGTCTGGAGCCTGGTGCCACGTCCAAAGCAAAACGTTGTGGGAACCAAGTGGGTGTTCCGCAACAAGCAAGACGAGCATGAAGTGGTGACAAGAAACAAGGCTTGAATTGTGGCAAAAGGTTATGCCCAAGTCACAGGTTTAGATTTTGAGGAGACATTTGCTCCTGTTGCTAGGCTAGAGTCAATTCGGATATTATTAGCCTATGCTGCTCACCACTCTTTTAGGCTATTCCAAATGGACGTGAAGAGCGCCTTCCTCAATGGGCCAATCAAGGAGGAGGTATACGTGGAACAACCCCTTAGCTTTGAGGATGACAGGTATCCCGACCATGTGTATAAACTCTCTAAGGCGCTCTATGGACTTAAGCAAGCCCCAAGAGCATGATATGAATGCCTTAGAGATTTCCTTATTTCTAATGCTTTCAAGGTTGGGAAAGCCAATCCTACTCTTTTTACAAAGACTTGCAACAGTAATCTCTTTGTTTGCCAAATTTATGTTGATGACATAATATTTGGTTCTACTAATCAAAAGTCTTGTGAGGAGTTTAGCAGGGTGATGATGCAGAAGTTCGAGATGTCGATGATGGGCGAGTTGACCTACTTCCTTGGATTCTAAGTGAAGCAACTCAAGGACGACACTTTCATCTCCCAAACGAAGTACACTCAGGATCTTAAAAGGTTTGGGATGAAGGACGCCAAGCCCGCGAAGACACCGATGGGAACTGATGGGCACATTGACCTCAACAAAGGAGGTAAGTCCGTTGATCAAAAAGCATACCAGTCAATGATAGGTTCATTACTTTATCTTTGTGCTAGTAGACCGAACATTATGCTTAGTGTTTGCATGTGTGCTAGATTTCAATCCGACCCTAAGGAATGTCACCTTATGGCCGTTAAGCGAATTCTTAGGTATTTAGTTTCTATGCCTTGCTTCAGGATCTGGTATCCAAAGGGGTCTACCTTTGACTTGATTGGATACTCAGACTCTGATTATGCCGGGTGCAAGGTTGATAGGAAGAGTACATCAGGGACATGCCAATTTCTAGGAAGATCCCTAGTGTCCTGGAGTTCAAAGAAACAAACATCCATTGCCCTATCCACAGCTGAGCCGAGTATGTTGCCGCAGGACAGTGTTGCGCGCAACTGTTTTGGATGAGGCAAACCCTCCGGGACTTTGGCTACAATCTGAGCAAAGTCCCACTCTTATGTGACAATGAGAGTGCAATCCGCTTGGCGGATAATCCTATTGAACACAGCCGCACTAAGCACATAGACATCCGACATCACTTCCTGAGAGATCACCAGCAAAAGGGAGATATCGATGTGTACCACATTAGCACCAAGAACCAGCTAGCCGATATCTTCACTAAGCCTTTAGATGAGAAAAGGTTTTGCAGGTTGCATAGTGAGCTAAATGTCTTAGATTCGCGTAACTTGGATTGATCTATAGCATACATGTATTCTATGCCTTTGATCATGTTACTTTGTGCATTTACATCATTTGTTGTCTATTTATGGTGCTCAAGTTGTACAAGTCATCCCCGGACCTCACAAGTCTGTATGCAAATGTGCACATGTTTAGGGGAGATGTGCTACAACTTGATCCCTTTGAGACTAATTTGTTTGTTTGAAGTACACTTGATGTAGTCTCAAAGGTACATTGAAAGGGAAAGTGAACTTGGACAACGTAAAGACTTCCACTGCACTCCGGTATTAGTGTAATTAATTCCAACTTCATACTTGTGCTCTCATTGCATTTTTTCTCTTCTTGACATTTTGGTGAGGCAATGGGGTTAAAAGGGCCAAAAATGGTCCCATTTTGGTGCTTAATGGCAAAGGGGGAGAAATTAAGGCCAAAGCAAATGGATCAGCCAACCACTTGAGAACATAAAAAATAGTAGAGTTAGAATTTGCATTTTGCCCAAAATCCTCTTATTGCAAAATTTGGTCTTTTATGGGGGAGAATATTGATTATGGGAAAAATGGGGAGTTTTTGGCACTTGATCAATTTTACTCTTAGAATATCTCTCTATTTTCCCAAACAAGTGTGTTTGACTTAGAGATAGGAAAAAAGAATTTGATTTGCAAAAACAAACCAAGTGGTGGCAAAGAGCGATCCAAATATGCCAAATCATTAGCAAAAACAATTTGGTCTTCAATTGCATTGATGATGCACTTCTTTTTGTTGCTTTTTGATGTGCTGGCATAAATCACCAAAAAGGGGAGATTGAAAGGGAAATGTGCCCTTGGGCCATTTCTATAATTGTTTTGGTGATTAAATGTCCAACACAAATGTTTTGAACTCTTATGTGCTAAACGAGCAAGAAGTGCAAATCAAAGCAAGGTATGTTTCTAGACTTAGTGAATTGTTTTTTAGTACTAACATGTTTATCTAAGTGCTAGAAACAGTGCCGAGAAAAGAAGAAACGAATTGGAAAAGAGTTGGCTGTGTACAGCCAACATGTGCTCGGACCTGGCACACCGGACTGTCCGGTGGTGCACCGGACATTGTCCAGTGACCCAGGCGAGTTGATAGTGAATCGGCTGCTCTCAGGAAACGATAACTATAAATCACCGGATTGTCCGGTGGTGCACCGGACTGTCCGGTGAGTCGGCAGTGGTGAACTCGTCGCTCTCGGGAAAAGAAAAAGGCGATGTGGCTATAATTCAATGGACTGTCCGGTGGTGCACCGAACTATTTGGTGAGCCAATGGCGCCAGCGGCAATGGTCTCCGCGCGATCAATGCGTGACACGTGGCCAGCTCCAACGGTTGGCTAGGTACACCAGACTGTCCAATGTGCACCGGACAGTGTCCGGTGCGCCATCTAGCCCGGAGGAGCAACGGTCGGCAGCGCCCGATATGGAAGGAGATCCCGCACCGGACTGCTACAGTGGCTGTCCGGTGGTGCACCGGACTGTCCGGTGCACCACTCAGCAGAAGGCAAGAATAGCCTTCCATGTTGATCTCCAACAGCTCCTAACTGCTTTTGGGGATATAAAAGGGACCCCTAGGCGCATGGAGCAGGACACTAAGCCTTCAAGAAACAATCTAAGATTCCTAGACTCCGTCTCCACGCATTTGATTCGCTGTGTTAGTGATTTCAGCTCCGTTTGAGTTGCGAACTCCCTGTGTTGTGTTTTGAGCTCAAGTCTTGACTTGTGTGCGTGGTTGTGTTGCGGATTTGAGTCTTGCGTGTGTTGCTCTCCCATCCTTACTCTTGTGCTTTCTTTGTGATCATAACTTTGTAAGGGCGAGAGGCTCCAACTTGTGGAGATTCCTCGCAAACGGGAAGAATACTCAAGATAAAGGACCGTGGTATTCAAGTCGATTATTGGATCACTTGAAAGGGGTTGAGTGCAACCCTCGTCCATTGGGACGCCACAATGTGGAAGTAGACAAGTGTTACTTGGTTGAACCACAGGATAAAAATCACATGTCTCGTGTGTTGGTTCTTGTGATTGTTTTGTTCGCACGAGCGTGTTCTATAGCCACTTGATTTCACTAACACCTTAACAATCAAGTTTGTGGCTATTTAGTGTTTGATTTTACAAGATCACCTATTCACCCCCTCTAGGTGCTCTCACTCTTGGCAGAGGTATACCCAAACTCACCCTCAATCTCAAAACCTTTTTGCAAAACAATGGTGAAAATTAGCAGATGGGCAAAACAAATGACAGATGCAAACAAAAAAATCAGAGGGAAACCATCAGGCAATTATGTCCTACGCATTAAGTGTAGCTTGTGACACCTAACCTAGCTGACACACCTACATTAGAAAATAGATACAGTACTTACTAAATGTTACATTAAGTTTAACTTGTGACATCTGAACTCTATGATTTGGTATAGAAGGGTGTCAATATATCAAGAGCAACTCTTGATAGGAATGGGCTCCGCATAGCATGTTATTGGAGAACATTAGATAATTTCATTTATGTTGTGCCTCAGGTAGGTTTCAACTATTTCTTTGTTCTATACAAGTTATATCTTCAACAATGTTGCCGGAGAAAAATGTTCTTCTCATATATAATAAAATATCCATTTGGAATCCTTAAATAGTGGCTCTACTAAGAGTGCACACATATCAGTGCCAAAGAGAGAGTTAAGATATATAAAACCATATAGTTGAAAGCTCAGCACCCAGACGTTGTTCAGTAGCAGCTGTAGTATCCTTTGTTCAGCATAACTCCTTCAATCACATAAACATGAAGATAAAAGATTAAATGGAAATAGTAATATTACAATCATATGCACGAGAAATTACCTTTTTCATGTAGGATATCCTTTGCTCCAGTTCAGTGATGTGTTCTTTGCTTCGCCCTCGAGATTTAAGGTTGGCTAGCAAAGAGTTCAGAGTACTTGGCCATCAGATCATCTTCATGCTCCCAGGTTGCTTCTTCCTCAGAGTGGTGACTCCATCTGACTTAGCACATTTTGATAGTTTTCCTCCGGGTGACTCTGTCTGCAGTCTCAAGAATCTGTGCTGGCTTCTCTATGTAGGTCAGGTCCTCCTGGACCTCCAGATCTTCCACTGGCAACTGCTCTTCTAGCACACGCAGACACTTCCTCAACTGAGACACATGGAAGACATCATGCACTACGGACAAGCCTTCTAGCAGACTGAGCTGATAGGCCACTTCTCCACGCCTTGCGAGAATTTGATACAGACCAACATAGCGGGGCGCTAGCTTGCCTTTGACTCCGAATCTTCTGACTCCTCTGATAGGTGATACTTTCAGATAGACAAAATCTCCGACTTCAAAACTCAGCACTCTCCTTCTTGTGTCTGCATAACTTCGCTGCCTTGACTGCGCTATATTTAGATTCTCCCGAACCATCTTGATGTTCTCTTCAGCTTCGAGCAGAATGTCTGGCCCGAACACTTGCTTTTCTCCAGGCTGATCCCATTGCAATGCAGTTCTACAACTCCTCCCATAAAGCGCCTGAAATGGTGACATCTTTAAGCTGGCTTGGTAGCTATTGTTATAGGAGAATTCTGCGTAAGGTAATCTCTTGTCCCATCCAGACTGATCTTGCAACACACAAGCTCTCAACATATCTTCAAGGATTTGATTGGTTCTTTCAGTCTGACCGTCGGTCTGCGGATGATAAGATGAACTAAAATTCAGATGTGTACCCAAGGCTTCATGCAACTGCTGCCAGAAATGAGAGGTGAACTGCGTTCCTCTGTCTGACACTATCTTCTTTGGCACACCGTGAAGACAAACGATCTGGGACATGTACAACTCTGCCAATACTGCACTGCTGTAGTTAGTCTTGACAGGTATGAAGTGGGCTAACTTGGTTAAGCGGTCCACCACTACCCAAATGGAATCGTAGCCGGCTCGAGTGCGAGGCAATCCGACTATGAAGTCCATTCCAATTTCATCCCATTTCCATTGAGGAATTTGCAACAGTTGCAACAATCCAGCTGGCCTCTGATGCTCTGCCTTGATCCTTTGACAACTGTCACATATAGCCACATGCCCTACGATCTCCCTTTTCATTCCGTACCACCAGAATTTCTTCTTCAGATCCTGATACATCTTCTCACTTCTAGGGTGTATCGAATAAGCTGACTCATGAGCTTCCTTGAGGATCAACTCCCGAATAGACTAGACATTGGGAACACACAAATGGTCCTTGAACCATATCACACCTTCTGCATCTTCCCGAAAGTCTTTGCCTCTGCCTTCTAAAATTAGCTGCCGGATTTCACTGATCTTCTCATCATTCTTCTGTGCTTTTTTGATTTCCCGCTCCAAGGTGGGTTCTAACTCAACTGTCACTCCACGCATATTGTTCAGAAATCCGAGGCTCAACCTGTCAAACTCTTTGGCCAACTCATAAGGCATCGGATGAGTGACCATCATGTTGACTTGTTTTTTCCTGCTCAAGGCATCTGCTACCACGTTCACTTTGCCTGAATGGTAATGAATCTCCAATTCATAGTCCTTGATCAACTCTAACCATCTTCGTTGCCTCATATTCAGCTCCGACTGAGTGAATATGTACTCCAGACTCTTGTGGTCTGTGTAAACATCACATTTCTGTCCATACAGATAGTGCCTCCATGTCTTCAGTGCATGAACCACTGCTGCCAACTCTAGGTCATGGATTGGGTAATTCTTCTCATGAACTTTCAGCTGTCGGGACGAGTAAGCCACAACTCTTCCCTCTTGCATCAACACGCATCCCAAACCAGTGTAACAAGCATCGCAATACACTGAGAAGGGCTTGTGCACATCAGGCAAGACTAAGACAGACGCTATAGTCAACTTCTCTTTCAGCGCTTCAAAGGCTTCTTGGCATTTCTGGGTCCACTTGAACTCAACCCTGTTGCCTAGCAAAGCTGTCATCGGTTTCGCAATCTTCGAAAACCCTTCAATGAATCGCTGATAATATCCGACCATTCCAATGAAGCTCTTGATTCCTCGGGCATCTGTTGGCGCTTTCCAATTCAGAATGTCTGCCACTTTCTTCGAATCCACAGCCAATCCATCTTTGTTAATTATGTGACCCAAGAACAAGACTTCATTGATCCAGAACTTGCACTTACTCAACTTTGCATACAACTGGTGCTCTCGCAATCTCTGCAATACCATCTTCAGATGATTCACATGCTCTTCTTCACTTTGAGAATATATAAAAATATCATCAATAAATACCACCACAAACTTGTCAAGATAATCCATAAATACACTGTTCATCAGATTCATGAAGAAGGCTAGTGCATTCGTTAGACCAAAAGACATAACGGTGAACTCATACAACCCATACTTGGTAATGAATGTCGTCTTCAGAATGTCTGAGGGTCGGATCCTAAGCTGATGATAACCTGACCTCAGATCTATCTTCGAGAACATGCTGGCTCCTCTCAATTGGTCGAACAGATATTCTATTCTAGGAAAGGGGTACTTGTTCATGATTGTGACCTCATTCAGAGCTCGATAATCGAGACACATCCTCCTAGTGCCATCTTTCTTCTCCACGAACAGGACAGGGGCGGCCCAAGGCGAGGTGCTTGGCCTTATATAACCTTTCTCTGACAGCTCATCGATCTGCTTCTTAAGTTCGACTAACTCTGGTCCAGATACTCTGTAGGCTCTTTTAGAAATGGGAGCGGTGCCAGGAAGAAGCTCTATGGAAAACTCAACTTTCCGCTCAGGTGGCATGCCTGGTAAGTCTTCCGAAAACACATCTGGGAATTCTGACATAACCTTGATAATCTCGAGTGAATCTGACTCCTTGCTATCAATATCCATCCGATGACAACCTCCTTTCCTTGGCTCGGCTACCACTTCTTCTCTTAGTAGGGACATCAACTTGATTGTCCTCTTATCACAACTGATAACTGCCTGATACTTATCTAGCCAATTCATCCCTAGGATGACATCTATTCCTTGAGTACCCATTACTATGAGATTAGCGGGAAACACTATCCCCCTTATTTCCACACTTACATTCAAGCAAATGCTATCGGCTCGAATTCTACCACCGACTGAGTCAATTTGGATGGGGGTTGACATGGTAGTGATTGGAAGATTATGTGCTTCTACCCATGATGCAGTAATAAATGAATGCATTGCTCCAGTATCAAATAACACTTCTACAATATGGGAGTTGACTGGAAACATACCTACTGTCATGCTGGGGGTTTCCTGAACTGCTTCAGCCTCCAAGTGGTTTAGTCTCCCATGGTTATAGCGTGGCTGAGAGCGGTTGCCTGCTCCAGGCTAGGGCACATTCTGCTTTGCTGGGGCATTAGGGCTTGACTGCTGCTGGACTGCCTTCTTCGGACATTGCATCACCCAATGGCCTTGCTCTCCACAATGGAAACATGCTGTTTTTCCACCTTGAACTGGTGTTGCCTGACTGCTCTGGTTGGTTGCTGGGGCAGGAAGACGAGGTGCCTGCTGATTCTGCCTCTGGAACTGAACTCCTCCTGACTAATTGTTCTAGCGATTCTGCTGCTGATGCTAAGGGTACTGCCTTTGAAACTGCTGCTGCTGAGGTGGGCGCTGGTTCTGCCTGAACTGCTGAGGTGGGTTGCTTGAGAAACGAGGGAGATTGCTGCTTCCAGGCTGAGGTCCACTGATCTTACGCTTGCGATCCTCCATCTCTTTGCGCTTCTTCTCTGTCATGATTGCTCTGTCGATCAGGTGTTGAAATGTGGGGAAGGTATGATTCATCAGATGATATTGCAAAGGATCAACTAAGCCTCTCAAGAATCGATACTGCCTCTTGGCATCGGTGTTGACATCTTCAGGAGCATAGCGGGACAGCTGCAGAAACTTGTCTCGGTACTCACTAACAGACATAGGCCCTTGCTTGTGCTCCAAGAACTCCTCCTTCTTCACTGTCATCAGGCCTGCGGGAATGTGGTACTGACAGAAATTGTTTCTGAATTCCTCCCAGGTAATAGTGTCAGGGTTGGCATGGGTGGCGAGATAGGACTCCCACCAAGACTGGGCTGCTCCTCTCAATAGACGGGGACCATACAGAACCTTCTCCCTGTCATCACACTGAGCGGTGTGCAACTCCCACTCCATAGTGCGCAGCCAATCTTCAGTATCCATGGGTCAGAAGAGTGAGCGAACACTAGGGGATGACCTCTCATGAATTCAGCATGCTTGTCTCTGGGCATCTGAGGTTGAGGTGGTGGCTGCTGCTGCTGAATGGCAACCAAAGTCTGACCAATGGCTTGGACTGCCTGAGTCTGCATTAAGAACATCTGCTCTATGGTCATCGGGGGCGGTGGTGGCAGTTGCTGATGGGGTGCCTCTTCCTGCGGTGCTGCCTGCTCCTGCTGAGCACACCTTCCTCCTATGCGCCTGTTTTCTAACATCTGCAAAATGCAACCACACATCAGAACTGATCTTGCAACTTGCAGCATAAGAAAAGAGTATAGAATTCTTCCACAACACTGAATAGATGAACATCTTCACTGACTTCCAACACAGACCAACACAGCTTCTCAGATAAAGAGGAAAGTGGAATAAAAGGCTTCCCAATTAGATAACTAATTTTATTAACATTTAACAAGTAAACCAAAGTGCAGGGGATGCCTACACCCTGGCGACAGTCATTACAAAGATCCAAATCCAACATGGTTCATCATGACAAACATAAAGGCACAGAATAAGCAAACTACCCTGTTTAACTAAGACTAACTAAGAGTAAGACTGATGCTAAGACTATAACTTCTATATTTAAGCACTTATTACAGGACCCAATACCGACGATCTATGGTTCTAAATTTATCTTGGTCCTGCAGTCGGGATTTCCATAAGCCTGGTGTCCACGCTGAGGTGAGCGGTATGGGTGCTGAGTCCCGACGGGAGTGGGGGAGCCATCCTCCAGGTGACGATGCTCCGCACGCTCAGCCCGCAGCTAGGCGATCTCAGCACGAGCCCTACTCAGCTCGTCTAATGCATGGTCCAGCTCCGTGTTTAGCACGACAGCTAGGTTGACTATGCTGTTCAACCTAGGATTGTCCTCACTGACAGGCGAGACAACCACACCTCCTGTGCTGCTAGATGGACGGCGGGGGTAATACCTCAGGTTGAGACCATCAGCTACCCCGCCGAACACTAAGCAGTAGTGCGAAAGCGCACGCCGTGCGACATCTTGCATGGCTGCCTCGGTTGAGTCCTGCTCAGAGATAGAATAGTGCTCTGAGCAGATCTCCGCACCCCGGAGACTGTTCTCCGGACGACACACCAAGCAGTTCACCTCCCAACGGTCCGGGTAAATCCCGCGACTTTGCTGAAAGACCACACAACGATACTCGATAGACCAAGTGCGTCGGTCAAGTGCCTGGCGTAGCAAGGTGTTGAGCACATCGTGGAAGTGATACCCGCGAGCAGCGTCACGAGTGATGGGTCGAGCAACCCATCCTTCCAACTCCTGCTCCTCTAAAAGGTCGGTGCTATGGCTCGAGCTGCTGTCGCCACCTCTGTCGTCTAGGTCTCCTCCAGCAGCTACTCCAGCGGCTGGGGCGCTCAGTGGTGGTGCAAGGGGCACCTCCAGCGGGAGCATAGGGGAGCAACTCCTCACAGACTCTATCTTCTGCTGAAGTGAGAAAGAGGAGCCCTGCTGCTCCAGCTCCTGTCGTCGATGCTCCTGCTCCTCGTGCAGGCGGTGGTGCAGCCTCTCCAAATGGCTAGACTGACCAGCCACCGGACGGTGAAGCGGACGCTCCACGAGACGAGAAGGCAAGAAAGGAATGACTGACTTCCGTGCAGTGTGTCTAAGACGAGCCATCTACAAAAGACACCATAAGCATAAGAGTGAGAACAGAACTAATATGACCAGCAAGTAAACCTTAAATAAATAAGGAATTAGAATAAAACAAATTTTTCAGCAAGGTATAATATATATATAGTAGAACATAGGTTTGGTCGATACAACCAACTTTTGAAGAGATACTAAAGCCATGGTGATGATATGGGTTTATAATCCTTAGAGTGACCAATCTACTCTAGGTTAGCGGTCCTACAGTCAGCATGACTTTGATACCACCTATGTCACACCTGGTTTTAGAAGGCAAACCGAATGAGAACCATGTATGTGCCAGGATCAGCAATTCACGTTCACGTAAACAGCAGTTACATAACTGGACATCATCACACAGTGCTAAAATAATGACATAAAAGGGTAATAATAGTCGATTACATCATGATGTCCGAGACATCCACATAGTATTTAACAATTATCAAAGTGCGGAAAAGAAACGTAGATACACACGGCCTACACAGGCAGCCGACTAGGGGTTTGCCGCTAACCCATGCCTAGAACTCATCGTACTCTTGAAACTCCTGGAAGTCCTCCTCCACGGCTTCATCTACACCTGAGCAGTGGTTGCAACGCGGACAACCTGGGGGGGTTTGGTGTGTAAAGCAAGGGTGAGTACACATCAACATACTCAGCAATATGTCCCGTTTGGCTGTAGTGGACTAGCTTTATGTGGAGTTAAGTCAAGCAGTTGCCTTTAGTTGGTCAGGTTATTATTACTAGTAGAAAGCCAGGTTTTAGCATTAACCCAAGTTATTAACCCAATGTATCCTTTCCAAACGGAAAGAATACCACTTACCATTACAATAGTCATAACCAAAATCATCATCCTCATCACCACCTATGAACCATACATCTCTGATCAAGTATCTCTAATCAATGGAGCTCCCTTGGCCACTCATAACCGCGAGCACGACTGATATATCAGTTTCATAACACTCTGCAGAGGTTGCACACTTTACCCACAAGCCGTGATTCCCTCTTGCCTCGGGCTGATCAAACCCTTAAACACTACCAAGGTGAATAGGCAGGGTTTCACTATGTAGCCTTTACAAAGATTCCCTGAGGCTGTAGCCGCCCGTTAGGTTTCCTAAATGTATCGCACTCCTCCCCAAGGGGCAAACCAACCTTGGCAGAGCGAGCCGCATACACCGAGCCCCATTGACGGCACGACAGCGAAGCGAACTACACCCCAGTTCCTCTAATTACTCAGCTAAGGGCGTCCCATTCCACCCTCATGGTTGCACTGTTTTCCCGGGCGGTCATCCAACGAACCAATCCTTACGGAGAGGCACTCGAGAAATAGCTCGAGTCCCCTAAATGTCACAGAACCATCGTTATAATCAAAAGGGAAAATAGCGTATCATAGATAATCTCATCATGTTCATTGATTAATGTGAAGCACTAGCATATAGCTAAACTGAAATAACCCAACCAAAATAGGTAAACAAGGACAAGATAAACAAAAGCTAGTAAATCCTTAGGTATAAACTGTGTAAAAGCGGGGAGTAAATTATAAGAATGAGTAGGACATAGATGGGTCAAGGGATACTTGCCTTCACCAACCGACCGCTGCTCAGGGTCTTCACCTGCAACTCCTTTGGACTCCGCCAACTGACCGTTATCTATACGAGTTGCAAACATACATTGCACAAGTTTTAATACAAAGGAATAGTACACCATACAATAGAATGCAATAAATAGACAGACGTTCGACGCAGGGCTTGTACCTACAACTAAACAAGAAAGAGAAAGTAATGGTCGAGGCTACGGTCGAGAAGCGATCACGTTACACGATTATGGATTCAAATACTCGTCTAAACAGAATGGTATTAATTTAGCCATCACGTTAAGCATAAGGTAAAGTCACGTTCCATATTTAATTATTACGAACAAATTAAGGTAAGTTAAAAGGATTGTCGCGCGGCGAAACGCACGACACAACACTTAAATTGAATTAAGAAATAAACGACTCGTCGCGCGACAGAGCGCGCAACGAGACACTTGCAATAATTATAAAGAGACGTTAAGTGTCGCACGACGAAACGCACGACGGCATACGTCAACTGAACTGAATTTAAAACGAAACATCGCGTGACGAAGCACACGACACAGCTCATTAATTAAAGATGAATTTAAAATGAATCATCACGCGACGAAGCACGCGACGCAGCACATCGACAAAACTAAAATAAAAAGATTAAACTGAAAGTCGAATGCCGCGCTACTATAGTCGCGCGTGCGAGAACACGCTGCGCGCGCTGGGGGCACGTGAGGCCACGCCAGGGCACGGGGGCGCGGGGTCGCGGGACGTGCAAGCAAGCGAGGCGCGAGGCCGCCGAGGCGCTGGGACGCGGGCGCGCAGGGGCGCGGGTGTGCCGGGCCGCCGGGGCGCCGAGGCCGCACCGCGGGAGGGGTAAGGGCCGCACCGCCGAGAGGGCAGGGGGCCGCGCCGGGGGAGGGGGCCGAGGCCACGCCACGGGGGAGCAGGGGCGTGCCACGGGGAGCAGGGGGCCGCGCCGGGGAGGGGCAGGGGCTGCCGCGGGGAGGGCAGGGGGCCGTGCCGGGGAGGGCAGGGGCTGCACCGGGGGGAAGGCGGGGGCCGTGCCGCTAGGGAGCAGGGGTCGCGCCGCCGGGAACCGAGGCCGCGCATGGGGAAAATAGGGGGCGCGCGTGGAAGAAGAAAAGAGAGGGGGAGGGGAAGAGAGAGATGGAGAGGGAGAGGGGAGTGGAGCTCACCTCAGGGTCCAAATCCGGTGATCATCGTCTCCAAAACCTAGGGCATCACAGGGAGAGAGAGAGAGGTGGGAGAGGAGGTTGCTGCGTGGGAGAATTGAATGAGGGAAAGAGAGACAAGGGGAGGGGGGCACGCGCAAGGGGGAGGGGCGCCAGGGCCACGCGGGCCGAGGCCGGGCCAGGCTGGGCTGGGCCGCACCGCGGGTCAAAATCCCGTGGCACGCACACCCACAGATCGGAATCCAATTGCGAACCGAAATCCGAAATGAGATGAAGCGAACACGCGATTAAACACGACATCGAATAAAGAAATATGATTCGGCATGATGCAACACCCATGTCAACTTAGGTTTTGTTTACACCCGATCTAGACACCAGTCGCTATACTGCTTTGAAATTGGGAAGAAGGAGCAAAACGGGAAAAGAAAAGGGAGTAACGCCTGAATTTGGTGAGTAAAAAGAAGAAAAAGATCTACCCCCAAATTCATGGCGTTACAATGACTAGGGGCTTCGGAGGGAGAATCCACCCTAGGCATGTCAGATCAATCCACAGCTCCAGTCAAAATGACGACAAAGGAAGCCAGCTTTAGAGGCCACAACACACCTCACAGTCTTCGGGACAGCAACAAAGCTCCTTCAGGCCACCAGCTCCAAGGGGCAGAGGCGGCAGGGGCTTTGGAGGAAGATATGGGGATCAGCCTAGAAAAATTTATTGCTTATTCTGTGGTGAGGATAAAGGCCACACTACAAGAACCTGCCAGATCACTATTCTGAAGCAAAAAGAGATTGCCGAAGCAGAAGCTCGACAGAATCAGCCAAAGCAAGTCCTACATACTGCTTCGTGCCACTCTCCCTACATACCAGAATATGTAGGCAACCAACCTGCAACTTCTGTTGCTTCGGCAAGCCATTCACAGGCTTCTTGGCCCCAGCTCCCACCGCCACCACTACTGCAACCTACTTATTCCCGAAGCCAGCAGCCAGAAGGGCGCCAGCACCCCCAACAACAACGTGAATTCAGGGAGGAATCCGAAGCTCGTACAGTCAATAGTACTGTACCAGAATCGAAGCACATATACTGAGCGATATCCTACTTCTAAAATACTTTTATGTTCTATGCCATTTTGCTTTTTAATAAGGAACAACCAATGTAAATTTAGTTTTAATTTCTTGTAATGATTTTGCTTCTACTAGAGTGAAATATATCTTCTTCACAGATTTACGAAGCTCAAAAATCGTTCCTAAGGGAGTGCAGAGCTAAACTTGTCGAAGCTACAAAAAAGTCGTTCCTAAGGGAGCCCAACATAAGCTTTGAGATCAAAAGTCATTCCTAAGGGAATGCAGGGCCTAAATTGCCGAAGCTACAAAAAGTCGCTCCTAAGGGAGCGTAGCATAAGTTTTTTGCTCAAAGGTTGTTTCAAAGGGAATGCAGAGCCAAATACCGCTGAAATATAAGGCGAAGAAGTTCAAAAGTCGTTACTATGGGGATGCAGAACTTATACCACTGAAATAGAAGGCGAAGAAGTTCAAAAGACGTTCCTGAGGGGATGCAGAACTTATATCACCGAAATAGAAGGTGAAGAAGCTTAAAAGTCATTCCTAAGGGGATGCAGAGCTTGTGTGTTCTAGTGTGGGCGTGTGGGTGTGTGTCTTCGGCATCTTCATAATTTTGCATCATATCATCACATCATTTCGCATAACATCACATCATACATCATATTGCATCAATGACACGAGAATTGAATATGAAGCTGATCTTCAGCAAATGCTTTGTCAAAATAAAAAGGTGCTAAGGCACGAAGTAAGTTTTGGGAAATACAGTTTATCAGCCTTGTCACAAGAAGGGATCTTTCTTTACAAAGCATGGATATCTTTCTTTACGAAGTATGGATCTTTTTCTTTACAAAACATGAAAAGAAGGGAAGGTGTTTTTTCGCCGAAGGCTCAAAAACGGTATGTGTGTAAATTTCATGCATCGCAAAGAAATAAACTGCAATAATTTACATATTCAATTCAACATTACACACTCCAAATATTACATAGTTTTGTTACAGTAGAAACCTAATCTTCCTTCATTTGTTATACACATCAAGCTTCTCAAAATGGTTATTACAATAAAATATATTCCTCTTTAAGGACTTTTTCGGCAATTTTGTTCAGTAATTTGTTGACGACTTCGTCAACGATGGATTCGGCCATGCTTATGATATCCAATGATTCCTTCATCTCTAGATCAGCTAGGGGATCATACGGTTCTGGCGGCGGAGATAATTCAGCTGAAGTAGGAAAAATTAATTAGTCCGAAGCCACAAAAATAAATGCCGAAGCTAAAAACCAAAAGATAATACCTATACGCTTTTCACGTTCTGCAGCTTCTTCAGCTCGCCTTGCTTCTGCTCGGGCGTCATGGGTGCCTTTTTCACTTTTCTTTATAATTTCATGGGCCATCTCTCGGCCACCATTCACCCAGACATCATTATAAAATTTCCCGCCCATCAATGTTGCTTCAGCTGAAGGATCCTTCGTATCATCTACGGAGAAGGCAGCTTCGGCCTGGGCTACGGCTTTAATGTGATCACATCCCGCCTTCTCCAAGATGGCTGAAATTCCCCGCGCACCGGAAAACGCGCAAACATCCCCGTGATCACTCAAAATTTCTTCGAAGGTTTCGGCTTCTCCGCTTATCCATTCAACAACTCTTTCGGGGTCGCCTCGTATGAAGTTTTCTTCAGCAGAGTAGGCACCCACTTTGGCGAAGCTAGCTTTTATATTCTTCGTGCAATCCAAGGATTTCTCAAAGCACCTTTCCTAGGATGTGCGAAGTTCTTCAACATTTTTCTCTAGATGATTTTTCCAATATTCGCTAATTTCTTGGTTAGCTTGTGCGAGTGCGCAGTTTTCCTTAGCTTTGGCCAATTGCCTCCGAAGGTCTTCAATTTCAGTTTTTGGGCTTCTGCCTGAGCTTTGAAACTAGCTTCGTCTTCCTTCACTTTGTTTACCAATGAAATTAAGATTTTATCTTTTTCAAGACCTTCGTTTCTCAATTCAATCACCTCTAAACGAAGGTTATTCAGAGCTATTGTATAGCCTTCGTCTTCAATATTCTTCTGTGCCCTCAGGGCATTGCTAAGAATCAAGCCCTGTAACAAAAGAGAAGAAAGAATTGAGCATGACAAATAAAATACGTCATTCTCAGATTCAAAGCTAACTTCTATACCTTTATACTGTTGTATGGTAGGCTGTCAGCAAGATCATCCTTCGACAAAATTGAAAGACAATCTTCTAGCTTCGGGAATCCCATGCTCTTACCCATCTCCCAACAAACAGATATTTCTTTGTTGTCCAGGAGACAGTATAAGAAGTCGTCATCATTAGTGCCATTAAACACTAAAGCTCCCTTCGAATATTTCAACTTTTGCGCATAGTGTCTGGCTTCTAGAATTTCTTCTTCGGACATTTTCTTCCCCGAAGCGTGTCGAATGATGTAGTCAACATTTTCGATCGGAGTTTCGGGAGTAGGAGTCTCGATTTTTTTAGGTGCAATCTGCCCTGACGTTTTTTCCTCAGGCGCGGTAGGCTTCATCGCGGCGGGCACTAAAGGCCCAGCTTCGGCTTCAGCCTGAGTTTTTGTAGCTTCGGCTTCTGCTTGCCCAGTTTTGACTTCAGCTTGCGCTTTGGTAGCCTCAGCAATTTTCTTTGTAGGAGCAGGGCTCAAGGCCTTTGTAGTCTCCAGCACAGCATCCAGCACGTTGGCCATCCTCCTCCTCTTGGGAGTTGCGGTAGAAGCCTTTTGCACCTTCGGCAGTTTTGCCTCTGCTGGTGGGCTCAGGATTTTTGGGTTTTTTACTACTTTCTCCACCTATGGCTCTTCGGCCTTATCATCTTTTGCTTTGGTTGGCCCGACTGTAGGCACCTTCGACACTACAGTCGGCTCTTCAATGCTCTGCACAATCAAAGCAGTCTTCCTTGCTTCGGCAGCTAAAGAGGGCCCTTCGCCAAATTTAGGTACCTTGGCTGGTTCAATGTATCACGGCGGGTGGGTCAAAACCTTCAACTTTTTGCTCTTCGGCACGATTGTGGTGGCCGAAGCGACAGCCTTCCTCTTCTTCTCTTGCCCTCGCAGCGGGTAGCGGTAATCAGGGTATACGAAGCCAATAGCATCAAATACCCTATTTAATCTTTTCTTACCCCGACCTCCAAAGGCTGCAGACAGAGCATTATCTTCGGCTTTGGAGTATGCTCCAAGTAGATCATCACTGGTAGCTTCTATACACTTCAGCCAGTCGTCGTTTGGCTCATCAAACTTCTCCCTAAATCTGAAGGTATACTTTAGTCAGACTAGACCACCCTCATTAGAATCGGCGGTGGTCTCCTTTGGCATATCCCAACTCTCCACAAGTGGCCATACCCTGAAGGATATATGCTCTTGAATCAAATCCCTTGTGCCAATGAAGGCACACACGGTACTAAAAGCCCTCTGACATGCTTCGACATTGCCATCAATTTCTACCTTCGGCCTTCGAAGGCCAAAGCGAGACCAGATGGGCGCTGGATGATTTATTTGATGTCTTCCCTTGCTTTTAAATCATTTTTAACATAAAACCACTCTTTCATCTAGGCTCCAGGCCATCTCTTCCGGAATGTTGGCACCGGGTGGCTTGCGTTGGGGCGAGTAACAAATCCATAGCAACCAAGGTTATTAAAACGACGAAACGTTCAAACGCTCATAGGTGGAGTTTTGACTTTTAAACGTTTAAACAAAGTTTAAACGTAGTTCTAAACAACACAAAAAAATTCAATATATCATAATTTCAGCAGAGCACAAAGTAGAGTAGCAGTCAGCAGGAGCTAGCGTGGACAGTTGGATGCAAAGAAACAGCAGATGTCGGTTGCAGACCACGACGGCTGGACACAGAGAAGCAGCAGCACTACAGCAGACGTCGGCTGGACATAAAGAAGCGGCAGCACTGCAGCAGACCACGTCAGCGGCCGGTGGCTCTGATCCGCTCGAATAGCGCAGGCGCAAGGCGCACAATGTCAGGCCAGGCGAGGCGGACGGGTGGACACTAGACAACACAGGACGGGAGTGGCAGACTGCCGTCGGACGGGAGTGGCAGACTGCTGGCAAATGGGCGGCCTAGCGGCGGCTGGACGGGCAGACCGACTAGAAGTGGACGGGCGGCCTAGCGGCGCCTGGAGTGCCCACAGCCGCACGGGAAGGCTTGAGCATGAGGAGGCTGCAACCTGGGGCAAACGCCTGTTAGGACCAAACTGGATCGGGCCAAGTTTCACAGTTGGGACACTAGACCTAAAACGCCAGAAACGTGACGTTTTACTGCATTTAGCGTTTAAACGTCGAAACGTGACGTTTATACGTCCTAAAACGATGTTTTACGCTAGATCCTAAAATGTTACAGCGTTTCATCACCCAAATAGCGTTTTATAGTTTAAACGACGTTTAAACGTTGTTTTAACGTCGTTTTAATAACCATGATAACAACCAAAGTTGTTGTGGTACTGTTCTTTGTCAGTAGCCTTCATCTCATATAAAAGTTCATGCATACTACAGAAGCACTTTGCGCTTGGTTCCAGCCCTTGACTTCTTACAGCCCAGACAAAAATCCCCATCCTAATAATAGCTTCGAGGGTGATCTGATGAAGGAAGATCTGATATATCTTCAGCACTTTAACCACAAACTTGCTCAAAGGGAACCGAAGACCAGCCTTTAAAAAGCTTCGGTAGATAATAACTTCATTTTCCTTAGGGGCACGGGCAGTGTTGTCTCCGCCAGTTCTCACGATAGACATATCACGAAAGTACCTCCCTCTCATGTTGTCAAGATGACTCTGTTTAATAGTTGATTTTCCGAAGACAGTATGGCTTGGTCACCAGGGCCGGTCTTCAGAATCTTCGTCTCCACTCTCCACATCATAACTATCACTATCATAAGTATCTTCAGACAAACCTTCTAGAATCCCTTTAGTAATCTTCTCTGTGTTTGTTTTTGATATAGACTCAACAAACCCAGCGATAAAAGGATCCGTAGTTTTCTTTTCTTCAAACAACTTTGTTTCCTCAGTTACCTTCGTTTCTGCAGTCATTTTCTTTTCCTCAGTCATCTTCTCCCCAGACATGGTGAAAACACGTCCTTAAACCGAAGCTCGAAAAGCTTGAAAATCAGGCGAGAGCTAGTGGGCAAGAGCTAAAAAGTTTGAGAAAACAACGCAAATAGTGGAAACGACATATCAAATGTTGCCGCCGTGGCTTATATTTATACGCCCATTGCGTTGCAACTTGGTGGGCCCCATCTGTCATTGGCTATTGCTATTCTAGCAAGGGGAAGGTGTTTTTTCGGACCTTCAGCTTAAGGCCTTCGTTCATGTCGTAGTCTGAATTCGTTGTTATAACAAATTAATACTGCGAGGGGCTACTGTTAGGGGCCTTCGTCTTCCAAAGGTCCTCAAAAACATGATTTAACAATGTTTTCCAAGTGCAATGTATGTACAGGTACCTTCAGACTCGGAATAAAACTGTACACAATATGAAAAGCTTGGTCGAGACGAAGGTTGATGCTGCTCCGAAGCTACGCGCAAAAGAGCTTTGGCTCAGCGGCATCAAAAGGAACCGACTTAAAGGGAAAAAGGCTATCTAGTCCTCGTTGGATTGTCCTTAAGTCAATAGTAAACATAAAGGACATGAATGTAATTTTACATAGGCTGCGCCCTGTGCCTATAAATAGATGAACAGTACCCCCATACTATTCACGCTGACTTGTATTCGCTCGTGCGTCACACTTGGACTTTTACCTTTTGTCAAGCCGAAGGTATAAATGTAATTCAATATTGTTTCTGTTTATCCATAATAATATGAAGAAGAGATAGTAAATAATATCATATGATTATTCATGTCGTCTCTTATGTTTCTGAAAGGGAATTAGGCTTACACCTATTTCCTAATTGTTTTTGGTGGTTGAATTGCCCAACACAAATAATTAGACTAACTAGTTTGCTCTAGTCTATAAGTTCTACAGATGCTAAAGGTTCACAAAAAGTCAATAAAAAGACCAAGAATGGGTTCAAATAGAGAGCAAGGGACAACCGAAGGCTGCCCTGGTCTGGCGCACCGGACTGTCCGGTGCACCACCGGACAGTGTCCTGTGCACCAGGGGACTCCAAGCTGAACTCTTCACCTTCGGGAAATCTCAGAGGCGCTTCGCTATAATTCACCGGACTGTCTGGTGTACCACCATCCACCGGACAGTGTCCGGTGCCCCAGGGGAGAGCGACTCTGAACTCGCCAGCTTCGAGAATCCGCTCCGCTATAATTCACCGGACTGTCCGGTGCACACCGGACTGTCCGGTGTGACAGCGGAGCAACGGCTACTTCGCGCTCAACGGTCGACTGCAACGCATTAAATGCGCGCCAGCGCGCGTAGAGGAGCAGTGCACGCGCGGGTGGCACACCGGACAGCCTACAGGGCCTGTCCGGTGCACCACCGGACAGCCAGGCGGGCCCACAAGTCAGAGCTCCAATGGTCGGAACCCAACGGCAGGCTGACGTGGCTAGCGCACCGGACAGTGTCCGGTGGCGCACTGGACTGTCCGGTGCGCCATGCGTCTGCAGCCTTCCAACGACCACTTTGTGGTGGTTGGGGCTATAAATACCCCAACCACCCCACATTCAAGGCATCCAAGTTTCTACACTTCTACACCTTACAAGAGCTATAGCATTCATTACAAGACACACCAAAGAGATCAAATCCTCTCCCAACTCCACATAAAGCTTTAGTGATTAAAGAGAGTGATTGTTGTGTTCACTTGAGCTCTTGCACTTGGATTGCTTCTTTTTCTCATTCTTTCTTGCGATCATCTCAATTGTAATCAAGGCAAGAGACACCAATTGTGTGTTGGTCCTTGCGGGGAAGTTTGGTTCCCGTTTGATTGAGAAGAGAAGCTCACTCGATCGGAGGGACCGTTTGAGAGAGGGAAAGGGTTGAAAGAGACCCGGTCTTTGTGACCACCTCAACGGGGAGTAGGTTTGAGAGAACCGAACCTCGGTAAAACAAATCCTTGTGTCTCACTTCTTTATTCGCTTGCGATTTGGTTTTACGCCCTCTCTCGGACTCGCATTATATTTCTAACGCTAAACCGGCTTGTAGTTGTGATTAATTTTGTAAATTTCAGTTTCGCCCTATTCACCCCCCTCTAGGCGACTTTCAATTGGTATCGGAGCCCGGTGCTTCATTAGAGCCTAACCGCTCGAAGTGATGTCGGGAGATCACGCCAAGAGGGAAATGGAGACCGGCGACAAGCCCACTACAAGCCACGGGAAGGCTTCATCGGAAGAGTCCCGCAACAAAGGGAAGGGGAAGGAAAAGAAACCCTCTTCCCACAAGTCGCATCGGAGTGGCGACAAGAAGAAGAAGATGAGGAAGGTGGTCTACTACGAGACCGACAGTTCATCACCATCGACCTCTGGCTCCGATGCGCCGTCCGTTACTTCTAAGCGCCATGAGCGCAAGAAGTATAGTAAGATTCCCCTACGCTACTCCCGTATTTCAAAGTGTACTCCTTTACTCTCTGTTCCATTAGGCAAACCACCGGTTTTTGACGGTGAAGATTATAATATGTGGAGTGATAAAATAAGGCATCATCTAACCTCACTCCACACAAGCATTTGGAATGTTGTCGAGTTTGGTGTACAGGTACCATCTGTAGGGGATGAAGACTACGACTCAGACGAAGTGGCCCAAATCCACCACTTTAACTCCCAAGCAACCACTATACTCCTCGCCTCTCTAAGTCAAGAGGAGTATAATAAGGTGCAAGGGTTAAAAAGTGCGAAGGAAATTTGGGATGTACTCAAAACCGCGCACGAAGGAGACGAGGTGACCAAAATCACCAAGCGGGAGATGATCGAGGGGGAGCTCGGTCGGTTCCGATTCAACCAAGGCGAGGACCCTCAAGCCATGTACAACCGCTTAAAGACCTTGGTGAACCAAGTGCGCAACCTCGGGAGCACAAAATGGGATGACCATGAATTGGTCAAGGTTATTCTAAGATCCCTCGTATTTCTTAATCCTACACAAGTTCAATTAATTCGAGGTAATCCTAGATATACTCAAATGACCCCCGAGGAAGTGATAGGTAATTTTGTGAGCTTTGAGTTGATGATCAAAGGCTCAAAGAAGATCATCGAGCTAGATGGCCCCTCCGCGCCCGAAGCACAACCGGTTGCATTCAAGGCGACGGAGGAGAAGAAGGAGGAGTCTACATCAAGTAGACAACCAATCGACGCCTCTAAGCTCGATAATGAGGAAATGACACTCATCATCAAGAGTTTCCGCCAAATCCTCAAGCAAAGGAGGGGAAGGACTACAAGCCCCACTCCAAGAAAGCTTGCTACAAGTGTGGTAAGCCCGGTCACTTTATTGCTAAATGTCCATTATCAAGTGATAGTGACAGGGACAACGACAAGAAGGGGAGAAGAAAGGAGAAGAAGAGGTACTACAAGAAGAAGGGCGAGATGCCCATGTTTGCCGGGAGTGGGACTCCGACGAGAGCTCCACCGACTCCTCCTCCGACGAGGACGCCGCCAACATCACCGTCACCAAGGGACTTCTCTTCCCCATTGTCGGCCACAAGTGCCTCATGGCAAAAGATGGCAAAAAGAAGAAGGTTAAATCCAAATCCTCCACTAAATATGAGTCCTCTAGTGATGATAATGCTAGTGATGAGGAGGAAAATTTGCGTACTCTTTTTGCCAACCTAAACATGCAACAAAAAGAAAAATTAAATGAATTAATTAGTGCCATCCATGAGAAGGATGAACTCTTGGATTCCCAAGAGGACTTCCTAATCAAGGAAAACAAAAAGCATGTTAAGGTTAAAAATGCTTACGCTCTAGAAGTTGAAAAATGTGAAAAATTGTCTAGTGAGCTAAGCACTTGCCATGATACTATTGCCAACCTTAGAAATGAAAATGCTAGATTAATTGCTAAGGTTGATTCTAATGTTTGTAATGATTCAATTTCCAATCTTAGAGATGATAATGCTAATTTGCTTGCTAAGATTGAAAAATCGAATGATTCTCTTGCTAGCCTTAGAAAAGAAAATGAAAAATTAATTACTAAGGCTAAAGATTTTGATGTTTGCAATGTTATAATTTCCGATCTCAGAGACTACAATGATATTTTGCGTGCTAAGATTGTTGGACTTAATTCCTGCAAACCCTCTACATCTACCGTTGAGCATATTTCTATTTGCACTAGATGTAGAAATGTTGATATTGATGCTATTCATGATCGTATGGCTTTAATAAAACAACAAAATGATCATATAGCAAAATTAGATGCTAAAATTACTGAGCATGACTTAGAAAATGAAAAGTTTAAATTTGCTAGATGTATGCTCTATAGTGGGAGACGCCCTAGCATCAAGGATGGCATTGGCTTCCAAAAGGGAGACAATGTCAAACTTAATACCCCTCCTAAGAAATTGTCTAACTTTGTTAAGGGCAAGGCTCCCTTGCCTCAGGATAACGAGGGCTACATTTTGTACCCTGCCGGCTATCCCGAGAGCAAAATTAGGAGGATTCACTCTAGGAAGTCTCACTCTGGCCCTAATCATGCTTTTATGTATAAGGGTGAGACATCTAGCTCTAGGCAACCAACCCGTGCTAAGTTGCCTAAGAAGAAAACTCCTAGTGCATCAAATGAACCTAGCATTTCATTTAAGACTTTTGATGCATCTTATGTTTTAATTAACAAATCCGGCAAAATAGTTGCCAAGTATGTTGGGGGCAAACACAAGAGTTCCAAGACTTGTGTTTGGGTACCCAAGGTTCTTGTTTCTAATGCTAAAGGACCCAAAACCGTTTGGGTACCTAAAGTCAAGAACTAAAATTATTTTGTAGGTTTATGCATCCGGGGGCTCAAGTTGGATAATCGACAGCGGGTGCACAAACCACATGACAGGGGAGAAGAAGATGTTCTCCTCTTATGAGAAAAACCAAGATCCCCAACGAGCTATCACATTCGGGGATGGAAATCAAGGTTTGGTCAAAGGTTTGGGTAAAATTGCTATTTCACCTGACCATTCCATTAACAATGTTTTTCTTGTTGATTCATTAGATTACAATTTGCTTTCCGTATCTCAATTGTGCAAAATGGGCTACAACTGTGTATTTACTGATGTAGGTGTCACTGTCTTTAGAAGAAGTGATGATTCAGTAGCATTTAAGGGAGTGTTAGAGGGTCAGCTATACTTAGTTGATTTCAATAGAGCTGAACTCGACACTTGCTTAATTGCTAAGACTAACATGGGCTGGCTCTGGTATCGCCGACTAGCACATGTTGGAATGAAGAATCTTCACAAGCTTCTAAAGGGAGAACACATTTTAGGATTAACAAATGTTCATTTTGAGAAAGACAGGATTTGTAGCGCATGCCAAGCAGGGAAGCAAGTTGGTGTTCATCATCCGCATAAGAACATCATGACGACTGACAGGCCACTAGAGCTCCTACACATGGATCTATTCGGCCCGATTGCTTACATAAGCATCGGCAGGAGTATGTACTGTCTAGTTATTGTGGATGATTATTCTCGCTTCACTTGGGTGTTCTTTTTGCAGGAAAAATCACAAACCTAAGAGACTTTAAAGGGATTCTTGAGACGAGCTCAAAATGAGTTTGGCTTGAGGATCAAGAAAATTAGAAGCGACAATGGGACGGAGTTCAAGAACTCACAAATCGAAGGCTTTCTTGAGGAGGAGGGCATCAAGCATGAGTTCTCTTCTCCCTACATGCCACAACAAAATGGTGTAGTGGAGAGGAAGAATAGAACTCTACTGGACATGGCAAGAACCATGCTTGATGAGTACAAGACTTTGGATCGGTTTTGGGCCGAGGCGGTCAACACCGCCTGCTACGCCATCAACCGGTTGTATCTACACCGAATCCTCAAGAAGACATCATATGAACTCCTAACCGGTAAAAAGCCCAATGTTTCATATTTTAGAGTCTTTGGTAGCAAATGCTTTATTCTTGTTAAAAGAGGTAGAAAATCTAAATTTGCTCCTAAGACAGTAGAAGGCTTTTTACTAGGATATGATTCAAACACAAGGGCATATAGAGTCTTTAACAAGTCCTCAGGACTAGTTGAAGTTTCTTGTGACGTTGTGTTTGATGAGACTAACGGCTCTCAAGTAGAGCAAGTTGATCTTGATGAGATAGGTGAAGAAGAGGCTCCGTGCATCGCGCTAAGGAACATGTCCATTGGGGATGTGTGTCCTAAGGGATCCGAAGAGCCTCCAAATGAACAAGATCAACCATCCTCTTCCACGCAAGCATCTCCAACAACTCAAAATGAGGATGAGGCTCAAGTTGATAAAGGAGAAGATCAAAAAGATGAGCCACCTCAAGATGACGGCAACAATCAAGGGGGAGATGCAAATGATCAAGACAAGGAGGATGAAGAACCAAGACCGCCACACCCAAGAGTCCACCAAGCAATCCAACAAGATCACCCCGTCGACACCATCCTCGACGACATTCATAAGGGGGTAACCACTAGATCTCGTGTTGCACATTTTTGTGAGCATTACTCTTTTGTTTCCTCTATTGAGCCACACAAGGTAGAGGAAGCACTTCAAGATTCGGATTGGGTGATGGCAATGCAAGAGGAGCTCAACAACTTCACTAGGAACGAGGTATGGCATTTAGTTCCACGTCCTTATCAAAATGTTGTAGGAACCAAGTGGGTCTTCCGCAACAAACAAGACGAGCATGGTGTGGTGACTAGGAACAAAGCCCGACTTGTGGCCAAAGGATATTCACAAGTCGAAGGTTTGGATTTCGGTGAAACCTATGCACCCGTAGCTAGGCTTGAGTCAATTCGCATATTACTTGCCTATGCTACTTACCATGGCTTCAAGCTTTATCAAATGGACGTGAAGAGTGCTTTTCTCAACAGACCAATCAAGGAAGAGGTCTATGTTGAGCAACCTCCCAGCTTTGAAGAGAGTGAGTATCCTAACCATGTCTATAGGCTCTCTAAGGCGCTTTATGGGCTCAAGCAAGCCCCAAGAGCATGGTATGAATGCCTAAGAGATTTCCTTATTGCTAATGGCTTCAAAGTCAGAAAGGCCGATCCTACTCTATTCACTAAAACTCTTGACAACGATTTGTTTGTATGCCAAATTTATGTTGATGATATTATATTTGGATCTACTAACGAATCTACATGTGAAGAATTTAGTAGGATCACGACACAGAAATTCGAGATGTCAATGATGGGGGAGTTGAAGTATTTCTTAGGATTTCAAGTGAAGCAACTCCAAGAAGGCACCTTCATTAGCCAAACGAAGTATACTCAAGACATTCTAAACAAGTTTGGGACGAAGGATGCCAAGCCCATCAAGACACCCATGGGAACTAATGGGCATCTTGACCTCGACACGGAAGGTATATCCGTAGATCAAAAGGTATACCGGTCGATGATAGGATCTTTACTCTATTTATGTGCATCTCGACCGGATATTATGCTTTTCGTATGCATGTGTGCAAGATTCCAAGCCGACCCTAAGGAAGCTCACCTTACGGCCGTAAAACGAATCCTGAGATATTTGGCTTATACTCCTAAGTTTGGGCTTTGGTATCCTAGGGGATCCACATTTGATTTAATTGGTTATTCGGATGCCGATTGGGCAGGGTGTAAAATTAATAGAAAGAGCACATCGGGGACTTGCCAGTTCTTGGGAAGATCCTTGGTGTCTTGGGCTTCAAAGAAGCAAAATTCCGTAGCTCTTTCTACCGCTGAAGCCGAGTACATTGCCGCAGGCCATTGTTGCGCGCAACTACTTTGGATGAGGCAAACCCTTAGGGACTATGGTTACAAATTAACCAAAGTTCCTCTTCTATGTGATAATGAGAGTGCCATCCGCATGGCGGATAATCCCGTTGAGCATAGCCGCACTAAACACATAGCCATTCGGTATCACTTCTTAAGGGATCACCAACAAAAGGGAGATATCGAGATTGCATACATTAATACTAAAGATCAATTAGCCGATTTCTTTACCAAGCCATTAGATGAACAAACTTTTACCAGACTTAGGCATGAGCTAAATATTCTTGATTCTAGGAATTTTTATTGATGTCTTGCATACATAGCTCATACTTATACCTTTGATCATCTCTTTCATGTGCTATGACTAATGTTTCTTTTTCAAGTCCATTTCATACTAAGTCATAGATTGAAAGGGAAAAGGAGTCTTCGGCGAAGACAAGGCTTCCACTCCACTCCATCACTCATCCTTCGCCGTCGCTCCGAGCATCTCTCCGTCTTTTGGTATAATCTTCACTCATATTATTTGTTTGCCAAAGGGGGAGAAAGTAGTTCATAAAAAGGGCTTATATTTCACTCAAGTATCCGTTTTTGGCGATTCATGCCAAAGGGGGAGAAAGTATTAGCCCAAAGCAAAAGGACCGCACCACCACCTAATTTTAAAACTCATGATTTTCATTTATTATGTTCAAAAAGGGGGAGAAAGTAGCACCTTCAAAAATTGGTATCTTAAAACCCTCTTGAACACTAAGAGGAAGTTTTTATTGAGGGGGAGTTTTGTTTAGTCAAAGGAAAAGCATTTGAAACAAGGGAGAAATTTTCAAATCTTATTCGTTTACCTTTGACTAGTTGCAAAATATCTTTGAAAAGATTTTACAAAAGAATTTGCAAAAACAAAACATGTGGTGCAAGCGTGGTCCAAAATGTTAAAATGATAAAGAAACAATCCATGCATATCTTATGAATTTCTATTGGCTCAATTCTAAGTAACCTTTGCACTTACAAATATGCAAACTAGTTCAATTACGCACTTATATAATTGCTTTGGTTTGTGTTGGCATCAATCACCAAAAAGGGGGAGATTGAAAGGGAATTAGGCTTACACCTCTTTCCTAATTGTTTTTGGTGGTTGAATTGCCCAACACAAATAATTGGACTAACTAGTTTGCTCTAGTCTATAAGTTCTACAGGTGCCAAAGTGTAACACCCTAAAATTCAATCTTGTGAAAACAAAGAAAAATTCTCAAAGATTTTAAATCAAAACACCTTTCCTTAAAGATAATCATAATTTAGGAGTTTCCACTCATGTATATGTTAAAAATACATAATTAAAGATACTTAGATAATCTAAATTGCCTTTGGGTTAGGATATATAAAAGAATTAGGATTAAGCTATTTCTTAATATATATAGTCTACAATGTAAATTTGATTTCCCTAGAAGTAATAAGGTATGGATTATTCTCTACCATATGATTGAAAGCTTGTCTAAAAGAACTAAAATAAATAAAGAAATATATAAAATATGTTTTTGCACAGATATGGTTTGCAAATGAACTAGTCACAAGCTTGAATTTAAATTTGAATTCAAAATTTAAAAGAAAAGGGAAATAAGAGAAAGAGAAGGGATATAAAACAAAAATATAAATAATATATATATAAATAAGTATATTCAGAATTAATATCCCTAACTTCACAAAAATAAGTTGAAATGATGAGCCATAGAGATTTGAATTTAAGTTTGAATTCAAATTGGATTTGAAAATGAAGAAAAGAAAATAGAAAATAAAAAAAAAAGAATAAAAGTCTTCATGGGCCGGCCAGACCCATTTCAGCCCACCTAAGGAACTGCAGCGCGCAGCCCACTCCACCACGGCGCCGACACGCGGGTCCCACCTGTCATCCTCCCGCGCTCGCTTCTCCCTGCCTTCTCGCTGACAGGTGGAGCCCCCTGCCCAGTCTTTCCTCCTCGCGCGCGCGACAGCCGTGGACACTGCCGTGTGGGCCCCGCCCGTAAGCCTCTCATCCTCGCGCACTCGCTCGCGCTCTGTTTCGCTTACATGTGGGTCCCACTGGTCGGATTCCTCTTCCTCAATCCAGCTCACGCGAACGAACTCGCGCTGGATCTTCGCCTGAGCTCGGCGCGCGGACTCCGTGGAGCAAAATGCGCCCTGGATCCCGGGGTTGGCCGAACTCCACCACCATGCGTCTCTATAAAACCCGCTGCCCCCTCCTGGAACCCAGCCGACCACCGTGGACTCCTCGCTTGGTAAGAGATCCGCCGCCACCGTCGACTCCACCCCTCCGCCTGAGTTTTCGTCCCCCGTTTGTGTACCGGAGCATCGCCTGTGGGCAGGGATTGGGGTGTGGTGCTCAATTTGAGTAGTGCTTCGCTGCATCAACGCCGATTCCTCGCCGTAGTTGGTGCTCCACCGCGGGTCCGCACCTCGCCGTGGCCGGCGTCACCCGATCGACAATCCACGGTAAGAAGTCCTCCTCTGTGTCCGCCTTGCCCTCCTCTTCGTGTCACTCCATTCAATTTGTCTGTGGTGCTCTGGTGGGTGGCCGATTGGTGTCTCCGGCGAGCCGCCACCGCGTGCTCAGGCGCGCTCCGCTGATGGGTCAGCCGGGGGGGAGAAGACACCCGTGGGCGGTTCGATCAGTCATCAACGGCCGTGATCACATCTCGCGTACCGTTTGGTTGGATAGAATCAGGGCCGTAGGATCTTCAGGGACGGTTGCGATTAGATCTGGTGTCATCCCCGCGTTGGTTGATCTGAACCGGAGATCGGGGGATGGACGGTCGGCGTTAGTGTCCAGTTATTTAAAATCTGGGCCATCGATCTCACATTGGACGGCCCACATTGCGTACCGCTTCGCGGGTGGCCAGATCTAATCTGGTGCGCACGTCTCGGATCTGACGGCTCACGGTGCCCCGTACCCCTTCGCCGTGTCACAATTGCTAAAGAGTCCCTGAGTTTTAAAGAAATGAACCCGCCGTCCACCGCGGGGGTTTTCTGAGTCTTGGGTTTATTTGCGCAGAGACCCCTGTGCTTCCCAGTAATTGAGGCCCAGTCCAGAAAGTTATAAAATCAGGAAAATTAATTAGAAAATGAGTTTTTAATATAAAAATAATTCCTAGAATTTATATAATTCATAGAAAATGCATATGAACTCCAAATTAATCCATTCCACTTCCTATAATTTTGTAATATTATTGTTTATCAATTAGTGCCACTGGTTTTACATAAAAGTCACATTAAAATTGTTAACTTAATTAATCTTGTACTAAGCACATAGAATCTTTGGAAATCCATAACTTAAAATCTATAACTCCAAAATTAATAATTCTTTTTCCTGTGATCTTATTTTAACATGTAGATTATTAATATGTATTTTGCATATATGTTTGGTGTAATGTTAATTTTGCCTATACACTGTTTGTTTGAATTGCTACGACTAGCAGTGAGAACACGAGTCACCTGAAGATCATCCTGGTACCTGGATTCTCAAGGCCCAGGCAAGTTGTGCCCTTGATCACTTCTTTTTACCCAGCCATGTTCTGATTAATCATAATGATCTGCATAGGTTAATTTTGATGGAACCCAATAGGTTACCCTAGTTTGTCTATCTTTATACCTTGATTACCACTGAACTTTCTGGGTAGTACTTGCTAGTGCTTATGTGGTTTTGGGTATGAAGATTACACTATTCATGATTATACTCTTGTTATCAGTTGTTATTTATTGTTCATGATAAGATCATTATGTTAATTGGAACATGGAGCGACCACCCGGGAAAACAGTGCTACCACAAGGGTGGTATGGGACGCCCTTGGCTGATTAATTAGGAAAGCTAGTGGAAGACTACCTTACCCGAAAGGGGCAAGGGCAGTAGGGGAGAGGTCAGTGTAGGGAGGCCCTCGGGAGGATTTTGCTGCGATGGCGGTCCTGCAAGGGATTCCTGCACTGGATCTTCCTATAAACTGTAGCGGGTTTTCTGAAGCTAGTGGAACTTTGTAAAGGCCTCGTAGTGTTACCCTGCCTCGCCTCCTCGGTAGAGGTGTATGGGAAGTCGCGATCCCTTGGCAGATGGGTAACATGACTTGTGGGTAAAGACGCAACCTCTGCAGAGTGTAAAACTGGTATACTAGCCGTGCTCACGGTCATGAGCAGCTCGGACCCTCACATGATTAATTATGGAACTAAATTCAATTTGTCATATGCATTGCATTGCAGTTGGTGTTGATACTTTTGTTCTATTACTTAATTGGGTTTGGTATTTACTTATACTTAGTAACTGCTAATAAAATTTTGACCAACTATAAAAGCAATGCTCAGCCTCAACCATTTTCTTTGGTAAGCCTTACACCTTATGAGCTCCCACCCTTGGCGAGTTCATGCACATTATTCCCCACAACTTGTTGAGCGATGAACGTATGTGAGCTCACTCTTGCTGTCTCACATACACCACAGGTCAGGAACAGGTACTGCAGGATGATGCTCATGGAGGATGCTGTGATGAGTTCGTGAGAGGTCTAGGTCGTCGTCTCCCAGTCAACTTTGGGTTGCTGGACCGTTGTCTCCTTATAATGTAATCATTTATTTTGTATAGAACTCCTGTTATATATAAAGATGTGACATTCGATCCTGTGCCACTATACATCATATGTGTGAGACTTGGTCCCAGCATACCTGGTGTTTATGTTAACCCCGGGTTTTGGACCCCTAAAATCCGGGTGTTACACAAAGGTTCACAAAAAGTCAATAAAAAGACCAAGAATAGGTTCAAACAAAGAGAGCAAGGGACAACCGAAGGCTGCCCTGGTCTGGCGCACCGGACTGTCCGGTGTGCTACCGGACAGTGTCCGGTGCACCACCAGACAGTGTCCGATGCACCAGGGGACTCCAAGCTGAACTCTTCACCTTCGGGAAATCTCAGAGGCGCTTCGCTATAATTCACCGGACTGTCCGGTGTACCCCCGGACAGTGTCCGGTGCCCCAGGGGAGAGCGACTCTGAACTCGCCAGCTTCGGGAATCCGCTCCGCTATAATTCACCGGACTGTCCAGTGTGACAGCGGAGCAACAACTACTTCGCGCTCAACGGTCGACTGCAACGCATTAAATGCGTGCTAGCGCGCGCAGAGGAGCAGGCACACGCGGGTGGCACACCGGACAGCCTACAGGGCCTGTCCGGTGCACCACCGGACAGCTAGGTGGGCCCACAAGTCAGAGCTCCAATGGTCGGAACCCAACGGCAGGCTGACGTGGCTAGCGCACCGGACAGTGTCCGGTGGCGCACCGGACTGTCCGGTGCGCCATGCGTCTGCAGCCTTCCAACGGCCACTTTGTGGTGGTTGGGGCTATAAATACCCCAACCACCCCACATTCAAGGCATCCAAGTTTCTACACTTCTACACCTTACAAGAGCTATAGCATTCATTACAAGACACACCAAAGAGATCAAATCCTCTCCCAACTCCACACAAAGCTTTAGTGATTAAAGAGAGTGATTGTTGTGTTCATTTGAGCTCTTGCACTTGGATTGCTTCTTTTTCTCATTCTTTCTTGCAATCATCTCAATTGTAATCAAGGCAAGAGACACCAATTGTGTGGTGGTCCTTGCGGGGAAGTTTGGTTCCCGTTTGATTGAGAAGAGAAGCTCACTCGGTCGGAGGGACCGTTTAAGAGAGGGAAAGGGTTGAAAGAGACCCGGTCTTTGTGACCACCTAAAAGGGGAGTAGGTTTGAGAGAACCGAACCTCAGTAAAACAAATCCTTGTGTCTCACTTCTTTATTCGCTTGCGATTTGGTTTTACGCCCTCTCTCGGACTCACATTATATTTCTAACGCAAACCCGGCTTGTAGTTGTGATTAATTTTGTAAATTTCAGTTTTGCCCTATTCACCCCCCTCTAGGCGACTTTCAGTTTCATATGCTTCTTCTTTCATTAACATATGCTGCAGTGATGAAGGTAAGTCCTTCATGACCTTCGTCTGAGGATCATTATATCCTAAGGGAGATAATGCTTCGAAGGACGAAGGGTATTAACATTTAACATTTTATGTTGCCTTGTTCTTAACTCATAGCATTTGAGAACTAGTCCCCAACAGCCTCTAAGGTTTCTTCGTTTTTGGCGCTTAATGCCGGGGGGAATTAATAGGCCCAAAGCAAAAGGACCGCACGACCACACCCTGTTTTTTAAAAACTTTTTCAAAAAGGGGGAGAAATTATTTAAATTGCAAAACCCTCTTGATAGCTAAGGGGAGAACTTCTTCAGTGGGAGCTTTTTTTTCTTGGGCAAATGAAAAGCATTTGAAACAAGGGGAGAATTTTCAAAATCTTGAAAATTCTTTTAGAAATCATATTATTATACCATTGGCTATTTGCAAAAGAATTTGAAAAGACTTTTCTGAAAGATTTGCAAAAACAACTTAAGTGGTGCAAATGTGGTCCAAAATATTAAACTAAAAGAAAGCAACCATGTATACTTAGAAATACTTTCAATTGATTTAATTCAAAGTAACTTGCACATCTATCAAAATTGCAAACTAGTTGCATTTCTACACTTTATATTTCTTTGGTTTGTGTTGGCATCAATCACCAAAAATGGGAGATTAAAAGGGAAATGGCCTCAACATTTTCTATAATCGATTTTGGTGTTTGATGTTCATCGCAAACCACATGGACTAACTAGTTTGCCTAGTGAATGATTGTATCAGGTGCATAAAGTTCACAATCAATAGGCAACAAATTGTCTTGGGGAATTCTACAAAGTTTGGAGCATACAAAGACTTGGCGCAGTCTGTGGCGCACCGGACATTGTCCGGTGCCCCAGGCTACAGCCCTCGCGAACTGGTCGCTCTCGGGTTTTCTCGAAGCCACTCCACTAAAATTCATCAGACTGTCCAGTGAGCCAACGGAGCAACGGTCATTTTCACCAACGGTCGACTGCGCTGACGAAGAAACAGTGGACAGAGCAGAAGTCAAAAGTTAGAACTGTAAAGTCAGAACGCACCAGACGGTCCGGTGTGCCACCGGACTGCCCAGTACGCAAGAGGACAAATGACTTCAACGGTGAAAGGGAAATGTGCCCTTGGGCCATTTCTATAAGATTTTGGTGATTAAGTGCCCCACACAAATGCTTTGAGTAATTTTGGTGCCAAAGACTCAAGAAGTGCAAATCAAGATTAAAGGTATGTTTCTAGACTTAGTACATTGTTTTGGAGACTAATGTATTGTGTCTAAATGCTAGAAACAGGAGAAATCACTTTGGAGATAAGTTGGCTCTGTTCAGCCAAAAGGCTGCTCGGTCTGGGTGCACCAGACAGTGTCCAGTGGTGCACCGGACAGTGTCCGATGTGCCAGGACCAGTCTTGATGAACAGCCTACTCTCGGGTCTCGATGGCGGCGTACGGCTATAAATCACCGGACTGTCCGGTGGTGCACCAGACTGTCCGATGAGTCGTCTGCGGTGAAGTCGCCGCTCTCGGGAAATAGTCAACAGCGTACGACTAAAAATCATCGGACTGTCCAGTGAGCCAACGGTCGGGCGCGCCAACGGTCGGCCGCGTAATCCGCGCGTGACGTGTGGCCGAGCCAACGGTCATATGGAGGCACTAGACTGTCCGGTGTGCACCAGACAGTGTCCGGTGCACCAACGGCTCCAGATCTTCAACGGTCGGCTATGCCATTTTAGGAAAGCCATCTGCACCGGACTGTGAACAGTGGATGTCTGGTGGTGCACCGGACTGTCCGATGCGCCACCCGACAGAAGGCAAGAATTGCCTTCCTGGATTGCTTCCAACGGCTCTTAGCTGCCTTGGGGCTATAAAAGGGACCCCTAGGCACATGGAGGAGTACACCAAGCATACTTTGAACATTCTAAGACTCCCGCACTCCATCTTCACACATTCGATTGACATTCTTTGTGATTTGAGCTCCGTTCTAGTGGTGAACTTGTTGCGTTCTATTTGAGCTCAATTCTTGGCTTGTGTGTGTGCGTATTGCTGGGATTTGTGTGTGTTGCTTCCCTCCCTTACTCTAAGTGCTTTCACATTGATAATTGTTGTAAGGGCGAGATACTCCAAGTTGTGGAGATTCCTCGCAAACGGGATATAGTGAAAGGAAGAAGATCTCCGTGGTATTCAAGTTGATCATTGGATCACTTGAAAGGGGTTGAGTGCAACCCTCGTCCATTGGGACGCCACAACATGGAGGTAGACAAGTGTTGGACTTGTCGAACCACGGGATAACTCGCGTGTCTCTTGTGATTGCTTTTTGTGTGATTGCTGTGATTCTCAAGAGCTCGCTTTATAGTCACTTTGTATTATCTTTCTAAAACATAATCAAGTTTTGTGGCTATAAGTTTTAAGTTTTTATAGGATCACCTATTCACCCCCCTCTAGGTGCTCTCAATTGGTATCGGAGCCGTTCTCTTCACAAAAGGGTCTAATCGCCCGAAGAGATGGATCCTAAGGGAAAGGGGATGGTGGTCAACGATAAAGAGAAGGAATCCGTCTTCAACGAGCCAAGAGACGATAAGCCCACTGACTCTGGCTCGAGTCACAAGAAAAAGGACGAGAAGAAGAAGAGGCACATCAAGAAGATAGTTTACTACGACATTGATGAATCCTCTTCTTCCCAAAGAGACGACGACGACGGCGAGAAAAAGAAAGCGGTTAACTCAAACTTCTCTTTTGATTATTCTCATATTCCATCGAACTCTAATGCTCATTTCCTTTCCATTCCTTTTGGTAAACCTCCTCACTTTGATGGAGAGGACTACGGATTTTGGAGTCACAAAATGCGTAGCCATTTGTTCTCTCTTCATCCAAGTATATGGGAGATAGTAGAAAATGGAATGAATTTTGATAGTACGGATAATCCCATGTTTATCAATGAACAAATTCACAAAAATCCACAAGCTACTACTGTTCTATTAGCATCCTTGTGCAGGGAAGAGTACCATAAGGTGAGCGGCTTGGATAACGCCAAGCAGATTTGGGACACCCTCAAGATCTCGCATGAGGGAAATGATGTCACCATGATCACCAAGATGGAGTTGGTGGAGGGCGAACTGGGAAGGTTCGCAATGATCAGGGGGGAGGAGCCAACCATAACGTACAACAGGCTCAAGACCCTAGTCAACAAAATAAGGAGCTATGGAAGCACGAGATGGACGGACCACGACGTCGTCCCGCTAATGCTAAGGTCCTTCACTGTCTTTGATCCTCATCTTGTAAAATCTATTTGTGAAAATCCTAGGTATACCAAGATGACGCCTGAGGAGATACTTGGGAAGTTTGTAAGCGGGCGAATGATGATCAAGGAGGCGAGATATGTTGATGAGGCGCTAAATGGCCCAATGCCGATCCACGAGCCTCAAACCGTTGCTCTCAAAGCAACAAGTAGCAGGGAGGCGCTACCTATCAAGGTGGCGCAAGTTGAGGCGGCCGGGCTTAACGAGGAAGAAATGGCCCTCATTATCAAGCGCTTTAAGACGGCGCTAAAAGGAAGAAAGGAGCATCCCAATAAGAGCAAAGCGAAGGGGAAACACTCCTGCTTCAAATGTGGTAAGTATGTTCATTCTATAGCAAATTGTCCCGAGAACACTAATGACCAGGAACAAGAGAAAGGCAGGAAGAGGGAAAAGAAGAAGGCCTACAAGAAGGTGAAGGGCGAGGCACACCTCGGCAAAGAGTGGGACTCGGATTGTTCGTCGTCCGACTCCGACAACGAAGGACTCACCGCCTCGGCCTTCAACAAGTCGTCGCTCTTCCCCAACAAGCGCCATACCTGTCTAATGGCAAAGGAAAAGAAGGTAATCACTAGAGAAACTCCTAAGTACTCTACTTCTAGTGATGAGGACTCTAGTGATGATGAAATTGATTACACTAGCTTGTTTAAAGGATAAGATAGAGCAAAAGTAGAAAAGATCAATGCATTGATTGATGCTCTAAATGAAAAGGATAGACTTTTAGAAAAACAAGAGGACCTTTTATATGAAGAGCATGATAAATTTGTAAGTGTGCAAAAGTCTCTTGCTTTAGAAGTTAAAAGGAATGAAATGCTTTCTTGTGAATTATCTACTTGTCATGAGACTTTGGCTAGCTTAAGAAGTATTAATGATGATTTAAATGCTAAGCTAGAAGTAGCAAATAAATCTAGTTCTTGTGTTGAGCATGTTGCGATTTGCACTAGGTGTAAAGATTTTAATGTTGATGCTTGTAGTGAACATTTAATTTCCATTACTAGATTAAATGATGAAGTGGCTAGTCTTAATGCCCAACTTAAGACTAGTAAAAATGATTTTGATAAACTAAAATTTGCAAGGGATGCCTACACTGTTGGTAGACATCCCTCAATTAAGGATGGGCTTGGCTTTCGAAGGGAAGCCAAGAACTTAACAAGTCAAAGGGCTCCTATCCCTGCCAAGGACAAAGGGAAGGCCCCTATGGCTAGTAGGAGTCAAAAGAACCATGCTTTCATGTATCATGATAGAAAATATGCTAGGAATTTTCATTATAGTAGGAGTTATAATACTTTTGACTCACATGCCATGATTGCTTCAAGTTCAAACTTTAATGGTAGACCTAGGAAGAATTTTGTGTCTCATGCTCCTAGGAAAGTGTATAATGGATCTCCCACTGTCTTTCATGCCTGCAACACTGATTTTGTACTTTCGTGTAAAAATAAGAAAGTGGTTGCTAGGAAATTGGGGGCAAAATGCAAGGGAGATAAAACTTGCATTTGGGTCCCTAAGGCTATTGTTACTAACCTTGTAGGACCCAACAAGAGTTGGGTACCTAAAACCCAAGCCTAATTTGCCTTGCAGGTTTATGCATCCGGGGTCTCAAGCTAGATTATCAACAGCGGATGCACAAACCGCATGATGGGGGAGAAGAATATGTTCACCTCCTACGTCAAGAACACAGATTCCCAAGACACAATCATATTCGGTGACGGGAATCAAGGCAAGGTTAAAGGACTAGGAAAGATAGCTATTTCATCCGAGCATTCCATTTCCAATGTGTTTTTAGTTGAATCGCTCGGGTATAACTTGTTGTCCGTTAGTCAATTATGTAATATGGGTTACAATTGCTTATTAGATGTGTCTGTCTTTAGAAGGAGTGATGGTTCATTAGCCTTTAAGGGTGTACTAGACGACAAACTCTATTTAGTTGATTTTTCGAAAGAGGAGGCCGGTCTAGATGCATGCTTAATTGCTAAGACTAGCATGGGCTGGTTGTGGCATCGCCGTCTAGCACATGTTGGGAAGAAGAACCTTCACAAACTTCTGAAGGGAGAACATGTGTTAGGTCTAACAAATGTGTATTTCGAAAAAGATAGACCTTGTGCAGCTTGTCAAGCAGGTAAACAGGTGGGAAGCGCTCATCACAACAAGAATGTGATGACTACATCAAGACCTCTGGAGCTACTGCATATGGACCTCTTCGGACCCGTCGCCTACCTTAGCATCGGGGGAAGTAAGTATGGTCTTGTTGTTGTTGATGATTTTTCTCGCTTCACTTGGGTATTCTTTTTGCAGGACAAATCAGAAACCCAAGGGACCCTCAAGCGCTTTCTTAGGCGAGCTCAAAACGAATTTGAGCTCAAGGTGAAAAAGATTAGAAGCGACAACGGGTTCGAGTTCAAGAACCTTCAAGTGGAGGAGTACCTTGAGGAGGAAGGAATCAAGCACGAGTTCTCCGCTCCCTACACACCACAGCAAAATGGTGTGGTAGAGAGGAAGAACAGGACGCTCATAGACATGGCGAGGACGATGCTTGGAGAATTCAAGACGCCCGAGCGGTTTTGGTCGGAAGATGTGAACATAGCTTGCCACGCCATAAACCGGGTCTACCTTCGTCGCCTCCTCAAGAAGACGTCGTATGAACTCCTAACCTGTAACAAACCCAACGTTTCATATTTACGAGTTTTTGGGAGTAAATGCTACATTCTAGTGAAGAAAGGTAGGAATTCAAAATTTGCTCCCAAAGCTGTAGAAGGGTTTTTGTTAGGTTATGACTCAAATACAAAGGCGTATAGAGTCTTCAACAAATCATCGGGTTTGATTGAAGTCTCTAGCAACGTTGTATTTGATGAAACTAATGGCTCTCCAAGAGAGCAAGTTGATCTTGATGATGTAGATGAGGATGATGTTCCAACGGACGCAATACGCACCATGGCGATTGGAGATGTGCGACCACAGGAACACCAAGTGCAAGATCAACCTTCTTCCTCAACATTGGTGCAACCCTCAACTCAAGACGATGAACAGGTTCCTCAAGAGGAGGCGTGTGATCAAGGGGGAGCACAAGAAGATCAAGTTGAGGAGGAAGAAGTACCACGGGCCCCTCCAACTGAAGTTCGAGCGATGATTCAAAGGAATCATCCCGTCGACCAGATTTTGGGTGACATTAGCAAGGGAGTAACCACTCGCTCTAGATTAGCTAATTTCTGTGAGCATTACTCTTTTGTCTCTTCTATTGAGCCTTTCAGGGTAGAGGAGGCCTTGCTAGATCCGGACTGGGTGTTGGCCATGCAGGAAGAGCTCAATAACTTCAAGCAAAATGAAGTTTGGACACTGGTGCCACGTCCCAAGCAAAACGTTGTGGGAACCAAGTGGGTGTTCCGCAACAAACAGGACGAGCACGGGGTGGTGACAAGGAACAAGGCTCGACTTGTGGCAAAAGGTTATGCCCAAGTCGCAGGTTTGGACTTTGAGGAGACTTTTGCTCCTGTACCTAGGCTAGAGTCGATTCGTATTTTGTTAGCCTATGCCGCTCACCATTCTTTCAGGTTGTTCCAAATGGACGTGAAGAGCGCTTTCCTCAACGGGCCAATCAAGGAGGAGGTGTACGTGGAGCAACCCCCTGGCTTTGAGGATGAACGGTACCCCGACCATGTGTGTAAGCTCTCTAAGGCGCTCTATGGACTTAAGCAAGCCCCAAGAGCATGGTATGAATGCCTTAGAGACTTTCTAATAGCTAATGCTTTCAAGGTTGGGAAAGCCGATCCAACTCTTTTCACTAAGACTTGTGATGGTGATCTATTTGTGTGCCAAATTTATGTCGATGACATAATATTTGGTTCTACTAACCAAAAGTCTTGTGAAGAGTTTAGCAGGGTGATGACTCAGAAATTCGAGATGTCGATGATGGGTGAGTTGAACTACTTCCTTGGGCTCCAAGTGAAGCAACTCAAGGACAGCACCTTCATCTCTCAAACGAAGTACACACAAGACTTGCTCAAGCGGTTTGGTATGAAGGACGCCAAGCCCGCAAAGACTCCTATGGGAATCGACGGACATGTCGACCTCAACAAAGGAGGTAAGTCCGTCGATCAAAAGGCATACCGGTCTATGATAGGGTCTTTACTTTATTTATGTGCTAGTAGACCGGATAATATGCTTAGCGTATGCATGTGTGCTAGATTTCAATCCGACCCAAGGGAATTTCACCTTGTGGCCGTTAAGCGAATTCTTAGATATTTAGTTGCTACGCCTTGCTTCAGGATCTGGTATCCAAAGGGAGACACCTTTGACTTGATTGGATACTCAGACTCTGACTATGCTGGATGTAAGGTCGATAGGAAGAGTACATCAGGGACGTGCCAATTCCTAGGAAGGTCCCTGGTGTCGTGGAGTTCTAAGAAACAAACTTCCATTGCCCTATCCACCGCTGAGGCTGAGTATGTTGCCGCAGGACAGTGTTGCGCGCAACTACTTTGGATGAGGCAAACCCTCTGGGACTTTGGCTACAATCTAAGCAAAGTCCCACTCCTATGTGACAATGAGAGTGTTATCCGCATGGCGGACAATCCTGTTGAACACAGTCGCACAAAGCACATAGACATCCGGCATCACTTTTTGAGAGACCACCAGCAATAGGGAGATATCGAAGTGTTTTATGTTAGCACCGAGAACCAGCTAGCCGATATCTTTACCAAGCCTCTAGATGAGAAGACCTTTTGCAGGCTGCGTAGTGAGCTAAATGTCTTAGATTCGCGTAACTTGGATTGATCTAGAGCATACATGGGTTTATGCATTTGATCATGTTCCTTTATGCATTTTATTGCTTATTTATGGTGCTCAAGTTGTGCAAGGAATCCCCGGACCTCACAAGTCCATGTGTGAATGATGCACATACTTAGGGGGAGAAATGCTACAACTTGATCCCTTGAGACTAACCATGTGCTTGAGTGTTCTTAATTTAGTCTCAAAGGAGGATTAAAAGGGAAAAGGTGAACTTGGACCATGCAAGACTTCCACTGCACTCCGATGAGGGGGTAATTCACTCCAAGTTCATCTCCATGCTCTTATTGCCTTTTTACTCTTAATTGAAGATTTTGGTGAGGCAATGGGGTTTTAGGGCAAAAAATGATCCCGTTTTGGTGCTTGATGCCAAAGGGGGAGAAATTAAGGCCAAAGCAAGAAATGGATCAGCTACCACTTGAGAATTTTGAAAATAATAGAGTTAGAGCTTTTGTTTTGTCAAAATACTCTTATTGTCACTTATTGTCAAAATTGGTCTCTTGTGGGGAGAATGTTTGATTATGGGAAAAGGGGGAGTTTTTGAATCTTTGATCAATTTCTCTTGGAATACCTCTCTCTATGCCTCAACAAGTGGATTTGACTTAGAGATAGGAAATTAAGTGTGATTTGCAAACAAACCAAGTGGTGGCAAAGAATGATTCAAATATGTCAAATTTGAATCAAAACAAATTTTTGTTCTCATTTGCATTGATGTTGCACTTCTTTTGGTTGCTTTTTGTTGTGTTGGCATAAATCACCAAAAAGGGGGAGATTGAAAGGGAAATGTGCCCTTGGGCCATTTCTATAAGATTTTGGTGATTAAGTGCCCCACACAAATGCTTTGAGTAATTTTGGTGCCAAAGACTCAAGAAGTGCAAATCAAGATTAAAGGTATGTTTCTAGACTTAGTACATTGTTTTGAAGACTAATGTATTGTGTCTAAATGCTAGAAACAGGAGAAATCACTTTGGAGATAAGTTGGCTGTGTTCAGCCAAAAGGCTGCTCGCTCTAGGTGCACCGGACAGTGTCCGGTGGTGCACCGGACAGTGTCCGGTGTGCCAAGACCAGTCCCGATGAACAACCTACTCTCGGGTCTTGACGGTGGCGTACGGCTATAAATCACCGAACTGTCCGGTGGTGCACCGGACTGTCCGGTGAGTCATCTGCGGTGAAGTCTTCGCTCTCGGGAAACAGTCAACAGCGTATGGCTAAAAATCACCGGAATGTCCGGTGAGCCAACGGTCGGGCGCGCCAACGGTCGGCCGCGCAATCCGCGCGTGACGCATGGCCGAGCCAACGATCATATGGAGGCACCGGACAGTGTCCGGTGCGCCAACGGCTCCAGATCTTCAACGGTCAGCTGTGCCATTTTAGGAAAGCCATCTGCACCCGACTGTGAACAGTGGATGTCCGGTGCGCCACCCAACAGAAGGCAAGAATTGCCTTCCTGGATTGCTTCCAACGGCTCCTAGCTGCCTTGAGGCTATAAAAGGGACCCCTAGGCGCATGGAGGACTACACCAAGCATACTTTGAACATTCTAAGACTCTCGCACTCCATCTTCACACATTCGATTGACATTCTTAGTGATTTGAGCTCCATTCTAGTGGTGAACTTGTTGCGTTCTATTTGAGCTCAAGTCTTGGCTTGTGTGTGTGCATATTGCTGGGATTTGTGTGTTGCTTCCCTCCCTTACTCTAAGTGCTTTCACATTGATAATTGTTGTAAGGGCGAGAGACTCCAAGTTGTGGAGATTCCTCGCAAACGAGATATAGTGAAAGGAAGAAGATCTCCGTGGTATTCAAGTTGATCATTGGATCACTTGAAAGGGGTTGAGTGCAACCCTCGTCCATTGGGACGCCACAACGTGGAGGTAGACAAGTGTTGGACTTGTCGAACCATGGGATAACTCACGTGTCTCTTGTGATTGCTTTTTGTGTGATTGCTGTGATTCTCAAGAGCTCGCTTTATAGTCACTTTGTATTATCTTTCTAACACATAATCAAGTTTTGTGGCTATAAGTTTTAAGTTTTTACAGGATCACCTATTCACCCCCCTCTAGGTGCTCTCAAACGGTCAATAGCTCCAAACCCCAATGGTTGGCTGACGTGGCATGCACCGGATAGTGAACAGTGCCATGTCCGGTGCACCACCAGACTGTGAGGTGTGTCCATCGACAGCAAAGTCAGGCAACGGCTAGGAAGTGGTTGGAGGCTATAAATACCCCCAACCACCTCCATTCAAGCCATCCAAGCCTCCCACACTTCTCATTTAATACAAGAGCAAAGAATACACTCCAAAGACACAATCAAAGCATTCAATCCTCTCCAAGCTCCAAAATCAAACCAAGTGCTTAGTGACTTGAGAGGGTGTGTTTTGTGTTTCTTTTGTTGCTCTTGTTGCTTGGATTGCTTTCTTATTCTCACTCTAATTCTTCTAAGTGCTTTGTAAAGCTAGCAAGAGACACCTAATTGTGAGGTGATCCTTGCGGGGTCTTAGTGACTTGTGTGATTATGAAGAAGCACTCGACTGGTCTAAGTGACCGACTGAGAGAGGGAAAGGGTTGGAATAGACCCGGCCTTTATGGCCTCCTCAACGAGGAGTAGGTTCTTTGGAATCAAACCACAAGAAATAAATCACTGTTTTCACTTGTGTTGATCTTCACTCGATTTGTTTCTTCCCTCTCATCTCTCTCTAAAGTTCTCTTGCTCACATCGCTTTAAATTTGCTCCCAAAGTTATCTGCATTGATTGAGCAACTCATAGCAAGAGAAACTATCTTTCGCACTCTAAATCATTTCTAACACTAACCCCAGGTATAATGCGTGTTTAGAGTTTATAACTTTCAGGTTTTGCCTATTCACCCCCTCTAGGCGACTTTCAGTCGCCCTCTAGAGTAATGATGTCCTCCGAGCCCTACTACACGCCCACGAACGTGCTACAGCTCATGGTCTCCCATTGGCCATTGTTGCCCTAGTACGAGCCCAACCCTAGGTGGCCTGCTGGTGAGGTCCTCGACGAGTGTTGCTGGACCAACATCGATTACTGCTTGGGTTGACGTGGGGCAGAGGATCTCGGGCGCTGGCACTGGCACAGGGGAAGGCGGTGTCTACGCCTTTGATTAATCTCCATCGAGAGAGTGGGGATCGCCACACCAGCGCCGCCATGGTTTGTTCCCGTTCTTGCGCGTCAGATTTTTGCCAAAAAAACTTCATTATTTTTATCCTTGTTATAGCCATCTGGTTGCCAGCGTTGGTATAATCTCATGCACCCTTCATATGTAACTTCTGCTACTTGTTCAGTATGGTCGATTTCATAGTGATTAAAAGGCTACTGGATTCATTTGGGAGTTGGGCCTTCGATTTGGGGGTTTTCCTTTGGGAGGTCGTCTGATTGATCGGTGGTGATGTTTTGCTTTGTGGATGCAATGACCGCTCACGTTGCGTGGATCTAGTTCAGGGCGAACTGATGGAAGAGTGGAACACGGTGGCGATAGTGCAAGGTGGGACACCATTAGTGCTCTGTCCGGGGTTCGGTCTGTTCCTTGGTTGTAAATCTCCAAGGTACTTATCTACTGTGCGCTATTCTTTTTTCTTTCTTGCTTCTTCATTTTTCATCGTGTCACAATTTTCCCTCTTCTTCTTGCTGCTACTAATCTTTGTGGCTAACTTGTATGCATAGAGGAACTTCTTGATCTTAATCATGATAATCAGTCTAAAATTCTGAACACACCTACACCATAATTCCTCATCTCTACCAGATTGTTTAGAGCCATCTAAGATAAATGTCACTGCTCTTCCAAACGGCATCAAGATTGCCTAGGAGACATCATCGGTACTCGATACTACCATCTAAGACAAATGTCATTACTCTTCCAAATGGCGTCAAGATTGTTTATGACTAAATGGCGTCAAGATTGTTTATGACTAGGAGACATCATCGTTACTCGGTACTGCCCTGATCTCCTATTTTTGTTTTGTTTTTCCTTTCTTTTCCATGACATTAATGTTTTATTATGGACTTAATTCAAATCCCAACAACATCTATGAGTCTGTACATTGACTATGATTTCATTTACAAAATGCCTACTTCAACTGGAGTATCACATCTGTTAGAGAGGATGGTCTTCAAGAGCACAGTGAATCGGACCCACTTACAGTTAGTTTGTGAGGTAGAAGCAATTGGAGGAAATGTTTGCTACTAAGCAGATTCTCCAGTGAGTTTGGCATTGCATTACTATTCTTAAGAGGCTATGAGTGATTTACTTCAAATGTGTTGTGAACGTTCTTCGGATAATTTGACTGATTTATTGATGTAGCTATGGTTTGTAATTTGATGCAGTAACATAGTGGTTAATGGTCATGTGATTCCTATAGGCTGTAAAATTTCAAATCAGTGTTTGTTAATGGTAGCTTACTGCTCATGGCTAAAATCGATGTGGATATAACTCCTAGTTGTCAATGTCGTCACATTGGTTACTGGTATTCCCATTAGTACTTTTCCAACATTCTTGTGTAGGCTCTTATTCTGAACATGCTGATTGGTATAACCTATACAAGTAAAATGAAAAGCTTGCAAGAATTGCCTAAACAGACCTACTCTCTAGAGGATTACTGAGTTTTTTCTAAATAAGAAACATCCATGTGTAGGCTCTTATTCTAAACATGTGTACACATAACCACTACACTAATTAATCAGATTAGTCAATCTTAAGTTCATGCTGGAGTATAATTTTATGTTATTTTGCATCATATTTAATCGCTTCTCATAAAAATTCGCTGCCAAGGGAGAACGATGGTTCATTTATCGCCTGCAGTTGCTTCTCTATTTTCTCGTTAGCTACTTTGAGCTCGCGGCTCATATGGGCGTAGCTACGGTTGGTGGAGTGGCGCCCGTGCAAGTTGTGGCGAACGGGGCCGCCAGTGCAAGGTAAGGCCTCACTATTTTAGGGTGGGATCTGGATTATAGACCTGGATGTACTGATGATTAATGCCTGCCCTCCATGTGCAGCTCCGTCTAGGAGGAATGGGTACATCCAAACAGACTGCTACGACGTTTGGAATGAATATAGGTATTCTGATTGAAGGTCTGTACTTTAGTTCAATTTGAAATATGCTTATAGTAGTTCTTATTGTATTGTTCTGTCAGTGGTTTTGCACAAATTTTTCATGATGATTATTTCATTGAGTAGACTAGAGGATATGTGGAAGTTGCTATGTAGAGCTAGCATCTAGAGAGCCATTTAAGATTGACTGTAGTAAACAGAACTTTCAACTCTCTTGGAGCACCAATACATCTCACTGACACCTTAGGGGTGATAATGGATCGTGATCCAAATGCTTCTTCACAAAATGGTAAGGCCCTAAAAAATTTTAGTTCAAAAATGAATAGAAATAGGACCCAATCCTAATCCGATCCGATCATTAAATCTTATAGTGTAAAATTTAGAGTCCATTATCACCCCTACTGACACCTGCCATGAATAAAAGAAGGTGATGTTACTTGATTTGGTCTTCAATAAAGTAGGTGTTAGTTTGTTAATGAATTACATATGTACGTCTCCTCATATTTAGTTTGAGCATGCATGCCTAAATCCAAACCTCCCATTAGTTGTTTCATGTGTACATGATTTTCAAATGTTAAAATAAAGCTTAATGCTAGAAGCATAATGTTGGGGGCCTTCGTCCTCCGAAGGTCCTCAAAAACAAGATTTGACAATGTTTTCCAAGTGAATTATATGAACAGGTATCTTCGGACTCAGATTATGAACATGGAGTACGGTCAGGACGAAGCCTAAGCCAGACGAAGGGGGATTGAGATGAAGGACGGGCTGATTACCAAACTGTACGAAGGATGGTGCACAGCCGAAGCTATGCGCAGGAAAGCTTCGTCGCGATAGCAGAAAGGGGAACCGACTTAAAGATGAAAAGACTACTTAGGCCTTAATAGATTCCCATAAGTCATTAGCAAATGTAATGGGCATGAATGTAATTCTACATGGGCTGCGTCCCACGCCTATAAATAGATGAACAGTACTCCCGTACTGTTCACGCTGATTTGGCATTTGCTTTTGCGTCATCCTTGTACTTTTGTCTTCCTGCAATCCGGAGGTACACTTGTAATCTAAAGTCATTTCTATTGTTATGCAATAATAAAATAGAAATGATATTGTGATGAGACTTAAATGTTTATATTACTTTTTATGTCACGTGTAAGTCCTTCGTCATAGCTTATTGTGCTTACGAAGATATATTGTTTGTGACCTTCGTCCGGAGCACATTATATCCCGAAGGGAAATAATGTTTCAAAGGACGAAGGACCTTATCATTTAACACTTTTTATGTTGCCTTGTTCTTAATCCGAAGCATTTGAGAACAAGTCCCCAACATTGGCGCCCACCTCCGGTGAACTCACTTCCACTTTGAGTTTTTTGAACACCTTCGGAAGCCATAGACCCTCGCTAAGGCGCCGAAAAAAGCTTCAGCGACTGGGGCTGCAGCTCTGCAACCGCTGGACCCCAACCAGGAGACTGTCTCTCTTCGGGAGGCCCGAAGCCAGAAGAGGAAGGCCGTCAGCCCGACGCTTCAGGAGGATGACCTAGACCAAGAGATCAGGGATATGGAGATGCTTCATCAACAGGTGCAGAGGAAGAAGGAAAAGATGGCCAGGCTAGCTGAGCTGCAAAGGCAGATAGACGAAGCTTCTGAAGAAGTTCGCCATCTTACTCACGATGAGCAGAACAGAAGGCCTCAACAAAAAGACCTTCATCAGGAGGGCTTCTTCAACGAAGATGACTGGTATGACAATTTCCATCATGGAAATTTTGTTTTCGATGATGCTTCTCCCCTGTCCGCTGAGCTGCAGGCTACACCTTGGCCTCCGTCCTACAAGCCGCCCCAGCTTCCCATGTTTGATGGCCATTCAGACCCGAAGCAATTTTTGATGAGCTACGAAGCAACAGTATCTTCGTATGGTGGCAATGCTGTAGTCATGGCAAAGTCTTTTGTTATGGCTGTCAGGAATGTTGCTCAGACCTGGTATTCCTCCCTTCGACCAGGAACGATCACTTCATGGCAAAAGCTGAAGGACATGTTGTTAACCAGCTTTCAAGGGTTTCAGACGAAGCTGGTCACTGCTCAAGCCTTGTTCCAGTGCACTCAGGATCATGAAGAATACCTTCAGGCGTATGTCAGAAGGTTCTTGCGTTTGAGGGCGCAGGCACCAACGGTGCCCAATGAAATTGTCATCGAAGCCATGATCAAGGGGCTTCGTCCTGGACCTTCAGCTCAATACTTTGCTAGGAAACCTCCTCAGACTTTGGAGAAGCTGCTCCAGAAGATGGACGAGTACATTCGTGCCGACAATGATTTTCGCCAAAGAAGGGAGGAGGCTTTCAGATTTTCTGAAATGACCAGGGGCTTCGGAGGAAGATTCTATCCGAGGCATGTCAGGTCCATCCACAACTCTACTCAAAATGATGATAAGGGGAGTCAGCAGAACAGGCCGCAGTGCTCCTCACAGGCTTCGGGGCAACAGCAAACTTTCTTCCGGCCACCAGCTCCAAGAGGCAGAGGCGCCAGGGGCTTCGGCGGAAGATTTGGAGATCAACCAAGGAGAGTATTTTGCTTATTCTGTGGTGAAAACAAGGGCCATACCACCAGGATGTGCCATGTTACCATCCAAAAGCAAAAGGAGATAGCCGAAGCTGCAGCGCAACAAGTTCAGCCGAAGCAGGTCATGCATACTGCTTCGTACCATCAGCCTTACATCCCAGAATACGTGGGCAACCACCCTGCAGTTTCTGTAGCTTCGGCGAGTCAACCTCAAGCTTCATGGCAACAGCCCCCGCCTCCACCACCGCTGCAACAAGGCCAACAGCTGGAAGGGAGCCAATATGTTCCACACCAAAGGGATCTCAGAGAACAATCTGAAGCTCGCACAGTCAATAGCACTATGCCAGAGTCGAAGCATATTTATTGACAAATATCCTACCTTGATAGCAGTCTTTTCCATTTAGTTCTATTTTCTGTGTAATAAAGAACATTTCAGTTTTCATGTAATAGTTTCGTTGTTGGTCACGAGGAAAACCTATTTTCTCCACAGGCTTAAGTTGCTGAAGCTTAAGAATTTGCGATAACAAGAAGGACCTTCGAATTATTAAAAATCCTTCGAAGCCACAAAAAGTCGTTCTAAGGAACGCAGAGTAAGTTGCTGAAGTCACAAAAAGCCGTTCCAAAGGGAGCGCAGTGTAAGTTTTCTGCTCCAAAGTCGTTCCTAAGGGAATGCAGAGCATACAGCGAAAAGTCAACGCTGATACCGCCTAAGTAAAAGGCGAAGAAGCTCCAAAGACGTTCCTAAGGGAATGCAGAGCTTACAGCGAAAAGTCAACGCTGATACCGCCTAAGTAAAAGGCGAAGAAGCTCCAAAGACGTTCCTAAGGGAATGCAGAGCTTACAGCGAAAAGTCAGCGCTGATATAAAGATATTGTGTGTTTTATGGGGATATGTGTGTATCTTCGGAACAAATGTCATCTACATAACATAGCATCATCGCATCATTTTGCATAGCATAAGCATCATACATCATGTTGCATATGGCAAAAGAAGGGGACACAGTATCAACCTCCGAAAGGACGCTTTGAGAAAGTGAAAATCGTGCAAAGTCACGAGGGAATACAATGTTGATCTTCGGAATACAGCTTCGGAGAATGTTTTCACGAAGCATGGACGTGCTTCATCAGGGTAATATCGAAATTGTACAGCTTCGGAGAATATTTTCACGAAGCGTGGATGTGCTTCATCAGAATAGTATTAAAGGAGAATGTCTTCTTCACGAAGCATGAAAAGAAGGGAAGGTGTTTTTTCGCCGAAGGCTCAAAAATGGTATGTATGTAGAATTTCATGCATCGTAAAGAATTGAATAATGAAAAGAGACTTGTATATTACATTCAAGTGTATAAAATATTACATAGACCACATTTCAAATGTTTTTTCTAATAACATCTAGTCTTCTCTTAGTACTACTTCGGCAGCCTCATTTAGAAGTTGTTCAACAACTTTATCTATAATAGCTTCGGCCATTTGTTTAATTTCGTCATCCCCTTTCGTGTGAGGGTCAGCAGACGATCCAGCAGGATCTGAGGGAAGAGAATATGTCTACATTACTATCACAGACCGCAAACAAAGTTTGAAATTAAAAATTACAACACAATAAGGACGACTAATTAATACCTATTTGCCCTTCGGGCTTTGTACTTTTCTCGGCAACTTCTGTCACTTTCCTAGCATCATGGATGCCTTTTTCACTCTTTTGAATAATTTCTTGCGCCATTTCTCGGCCGCCGTTGTCCCAGATATCAGTAAAGAATTTTCCGCCAACCATGCTTGCTTCGGCCGAGGGGTCTTTGATGTCTTCGGAGGACAAGGCAGCTTCGGACTGAGCTAAGGATTTTACATGCTCACAACCTTTCCTCTCCAAAACAGTAGCAACTCCTCTAGCGCCCGAAAAAGCGCAGATGTCACCGCGGCTACTCAGGATTTCCTCGAAGGCCTCTGCTTCGTGACTGATCCATTCTAGTGGACCTTCGGGATTGCCTCTTGAGAAATTCTCTTCACTAGAGAATGCGCCAACGCTGGCGAAGCTGGTTTTTATTTTCTTTACACATTCCATGGATTTTTCGTAGCATCTTTTCTTAGAAGACCGAAGCTCTTCAACGGTTCCTTCCAAATGATCAGCCCATTGGTCGCTACATTCCCGTCTTGTTTCTTCAAGTATGCGTTCTTCTTTCGCCCGGGCCAATTGCTTCTGAAGATCTTTAATTTCGCGTCTGTGAGCTTCGGCCTGAACCTTTGCAGCAGCTTCGTCCTTTTTTATCTTGTCTACTAATGTAAGCAGAATTTTATCTTTTTCTAGAGCTTTGTTTCTCAGTTTAATAACTTCTGATCGTAAATTGTTGAACGCAATTTCATAGCTCTCATCTTCGGCACTCTTTTGTGCTCTTAATGCGTTGCTTAGGATTAAACCCTATACGAAAAAGAATCCATATAAGAATAAAAGAATGAATTACGAATTGTAAAATTTTTCAAACGTCTAATTCCCATACCTTCAGGCTATTATATGCAAGGCTATCCGCGAGATCCTCCTTCGTCATAGCGCATAGTCCAGCTTCAAGCTTCGGAAACCCCATACTTCTAGCCATCTCCCGGCAGACAAATAATTCTTTGTTGTCAGGGAGACAGTATAGGAAGTCATCTTCGTTTGTCCCATTGAACACTAGTGCCCCCTTTGGATATTTTAATTCTTTGGCATAGTGGTTGGCTTCATAAATCTCTTCTTCAGATAATTTTTTCCCCGAAGCATGTCGCACAATGTAATCGCATATGGTGGAAGAAGCTTCGGGGGCAGCAGTGTCAATTTCTTCAACCAAAATTGGCTCTGGCATTTTTATTTTTTCTTCGATTTCCAAAGGTTGTTCCTTGGTGGGCTCTGAAGTCCCAGCTTCAACTTCAAGTTGTTGCTCCGAAGCTTCAGCAATTAAAGCTTCAGTAGACACTTCAGAAAGTTCAACAGTCTTCTTTGGAGTTGTGCTTGAAGACTTAATTGTCTCCAAAACATCTAACACGTTCACCATTCTTTTTCTTTTCGGGGTCACCGACGGGCCCTTCTGATTTTTTATTGTTTCAACATTTGCTGAAGGACTTAAGATTTCCAATATTTTTGGTCCTTCAATTCTCGGTTTTTCTGCCTTCTCTGCTGAAGGCGCTTCAGTTTTTTCTTCTAACTTCGGCGCTGGAGCTGGTTCTGTAGTTTCAGAGGTCAAAGAGACTTCACCAATAAATTCAGGCACTGTGGCCGGCTCAATAAAACGCGCCCGGTGGGTGAGCACCTTCATCTTTTTTCTTTGCGGCGCTGGCTCGCTAGAGGCACTTGTGGCAACTTCTGTTGCAGGAGAAGTATTTTTTCTTTTACGGCCCAGCACTGGATAATGATAGTCAGGGTAGACAAACCCGATTGCATCAAATACCCGGTTGAGCCTCTTCTTCTTTCGGCCTCCGAAGGTTGCCGATAATGCAGTATTCTCGGCCTTCGAGTATACCCCAAGCAGTTCGTCACTTAATGTTTCAATGCTTTTTAACCAGTCGTCATCAGGTTCAACAAATTTATCCCCGTATTTGAATGAGTATTTTAGTCTGACTAGTCCACCTTCGTCAGACTCTTTGATGGTCTCCTTCGGCATTTCCCACTTTCCTGCAAGTGGCCACACCCTGAAGGCAATATGCTCTTGGACCAGATCCCTTGTCCCAATAAAAGAGCAGACCACGCCAAAGGCTCTTTGGCATTCTTCGGCCGCTTCATCCATTTCAACCTTCGGCTTTCGTAGTCCGAAGCGTTGCCAAATGGGGCGCATAATGATACTCTTAACATCTTCCTGCGCTGTCAAGTCATTCTTTACATAGAACCATTCTGTCATCTAGGTACTGGGCCACCTCTTCCGAAAGGTTGGCACAGGGCGGCTTGACCCGGAGCGGGCACCGAAGCTGTAACAACCAAAGTTGTTGTGATATTGTTCTTTCCCCCAGGGCTTCGTCTCATATATCAACTCATGAATTTTGCAAAAGCTTTTAGCATTTGGTTCTAAACCTTGGCTTTTCACAGCCCAGACAAAGATTCCCATTCTTATGATAGCTTCGGGAGTAATTTGATGAAGGTAGATTTGAAATGTCTTTAGGACTTCGACGACAAAGCTGCTTAGGGGGAATCGAAGCCCAGCCTTGAGAAAGCTTCGGAAGATCACGACCTCATCTTCTTCGGGGGTGGGAGAAGTTTTTTCTCCAGCATCAGCCCTCACAATAGATATATCTCGAAAATATCTCCCTCTCATATTGTCAATATGACTCTGCTTAATAGTGCTTTTCCCGAAAACTGAGTGACTTGGCCGCCATGGTCGATCTTCGGACTCTCCCCCGCTGCTTTCTACATCATAACTGTCGCTGTCACCAGTATCTTCAGACAAACCTTCCAGAATCTCCTTGGTGATTTTTTCCGTATTGGTCTTCGCCATCGCTATAAGGAACCCCAAGTTCTTCTCTTCGTCGAGGCTCAGCTTCATCTCAGCAGCGACCTTCTTATCTTCAGACATCTTCGGAAACACTAAAAAACTGTTTTCAAAGTCGAAGCTTCAAAACCAAAAAGATCAGCAAATCTTAGTGCGCAAGAGCTAAAAATTTAGTGAGCGGAAGCAGATGGCAAGTGAGCGTACCAAATGAGTTTGCGGTATGATCTTATTTATACGCCCAGTGCGTTGAAAATTGAAAGACCCCGCTTGTCAGTGAATGTTGCTATTCTAGCAAAGGGAAGGTGTTTTTTCGGACCTTCGGCTTAAGGCCTTCGTCCATATCGCAATCTGAATTTATCACTAACAAATTAATATTGCGAGGGGCTACTGTTGGGGGCCTTCGTCCTCCGAAGGTCCTCAAAAACAAGATTTGACAATGTTTTCCAAGTGAATTATATGAACAGGTATCTTCGGACTCGGATTATGAACATGGAGTACGGTCAGGACGAAGCCTAAGCCAGACGAAGGGGGATTGAGATGAAGGACGGGCTGATTACCAAACTGTACGAAGGATGGTGCACAGCCGAAGCTATGCGCAGGAAAGCTTCATCGCGATAGCAGAAAGGGGAACCGACTTAAAGATGAAAAGACTACTTAGGCCTTAATAGATTCCCATAAGTCATTAGCAAATGTAATGGGCATGAATGTAATTCTACATGGGCTGCGTCCCACGCCTATAAATAGATGAACAGTACTCCCGTACTGTTCACGCTGATTTCGCATTTGCTTTTGCGTCATCCTTGTACTTTTGTCTTCCTGCAATCCGGAGGTACACTTGTAATCCAAAGTCATTTCTATTGTTATGCAATAATAAAATAGAAATGATATTGTGATGAGACTTAAATGTTTATATTACTTTTTATGTCGCGTGTAAGTCCTTCGTCATAGCTTATTGTGCTTACGAAGATATATTGTTTGTGACCTTCGTCCGGAGCACATTATATCCCGAAGGGAAATAATGTTTCAAAGGACGAAGGACCTTATCATTTAACACTTTTTATGTTGCCTTGTTCTTAATCCGAAGCATTTGAGAACAAGTCCCCAACACATAAAAAGATTGGTAGATTACACAACAGTATGATGTTTATCATGCTTGCCATAGTTATACATTAGACATGTCATGCACACATCATTAATAGTTGAGATCATTGTCCTTAGTAGTGTTTTTGCAAGTTGAGTGCACTTCATGAGAATCATTGATGTGTTCTTATGACTGCTATGGATGTTGTAAACTTGTAATAATACTAGGTGTATGCCCATGCGTTGCTATAGAGTAAACATATTATGATAAGATACATTGAGATGCAAAATCATTAATTATCGTTTTATGCTCTTGCTAACATCTTTGTAACACCCCGTCCAAACCCTGTACCAGCGGTGCTTACTCCAGGCAGCTCTCTAGGATCATATATCGTCCCCACAGACCAACATAAGTCTTTTGTGCGCACTTTGTCCTCACTCATGCGCACCCGAGAAAACTTCCCAGTCGGTTACCCATCCTAAATTGCTCCAAGCCAAGCACGTTTAACTTGAAGGTTCTCTCGAGATAGGCTTCCGAAAAAGAAGATGCACCTTGTTGGTATGGATACTTTATTAATTCTATTAAGCCTTGGGCCAAGATATCACCATCCTAAGGGCTAGGATATCACAATCCACCCCCTTAGAAGACCCACGTCATCGTCGGTCAACCCCAATCCAGGAACCTCCCCTTGTAGCCATGTTTGTGTGTCTAGTGTCGTCATATGCCATGTCATCTGACCACTCTGGGCCCACATGCGCCATGCGCCATATACCCGAACCCCTACCCACACACGCCTATGAAACCGCGAGGGTCGGCTCTGATACCACTTGTATCACCCCGTCCAATCCTTGGACCAGCGGTACTTACTCCTGGAAGCTCTCTAGGATCATATATCGTCTCCACAGACCAATACGAGTCTTTTGTGTGTACTTTGTCCTCACTCATGCGCACCCGAGAAAACTTCCTAGTCGGTCATCCATCCTAAATTTCTCCAAGCCAAGCACACGCTTAACTTGAAAGTTCTTTTGAGATAGGCTTCCAAAAAAGAAGATGCACCTTTTTGGTATGGATACTCTATTAATTCTATTAAGCATTGGGCCAGGATATCACCATCCTAGGGGCCAGAATATCATAATCTTTTAAAGGTTAATAATGTTTACATAACTATATTTTTAGTAGACTAATTCTTGTTTCAAAATGAAATGAGATGGAAAAGAAGCAGAAAAAATACATACATCTGAACTCCTTTGCAACTACCATAAAATCCACATATTTAACTCTACCATAAGTAATTTAGCACTCCCAAACGTTCAAGCGGGTGGTATAAGGGAAAGATTATAGAAATTGATTTATGGATGGACCAAATCTAACACATTAGACCACATAAACATCAACTTTTGGAGAAACAAAGTGAAAGCACAACGGATCGAGCTTTACTACTCAAGGTCTTCAAGGTGGAGTCCTTTTAGGTGGTCACAAAGCTAAGCGACAGCAGGAGCAGCTGGGCGAAACTAAGAAGGGAGTAAGCACAAATGCTTCTTCCCATTATGGGCCAACACCACCTACATGGCAACAGGTCACGACGTCAGCAGTAGTAGACACAGCTTGAGGAACTGGAGCTCCAAGAGTGCCGCTGGGAGGAGGGGAGGAGAGAAAGATGTGTATCCTAGAGCTTCTCTATAACCTAGAGCTTCACTGATCCACTACCACCACCGGCTGCACCTAGAGCATTAGCCTGAAAAGGAAGAGCACATGGTTTAGCCTAGTCTGTTAACTATTGAAACATTTACCAACTGAATGTACTGATAGCATGTAAAATGGTTGGCATTGGTTTACCGAATAGATGTATAATATAAATCCAAAGACATAAGTTGTCACAAGGATGTCTATGTGACGTATTGTTAGTGCACAACCTGGCTTAAAAACATGCGTTAGTTTCCTCCAGCATTTACCTAAGACTTAACATCTATTATATCTTTAATCTTTGTTAAGGCCATCCTTGCTCTTTGAAAGGGAAATGTGTCCTTGGGCCATTTCTATAATTGTTTTGGTGATTAAATGTCCAACACAAATGTTTTGAACTCTTATGTGCTAAATGAGAAAGAAGTGCAAATCAAAGACAAGGTATGTTTCTAGACTTAGTGAATTGTTTTTTAGTACTAACATGTTTATCTAAGTGCTAGAAACAGTGCCGAGAAAAGAAGAAATGAACTGGAAAAGAGTTGGCTATGTACAGCCAACACGTGCTCGGACCTGGCACATCGGACTATCCGATAGTGCACCGGACAGTGTCCGGTGACCCAGGCGAGCTGACAGTGAATCGGCTGCTCTCAGGAAACGACGGCTATAAATCACTGGACTGTCGGTGGTGCACCGGACTATCCGGTGAGTCGTCAGTGGCGAACTCGTCGCTCTCGGGAAAAGAAAAAGGCAACGTGGCTATAATTCACCGGACTGTCCGGTGAGCCAACAGCGCCAGCGGCAACGGCCATCCACGCGATCAACACGCGACATGTGGCCAGCTCGAACGGTCGGCTAGGTGCACCAGACTATCCGGTGTGCACTGGACAGTGTCCGGTGCGCCATCTGGCCCGGAGGAGCAACGGTCGGCAGCGCCCAATATGGAAGGAGATCGCACACCGGACTGCTACAGTGGTTGTCCGGTGGTGCACCTCTCGGCAGAAGGCAAGAATAGCCTTCCATGTTGATCTCCAATGGCTCCTAGCTTCCTTGGGGCTATAAAAGGGACACCTAGGCGCATGGAGCAGGACACCAAGCCTTCAAGAAACATTCTAAGATTCCTAGACTCTGTCTCCACGCATTTGATTCGCTGTGTTAGTAATTTGAGCTCCATTTGAGTTGCGAACTCCCTGTGTTGTGTTTCGAGCTTAAGTCTTGACTTGTGTGCATGGTTGTGTTGCGGATTTGAGTCTTGCGTGTGTTGCTCTCCCATCCTTACTCTTGTGCTTTCTTTGTGATCATAACTTTGTAAGGGTGAGAGGCTCCAACTTGTGGAGATTTCTCGCAAACGGGAAGAATACTCAAGATAAAAGACCGTGGTATTCAAGTCGATCATTGGATCACTTGAAAGGGGTTGAGTAAAACCCTCGTCCATTGGGACACCACAACATGGAAGTAGGCAAGTGTTACTTGGCCGAACCACGGGATAAAAATTGTGTGTCTCATGTGTTGGTTCTTGTGATTGTTTTGTTCGCACGAGCGTGTTCCATAGCCACTTGATTTCACTAACACCTTAACATTCAAGTTTGTGGCTATTTAGTGTTTGATTTTATAGGATCACCTATTCACCCCCTCTAGGTGCTCTCAATTGGTATCGGAGTCGTACTCTTCATCTAAGGGACTAACCGCCCGAAGAGATAGATCCTAAGGGAAAGGGGATGGTGGTCAACGACAAGGAGAAGGAGTCCCTCTTCAACGATCCAAGAGACGACAAGCCCACTGACTCAGGTTCGAGTCACAAAAAGAGGGACGGGAAGAAGAAGAGACGCATCAAGAAGATCATCTACTACGACAGCGATGCATCTTCTTCTTCACCAAGGGATGACGACGACGACAACTCCTCGTCCAAGAAAAAGACAGTTAATCAAAACTATTCCTTTGATTATTTCCGTATTCCATATAATTCAAATGCCCATTTACTTTCTATTCCTCTTGGAAAACCCCCACACTTTGATGGAGAGGATTACTCATTTTGGAGCCATAAAATGCGTAGTCATCTATTTTCTTTCCATCCTAGCATTTGGGAAATAGTGGAAAATGGGATGCATTTTGATAGTATAGATAATCATGTGATTATTAATGAACAAATTCATAAAAATGCCCAAGCTACTACTATCTTGCTAGCGTCACTTTGCAGGGATGAGTACAATAAAGTGAGTGGCTTGGACAATGCTAAGCAAATCTAGGACACCCTCAAGATATCTCATGAGGGAAACGACTCCACTATGATCACCATGATGGAAGTAGTGGAAGGCGAGCTGGGGAGGTTCGCGATGATCAGGGGAGAGGAGCCAACTCAGACCTACAACAGGCTCAAGACACTGGTCAACAAAATCTGAAGCTATGGGAGCACAAGATGGACGGATCAAGATGTCGTCCGACTCATGCTGAGGTCATTTACTGTAATTGACCCCCATCTTGTCAACCTTATTCGTGAAAACCCCAGGTACACCAAGATGACGCCCGAGGAGATCCTTGGAAAATTCATGAGCAGGCGCATGATGGTGAAGGAGGCGTGATACGTGGACGATGCGCTAAATGATCCACTACCCATCCACGAGCCGCAGCCTGTTGCTCTCAAAGCAACAAGCAGCAAGGATGCACTACCAAGCAAGAAAGCACAAGTGGAGGCTGCCAGGCTCAATGAGGAAGAAATGGCGCTCATCATCAAGCGTTTCAAGACCGCACTCAAAGGATGCAAAGAGTACCCCAACAAGAATAAAACAAAGGGAAAGCGCTCCTGCTTCAAATGCGGTAAGACTAGTCATTTTATTGCTCAATGTCCTGATAATGAAAATGACTAGGCATAAGAAAGACATGGGAAGAAGGAGAAGAAGAAGAATTACAGGAAGGCGAAGGGCGAGGCGCATCTTGGAAAGGAATGGGATTCTGATTGCTCTTCATCCGACTCCGACGATGAAGGACTGGCTGCCTCGGCCTTCGACAAGTCTTCGCTCTTCCCCAACGGACGCTATACTTGCCTTATGGCTAAGGAGAAGAAGGTACATATTCAAGATACCCCCAAGTACTCTTTTTCTAGCGATAAGGAATCTTCCAATGATGAAGTAGATTACACTGACTTGTTTAAAGGATTAGATAGAGCTAAGGTAGACAAAAATTAATGAATTAATTGATGCTCTAAATGAAAAGGATAGATTGCTAGAAAAGCAAGAGGACATTTTGTATGAGGAACATGACAAGTTTGTTAGTGTTCAAAAATCTCTTGCTTTAGAAATTAAGAAAAATGAAGTACTGTCATCTGAGTTATCCTCCTGTCATGAATCTATTTCTACCTTAACGAATTTAAATAATGATTTAAGTGACAAGCTAGAAAAAGTGAATGCAACTAGTCCAAATGTAGAACATGTGGTAATTTGCAATAGATGTAAAGATTTTGATATTGATGCATGTGAGGAACATCTTACGTCTATTGCTAAATTAAACGATGAGGTGGCAAGTCTTAATGCTCAACTTAAGACTTGCAAAGCTGATTTTGATAAATTAAAATTTGCTAGGGATGCCTACACTGTTGGTAGACACCCCTCAATTAAGGATGGACTTGGTTTTCAAAAGAAAACCAAGAACTTAACAAGTCAAAGGACTCCCGTTCTTAACAAAGAGAAAGGGAAGGCCCCTATGGCTAGTAGTTTTCAAAGGAACCATGCCTATATTTATGATAGGAAATTTACTAGTCATACTCATAATAATGGATGTTATGATCATGCTGCTTATAATGATTCACATGCTATGTTTGCGTCTACCTCCACTTTTGTTCATGGTAGAAGTAGGCCTAGGAGAAATCATGTTGTGCCTCATGCGCCTAGGAGAATGTACAATGGACCTTCTACTATTTATCATGCTTGCAATACTTCTTTTGTACTTTCATGTAAGAATGCAAAAGTAGTTGCTAGGAAGTTGGGATCCAAATGCAAGGGAGACAAGACTTGTATTTGGGTTCCAAAAGTTATTGTGACTAACCTTGTATGACCCAACAAGAGTTGGGTACCTAAAACCCAAGCTTAAATTACCTTGCAGGTTTATGCATCCGGGGCTCAAGCTGGATTATCAACAGTGGATGCACGAACCATATGACGGGGGAGAAGAAGATGTTCACCTCCTACGTCAAGAACAAGGACGCCCAGGATTCAATCATCTTTGGAGATGGGAACCAAGGCAAGGTTAAAGGATTGGGAAAGATAGCCATCACATCCGAGCATTCTATCTCCAATGTGTTTTTAGTTGAATCGCTCGGGTACAGCTTATTGTCTGTGAGTCAATTATGTAACATGGGTTATAATTGTTTATTCACAAATGTAGATGTATCTGTCTTTAGAAGGAGTGATAGTTCATTAGCTTTTAAGGGTGTATTAGACGACAAGCTCTATTTAGTTGATTTTTCGAAAGAGAATGCCGATCTAGATGCATGCTTAATGGCTAAGACTAATATGGGCTGGCTTTGGCATCACCATCTAGCACATATTGGGATGAAGAACCTTCATAAGCTTCTAAAGGGAGATCATGTGTTAGGACTAACCGATGTCTGTTTTGAGAAAGACAGACCTTGTGCAGCATGTCAGGCAGGGAAACAGGTGGGAAGCACTCATCACAGCAAGAATGTGATGACAACATCAAGACCACTGGAGCTTCTTCACATGGACCTCTTCGGACCCGTTGCCTACCTCAGCATCGGGGAAGTAAGTATGGTCTTGTAATTGTTGATGATTTTTCCTGCTTCACTTGGGTGTTCTTTTTGCAGGACAAATCAGAAACCCAAGGGACCCTAAAACACTTTCTAAGGAGGGCTCAAAATGAATTTGAGCTAAAGGTGAAGAAGATAAGAAGCGACAATGGGTCCGAGTTCAAAAATCTACAAGTTGAAGAATTTCTTGAGGAGGAAGGCATCAAGCATGAGTTCTCCGCTCCCTACACACCACAGCAAAATGGTTTGGTAGAGAGGAAGAACAGTACGCTAATCGACATGGCAAGAACGATGCTTGGAGAGTTTAAGACGCCCAAGCGGTTTTGGCCGGAAGCTGTGAATACAGCCTGCCACGCCATAAACCGGCTCTATCTGCATCGCCTCCTCAAGAAGACCTCCTATGAACTCCTTACCGGTAACAAACCCAATGTCTCTTACTTTTATGTATTTGGGAGCAAATGCTACATTCTGGTGAAGAAAGGTAGGTATTCTAAATTTGCTCCCAAGGCAGTAGAAGGGTTTTTACTAGGGTATGACTCAAATACAAAGGCGTATAGGGTCTTCAACAAATCATCAGGATTAGTTGAAGTCTCTAGCGACATTGTATTTGATGAGACTAATGTCTCTCCAAGAGAGCAAGTTGATCTTGATGACATAGATGAGGATGAAGTTCCGACGGCCGCAATGCGCACGATGGCGATAGGCGATGTGCGACCATAGGAACTACATGAACAAGATCAACCATCTTCCTCTACATTGGTGCATCCCCCAACTCAAGATGGTGAACAGGTACCTCAAGAAGAGGGGCTGGAACAAGGGGGAGCACAAGAAGAATAGCTTATGGAAGAAGAAGCACCACGGGTCCCTCCAACTCAAGTCTGAGCGACGATCCAAAGACATCACCCTGTCGATCAGATTCTAGGTGACATCAGCAAGGGAGTAACTACTCGCTCACGATTAGCTAATTTTTGTGAGCATTACTCGTTTGTCTCTTCTATTGAGCCTTTCAGGGTAGAAGTGGCCTTGCAGGATGCGGACTGGGTGTTGGCCATGCAGGAAGAGCTCAACAACTTCAAAAGAAATGAAGTCTGGAGCCTGGTGCCACGTCCAAAGCAAAACGTTGTGGGAACCAAGTGGGTGTTCCGCAACAAGCAAGACGAGCATGAAGTGGTGACAAGAAACAAGGCTTGAATTGTGGCAAAAGGTTATGCCCAAGTCACAGGTTTAGATTTTGAGGAGACATTTGCTCCTGTTGCTAGGCTAGAGTCAATTCGGATATTATTAGCCTATGCTGCTCACCACTCTTTTAGGCTATTCCAAATGGACGTGAAGAGCGCCTTCCTCAATGGGCCAATCAAGGAGGAGGTATACGTGGAACAACCCCTTAGCTTTGAGGATGACAGGTATCCCGACCATGTGTATAAACTCTCTAAGGCGCTCTATGGACTTAAGCAAGCCCCAAGAGCATGATATGAATGCCTTAGAGATTTCCTTATTTCTAATGCTTTCAAGGTTGGGAAAGCCAATCCTACTCTTTTTACAAAGACTTGCAACGGTAATCTCTTTGTTTGCCAAATTTATGTTGATGACATAATATTTGGTTCTACTAATCAAAAGTCTTGTGAGGAGTTTAGCAGGGTGATGATGCAGAAGTTTGAGATGTCGATGATGGGCGAGTTGACCTACTTCCTTGGATTCTAAGTGAAGCAACTCAAGGACGACACTTTCATCTCCCAAACGAAGTACACTCAGGATCTTAAAAGGTTTGGGATGAAGGACGCCAAGCCCGCGAAGACACCGATGGGAACTGATGGGCACATTGACCTCAACAAAGGAGGTAAGTCCGTTGATCAAAAAGCATACCAGTCAATGATAGGTTCATTACTTTATCTTTGTGCTAGTAGACCAAACATTATGCTTAGTGTTTGCATGTGTGCTAGATTTCAATCCGACCCTAAGGAATGTCACCTTATGGCCGTTAAGCGAATTCTTAGGTATTTAGTTTCTATGCCTTGCTTCAGGATCTGGTATCCAAAGGGGTCTACCTTTGACTTGATTGGATACTCAGACTCTGATTATGCCGGGTGCAAGGTTGATAGGAAGAGTACATCAGGGACATGCCAATTTCTAGGAAGATCCCTAGTGTCCTGGAGTTCAAAGAAACAAACATCCATTGCCCTATCCACAGCTGAGCCGAGTACGTTGCCGCAGGACAGTGTTGCGCGCAACTGTTTTGGATGAGGCAAACCCTCCGGGACTTTGGCTACAATCTGAGCAAAGTCCCACTCCTATGTGACAATGAGAGTGCAATCCGCTTGGCGGATAATCCTATTGAACACAGCCGCACTAAGCACGTAGACATCCGACATCACTTCCTGAGAGATCACCAGCAAAAGGGAGATATCAATGTGTACCACATTAGCACCAAGAACCAGCTAGCCGATATCTTCACTAAGCCTTTAGATGAGAAAAGGTTTTGCATGTTGCATAGTGAGCTAAATGTCTTAGATTCGCGTAACTTGGATTGATCTATAGCATACATGTATTCTATGCCTTTGATCATGTTACTTTGTGCATTTACATCATTTGTTGTCTATTTATGGTGCTCAAGTTGTACAAGTCATCCCCGGACCTCACAAGTCTGTATGCAAATGTGCACATGTTTAGGGGAGATGTGCTACAACTTGATCCCTTTGAGACTAATTTGTTTGTTTGAAGTACACTTGATGTAGTCTCAAAGGTACATTGAAAGGGAAAGTGAACTTGGACAACGTAAAGACTTCCACTGCACTCCGGTATTAGTGTAATTAATTCCAACTTCATACTTGTGCTCTCATTGCATTTTTTCTCTTCTTGACATTTTGGTGAGGCAATGGAGTTAAAAGGGCCAAAAATGGTCCCATTTTGGTGCTTAATGGCAAAGGGGGAGAAATTAAGGCCAAAGCAAATGGATCAGCCAACCACTTGAGAACATCAAAAATAGTAGAGTTAGAATTTGCATTTTGCCCAAAATCCTCTTATTGCAAAATTTGGTCTTTTATGGGGGAGAACATTGATTATGGGAAAATGGGGAGTTTTTGGCACTTGATCAATTTTACTCTTAGAATATCTCTCTATTTGCCCAAACAAGTGTGTTTGACTTAGAGATAGGAAAAAAGAATTTGATTTGCAAAAACAAAACAAGTGGTGGCAAAGAGCGATCCAAATATGCCAAATCATTAGCAAAAACAATTTGGTCTTCAATTGCATTGATGATGCACTTCTTTTTGTTGCTTTTTGATGTGCTGGCATAAATCACCAAAAAGGGGAGATTGAAAGGGAATTGTGCCCTTGGGCCATTTCTATAATTGTTTTGGTGATTAAATGTCCAACACAAATGTTTTGAACTCTTATGTGCTAAACGAGCAAGAAGTGCAAATCAAAGCAAGGTATGTTTCTAGACTTAGTGAATTGTTTTTTTAGTACTAACATGTTTATCTAAGTGCTAGAAACAGTACCGAGAAAAGAAGAAACGAATTGGAAAAGAGTTGGCTGTGTACAGCCAACATGTGCTCGGACCTGGCACACCAGACTGTCCGGTGGTGCACCGGACATTGTCCAGTGACCCAGGCGAGTTGATAGTGAACCGGCTGCTCTCAGGAAATGATAACTATAAATCACCGGACTGTCCGGTGGTGCACCGGACTGTCCCGTGAGTCGGCAGTGGTGAACTCGTCGCTCTCGGGAAAAGAAAAAGGCGATGTGGCTATAATTCAATGGACTGTCCGGTGGTGCACCGAACTATCTGGTGAGCCAATGGCGCCAGCGGCAATGGTCTCCGCGCGATCAACGCGTGACACATGGCCAGCTCCAACAGTTGGCTAGGTACACCAGACTGTCCAATGTGCACCGGACAGTGTCCGGTGCGCCATCTAGCCCGGACGAGCAACGGTCGGCAGCGCCCGATATGGAAGGAGATCCCGCACCGGACTGCTACAGTGGCTGTCCGGTGGTGCACCGGACTGTCCGGTGCACCACTCAGCAGAAGGCAAGAATAGCCTTCCATGTTGATCTCCAACAGCTCCTAACTGCCTTGGGGATATAAAAGGGACCCCTAGGCGCATGGAGCAGGACACTAAGCCTTCAAGAAACATCCTAAGATTCCCAGACTCTGTCTCCACGCATTTGATTCGCTGTGTTAGTGATTTCAGCTCCATTTGAGTTGCGAACTCCCTGTGTTGTGTTTTGAGCTCAAGTCTTGACTTGTGTGCGTGGTTGTGTTGCGGATTTGAGTCTTGCGTGTGTTGCTCTCCCATCCTTACTCTTGTGCTTTCTTTGTGATCATAACTTTGTAAGGGCGAGAGGCTCCAACTTGTGGAGATTCCTCGCAAACGGGAAGAATACTCAAGATAAAGGACCGTGGTATTCAAGTCGATTATTGGATCACTTGAAAGGGGTTGAGTGCAACCCTCGTCCATTGGGACGCCACAATGTGGAAGTAGACAAGTGTTACTTGGTTGAACCACAGGATAAAAATCACATGTCTCGTGTGTTGGTTCTTGTGATTGTTTTGTTCGCACGAGCGTGTTCTATAGCCACTTGATTTCACTAACACCTTAACAATCAAGTTTGTGGCTATTTAGTGTTTGATTTTACAAGATCACCTATTCACCCCCTCTAGGTGCTCTCACTCTTGGCAGAGGTATACCCAAACTCACCCTCAATCTCAAAACCGTTTTGCAAAACAATGGTGAAAATTAGCAGATGGGCAAAACAAATGACAGATGCAAACAAAAAAATCAGAGGGAAACCATCAGGCAATTATGTCCTACGCATTAAGTGTAGCTTGTGACACCTAACCTAGCTGACACACCTACATTAGAAAATAGATACAGTACTTACTAAATGTTACATTAAGTTTAACTTGTGACATCTGAACTCTATGATTTGGTATAGAAGGGTGTCAATATATCAAGAGCAACTCTTGATAGGAATGGGCTCCGCATAGCATGTTATTGGAGAACATTAGATAATTTCATTTATGTTGTGCCTCAGGTAGGTTTCAACTATTTCTTTGTTCTATACAAGTTATATCTTCAACAATGTCGCCGGAGAAAAATGTTCTTCTCATATATAATAAAATATCCATTTGGAATCCTTAAATAGTGGCTCTACTAAGAGTGCACACATATCAGTGCCAAAGAGAGAGTTAAGATATATAAAACCATATAGTTGAAAGCTCAGCACCCAGACGTTGTTCAGTAGCAGCTGCAGTATCCTTTGTTCAGCATAACTCCTTCAATCACATAAACATGAAGATAAAAGATTAGATGGAAATAGTAATATTACAATCATATGCACGAGAAATTACCTTTTTCATGTAGGATATCCTTTGCTCCAGTTCAGTGATGTGTTCTTTGCTTCGCCTCAAGGAGTTAGAAGATTAGATCTCTCTCTTTCAAACTGAAACACATAGGTTAAGTTAGTGTTTGTGTTCTAAATTATATCTATCCAGTATGAGTTAGATCACAAAGACTATCCATCTTGAGTTAGATCACAAAGACTCACCTTAGCAATATTTGCTGACATCTCATCCATATTTGTTTTTCTTAGTTTAGCCATGTTCTTCGCTTTTGCTTTCAGTTCTTCATCAAGCTATAGATTGTGCTTTTCAAGCAGCTCCTTCTAGTGATAAAACCACACAAGAACCAACAGATGCACCATGCAAACATATGGGTAAGGCTCAACATTAGATAGTAATTAATGCATCAAAGAGTAAAGTAGTGAGTACAGTAAAATAACAACTCTTAATCTCAGTGTTAATTCATCCATTTTATGTTCATACCACGCTAATGTGATTACAAATTGCTTGACAACAGGTAAACTTGGCTTTGACCTCTTGTATTGTAACCTCTTTACCAGAAGTCTCTACCAGGTTTACTAAAAATATGATAATAATTTTTTCAGTAAACTTACACAAAAATTGCAGTATATATACTACATTGCTCCGGCTTAGAGAGAGTCTAGTTTCTCATACGTTTCTCATACAGATAATAGTTTGAGTGTTTTGACTTTTGAAATTCCAGATGAGCTATAAACTTCCACACAAGACTATAAAAGAGTGTGTAAATAAGTGTAAAAATAAAATAAAAAACTAAGAGCCTTTTTTGGTTGGCTGCTACACATGACTGGAACATGTAACACGTCATACTTCTTGTGACTTGTGAATTCATATACGCCCCATTTGGATCCTTGGAATTGAATTCCATTCTAATAATAGTAATTTAGGCAAATATCAATTAAGCTAATATGGTTTTATGTGAAATATATTTGTATAATATTATTTGCAATACATGAGAGATATTTATGTGCTACATTTTTACTATAGAGGAGTGAGACGAAGAGTGTATTATAAATTGCAGAATAGGAATAAATTCCACAGATACATAAAATTATTTCCCATACTCCACCCCATGCATTTGAGAATGACTTGTATCTAAGCTTTGGAAAGTGTTGGAATGTCAAATTCCAAGCCAAATAGACTACTTATTAAGTTCCAATTCCTCCAAAATGAATAGATCCAAACGGCTCCTTAGAGAAATTGTCCACCATAGTTTAGGCAGAAGAGGTCATATAAATAAGTGTCTATGGACTACAGGGCTACAAAGTAGTGGTAGGGCTTGATGGAATATTCATAGGTCACTAATCAAAAGAGTCCATGCCTTTGTAGTTTAGATAGTGTTGGTTGTATGACTAAGCAAACATTGACATTACAGAGTTCAATACTGACAAGAATCTAAGATAATATATGGTACCCTATCATGTAGATTTAATCATCCTACAATATATCCACATTTTTTTCTAACAAACATGCATGAATTTGTAACAATATCCACATTTTTCTAACAAAAATCTTTTCTTTGCTTGTTAGCATTGTCAATGATACTCATATTCTCAAAGTGACACAGGTTGCTAGAGCATTAGCTACACACTGACGTGACACTATAAAAACACAAAGATATACACTGAATGCATCATCAAAACATGGGAATAAGGAATCATCTTTGCCCAAAGATGACACCTTCCCTGTCCCTTTTCTATAATCATTTACAAAAGGATGCACATTTATACTTACCACGAGCTGATCGCAAGAGCCAGTGAAAAGAGGGGGAAAATAACAGAATAACTACCTAGCACCGCCACATTGTGAGATCAAATGCAAGATGATGATTTGATCTGATAAAGCTTAATCAGAATTGGACATTGGTGAATTGAGACCCTCCATTCGGTTGCACATGATGTGGTGGAAGACCACCAGACCTGCTGTCTCTAGCTGGTGTAGCCCGTCTGTTGGAGAGGAAATCTCCGGCCGGGTGGCGGAACGCACCCGCCCTAAATCCTAAGATGAGGACGGGGCCTAAGCGTTTTGCCTGCTAGATGGATTCGGGATGAACACGAGTGAACACAAGGATTTAGAGTGGTTCAGGCCACCGAAGCGTAAAACCCTACTCCACTGTGTGTTGTATTGAGTGTCTGAGAGTTTGAGTTGCGTCTAAGTGACTTGCCTTGTAACGTCGTGTGCCTTCCCTTTTATAGCTCAAGGGAGGCACACACAAGGATGCTGAGCCCCGACATGTGGGCCCAGGAACATAATGGAAGGAACACCTGGAGTAACTAATGCAAGCAGCGCCTGTGCGATCTCCTGGCACCATGATGTCTGCAACTCGCGCAGTATTGATACGCGGCGGCTGCTTCCTTGGTACGTACGAGCAATGATGGGCGTAGTGCACGCGGCAGTATGAGCGTGCTGCCTGCCAGTGGAATGGACAGGCACGCCGCCTGCGGAATGGATAGGTCGCCGCCTGCCAGCGGAATGGACAGGTCTCATTAAATGCCGAGGCGGCACATCGCCTGTCAGGCGGCGTGCCTTATCTGCAATAAATGCAGGGGCCCCGTAACCCGAAGGCCTTACGTCAGGCTCTGCCCGTTGGCTCACGTGTAGTAGGCGGAGTAGGCCACGTGGCAGCATCGGGTCTCCGCCTGGGCGGGGAGTAGAAGCGTATGCGGACAGGTCTTCACCAGACTGGGCTTGGACACGTGTCAGCACCGGACCCCCGCCTGGGTCCTATTCAAGGCTCGGGCATGTTTTGTCCTGGGACCTTGGGACCCCCCCTGTGGGCGGCCCGAACTCCATATGGGGGGTCCGGATCCCATTCCAGGGGTCCGGCTTGCACACGTGGAGGTCCGAGACCAACCTTGGGAGTGCGGACTGTATATCTGGGGGTCCGAGACCAACCTTGGGGGTCCGGACTGTACATCCGTGGGTCCCGCGCTCTCCCGTGGGGGTCCGGACTTACTGTTGATGCTTTGGAGTATGCCACCTTCTCTGGACACGTGGCGGCTTCGGACCCGCCCACGTGGTGGAGTCGGGCGCTGCTGTGGGCCCAGAATAACCGCCTAAGATTAGGGTGAGCCATGGCTTGGTCCCACACACAGCACTTTCACCACGCGACTAAGTGATAGCCACATGGGCACTGCGTCTTTATACAGTAGCAGGGGGTACCCAAAGTACCAACAGTGGCCTCCGGGCCCACCTCAGGGGAGGATGTGAGCCTGCAGGTGGGGCCAAAACTTGTACTTCGCATCAACATGACCGATGATTGGGGCGCCATCTCAGCATGCCCCGCATTAATTTAGCGCATCTGGTGACGCACGCGCTGTCACTCTGCCATCGGTCACGTCGACTGCTACGTCTGTCCCTGCGGCTGACTGACCCACAGCCCCACATCTGGCGGTTCCTTGGTTAATAAATATCTCTCCGCAGTGGCCCCGAGGTGGTGCGCGATCGTGCGCGGCGGTTCGCTCCCCATATGATGGTTCGCTTCTTCCGCACTCAGAGACCGGCACACCAGCTGCATGACTTGTAAGCCCGGGCCCCCATGTCAGAGACTGGGTCGCTTGGGCGCCAGGTGCGCGTCAGACGGGATTTCCTGGGGCGCGAGCAGGAGAGTCTTCCTTGAAAAGGGATTCACCCGCGTGCAGCAGTTACGCTTTCGCATTCTCTCCAATTGCTGCGCCCTTTCGCCTTTGAGCTCTTTGTGCCCTTCTGCATTCGTGCCCTCCTGCTGTACACCCGTGCCACCACCGTCGCCATGACTTCGCTAGTTCATCCCGATTGCTTCTAGTCTGAGGCGGTGCTCAATCTAGTGCGCAACCTGCTCAGATGGGGCGCGCCGGCGCTCGCCGGAAGGATCCACACCGGCGCCGTCCCCCTTGGCGGCCTCGCCGCCAGGGAGTTCGTCTTGTTCGTCTCCTACCTCTCCTGCGGGTTGGCGCTGTCGATCTCGCCTTTCTTCCTACTGCTGCTAGAGGAGCTCAGGCTCCAGCTCCAGCACCTCACGCCCACTCCATCCTTCAGGAGGCCATCTTCGTCCACCTCTACGAGATGTTCATGGGGGTGGCCCCCTGCACCTCCCTCTTCCGCCATTTCTTCGTGTTGGTGAAGTCTGGGAAGGCCAAGGACCACCTCGGTGCATACTACTTCCAGACGAGGCCGGACTCGGTCGACGCCTACATCTCCTCCCTCGGCGGCGTGAGGTGGGAAAACTGGCACGCCGACTAGGTGATCGCCAGCACCGAGGCCAACGACCGTCTCGCGCTGCCGAGCGACGGTGCAACGCTCGACCGGAAGCAATGGAGGGCCAAGCCGTTGCTGGTGCCAGAGTTCCTGCCCGTACTAGACAGGATCAAGACCTTGGCAACCGGTGGTCTGACGTCGATGCACGTGGTCGGCGACTTCTTGAAGCGCTGGATCGTGCCGCTACCGAGGAGGGCACACCTGTGTTGCTGGTTCACCGTCTCGAACGACATCGGCCGGAACCAGCGCGGGCCGGGCACCGACCTATCCTGGGAGGAGCTAGAACTCCTGGTGAAGGGAATTACTGGTGAGTCCTTCATCCCTGAGTCCCTAATCCTTCCCTAGGGCATCCCTACGCTCTGCGATGACCCAGGGTTGAGGACGGCGATCCTAGCCACGCTGCCGACCCTCGACGAGAGCGGCGTGGCGGTTCGCCAGACCGGTGGCCAGGACTCCCACCACAGGATCCGGATCTCTGACGCGCCGGCTGGTGGCCCCTAGTGTGACGAAACCTCCCAAGTCATTAGGCCCACATACAGTTGTCCTTGTCCAACGGACCTCAGACAACCCTGCAGGTGCACCTAATCACTTGACAAGTTCGGTATCCAAATTTCTTACCTTGCCCAAGAGCGTTTCACCCGTCACGCAGACACTACAATACATCAGAGGTACGAAAATGCGGAAGCAATTATAATAACTTACCTTATATTAAAGTAAGAAAGAGTAGGGTTTATTACAGACCAGAACGAAATATAAGAGTGTTGAGTATTATTATTATTACATAACCTGGGAGGCAAAAACCCCTCCCGGTAAACATCAAACAAAAGTTTTAACGGGGGATCCTTTCCTCCCGAAGCTTCACTCCTGGTTTTGTTCTTTGGGCACCACCTTTGAACAAAAGCAGCAAAAATTTGCCGCTTCCTCACCTAAAACAACATGGGACAAAGCCCTGAGTACGAAGTGTACTTTCTCAAGTCTTACCCGTCAAAGTAAAAGACTCTCAAGGATATGTTGGCTTTAAGGGAATCAATGTAAGGCTTATCAATAATCAAGACTCTGTTTGTAGAAATGCTTACTAATAGTGGGTCCTTAAAAGTCCAGTTTTTATTAGCAAGTTAAGTCATTACCTGAGTTCTAGAGTTTTTTCTACCCTAGTTCAAGCACTTCACCTATACTAGCCAATTTCTTATCAACCCTTTCTTATTCACTGGAATGCTACGTGTAGGTCAGTGACCAAGTCTTCATATCCGTGAAGTTACGGCGATCCAAATCGATTATACTCAGCTGAGGATCTCCAATCACACGACATATGTAGCACTTAATTAACCCTTGCATATGTCAACTCGCCACCGGGGTTCTTAAGACCAGATCAGGTTCACGCCAACCGAGAGCACAGATACACCACCGTCCAGCCTCTTGCCACGGAGGGTACACGCTACTCTCGCCATCTCTTCACTCCAATTGCGTGTTATCTTATTCTGGTATTAGTCTGCCCGGGGCAAAGCTTACCCATGACGAGGCATGTGACCAGTTAAAGGGTCCTCGGTCATCAAGCCTACATCGACAAGGTCCTTAACTGACTCAGACGGAGACACTACACCGAGACTCGCTTCTCGTGCAAGTCACCCGCCTGGTCTCAGCTTTATCATTTTAAACCCAAAGTTTGGTACCTGGCAGAGGTACATCTTTTCCGATGTTGCACCCATCATGGCCATGATGGATCCACCATCAAGTTTTATTTTCCCACCCACTTTGGAGCATCATATTTTGTCAAAACAAACATTTTGTTTTTCTAGAGCAATGCTAAGCATAAGAAAAACCTTTTTTTGTAAAATAGGGGATTAAGGTAATCAATTCCAAGGAAGGAAATGCAGCAATTGGTTTAGCACACAACTCCTATCACTTAATGCATCAAGTAAGTGAGAAAGATTTCAAAATAACAAGGGGGTGGCAAATGCACCGGGGCTTGCCTTGTGTTACTGGTGAGTCAGGTTCTGCTCCACAAATATCAAAGTAAAAGCAGTTTCCTGCCTGGGGTTCTTCAGGTGGTGGTGGTGTAGTCCTTGCTTCTTCGACTTCTACTTCCTCCTTGTTTTCTAAACATAGCCATATTTAATAATGAATGCTCATGAAGATGCAAAGATAATAATAGTTTATTATCTAATACCTTGAATACAACTTTCCTACACGGATCTCCGAGAAACTAGGGTTTTCGGAGTCTATAGTGAAGTTCATAGGGCAGGGGGGCTAGGGTTTTGGGTTCTAAGTATCAAACATGGTCCAAATCATACCAAAGTTTACCCAAGGTTTCTAAAAAATACTTAAAGTTTACCTAAAAAGTTTGGTGAATTTTGGAATTATAAATTACTCTATAAAATTCTAGAAGTATGGATTTTAACTATTTAAAATGTCCCAAAATTCCTTATTAAAACTAAAAATCCTAAAACTATTTTTATAAAATACTATAGGAAATTAGAATTCTAGCAAAATTGGTCTAGTATTTTTAGCATTTTCCTACAATTTTTTATGGATTTCTAAAGCTTTTTGGAAAAAGAAAAAGAAAATCTTTCAACAGTGTTGGGCCAGAACTGCTCCATTCGGCCCAACCCGAAACAGGAAACAGGGACGCGCCCGCGCGCACGCTTGAGTTGGCAGATTTGCACAGAAACCCCCGACAACTTGGATAACTCGTTAAGAACCCCTAGACACTATTTATTCTCTCTCTAACAGTTACACCGAGGTCCCCCGATTTGTGTTTCTTCTCCAAACAGACCCATGGCCACGACGCGCTCGCCGTCGATCACCACGCGGCTCGTACTGGCCATGACCAGCAGCGGTTGTCCAAATTAGCTATGGGGTGAGCATTACCGACCCATGGCAACCCAAGAACAGGCTTCAATTTTGGCTTGCACACCTAGAGAATGTTCTACCCACGCGCACGACGGAAACCGTGACATCGAGCCCGCGTTCCCATTCAATCACGCCCGAATTGGCCAAATGGTTGCCATGATGAGCTTCATGGGTACGCAGAGCTGCTAAAACAACACGCGAGAAGTGCAGAGCCATACGAGAGTGATTCGGCCATGGAGAGCGGAGAATTTAAACTCGCTGGTGACTGAGAAGGAGAAAATGATGTCGCGACGGGCTCGGGTGAAATTGGGAGGTGAGATTGGGGCTATACGGTCGCAAAGTGCTACTGATTCACCATGCGCACTCAATTTGGGGAGAGGTGGAGAAGGCAGTGCGAATTTTGGTTTTTCCCAAGCTTGCTGGTGAAGCAGTGAGGGCCTCGTCGTGGTCCATGGCGCTATTTATAGGCACGACATTCCGGCTAACTATCCACGGCCATGAATAACATCGTTAGCGCATGGTTACCACGTAGCAAAGAGACACAGTGAGGGAGGATCAAGGATGGGTGACACCGCGGCGGAATTGACTGAGTCACGGCGGCCGCCGGTGAATAACTCCGGCCACGCCCGGCTAGTTTCTCGAGATGGTGCCACGTTCGAAGTTATCCTCCCCCATGATCTATTCCCATCACTGGATCACTCGAGCACATCCTGTTCAACAGTGCCCCCGATCTTTACCGCGTTCTTCAGATATTTTCAGAATTTTGATCTTCAGCGCTCTACTGAACCGACCACCTTCCATCCTCTCTATCTCTCGATTCTTGTTAAGGACAGAGCAAACTTCATTAATAAAGTTTGTTCACCTAACAACCGTCTTCAAACTTACTACAGGATACTTGGGTCAAAACCAAGTGAATTCAAAGATATGGCGCGTCCAATTTGGCCCCATTCCACTATGACCATTTCTGTTTTCGAATTCAGTTTCAGTTATTCAACACTATTCTGACAGCGCAACTTTGGGCTGCAGTTTCTTTAATTTTTGTATAACAACTAAAGAAGATGTCTATATCAAAGTTATTCTCCTATAATAGCTCTAGACTTTTGATGTGTTGACCCAGGGCAAAATCCTTATGGTTTGGAAGTTACAGAGCTTCAAAGTGGAGCCAATTCTCTGAAATTCAGACTTAGCCATTGGAGCATGAATGTGGCTTTTTGCAAATAAGCCCAAAAGTTAGGGTTTCCTTTGCAAATCTCCAAATATGTGAACCACATGACCTAAGGTACCCTAATTTCATGGTTTTTGCACTTAGGTCCAAAAATGTGCACTTTTTGCACATAGCCCCTTAGGGTTTTAGTCTAGGGTTTTCCAAGGGTCTATTTAGGCCCTGTTCATTTTGTGTTGATCCATAGGGATTGAGGGGGAACAAATCCCCTACAAGTCAAAATCCTCTCCAATCCCTTCCAATCCCCCTCAATCCCTATGGTTTTGGGTTCAAACGAACATGGCCTTAGGGTTTTTGGTGCTTCTAGGGTTTGGATGCTACTTAAGTCCATCCATGATGCTATTTTATGATCATATCAACTTAGTTTTGAAGTTTTCTCCTAGTTAGGCTTTGTTTACTCTTTTAAGCCTAGCTTTAGGGTTAAGTACCATATTCTAGGGTTTCACGCATGAAATGCCACATCAATACAACTTGCTTAAAATTTTTGCCTAGTAAATACACTCCAGGTGTGACAAACACATGATATGTCAATGCTTATGATGTCATGCTCAAGTTTTAGTGGTAGTAACACCAGGGGTGTTACACCCAGTCTGCCGGCGTGGCCCCTAGCGCCCCCGCCGCGGTCCCCCGCCCCTTGGACAAGGGTAAAGGGGCTGCAAGCAGTTCCTCTGCCCTAGGTGGCACTAGGGGGTTGGAAGAAGAGAGGCGACGCCGGCTGCGTCGCGCCGACGGGTCGCTTGTCTTGGATCCTACTCTTGATTCGGACCCCCTAGAAGCGTCAGAGGACCACTGGCGGGGCCGAGGAGACCGGCTCCTAGGCCCAGGGCGCGCAGAGGCGCGCCAGTCCTCCGCCACCACCACCATCGGATCCGCCGCCACAACCACCGCGTGGGGGTGATCTCCCACAGGGGCACCAGCAGCAACAACCACAGCAGCAGCGACAACAACAACTGCAGCAGACGTCTCGCTTCCAGGGTCGCTGGAAGGTCCAGGGTCCCAAGTAAGTGTAGCCCCTTCTTTCCACAAGTGTTATTATCATACCGATGGGTCTTAACCCATCCTTGTTTTCTAGGGCTTCCTCCCCCTCTGCTCCCAAGGTTGTGCCTCCTCCTCTGGATACCATGCCTGCCGGCGGGTCTGGCCCCCAGCAGCAGGCATCTGCTGGGAGCAGTGCCGGCGAACTGCCGACGGCTACCGCAGCTTCAACGACAGCGACGCCATCGAGTACATCGCCGGCAGCAGCGGAGGAGGAGGTCCCAGCTGCGCCCACTCCTGCCATCGCGGGGGCGCGTCCAGCTCCATCCCGCCGCCCACTCTGGAGGAGACGGAAGTGATTTTTGGGCGGCGGCTCCGATCCAGCGTCGAGCCAGAAGCAGCTTCGGTTCCCCTCCCCCAGGTGTTGTCTCGTGCGCATCAGGCCCTTCAAGAGACCGAGGCGGCGATCCGAAGGGAATGGGAGGCGCTGGAATCTGAGCACCAGCGCCTTAGCGACTGACACACCCAACTGAAGGAGCGCACCAAGGCGACGTCCCACCAGTTTGCCTTTGAGCGGTCCAAACTGGCGCGGGACCGCAAAGACTACAAGAAGGACCTCCAAAAGGTGTACGCAAGGGAGCTGGAGGCGAGCCGAAAGGAGAAGAGGCTGGCTAAGAAGGAGGAGGCCTTGAACTAGAGGGAGGAGGTCGTCATAGAGCTCCAGGCCAAGCTGAGTGTCTTCAACGAAATCCTGGAGGAGCAGCGGGTCCAGCAGACCGCGGCTGTAGAGAGTCTGTAGAAGCTGCAGCGAGAGCTCGAGGACAAGGCCCACGACACTGCCCTCACCGAGGAGAAGCTTAAAGCGAAAGGAGAGTCCTTGGACAGGCGAGAGACGGACCTCACCAGGCGGGGGACGGACCTCGCCAGGCGGGAGAAGGATCTTGTGACGGAACCTCCCAAGTCAGTAGGCCCACCTACAATTGTCCTTGTCCAACAGACCTCAGACAACCCTGTAGATGTCCCTGAATCACTTGACAAGTTTGGTATCTGCTTTTCTTACCTTTCCCAAGAGCGTTTCACCCGTCACACAGACATTACAGATTATCGGAGATACGAAAATGCGGAAGCGATTACATAAACTTACCTTTATAAAAAAAAGTAAGACAAAGTTATATAATATAGACCAGAATATAACTATGAGTGCAGAGTAATATTATTACACACCAAGGGAGGCAAAAACTCCTCCCGATAAGTTTTAAATAAAAGTTCTTATGGAGGAACCCTTCCTCCCGTAGCTTTACTCTTGATTTTCTTCTTTGGAGACCACCTTGGAACAGAAGCAACAAAAGTTGGTTGCTTCCTCACCTAAAAACAATAGGGAATAAAACCCTGAGTATGTAATTACTCAGCAAGTCTTACCCGACCAGGGAAACGACTCTCAAGGGTATGCTGGAGTTGGGAATCAAGGAGAGGCTTTAAAAATTCAACTTAGATACCTTTGCAGAAATAGCTTACTAAAGTGAGTCCTTACTTTCAATATTTTAACGCCAGATTAAATATTAATAGACTCTGTTTGCATATGATCTACTTTTACCATTACATCAATACAACATCCTTTTTATGAGATTCACATCCTGACTTAGGTTGCAAGTCAGTGATCAAGTCTCCACTCTTCGGGGATATAACGGCGATCCGAATCGATTTACTCAGCTGAGGATCTCTAACCACACGACATATGTAGCACTTAACCCTTGCATATGTCAACTCGCCACCGGGGTTCTTAAGACCAGATCAGGTTCACGCCAACCGAGAGCACAGATACACCACCGTCCAGCGTCTTGCCACGGAGGGTACACGCTACTCTCGCCATCGCTCCACGCACATTGCGTGTTATCTTATTCTGGTATTAGTCTGCCCGAGGCAAAGTTTACCCTGTCTCATACTAGGGCATGTAGCCAGTTAAGATAGTCCTTGATCTAGCAGGCCTACATACGCATCCAATCCTTAATTGACCCGGGCGGAGCATCACCTGTTCCTAGCCCAAGTCGCGAGTTAAATACTTTCATCCTTAGGACTGTTTGGTGTTCCTTAGGATGAAGAGAGCATCACAGGGAACTTTGCAGTAAGATCCCACCATTGCTCCCAATGAAAATATTCTTGCAGGTAGAAGCCATCCTTTCTCGAGCTAGGCTAAGGACGACCTCTATCCACAAGATCTATGCAGGGCTAAGCATTTTTGTAAATCATGTTTGGATACTTCAACAGAAGTATCAATAAGGGTGTGGATATCAGGGAAGGTAATGCATCAAAAAGGTTCCAAGCAACTCCTATAAACCGAATGCGCATTTCACTAGACTTAAAGTATGCAGAAATAATTTAAAACACAAGGAAGGGGTTGCATGCACTGGGGCTTGCCTTCGTTTATGGGTGAGTCAGGCTCGGATCCGCAGATGTCAAAGTAAAAACAATTCCCTGCTTGAGGTTCGCAGGTGGTGGTGAAGTCTTCTCCTCTTCTACCTCAACCTCTTCTTCGTTTTGTAGATATAACCATATATGTGTATATAAGAATGAATGCCATGAAATGCTCATGAGAGTGCAAAGATAATAAGAATTTATTATCTAAAGTCATGAATACAATTTTCCTTCACGGAACTCCGAGAACTTAGGGTTTCCGGAGTCAACAGTGAAGTTCAAAGAGCAGGGGGTGGGGGTTTTAAGTTCTAAGTTTCAAACAAGGTCCAAATCAAACCAAATTTTACCCAAGACTTCTAAATAATGTTTAAAGTTCAAATAAAAAGTTTGGGCATTTTTGGAAGTTTTAACTATTTTCTAAAAATCCGGAACCAATGTTTTAAGCTATTTTAAATACTCCAAAATTCCCTATTTACCATAAAATCATAGGACTATTTTTATTAAATACTATGGAAAATAAGGAATCTAGGAAAATTGGTTTGACATTTTTTGGATTTTTCTACAATTTATGACAGATTTCCAAAGATTGCTAGAAAAAGAAAAAGGAAATTAATGAAGAGTCTCGGGCCGAAAGCAGCCCGAGCCGGCCCAACTAGGGCAGAAACGCGCCCGCGCGCGCACGCCCGCGGCGACTTTGCGAATAAGGCCCTGCAGTTTTAAATAACCCGAAGGACCCCAGTCACTATTTAAAGCAGTCGCTGACACTTTTCAGAAAGGCCCCCGAACTTCTAACTCTTCGCATCTCGGCGCCCTCGACGAAGGACGGCGACGCGCAGAGCTCCGACGAGCTCGCGGACTGCCCAATTCGTTCAACAACTAGCGCTTGAGTTTGACCGAAGCCGAATCCAAGACCTAAGGCTTGTTTCCCCTAAACCAATTTCATAAACGGTGAGCTATCCTGCTCTGTCCACGGTGATAGTGGTTATCGCGGACACCTGACCGCGTTCCCGGTGATTAACGAGGTTCTAGCTTAATTGGATGGGTCGATGATTATCTAGAGCAAGTAAGAATAACAAGAACGCAGATGGCGAGAATGGACCTGATTTGGGCTGGCCACGGCGAGCTTGATTTTGCGGCGTTCTTAAACCGATTTGGGGGAAATCCCAAATTGGGGAGTTGTGGGGAACGATCGGAGCTACGAGTTGGTTCACTGGACGCACGATTACCTAGCGGAACATGCTGAGGCTTCAATTTATAGGATACTTGAGCGGTGGTGATCAATTCGGTCGAGCAGCGCTGGCGGCCGGAGGAGAAAAAGAGCTCGGTATGTGAAACAGGTGGCTTTCACCGTGGCAGTCACTCTGATGATCACCGGACATGTACCCCATGGTTCACCATGATGAGGGAAAGCGCTTAAGCACGTGGCGCGCAACGGCGATAGCTCGCTGGGGGGTACGGCAAGCTTAGCCGACATGTACCCCATGGATCACCGGCGACGGCAGGGGGAATGAACCGCAATTTGTTTCAGTTTGGGGGGTACTGTACCATGGAATACTTCTTCAGTGTGCCTGACAGTCATAGTTTAGGGCCAAATTCCTCTCAGATTTCTATAGCAACGTGACCAACACTCTATAGCAAAATTATAGCTTAATAGACCAGCTCCAACTTTGATACATCGTGCATCCACAAACAGTCACAGGATCATGCTCAGAATTGAGCTTGAAGTTCATGCAATTCCACTGTTAGTCTGATTTTAGACTTTAAGTAGTCTGACAGTCCAACTTTGGGCTTAATTACCTCCAATTTCTTCTCAACAACTATGCTTACACTCTTAAGCAAAGTTGTTCTCCTTTGATAGGTCTACAAATTTGATGTGGTGACCTAGGGCAAAAACCCTAGAGTTTGCAAGTTACAAAGCTCCAAAGTTGAGCCAAACTACTGATTTCAGACTTAGGCATTTGAGAAGAAATGTGGCTTTTTTGCATATAAGCCCAAAACTTAGGGTTTAACTTGCAATTTCACATATTTGTGATCCATTTGACTTAAGATGCCTTATTTAACATGGTTTTTACACTTTAGTCCAAAAGTGGACTAATTTTGCATTTAACCCCCTAGGGTTTGGATTTAGGGTTTTTCTAGGGTTTCAATTAGGGTTTTTGGTATCTCAGGGGTGTAAATGTAAATTAAACCCATCCTTAGTAATATTTTATGACTATTTCACTTAGTCTTTGGGGTTTTCTCTATTTGGCTCTTGTTTTACCCTTTAGGATCCCCTTTAGGGTTAAGTATCCTATACTAGGGTCTTATTTGCAAAATGCTATAACAATACAACTTATTTGAAATTTTTACCTAGTAAATGCACTCTAGGTGTGTCAACCATATGCAATTACCAATGCTTATGATGTTATGCTCAAATTTTAGTAACAGTAACACCAGGGGTGTTACATCCTTCCCCCCATAAAAGAATCTCGTCCCAAGATTAAAAGTCCTAGGGTAAGTAATGGAAAAGGAAATGCTTCACGTTTTTATTTCTTGAGTTTTGGTACAGGGCAGGGGTGGTTTGGGGCTCACTCCTTTATATCAACAATGATTTACACTTTACAAATTACAAGAGGCTAAAAAGCCTAGGAAATTTTTATCTAAGAAATCTTGAGTTTCCCAAGTAGCCTCATCTTCGGAATGCTGGTTCCACTGTATCTTGTAAAACTTGAGAGTTCTTCTTCGGGTAATCCTGTCCTTTTGATCCAAGACTCGAATAGGATGTTCAGAATATGTCAAGTCTGGTTTAAGGACAACATCTGTCACTTCAATGGTTCGATCTGGAACCCGAAGACACTTCTTTAACTGAGACATGTGGAACACATTATGCACAGCAGACAAGGTTTCGGGTAGTTGGAGTCGGTATGCCACTGGCCCACATTGCTCAAGTATAGGAAAGGGACCAATGTACCGGGGTGCAAGCTTCCCTTTAACCCCGAAACTCGATACGCCCTTCATTGGTGAAACTTTCAGGTAGACATGATCTCCAACCAGAAAGTATAAGGGCATCCGTCGGTTGTCTGCGTAACTTTTTTGATGAGCTTGAGCTTTCTTCAAATTACGAATTATTCGCTGAACTTTTTCTTCAGTTTCTTTTACCATATCTAGCCTGAAGAAACTTCTTCCTCCTGGTTCAGACCAATTTAGCGGAGTACGACATCGTCGTCCATATAAAGCTTCGAAGGGTGCCATCTTAATGCTTTCTTGATAGCTATTATTATATGTGAATTCCGCTAATGGTAAACATTCATCCCATTTTTGTGGAAACTCCAGAACACATGCCCGTAGCATATCTTCAAGTATTTGATTGACTCTCTCAGTCTGCCCACTTGTTTGAGGATGATAGGCTGAACTGTGGAGCAATTTGGTACCCAGAGATTTATGATGTTCTTCCCAAAATTTGGATACGAATTGAGGTCCACGATCCGACACTATAGTCTTTGAAATACCGTGCAAACTGAGAATACGAGCAATGTACAATTGGGCATAAACAGCAACTGGGTAAACTGTCTTGACTGGCAGAAAATGAGCAATTTTTGTAAGTCGATCAACAATAACCTAGATAGAGTCATACCCCTTCGCGGTTCTGGGAAATCCCACAACAAAGTCCATCCCAATATCTTCCCATTCCCATGTTGGTATTGGTAAAGATTGTAATGGACCAGCAGCTTTTAGGTGTATGGCCTTGACACGTTTACAAGTGTCACATCTAGCCACATAGCGTGTGATCTCAACCTTCATCTTTGTCCACAAGTAATGCTGTTTTAAATCATGGTACATCTTAGTGCTCCCGGGATGAACAGAATAGCGACTAAGATGAGCTTCGTCCTGAATTTGCTGGCGGACCTCTTTATTTTCGGGCACCACTATGCGGTTGTTGAACCATACAACACCTTGACTATCTCTTTGGAAGTAGTTGGCTTTTCCAATTTCTATCTTCTCCTGAATGCGCTTTATTTCCTCATCATTCTTTTGGGCATCAATTATCCTTTTCAAAAGGACTGACTCAAGCTTCAAGTGATTTGAAGTCCCATGCTGAATCATTCCCAGGTTCAAATTTTCCATCTCCTGGCATAATGTAATGTCAGAAGTCCTCATTGTTAGACAATGGCAGGAAGCCTTGCGACTAAGTGCATCTGCCACTACATTTGCTTTGCTTGGGTGATAATGGATCTCCAGTTCATAATCCTTGATTAGCTTGAGCCATCTTCTTTGTCTCATATTGAGTTCAGATTGGGTAAAGATGTATTTCAAACTCTTATGGTCTGTATAAATATGACAGACATTTCCTAGTAGATAATGACGCCATATCTTCAGGGCATGAACCACTGCAGCTAGCTCCAGATCATGAGTGGGATAATGCTCCTCATGCCAGCGTAACTGCCTTGAAGCATATGCGATTACTCGACCCTCTTGCATTAATACACAGCCGAGCCCACTACTTGATGCGTCACAATACACATCAAAGGACTTATTAATGTCTGGTTGAGCCAACACTGGAGCAGTGGTTAACAATGTCTTTAATTTCTCAAAAGCTTCATTACACTTTGATGACCAATTGAATTTAGTTTCGTTCTTCAATAGACTTGTGATTGGCTTCACAAGCTTAGAAAAATCTGGTATAAATCGGCGGTAATAGCCAGCTAGTCCAAGGAAACTTCGAACTTGATGAACAGTGGTTGGCGGTTTCCACTCCAAGATATCCTTGACCTTGCTGGGATCTACCGCAATCCCCCTGGCAGATAACACGTGTCCTAGAAATTGAATTTCTTCCAGCCAAAACGCGCACTTACTGAACTTGGCATATAATTTATGTTCTCATAAGCGCGTCAACACGATCTGTAAATGTTGAGCATGCTCCTCTTCATTCTTGGAATATATTAAAATATCATCTATGAAGACCACCACAAACTTGTCCAACTCGGGCATAAATAACGAGTTCATCAAATAAGTGAAGTGGGCCGGAGCATTCGTCAGTCCGAAAGACATTACCAAATATTCAAATAAACCATACCACGTAGTGAATGCGGTCTTTGGTATATCCTCGGGCCGAATACGGATCTGATGATAGCCCGATCTGAGATCAATCTTGGAGAATACCCTCGCCCCGGTCAGTTGATCAAATAAAATGTCAATTTGTGGAAGAGGGTATTTGTTCTTGATAGTGACCTCATTCAGGGGTCGATAATCCACGCACATCCGTAATGTTTGATCCTTCTTCTTGACGAATATGGCTGGACAACCCCATGGCGATGAACTTGGCCAGATAAATCCTTTTTCTAGTAGATCTTGTAATTGAATCTTCAGTTCTGCTAGCTCATTTGGAGGCATTCGGTACGATCTTCTAGAAATGGGAGCCGTACCGGGCTTCAATTCATTTTCAAACTCTACATCTCTTTCGGGTGGCAATCCAGGCAAATCCTCTAGAAAGACATCTGGGAACTCGCACACTACCGGAATATCCTTGATCTCTGGTATAATGGCTTCATAAACTCTGCCAGTAGTTTTGGTTGGAATGGGAATAGACAAGAGAATTTCCTCTTGGTTATGACTCAACCTGATGGTTCTCTGATCAGTGTTGAGGGTTGCTTTATGTTGGGCCAACCAATTCATGCCCAAAATCACATCTATGTCTTGGCCTTTCAGAACAATCATATTAGTAGGAAAGTCCCGTCCGGCCAATGTTACGGGCACTTGGAAAGCCACTTCCCTAGTAAAGATTTGTCCCCCAGGTGACTGAATTTTAAACCCTTCTTTTGATTCATGGTATGAAATGCAATGTTGCTCCACAAATTTCTTGCTGATGAATGTATGTGAAGCACTAGAATCAAAGAGAATAATTGTGGGATGATTGGCCACAAGGAACATACCCATCATTACCGGTTCACCGTCCGGTGTGGTGGCCACTTGCGTGTAATAAATTCGTCCCATCTTCTTTGTATTCTTGCCCGCATTTCCCTTAGCTTGAGAAGAATTCCCAGTACCTTGTTGATTATTTATGCGATTCTGCTTCGGATAAGGGCAATCCTTAATAAAATGCCCATATTTTCCGCAATTGAAACATCCTGTTGATGAACTAGGAAGGGCCGGGAAACGAGTGCCAGGGGCACCCGGCTGACTTGTTGCAGTAGGGGTAGCATTGGGATGGATGAACACTGGTTGTTTGAATGGGAAGGAGGGTGGGCGTGCTGAAGAACGACCCTGATTAAAAGGCTAGATAACTAACCATTGCCTTTTCTCGGGGCCCTGATTAGGCCTGTTACCTCCACTCCCCATGATCTTTCCAGAACTTGTATATTTAGATTCAACTGCCAGTGCTGTGCTGACAGCCCTTCCGTATGTGAGGTCGATGCAGGTAGCCATTTTCCTTTGCATCCAATCATTTAAACCCCTCATGAAACAGTTCTTCTTCTTTGTGTCAGTGTTGACTTGGTCAATCGCATACTGAGATAAGTGATTAAATTTATTGAGATACTGGGTGACAGTATCTCTGCCTTGCTTCAACTTCATGAATTCTTCCTGTTTCATGTGGAGTACTCCTTCTGGTATGTAATGCTCTCTGAAGGCTAGCTTGAATTCATCCCAGGTAATCTGATGATTGGCCGGCTGAATGGTCACAAAGTTCCCCCACCAGGTGCTGGCAGGGCCACGCAGTTGCTGAGCTGCGAACAGGGGCTTCTGAGTTTCGGAACATCGAAGAAGTCCAAATTTCTGCTCAATGACACGGATCTATTCGTCCGCCTCTAAAGGGTCTTCTGCCTTGATGAACAATGGTGGACGCGTTTCGGAGAAGTCCAAATAAGATGTCTCACGGGGCCCTTGTGGATAGCCCCGCCCGCCTTGTTATTGAAGCTGCTGACTTGCCATCTCCCGCAAGAAGCGAGTATTATCTGCTGTAGCATTTACCCAGGCGGCGATAACCTCGGCAAGTGTGGGAGGGACTAGAGGTGGGTTTGGTGTTGCCTCCCTCCCATGAGAGGTACTAGCCCCATCCTGAGCAAGAGTCCGGGAAGGCATCTGTGGCAACAAACATTTGAAAACAATATGATATGCCAAAGAAAACCATCCATTTTACATTACTAAAAAGAGTAATGTTACAGACTCAAATTTTTACAACAGGATACACCACTAATTATACATTACAGCTATTCTATTACTATACTATTCCTGCTTCCTGTCACTCTTGGTAGCCTCACTGTCGGGCGTAGGAGACCACTCATCGACCAACTTCATGGAGGGAGGGGGCCTGAAAAGGTCCAATTCACCACCAAAAGCTTCTCCCGCTACATGAGAAGGTCCGGCTTCTGTCCCGACAGGATCCGCAGGTGCATTGGGGTGCAATTGTGAATACAGTACATGAACTTCTTCATGTAGAGTATTACAATAAGCCTGCAGGTTATCGATAGCCGAGCTAAGCTCTTCTACTCTGGCTCGAGCTTTTGCCTCCTTAGCCCAGGCAATCGAACGAGACTGAACTGCCCAGTCGAGTGCTAAATCTCGATCTGCGAGCTGATCTTGCAGGTGGTGGATGTCGCTTCTTAATTCATTAATTATGTCGCCATCTACAACCCAGATGTTAGTCCTGCGTCGGATTTCTGTTTGAAGCCGATTCACCTGCGCTTCAAGATCCCCGATCGGATCATTACTCCCACTACTGCTATCCTCGTGCCTTGGGGCAAGTTGATGACGTGGCACACCAATTGGGCCAGTATGCTTTCGCGCAGTTTTCCTCGTGCGCGGCGGCATTTTTCTAAGGGAGAAATTCTTATCAAGATAGTTCTTAGCATGATGTATGTGTAATTACAGAATCAACCTTGGTTGATTCACACCTTCTATATGTTGCACTCCTCCTATCTGGTCTTTCGTATCAATTCTTCAGAAATAATAGGTAAGAAGGGAAGAATTTTTCTAGATAAGTCTTTAGAAAATTCTTTTGAAGATGCCTCATAATATCTGCAGAGAAGGGTTTCGCTCCGATACCAGCTGTGACGGAACCTCCCAAGTCATTAGGCCCACCTACAGTTGTCCTTGTCCAACAGACCTCAGACAACCCTGTAGATGTCCCTGAATCACTTGACAAGTTCGGTATCTGCTTTTCTTACCTTTTCCAAGAGCGTTTCACCCATCACGCAGACATTACAGATTATCAGAGATACGAAAATGCGAAAGCGATTACATAAACTTACCTTTATTAAAAAAAAGTAAGACAAAGTTATATAATATAGACCAGAATATAACTATGAGTGCAGAGTAATATTATTACACACCAAGAGGGGCAAAAACTCCTCCCGATAAGTTTTAAACAAAAGTTCTTATGGAGGAACCCTTCCTCCCGCAGCTTTACTCTTGATTTTCTTCTTTGGAGACCACCTTGGAACAGAAGCAACAAAAGTTGGTTGTTTCCTCACCTAAAAACAATAGGGAATAAAACTCTGAGTATGGAATTACTCAACAAGTCTTACCCGGCCAGGGAAACGACTCTCAAGGGTATGCTGGAGTTGGGAATCAAGGAGAGGCTTTAAAAATTCAACTTAGATACCTTTGCAGAAATAGCTTACTAAAGTGAGTCCTTACTTTCAATATTTTAACACCAGATTAAATATTAATAGACTCTGTTTGCATATGATCTACTTTTACCATTACATCAATACAACATCATTTTTATGAGATTCACATCCTGACTTAGGTTGCAGGTCAGTGATCAAGTCTCCACTCTCCGGGGATATAACGACGATCCGAATCGATTTACTCAGCTGAGGATCTCTAACCACACGACATATGTAGCACTTAACCCTTGCATATGTCAACTCGCCACCGAGGTTCTTAAGACCAGATCAGGTTCACGCCAACCGAGAGCATAGATACACCACCGTCCAGCCTCTTTCCACAGAGGGTACACACTACTCTCGCCATCGCTCCACGCCCATTGTGTGTTATCTCATTCTGGTATTAGTCTGCCCGAGGCAAAGTTTACCATGTCCCATACCAGGGCATGTGGCCAGTTAAGATAGTCCTTGATCTAGCAGGCCTACATACGCATCCAATCCTTAATTGACCCAGGCGGAGCATCACCTGTTCCTAGCCCAAGTCGCGAGTTAAATACTTTCATCCTTAGGACTGTTTGGTGTTCCTTAGGATGAAGAGAGCATCACAGGGAACTTTGCAGTAAGATCCCACCATTGCTCCCAATGAAAATATTCTTGCAGGTAGAAGCCATCCTTTCTTGAGCTAGGCTAAGGACGACCTCTATCCACAAGATCTAAGCAGGGCTAAGCATTTTTGTAAATCATGTTTGGATACTTCAACAGAAGTATCAATAAGGGTGTGGATATCAGGGAAGGTAATGCATCAAAAAGGTTCCAAGCAACTCCTATAAACCGAATGCGCATTTCACTAGACTTAAAGTGTGCAGAAATAATTTAAAACACAAGGAAGGGGTTGCATGCACCGGGGCTTGCCTTTGTTTATGGGTGAGTTAGGCTCGGATCCGCAGATGTCAAAGTAAAAACAATTCCCTGCCTGAGGTTCCGCAGGTGGTGGTGAAGTCTTCTCCTCTTCTACCTCAACCTCTTCTTCGTTTTCTAGATATAACCATATATGTATATATAAGAATGAATGCCAAGAAATGCTCATGAGAGTGCAAAGATAATAAGAATTTATTATCTAAAGTCTTGAATACAATTTTCCTTCACGGAACTCCGAGAACTTAGGGTTTCCGGAGTCAACAGTGAAGTTCAAAGAGCAGGGGGTGGGGGTTTTGGGTTCTAAGTTTCAAACAAGGTCCAAATCAAACCAAATTTTACCCAAGGCTTCTAAATAATGTTTAAAGTTCAAATAAAAAGTTTGGGCATTTTTGGAATTTTTAACTATTTTCTAAAATCCAGAACCAATGTTTTAAGCTATTTTAAATACTCCAAAATTCCCTATTTACCCTAAAAATCATAGGACTATTTTTATTAAATACTATGGAAAATAAGGAATCTAGGAAAATTGGTTTGACATTTTAAAGATTTTTCTACAATTTATGGCAGATTTCCAAAGCTTGCTAGAAAAAGAAAAAGGAAATTAATGAAGAGTCTCGGGCCAAAAGCAGCCCGAGCCGGCCCAACTAGGGCAGAAACGCGCCTGCGCGCGCACGCTCATGGCGACTTTGCGAATAAGGCCCTACAGTTTTAAATAACCAGAAGGACCCCAATCACTATTTAAAGCAGTCGCTGACACTTTTCAGAAAGGCCCTCGAACTTCTAACTCTTCACATCTCGGCGCCCTCGACGAAGGACGGTGATGCGCAGAGCTCTGATGAGCTCGCCCACTGCCCAATTCGTTCAACAACTGGCGCTTGAGTTTGACCGAAGCCGAATCCAAGACCTAAGGCCCATTCCCCTAAACCAATTTCATAAACGGTGAGCTATCCTGCTCTGTCCACGGTGATAGTGGTTATCGCGGACACCTGACCGTGTTCCCGGTGATTAACGAGGTTCTAGCTTAATTGGACGGGTCGATGATTATCCAGAGCAAGTAAGAATGCTGAAACAAGAACGCAGATGGCGAGAATGGACCTGATTTGGGCTGGCCACGGCGAGCTTGATTTTGCGGCCTTCTTCAACCGATTTGGGGAAATCCCGAATTGGGGAGCGGTGGGGAACGATCGGAGCTACGAGTTGGTTCCCTGGACGCATGATTACCTAGCGGAACATGCTGAGGCTTCAATTTATAGGATACTTGAGCAGTGGTGATCAATTCGGTCGAGCAGCGCTGGCGGCCGGAGGAGAAAAAGAGCTCGGTGTGTGAAACAGATGGCTTTCACCGTGGCAGTCACTCCGATGATCACCGGACATGTACCCCATGGTTCACCATGATGAGGGCTAGCGCTTAAGCACGTGGTGCGCAACGGCGATAGCTCGATGGCGGTGAGAGTTATCCGATCAACCGACGAGTTGGGGGGGTACGACAAGCTTAGCCGCAATCGAGCTCGAGTTGATCCTATGCCAAGATTTTAACCTACCTGTGCTTATCTGCTGACCACAGTGCACGAATCACGGTGAGCAATCAACCACCGGCGACGGATCACCAGCGACGGCAGGGGGAATGAACCGCAATCTGTTTCAGTTTGGGGGGTACTGTACCATGGAATACTTCTTCAGTGTGCCTGACAGTCACAGTTTAGGGCCAAATTCCTCTCAGATTTCTATAGCAACGTGACCAACACTCTATAGCAAAATTATAGCTTAATAGACCAGCTCCAACTTTGATACATCGTGCATCCACAAACAGTCACAGGATCATGCTCAGAATTGAGCTTGAAGTTCATGCAATTCCACTGTTAGTCTGATTTCAGACTTTAAGTAGTCTGACAGTCAAACTTTGGGCTTAATTACCTCCAATTTCTTCTCAACAACTATGCTTACACTCTTAAGCAAAGTTGTTCTCCTTTGATAGGTCTACAAATTTGATGTGGTGACCTAGGGCAAAAACCCTAGAGTTTGCAAGTTACAAAGCTCCAAAGTTGAGCCAAACTACTGGTTTCAGACTTTGGCATTTGAGAAGAAATGTGGCTTTTTTGCATATAAGCCCAAAACTTAGGGTTTAACTTGCAATTTCACATATTTGTGATCCATTTGACTTAATATGCCTTATTTAACATGGTTTTTACACTTTAATCCAAAAGTGGACTAATTTTGCATTTAACCCCCTAGGGTTTGGATTTAGGGTTTTTCCAGGGTTTCAATTAGGGTTTTTGGTATCTCATGGGTGTAAATGTAACTTAAACCCATCCTTAGTAATATTTTATGACTATTTCACTTAGTCTTTGGGGTTTTCTCTATTTGGCTCTTGTTTTACCCTTCAGGATCCCCTTTAGGGTTAAGTATCCTATACTAGGGTCTTATTTGCAAAATGCTATAACAATACAACTTATTTGAAATTTTTACCTAGTAAATGCACTCTAGGTGTGTCAACCATATGCAATTGCCAATGCTTATGATGTTATGCTCAAGTTTTAGTAACAGTAACACCAGGGGTGTTACAGATCTCGCCTTCAAGGAGGAAATGCTTGAAAGGCGGGAGAAGTTGCTAGCCGAGCATGTGCTCGAGGTGGAGGAGAAGGAGCGAAAGCTGGAGGAGCGGGTCCGCTGGTTCCAAGCGGCGCAGGCAGCACTGGGCCCCTAGGCGGTGGAGGCGATGAAGAAAACGCATGAAGATCTCTAGGCGAAGCATCGCGCCGGGGTCCAGCGCATCGCCGCATGGGCCGGCGAGGCGAGCACGGCACTGGTGCCGCTAGGGGTGAGTCCCATCTCGGTGTCGGAGCTATCGACATCCATCTCCGATGCGCTCCTGGTGCTAGACTCCGCCGCCGACCACCTCCGACACCTGGACCAGATCCTTGGCGCCCGCCTAGAGGCCGAGGGTGGCAGGCTCTGCCAGGCGATGATCGAGTACATCCTGACGTGCTTCTGGAGCCATGACCCGGCCATCTCCTTGGAGCCGGTGACCGCTGGTCCGGTGGCCGACACCGAAGACGCCGCCCGGGAGGGCGTACAAGATACTGTGGAGGTGGTGGCCAAACACTTCCAGCGAGATCATGCTGCTGATGAGTAGCCAAATCAGTAGAGAGAAGATAAGGGTCCTTGCTGTGTACATTGTTACCCTCTTCTCCCTGGTACTTGGCCCCCTGGGATGTAGTCTCGATGTGTCGAGGCTGGATACCAGTATACCTAAGAAAGAATTGGTAACTCGGCCCCCAGGAGGTAGTCTCGACTGGGACCTGGACCTGCACACATCTTAAGCTAGGAGGTTTTAGTGGTGCACCCATAGGACCCGCCAGCTAGTATCCTTTATCCTTTGATTCATGCAACAGGGACCTGCAGGACTTAGCCTGGGAAGCCAATTCCTATGTCCGGACCCCCTGGATCGCAGCTCCAAATACTAGGACACCCATCGCAGAGTGGTGGAGCATGTAGGCTTAGGGTACGGGACCAGGCTAAGCGGCTACATAGCTCCGGACCACCCCAGGAGACAAGTGTCCATTCTTTAGAACCGGACCCCAGGTTGCCGGACCCACAGGACTATAGTTCCAAATACTAGAATACCCATCACAGAGCGGTGGAGCGTGCAGGCTTAGGGTACAGAACCAAGCTAAGCGGCTACACGGTTCTGGACCACCCTAGGAGACAAGTACCTATTCTCTAGAACTGGCCCACAGGCTGCCGGACCCCCCTACCGAGGGGTCCCAAACTGCAAGCCTAGTGTCGGCGTTCCGAGACCGGGGGGTCCCCGAGCCGACGAGTGAGTGTGCCGCGTGCCCCAGCCCAGATGGGTCGAGCGCGTGGGCGAGCGCGAAGGGGGGAGAGAGAGAGAGCGAGGCGGCCGGAGCCGGGTCGTGAGGGAGTCGGAGAAATCCCGCGGCCTTCGTGTTCGTCCCGCGCCCAGGTCGGGTGCGCTTGCAGTAGGGGGTTACAAGCGTCCGCGCGGGTGAGGGGAGCGAGCGGCCCCGAGTGAGCGCCTGCCCCTGCCCTTCGTTCCCGCGAGGCCAACCTTCTCTAAGAAGGCCCTGGTCCTTCCTTTTATAGGCGTAAGGAGAGGATCCAGGTGTACAAATGGGGGTGTAGCAAGGTGCTACGTGTCTAGCGGGGGAGAGCTAGTGCCCTAAGTACATGCCAAGGTGGCAGCCGGAGAGATCTTGGCACCCAGCTAGTGTGGCGTCGTGGCTGTCGGAGAAGCGATGGAGCCGGACGGAGGGACAGCTGTCGGAGTGGCTGGGCCCTTGCTGACGTCCTCCTGCTTTCGTAAGGGAGCTGAGAGCCGCCGTCGTCATGGGTCTAGCGGGGCGCCATCATTGCCTATCTGGCGGAGCTGGCCAGATGGGACGTCGGTCCTGTTCTCTGCGGCCCGAGTCGGCTCGGGGTAGGGTGATGATGACGCTTCCTGTTGACGTGGCGGACTTGTGCCCTAGGTCGGGCGACGTGGTGGCTCCTCCGAGGCCGAGGTCGAGTCTATCCTGCATGGCCGAGGCCGAACCTGAGCTCCCGGGTCGGGCGAGGCGGAGGTCGCTCGGCAGAGGCCAGGGCGGAGTCCGAGCCCTGGGTCGGGTGAAGCGGAGTTCGTCGTCTTCTGGGGCCTTAGCCCGAGTCCGAGCCCTGGGTCGGGCGGAGCGGAGTTCGCCGTCTTCCGGGGCCTTAGCCCGAGTCCGAGCCCTGGGTCGGGCGGAGCGGAGTTCGCCGTCTTCCGGGGCCTTAGCCCGAGTCCGAGCCCTGGGTCGGGCGGAGCGGAGTTCGCCGTCTTCCGGGGCCTTAGCCCGAGTCCGAGCCCTGGGTCGGGGGGAGCGGAGTTCGCCGTCTTCCGGGGCCTTAGCCCGAGTCCGAGCCCTGGGTCGGGCGGAGCGGAGTTCGCCGTCTTCCGGGGCCTTAGCCCGAGTCCGAGCCCTGGGTCGGGCGGAGCGGAGTTCGTCGTCTTCCGGGGCCTTAGCCCGAGTCCGAGCCCTGGGTCGGGCGGAGCTTCCTCTGGCGCTTTCGGCCAAGCCTGGCTACCCGTCAGTCTTACCTTTTGCGTTAAAGGCCCCAGTGATTTGGTCGGTTGGCGCGGTGATTTAGTCAGGGTTACTTCTTATCGAAGGCAAGGCCTCGGGCGAGCCGGAGATGCGTCTGCCATGAAAGAGGAGACCTCGGGCGAGACGGAACCATCTCAGGGTTGGCTGCCCTCGCCCGAGGCTAGGCTCGGGCGTGGCGTGATCAAGTCGCTCGTATGGACTGATCCCTGACTTAATCAAACCCATCAGGCCTCTGCAGCTTTATGCTGATGGGGGTTACCAGCTGAGAATTAGGCGTCTTGAGGGTACCCCTAATTATGGTCCCCGACAGTAGCCCCCGAGCCTCGAAGGGAGTGTTAACACTCGCTTGGAGGCTTTCGTCGCACTTTTTTGCAAGGGGACCAGCCTTTCTCGGTTGCACTTTGTTCCGGTGGGTGCGCGCGAGCGCACCCGCCGGGTGTAGCCCCCAAGGCCTCGGAGGAGTGGTTTCACTCCTTCGAGGTCTTAATGCCTTGCGTAATGCTTCGGCTGGTCTGGCGGTTCCCTCATGCGAACAGGTTGTAGCCCAGGTGCACTGTTGGGGCCCAAGTTCTCGGGCTGGTATGTTGACGCTGTCAACGGTTTGGCCGGAGCCGGGTTTGCGAGAGCAGCCCCCGAGCCTCCGCACAGAGCGAGAGGACGATCAGGGACAGACTCGGCTTTTTTACATACGCCCCTACGTCGCCTTTCCGCAAGGAGGAGGGGGGGAGAGCGCCATGTTACCCTCGATGGGCACCGAACATGGTGTCTCCGGTGAGCTGCAATCGGGTAATCCGAGTGGACGTCCGTGCCCCGTTCGTTGGGGGTCGGCTAGGGGCCCGGAGGCACGCCCAAAAGTACCTGCGGGTGATCTGCCGGACCCGGTCCCCTGGCGACGGGGTCCGAGGGCTCGTTGCCTCCCTCCGATGGGATTCCGTTACAGAGTCATTCCCGCTGGTCTCGGAAATGTCCTAGGGTACCTCGGGAGCGCAGCCCGAGCCTTGGTTATGTATCGAACGTACCCCTGGTCATCCCTCGCTCGGTGTCTGAGGCGACTGTGAACCCTTCGGGGGGCCAGCCTTCGAACCCCTGATCAGTAATGGGCGCGGAGCCCGAGTAGCCTGAGGCGGTCGTGGAACCTTTCGGGAGGCCGACCTTCGAACCCCTGACCAGTAGTGGGTGTCGGGCCCACGCGATCTGAGGCGGCTGTTGAACCCTTTGGGGGGCCAGCCTTCGAACCCCTGATCAGTAAGGAGGCTCGGAGCCTAGTTCCTTCACGGGGAAGGATCCCTTTGGGGGTATCCCCTTTCCCGGTCCCTGTTGCAAGAGATAGAGAAAGAAGGAAAAGGGAAAAGGATTCGAAATTGAACGTTGTGGCGTACCTTTTTTGGTGTGGTTGCTTTGGCGAAGGCGAAACGTCGCCAGCTGCTCCTGCCAGTAGCGCTGTCCGTCGAGCCGCAGAGTTAATGCGCCGGGGCGAGTAGTTGGCGAGGCTGCCGTTGCGCGTGCGCGAGCCGTTCGAGGAACGGGTCACGGGCGTGTCGTCTTCACACCGTGAGAGAGAGAGGGTTCTCTTGCGGCCTCCGGATGGGACATGAGCCTGGCTGATGGCGTGATCGCTGCTCTTGCGCGCCTGCCACTGTCATTACTGCCGGCCCACTTTTGACCGTGTTTGACCGCTGCGTCAGGCTGGCGCAGCTGGGCCGCGCGCTGGGCCGCCTTGGGTCGCGGTATTGGTTCCGCAACCGAGGAGGTGCGGTGGTGGCGCAAGTGGCATAGTGGCTTACATGTAGCGTCCAGCGCGCCGGTTGCGCGACGCGTGGGCTTGAGCCTTCATGCTGGCCTGTCAGGAGTCGGAGAGGCGCGTCCACTTGGCGCGGTTGCATGTCGCCCGCATGGCTGCCCGCCCCCTTCGCCCGTTGGTCTGGGCAAAAGTGGAGGGTCACTTGTAACCGCTGGGCGGTTGCGCGCACGCCGCGCGCGGCAGTTCGGCTTCTTTTGCTCGGAGCCGGTCCGCATGACAGGTGGGTCCTAGCCCCCGCGCCGCAGGGGAGGGCTTTGGAGGTGTGTTGGAGAGGACTTAGCCCGTGACGGTTGGGGGCGCAAGCACGGAGATTTGCCTTTAAAAGGAGGGTGACCCCTTTCGTAAGGCGACCATGTCTTCTTCCTTCCTTATGTATCGTGTCTTTCCGCCTTTCAAGCCCCCGGATGGGGGAAACTGTCATCCCCATGCTTCATCGTCAGGGACACCACTCCTTGGGAGCGGGTACCTTTCGGCCATCGTTCGGCTTCAAGGATTTTCATCAGGCAGCCCGGTTGCTCCCCTCCGCTGGGGGTCACCCGAGACGGTGACCACCAACTCCTGGGTGGGGAGGAGCAAACCGGACTGCGATCTAGGTCCCACCCTCAGCTTCAAGGATGTTCATCATCCTCGCTGGGGTGGGTGCCGGACTGAGCTGGCGCCCTACCTCCCGCACGGGTTCGTGGGTCATCCTCTCCCACGATGTTCGAGGGAGAAGGCGCTCACTGGCCCTGCGGGCGGCCCGGACTTCGACAACGCGGGGTGGATCGGCGGCGGACGCCGTCACCTCCAGCGTGTCGGGTCCGCTGGCTCGGCTCCGGCGGCCCCTTCTGTTGGGGGGGCAGCTGCCGCGCCGTGTACACGGGAGGTCCACCCTAGACGTCGCGCGCTGCTAGGGCGGCGTTCGTGTTCTGGGGTGGCCCTGCCTTTGCACCAGGGCGGTGCCTTTGCGCGGAGGCCGGTGCCCCACTCATCTAGGAGGATTTGAGTGGGGATCTGTCGGTAGGCTGGTGGCTCCTGGCGTCAGCGCCGAGGTGGAGGCGGCTCGAGAAGTCCCCGTCAGCGACGGGATCACCGCCACCATCGGCGCTTCGGGCCTCCGGCTCTTTGTACTTGTCCTCGGCCCTCGAGCGTCGGCACGGGCGGGGGTAAGACTGCAGCCGTGCCTACCCCTGAGGCCTGCGCTGCTGTAGTTCGGCCATCCGGAGTGGGGGCCGTTGCCGTCGTAGTCGGAGCGGGCGGCGACGAGCCGCCCGTCAGTCTTCTGTAGCCCCGCAGGCCCGCCCCTACCGAGTGGGGTAGTTCGTGCCTGCGGGGGGGAACCGGAGTTCCGTTTGTAATGGCACTTCGAGTGCCAGGTTTTTTGTTCATTTTCGGCTTTCGGGGCCTGAACATGTATGTAACCACGGCACGGAGCCGTGTTTTTTTCCTCATTTCCGAGCACCAAGACTCGCCTGCTGATTGTCTGAACCGCTTCACTAAGCATGAGTCGCCCCGTGTCAAGGTGACGAGTGAGGTTTCCGTATCCCGGAGGCGTAGGAGTCCCTCGGCTCGGTCGGCCCTGTTGTCCGAGGTTTCTCTAGCTTAGTTAAAGAGACCCCTCGGCCACTCTTCGACGAGCCGAGGCCGGGGGTAGCGATATCAGCATGAGCAGGGGCGGAGTTGGCTCGGGAATGAAACCTGGTTGGCCGGAGCCTAGCCGAGTTGTCCGTTGGCAGGATCGACGCCGGAGTTGGTCAGCCGAGGCTTCGGACCGGGCTCGTGCCCTCGGAAGGTGGTTGGCCGAGGCCCCGGAGGTGGCTGGCCGAGCCGCCTGCTCGGGCCGGATTCCCGGAGAAGTCCCTGACGACGATCGCCCGGGCGTGGTGATGACGCCGTCCTTTGGAGCGGAGGGCCTCGGATCGCGTCGCCGTACGAGGCTAGTTCGGGCCTTGCCGAAGTTGCTGTCGATGCCGAGGGTGTCGCCGCCCCCTTCCAGCGCCAAGACCTGAGCCTGCAGGATCATCTTGTCTTGTAGCGTGTGCTTTGTGCGGCCATCGAGGCCAGAACACACATCCTTGCTGTGCTGTAAAGCTGCGTCCCCTTTCCTCTTGTTCCAAGCATCTGGACTTTTTGTCGGTAACAGGGATATTTGTGCGAGCGAAAGTTGCTTCTCGCGGAAGGTGAGGAGTGAGGTATCCGTATCCCGGAGGCGTGGGAGTCCCTCGGCTCGGTCGGCCTTGCCGCTTACGCGCACTTTTACTCATCCATGAGGCCCTATCACCGACTTAGTCGAGAAAACTCGAAGAATCGCTTCGACAGAAGAGCTTCGAACATAGAGACTTGTTCGATCCGCGGAGTCACTTTATCCGAGCGCGAGTTACTTATCGCAGAAGGTGATGAGTGAGGTATCCGTATCCCGGAGGCGTAGGAGTCCCTCGGCTCGGTCAGCCTTGGCTGCTTACGTGTACTCTGTCGTTTCCATGACCCACTTTTCGAAGTAGTCAAAAAGCACGAAAGATATTCTGATAAAAGAGATTTTTTGTTCGAGGAAAATTTTGACGCAGAGGGGGTTTCCCCCCTTTTAGCCCCCGAGGGAGGGTCGGGCTTTGCCGAGGCGAGGCCGACCCTTCCTTGTTGACTAAACTTTGCGTGGGTGCGAGGTATATGAACAATTTGGAAACATCTCAAGGGTAGAAGCGACGTAGCTGTTGGATGTTCCAAGCGTTGCCGTAGACCTCGCCTTGACTGTTGGCCAGCTTGTACGTTCCGGGCTTCAGAACTTTGGCGATGACGAACGGCCCCTCCCAGGGGGGCGTGAGCTTGTGCCTCCCTCGGGTGTCTTGCCGCAGCCGAAGCACCAGATCTCCCACATGGAGGTCTCGGGGTCGGACCCCTCGGGCGTGGTAGCGTCGCAGGGACTGCTGATACCGCGCCGAGTGTAGTAAGGCCCTGTCCCGAGCCTCATCCAGCTGGTCCAGCGAGTCTTCTCGGCTAGCTTGGTTGCTTTCTTCGTTGTAGGCCCTCGTCCTCGGGGAGCCGTATTCTAGGTCAGTGGGCAGGACGGCCTCGGCCCCGTAGACCAGGAAGAACGGCGTGAAACCTGTGGCTCGGCTTGGCGTCGTCCTCAGGCTCCAGACCACCGAGGGGAGTTCCTTCATCCATCGCTTGCCGAACTTGTTGAGATCATTGTAGATCCGAGGCTTGAGCCCCTGTAGAATCATGCCATTGGCACGTTCTACTTGCCCATTCGACATGGGGTGAGCTACGGCGGCCCAGTCTACCCGGATGTTGTGATCCTCGCAAAAATCCAAGAATTTTTTGCCGGTGAACTGGGTGCCGTTGTCGGTGATGATGGAGTTCGGGACCCCGAAGCGATGGATGATGTTGGTGAAGAACGCCACCGCCTGCTCGGATCTGATGCTGTTCAGGGGTCGGACCTCGATCCACTTGGAGAATTTGTCGATGGCGACCAGCAGGTGCGTGTAGCCCCCGGGCGCCTTCTGCAGAGGGCCGACGAGGTCCAGACCCCACACAGCGAAGGGCCAGGTGATGGGTATCGTCTGCAGAGCCTGAGCGGGCAGGCGGGTCTGCTTCGCATAGAATTGGCACCCTTCGCAGGCGCGGACAATTCTAGTGGCGTCAGCCACCGCCGTCGGCCAGTAGAAGCCTTGGCGGAAAGCGTTCCCAACGAGGGTTCGAGGTGCCGCATGATGGCCGCAAGCCCCCGAGTGTATTTCCTGCAGGAGTTCCTGACCCTCGGCGATGGAGATGCATCGCTGGAGGATGCCCGAGGGGCTACGGTGGTAGAGCTCCTTTTCATCGCCCAGCAAGACAAACGACTTGGCGCGTCGCGCTACCCGCCGAGCCTCGGCTCGGTCGAGGGGCAGTTCTCCTTGGCGGAGATATTGCAGGTACGGGGTCTGCCAATCCTGATCTGGCACGACCCCGCTCTGCTCCTCCTCGATGTGCAGTGCCTCGCCCTCGGGGGTCGAGGGCTCCTCGAGTTGAGCCGAGGATGGCTTGGGCTGGGCCGAGGTCGCCTCGGACGGGGCCAAGGGCACTTCGAGCTCGGGCGTGTCGCCTATCTTGACGGAGGGTTGGTGCAGATCCCGGGAGAAGACGTCCGGGGGAACCGTCGTTCGCCCCGAGGCTATCTTCGCCAGCTCGTCCGCAGTCTCGTTGTAGCGCCGGGCGATGTGGTTAAGCTCGAGCCCGTAGAACTTGTCTTCCAGGCGTCGAACCTCATCACAGTAGGCCTCCATCTTCGGGTCGCGGCAGTGGGAGTTCTTCATGACTTGGTCGATGACGAGCTGCGAGTCGCCGCGTGCATCGAGGCGTCGGACCCCTAGCTCGATGGCGATTCGCAGTCCGTTGATCAGAGCCTCGTACTCAGCCACATTGTTGGACGCCGGGAAATGGAGGCGGAGTACGTAGCGCAGGTGTTTCCCGAGGGGCGAGACGAAAAGCAGGCCCGCGCCGGCTCCCGTCTTCATCAGCGACCCGTAGGAAAAACGTGGTCCAGAGCTCCGGTTGGATCGGAGCCGTCGGCAACTGGGTGTCGACCCATTCGGCTACGAAGTCCGCCAGTACCTGGGACTTGATGGCCTTCCGAGGGGCGAACGAGATTGCCTCGCCCATGATTTCCACCGCCCACTTCGCGATCCGACCCGAGGCTTCCCGGCACTGGATGATCTCCCCCAGGGGGAAGGATGACACCACAGTCACCGGATGAGACTCGAAGTAATGTCGCAGCTTTCGCCTCGTCAGGATCACTGCATACAGCAGCTTCTGGACTTGTGGGTAGCGGATCTTAGTCTCGGACAGCACTTCGCTGACGAAGTAAACTGGCCTCTGAATGGGCAAAGCATGCCCCTCTTCCTGCCTTTCGACCACGATCGCGGCGCTGACCACCTAAGTGGTAGCGGCGACGTAGACCAAGAGGGCTTCTCCATCAGCCGGGGGTACCAAGACGGGCGCCCTGGTGAGGAGCGCCTTCAGGTTCCCGAGGGCTTCCTCGGCCTCGGGAGTCCAAGCGAAGCACTCGGCCTTCCTTAAGAGACGGTACAGGGGCAGGCCTCTTTCGCCGAGGCGCGAGATGAAACGGCTCAAGGCCGCGAGGCATCCCATGACCCTCTGTACGCCTTTTAAGTCCTTGATGGGCCCCATGTTTGTGATGGCTGCGATCTTCTCCGGGTTGGCTTCGATGCCCCGCTCGGAGACGATGAATCCCAAGAGCATGCCTCGGGGCACCCCGAAGACGCACTTCTCGGGATTGAGCTTGACGCCCTTCGCCTTGAGACACCGGAATGTCAGTTCAAGGTCGGAGAGAAGGTCGGAGGCTTTCCTCGTCTTGACTACGATGTCATCGACGTAGGCCTCGACCGTGCGACCGATGTGTTCGCCGAACACATGGTTCATGCACCGCTGGTACGTTGCACCCGCGTTCCTCAAACCGAACGGCATGGTGACATAACAGTACATGCCGAAGGGCGTGATGAAAGAAGTCGCGAGCTGGTCGGACTCTTTCATCTTGATTTGATGATACCCTGAGTAGGCATCGAGGAAAGACAGGGTTTCGCACCCTGCAGTGGAGTCCACAATTTGGTCGATGCGAGGTAGAGGGTAGGGGACTTTCGGACATGCTTTGTTGAGACCAGTGTAGTCTACACACATCCGCCATTTCCCCCCTTTCTTCCTCACAAGCACAGGGTTGGCAAGCCACTCAGGGTGGAATACCTCTTTTATGAACCCTGCTGCCATCAGCTTGTGGATCTCCTCGTCTATCACCCTGCGCCTTTCCTCGTCGAATCGGCGCAGAGGCTGTCTGACCGGTCGGGCTCCGGCCCGAATATCCAGCGAGTGCTCGGCGACATCCCTCGGTATGCCGGGCATGTCCGAGGGACTCCACGCAAAGACGTCGGCGTTTGCGCGGAGAAAGTCGACGAGCACTGCTTCCTATTTGGGGTCGAGCCCGGATCCGATCCGAATCTTCTTGGAGGTGTCACCACTGGGGTCGAGAGGGACGGCCTTAACCGTCTCTGCTGGCTCGAAGTTGCCGGCATGTCGCTTCGCGTCCGGCACCTCTCGGGAGAGGCTTTCCAGGTCAGCAATGAGGGCCTCGGACTCGGCGAGGGCCTCGGCGCACTCCACGCACTCCACATCGCATTCGAATGCGTGCTTGCACGTGGGGCCGACGGTGATGACCCCGTTGGGGCCCGGCATCTTGAGCTTCAGGTAGGTGTAGTTGGGGATGGCCATGAACTTCGCGTAGCATGGCCTTCCCAACACTGCGTGGTAGGTTCCTCGGAACCCGACCACCTCGAACGTCAAAGTCTCCCTTCGGAAGTTGGAGGGTGTTCCGAAGCAGACAGGAAGGTCGAGCTGTCCGAGGGGCTGGACGCGCTTCCCGGGAATGATCCCGTGGAAGGGCGCAGCGCCTGCTCGGACGGATGACAGATCGACGCGCAGGAGCCTGAGGGTCTCAGCGTAGATGATGTTGAGGCAGCTGCCCCCATCCATCAGGACCTTGGTGAGCCTGACGTCGCCGATGACGGGATCGACGACGAGCGGGTACTTCCCTGGGCTCGGCACGTGGTCGGGGTGGTCATCCCGGTCGAAGGTGATGGGCTTGTCGGACCAGTCTAGGTAGACTGGCGCCGCCACCTTCACCGAGCAGACCTCCCGACGCTCCTGCTTACGATGCCGAGCCGAGGCGTTTGCCGCATGCCCTCCGTAGATCATGAAGCAGTCGCGGACCTCGGGGAACTCTCCTGCTTGGTGATCTTCCTTCTTGCCGTCGTCGCGGGCCTTGTCACCCTCTGCGGGTGGCCCGGCCCGGTGGAAGTGGCGCCGAAGCATGACGCACTCCTCGAGGGTGTGCTTGACGGGCCCCTGATGGTAGGGGCACGTCTCCTTTAGTGCCTTGTCGAAGAGGTTGGCGCCTCCGGGGGGCTTCCGAGGGTTCTTGTACTCGGCGGCGGCGACAAGGTCCGCGCTGGGGGCGTCGCGTTTCGCTTGCGACCTCCTCCTGCCTTTCTTCTTGGCGCCGAGCGGAGTAGACGCCTCGGGAGCATCTTCCGACGGGCGGCCCTGGGGCTGCTTGTCCTCTCGGAAGATGGCCTCGACCGCCTCCTGACCAGAGGCGAACTTGGTGGCGATGTCCATCAGCTCGCTCGCCCTGGTGGGGGTCTTGCGACCCAACTTGCTCACCAGGTCACGGCAGGTGGTGCCGGCAAGGAACGCACCGATGACATCGGAGTCGGTGATGTTGGGCAGCTCGGTGCGCTGCTTCGAGAATCGCCGGATGTAGTCCCGAAGGGACTCTCCTGGCTGTTGCCGACAGCTTCGGAGGTCCCAGGAATTCCCGGGGCGCACGTACGTGCCCTGGAAGTTGCCGGCGAAAGCCTGGACCAGATCTTCCCAGTTGGAAATCTGCCCCGGAGGCAGGTGCTCCAACCAAGCGCGAGCGGTGTCGGAGAGGAACAGGGGGAGGTTGCGGATGATGAGGTTGTCGTCGTCCGTCCCACCCAGTTGACAGGCCAGGCGGTAGTCCGCGAGCCACAATTCCGGTCTCGTTTCCCCCGAGTACTTTGTGATAGTAGTCGGGGGTCGGAATCGGGGCGGAAACGGCGCCCGCCGAATGGCTCGGCTGAAGACCTGCGGACCGGGTGGTTCGGGCGAGGGACTCCGATCCTCCCCGCTGTCGTAGCGTCCCCCACGCCTGGGGTGATAACCTCGGCGCACCCTCTCGTCGAGGCGGGCCCGACGGTCGCGATGAGGGTGCTCGTCGCCGAGGTGGCCCGGGGCCGCAGGCGCGGTGTTGCGCGTGCGCCCGGTGTAGACCGAGGCTTCCCGCGTGAGTCGGGAAGTCGCGGCACGAGGTTCCGAGGGGTACTCCTGCCTTTGGGAGGCAGAGCTCTCGGCCCGCCGGGCCGCAGCGCCTTCCAGGAGATGCTTGAGTTCTCCCTGAATTCGCCGACCCTCGGTGGTTGATGACTCCGGCATCGCGCGGAGGAGCATCGCTGCGGCGGCCAGGTCCTGACCGGTTCCGCCGGATGCGGGTGGCGGTCTGTCCCTGGCATCGTTGGCGATGCGGTGCTGGAGACCTTGGGGCAGGCGACGTATTCCTCCGGCCGGGGGCTGGCTCGCCCATACCTGCCCGATGTTCTGGCGGATTGCCTCGAGCGCTCCTGCTCCCTCATCGAGCCCGGCCTGCGCCCCGCGGACTTGCTCGAGCTGTGGGTCGTGACCCCCCGCCGGAACGGGGCCCACAGCTAGCTCCCGCGGGATGTCGGCGCGAGGCGCTGGCCTAGGGGGATCACCATCCTCCGGCATGCCGAGACAGCCGCCTCCGGAGGGATCCCCTAGCTCGACGTGGAAACATTCGCGGTTCGGGCCGCAGTCCTTGTCGCCAAGGCTGCGGCTGCCGTCGGAACAGTCGGAGAGGCAGTAGTCACATGCGGTCATGAAGTCCCGCATGGCACTGGGGTTGCCAAATCCGGAGAAATCCCAGCAGATGCTGGGGTCGTCATCTTCCTCGGACCCAGAGGGTCCGTAGGTCGAGACACCCGTCAATCGGTCCCAAGGCGACCGCACACGAAACCCCAGAGAGGTTGCACTCGCCTCAACGTGAGCGCCCGCCAAAGCGAGGTCGCCAGGCGGGTTGAGGCCGAGTCGAAATGACGAAGGATGGGAATCAGCCCGTACCTTTTGGTCGACGAGGATCGACGAAGTCGCATCGGGGGCTGATCATGCTGTCGTCCTGGGTGCGAGGGCGACGTCCTGCAGGCCCTCCGTGAGCGTGCTGGCGTCGTCCACTTGCTCGGGATCGGCGTGACGCGGGGGGACGGCGCTCGCCTTCGCTTCAAACGTGCGGGTGATGCCCGACGCGTCCTCCGTTGGGGCGCTGGGGATGTCGATTTGCTCGACAGTCGACTGAGCGCAGCCTCCCGCTCGGCCTTGGTTGCCCCGCCTCCTCCTCCGATGGCGAGGGAGAGGATGGGGTAAGCTCGAAAGTTGTCCTTCCCCCACGCGGGAAAGACGTCGTCGATTCCGCCGCCGGCGGGCGGGCTGTCCGCCACCATTGTCGCTGTCGCGCGGCGGTGGAAGGAGTATCATGTCGTAGCTGCCGTCGAAGGACATGAACTCGAGACTCCCGAAACGGAGCACCGTCCCGGGTTGAAGAGGTCGTTGGAGACTGCCCATCTGGAGCTTGACGGGAAACTACTCGTCAACACGCAGCAGGCCCCTACCTGGCGCGCCAACTGTCGGCGTTCCGAGACCGGGGGGTCCCCGAGCCGACGAGTGAGTGTGCCGTGTGCCCCAGCCCAGATGGGTCGAGTGCATGGGCGAGCGCGAAGGGGGGAGAGAGAGAGAGAGCGAGGCGGCCGGAGCCGGGTCGTGAGGGAGTCGGAGAAATCCCGCGGCCTTCGTGTTCGTCCCGCGCCCAGGTCGGGTGCGCTTGCAGTAGGGGGTTACAAGCGTCCGCGCGGGTGAGGGGAGCGAGCGGCCCCGAGTGAGCGCCTGCCCCTACCCTTCGTTCCCGCGAGGCCAACCTTCTCTAAGAAGGCCCTGGTCCTTCCTTTTATAGGCGTAAGGAGAGGATCCAGGTGTACAAATGGGGGTGTAGCAAGGTGCTACGTGTCTAGCGGGGGAGAGCTAGTGCCCTAAGTACATGCCAAGGTGGCAGCCGGAGAGATCTTGGCACCCAGCTAGTGTGGCGTCGTGGCTGTCGGAGAAGCGATGGAGCCGGACGGAGGGACAGCTGTCGGAGTGGCTGGGCCCTTGCTGACGTCCTCCTGCTTTCGTAAGGGAGCTGAGAGCCGCCGTCGTCATGGGTCTAGCGGGGCGCCATCATTGCCTATCTGGCGGAGCTGGCCAGATGGGACGTCGGTCCTGTTCTCTGCGGCCCGAGTCGGCTCGGGGTAGGGTGATGATGACGCTTCCTGTTGACGTGGCGGACTTGTGCCCTAGGTCGGGCGACGTGGTGGCTCCTCCGAGGCCGAGGTCGATTCTATCCTGCATGGCCGAGGCCGAACCTGAGCTCCCGGGTCGGGCGAGGCGGAGGTCGCTCGGCAGAGGCCAGGGCGGAGTCCGAGCCCTGGGTCGGGTGAAGCGGAGTTCGTCGTCTTCTGGGGCCTTAGCCCGAGTCCGAGCCCTGGGTCGGGCGGAGCGGAGTTCGCCGTCTTCCGGGGCCTTAGCCCGAGTCCGAGCCCTGGGTCGGGCGGAGCGGAGTTCGCCGTCTTCCGGGGCCTTAGCCCGAGTCCGAGCCCTGGGTCGGGCGGAGCGGAGTTCGCCGTCTTCCGGGGCCTTAGCCCGAGTCCGAGCCCTGGGTCGGGCGGAGCGGAGTTCGTCGTCTTCCGGGGCCTTAGCCCGAGTCCGAGCCCTGGGTCGGGCGGAGCTTCCTCTGGCGCTTTCGGCCAAGCCTGGCTACCCGTCAGTCTTACCTTTTGCGTTAAAGGCCCCAGTGATTTGGTCGGTTGGCGCGGTGATTTAGTCAGGGTTACTTCTTATCGAAGGCAAGGCCTCGGGCGAGCCGGAGATGCGTCTGCCGTGAAAGAGGAGACCTCGGGCGAGACGGAACCATCTCAGGGTCGGCTGCCCTCGCCCGAGGCTAGGCTCGGGCGTGGCGTGATCAAGTCGCTCGTATGGACTGATCCCTGACTTAATCAAACCCATCAGGCCTCTGCAGCTTTATGCTGATGGGGGTTACCAGCTGAGAATTAGGCGTCTTGAGGGTACCCCTAATTATGGTCCCCGACACCTAGCTACTCAATTCAAATGTCATTATACCAGCAAGGGTGGGAACTGTATGGGTGGGTTAGATAAAAAATGGTGCTCATAAATTGAAGCAAAATAAGACCATCACAAAAACAAATATGGGGGCAAATCTTTTCTTTATAACTTGATATACATGAGTGTAGGCCAACAGACCGGGTTTATGAGGGCGGACCTCACCGAGCTGGCGTACATATATGTGCAATCTAGTTACAAAGGAAGAAAACTGAATCCCCAGGTTTGTTTTTATGGGAAAAACTTACGGAGATGCTCTATGTTCCAGGGATATTTCTCCTTCAGTTGTAGCAAGGCGGACACACCCGGGTCAGCATATTTCTGTCACCTTGAAGGGTCCTTCCTAGCTAGGGGAGAGTTTGTGGAGCCCCTCTCGGTTCAGTACTCGCCTTAGGACTAAGTCCCCGACCCTGAGCTCCCTACTATGCACGAACCGTTGGTGGTAGCGCCTGAGCGCTTGGTTGTACTGTGCATTTTGGATTGCCGCTTGCCATCTGCGCTTGTCGATGAAGTCCACATCCTCACGCCATAGCTGTTCCTGCATAGACTCATCGAAAGCCTGGACCCATGGGGAGCCCATAATGATTTCCGGGGGAAGGCAGGCTTTGGCCCCATAGACCAGGAAGAACGGGGTCTCCCCGGTAGCTCGGCTAGGTGTGGTCTGGTTCCCCGATAGCACGGACGGAAGCTCGCTGACCCAATTTGCATCGTGCTTTTTCAAGCAGTCATAGGTGCGTGTCTTGAGTCCCCTGAGGATTTCCACGTTTGCCCTCTCCGCCTGGCCGTTGCTCCTGGGATGAGCCACATACGCAAAGTAGAGCTGGGTGTCGATGCCCTCGCAATACTCTTAGAAAAGCCAACTTGTAAACTGGGTCCCATTGTCCGTAATGATACAGCTTGGGACCCCAAATCTATAGACAATTGACTTGAGGAAAGCAACAACAGCACCCTGGGTGATGTTGACCATAGGGGTGGCCTCTGGCCACTTGGTGAACTTGTCGGTGGCAACGAAGAGGTACTAGTACCCGTCGATGGCCCTGGGGCCAGGATATCCACCCCCCATATGGCGAATGGCCAGGAGGGCAGAATCATCTATAGAGCCTAAGCTGGTGTGTGTATCTGCTTTGTGTGGAATTGACACGCCTTGCAGGACTTTACCATCTCAGTTGTATCTTGGAGGGCGGTTGGCCAGTAAAAGCCATGCCGGAAGGCCTTACCGACCAGCGTGCGGGATGAGAAATGACTTCCGCACTATCCTCCATGGATCTCCGTGAGCAACTCACGACCCTCCTCCTAGGTAATGCACCGCATTAGAATGCCGTTGGTGCCACAGCAATAGAGATCCCCTTCCACCACTATGTATTGCTTAGCCAACCACACTATGCGCTCTGCGGATACATGATCTTCAGGAAGGATGTTTCCTTCAGGTAGTCCCGGATCTCGGAGATCCATGCATCGGGACCACTCTAAGACACTAGCTGTGGCACTAAGGGGTAGGCAGGACCCCCTGTTGCACACACAACCTTCGGTGGGTTCTGCAGTTGTAACGCCACCGGGACTGATAGCTTCGAGGTGCTAGTCTCGCCCTCTTCGCCTAGTTCGACAGGCTGGGCGGTGGGTCTCAGCAGCCGTCTTTCGAAGATGCCCTCGGGAACAGGTGCCCAAGTAGATGCCCTCGTGGAGAGTTCATCTGCCGCTGAGTTGTCAACCCGAGGAACATGTTGTAGTTCTAGGGCCGTGAAGTCCTTCTCCAGCTTCCTTACGTGGAGGAGGTAAGCTACGAGCCTGGGCTCGTTGCAGCAACATTCCCCACAGACTTGCATGATGATCAGCTAGGAGTCCCCTTCATGAGGAGCTGGCGGATCCCTAGGGATAGGGCCGCAGACAAGCCAAAGATCAATGCTTCATACTCTGCCATATTGTTGGTGGCCTTGAACTCAAGGTGCACCATGTACTTCACTTGATCTCCGCTTGGGTCGATGAGGACCACCCCAGCCCCGCCAACTTGCTGACGAGCGGATCTGTCGAAGAAGAGCGTCCAGTTGGGCTCGGTGAAGACCGGACCCCTGGGCTCCGCAAGTGTGGGGTCCGAATCGGGATCCGGACCCCCAGGGGCGCTCGGGGGAGGCGTCCATTCCACAATGAAGTCAGCCAGGACCTGGCTCTTGACAGCGTGGCGAGGCTAGAAGTCCAGCTAGAACTCAGCGAGCTCCACGGCCCACTTGGCGATGTTGCTTGTGGCGTTAGAGTTGTGGAGGATGGTCCTTAATGGAAAGGAGGTCACCACCACAACCTTGTGTGCCTGGAAATAGTGGCGTAGCTTCCTAGATGCAACAAGTACAGCAAAGAGAAGCTTGTGTGTCTCAAGGTACCTAGTCCTTGCCTCATGGAGGACCTCACTGACGTAGTAGACCGGCCTCTAGAGGTCCGAACCCCTAAAGGTGGTCCCGAGACCTCAGGTTCTTGGCCTTCTTACGCCGTCCTTTCCACAACCAGCACCATGCTCACCACCTCTGCGGTCGCCGCGATGTATAAATACAATGGCTCCCTAGGGTCTGGAGCTACCAGTACTAGTAGGGACACCAGGTGCTGCTTCAACTCTTGAAAAGCTTGTCCCGCCTCTTCGGTCCAAGAGAATGGACCGGACTTCTACAGGAGCTTGAAGAAGGGTAGCGCCCTCTCAGCCAGCCTTGAAATGAAGCGGCTAAGGGCGGCTAATGACCCCGTAAGCTTATGGACATCCTTGATTCGGGTTGGAGGCCTCATCACCTCAATCGCCCTAATCTTCTTCGGGTTTGCTTCAATGCCCTGGTGTGAGACCAGGAATCCCAGCAGCTTCCCAGTGGAGACACCAAAGATGCATTTGTCTGGGTTCAGCTTTGTGTGTGTCGCCCACAGCTTGTCAAAGACCGGGGTCAGGTCTTCCACCAGAGTTGACCCCCTCCTAGTCTTGACCATGATGTCATCGACATATATCTCTACCTTGTCCCTAATCAGGTCCTCGAAGGTCTTACTCATCGCCCGTACAAACGTTGGTAGGGCGTTCTTTAGACCGTAGGGCATTACAACATAGCAGTAGAGCTCATCCACTGTTACAAAAGCGGTATGCTTCCTATCTTCCCTAGACATCTGGATTTGATGGAAACCAGAGTAGGCATCTAGAAAGGACAAGAGGTCGCACCCGGAGGTAGAGTCCACGATTTGATCTATGCGTGGAAGTGGATACGGGTCCTTGGGACAAGCCTTATTCAGGCTGGTGTAGTCGATGCACATCTGAAGCTTCCCGTTCGCCTTTGGAACAATGACTGGGTTGGCCAGCCACACTGGGTGATGAACCTCTTTGATAAAGCCGGCGTCAAGTAGCTTCTGAACCTCCTGGCGAATGAAGTCATGCCGCTCAATGGACTGTATCCGAGGCTTCTGACTCACCGGCTTGGCGTCGAGATGGATCTTCAGATGGTGCTCCATCACCTCCCTGGGGATCCCAGGCATCTGTGACGGTTCCCAAGTGAAAACGTCGACATTTGCTCGGAGGAAGGCAACGAGCGCTGTGGAGGAACCACCAGAATTATTCCAACTTAAGTGCCTAAGTCACGCCCCAGGGGCCGCAACACACTTAAATCAGAATAACCCGTCAGTCCCTCAGATCTAGTCTGATAGAGCCACTTAATCAGGATCAATTCCACATTCTCACTCGAAGGTGAGTCACAGAAGAAATACAATAAAACAAGAAACCTCAAATTAAGTACTGAATTATTACATAGATCGGAGTTTTTCGAGTAGCAAATAAGAGTTCATGAAATAAAATGCAGCGGATAATCGTTGTCGTCGGTATTGAGGAAATGGGCAAGGCCTAGCCCACTACTCCTCGTGCTCCTCTTCTGCCGGAGCAACATCCCACTCGACCGTCCAACCCGGTGGCAGGGTGGTAGGCCAAGTCACACCATCAACCATATCCTGAATCGTACCTACAAAAATTTTGCCACAAGCAAGGCTGAGTATACTAATACTCAGCTAGACTTACCCGGTGTGAGGAATCTACTCCTCTACCTCTAGACTATGCAGCTGTTTGGCTGAGGGGTTTGGTTTGCCAAAAGCACTAGCTATTTCTAAAATCAATTCTTAGCTTTTCAAATTCTAGTATTATTATTTTAGCTACGTTTGCTCCTTCTATGCACACATGGTAACAAGCATTTAGTTCAATCAACAGATTGTCTCATGTAACCTCATTTCACTTCTTACTCGATGTAGTACAAGGGGTCAAGCAGTCTCATTAGCTGCGAGAAGCAGACGATTCGAATCGAGTTTTATCCTTGCAAGGTAAACCTAAACACACGACATGTCAGGGCACTCCATCCCCACACATGTCAACCGTCCCCATCGATTCCCCGTTCGCGTCCAGGCCTCACCGCCTTAGCATACAATGCTCCATTGACCCCCGCTGCTGCCGTGTAGTGACCGCACTTGTACCCACCATAGCTAGCATGGGAGACCCAGTCTCAAGTCGCGTGAGGGATAAAGTCCGCGCCCGGCTTCACTCAGGTACTAGGTTTACCGGTTACCATATTTCCCGACATGTGCTTAGTACGTTCAAAAACTTGACTCGGGTATCCACACATTAATCCTTAATTCCTTTTTCCCATCTCATGGTCAAGGCATCCTCCCTGGATCCAAGTCCATAGACTAACATAGATCCCGTTATCAAGATGAATACAATCAATTCCTGACCTCGCGCGAGTGCTGGAAAAATCACTCGACTTCTACCGAGATCCTGATTAGCAAAGCATCTACTCGACCTAGCATACTGGTATTCATCTCAAAAAGGAATCCTAAGTTCATGCAACTAGAGGTTTCAAGCAACTCCTACACTTAAGTGCACATTACAACCCTACAAGCATTAAGTGTAGTAAAGTAGCATATAATAATACGGTTATGCATATAAACCGGGGCTTGCCTTCAATAGCTGGGGCTGCGGGGAGATCCTCGATAGCAGCCTCGGAAGCTTGCTCCTGGTCCTCCTCTTGGACAGTTCCTTGCTCGGGGATGAGCACGTACTCTCCTTCGGCGAGATTACAATCTAATGAATGCAATGCGTAAGATATATGCATGATATAATATGTGCTTTAGTAATTTAAACTTTTGAAGGTGTATGATCTACTTGAGTTAGATAGAGCTAAATCTTGCTTATACGAGATTTTTGGTGGTATACTTGGTAAATTGGATCAAACTTAGCTAAGTTAAGTGGTAGGTTTATTTTTGGGGTTCCACTGAATTCTTTTTAAGGTCTTTAGTAAGAATTGCTAAGAATTCAAGTTGGACTTATTGGAGTGAGGTTTATCTTTCCTCCTTTTCCCTTGATCTTCTTTAGGGTTTTAGGGTGGGTTTGAACTACAAGTCACCTTAATAAATTTCCAAAAATTCTGTAAAAATTACAGTGGCTTATTACTGGTGTATGATTCTCTGTCTCAAAATTTAAGGTTCTAGAAGTGAATAGTTTTCTCTAGACAAAATTGCCAAATTTTAGGGCAGAAGGGGTGATTTGAACTACAACTATCATTCAATAGTAGGTAATTCTCTAGGACTTATTTTTGCTGGCATTTAGATGCTATAACATGACTTGGTACAAATTTCTAGCCATCAATACTCATTAGTTATTTTACTAGGATTTTCTAAAGTTTCTAGCCAAAGGGGTGCTTTCTACTACCACTATACTTGAAAAATATCAGACAACAAATTTCTGATTTTTCCTAGCTTCTTCTTTGCGCAAGAGCAATCATTCTGAAGGTTGGCATCTTTTTGCTTAAGGGAAGTGGTGGTATGCATTAATTGGATTAAATGGCCTTTTTTATAAAATATTGGCAATAGGTATTATTTTGCATTCTTCCAATGGGTTTATATTTTTCTCTGGTGGCCTATCTCATTATTGATCTAGAAAAATTTTATTTGCCCATTATTGCATTATTTTGGGTTACTCATGACTTATTTGAAATATGACTCATTATCATATTATATTTATTTACCTTACTTAAAATGATGGGCTTGGATGTCCATTATTTTTGCAGTGGGGTTTTGGTGGTTACAAGTCCACTGGATTTTTATTATCAATTTTGGGTCTGGTTTTGTAATTCTAATAATTGATTTCTAGTTGGAATTATGCTAAATAAAACATTTCACTTTGAATCTGATCTGGACTAGAGGTTCCTTTATTTTTCCTAGGTTCGTTGTTACTTAAGCAAACTAGGAAAAATAATTTCATCCACTGGTCATTAATTTCTAAGGCCTTTCTGATTTTTCTAAGATTTGGGCAAAAATGGCTTTTAATGGATATCTACACTAAATTTTTCAATACTGGGGTTCTCACTATTTTTAAACAGTGTTTAAATGGGGTTTGAACATCTACAAATTTTCTTAGGTTCAGCACAGAAACATAACTAATTCTCCTTAATTAAACAAGGTTTGGTCAGTTTCTGTATTTAATTTTAAACTCTAAAATTAGAACAGAAAGCATAGGGTTCAGCATTTTTAATTGATAGTTCATAATATTTAGAATTTAGCAAAATTGGTTTGACAATTTTTGGTTAAGTATTCATCAAGTTATGAATTTTCTAAGTTCTCTGTTCATTAAAAAGATTAAACAGAAATGATTAAATGGAAAACTACTTTGCTACGGGGTCCCTAGCGGGTGTTTTAAGTTTTCCTTACAGACTAGTCCCTGGGCTACTATTCAATTGAGTCACTGACATCTCAGAAAACCCCCTGGATTCTTCTAATCCTAACTCGAGGTCCTTCCCCCAATTTAAACAGTACCCGCGGCGGAAGAAAGGGCGGAGGGGCTTACCGGCGGCGAGACTGCTCCAGTGAGGTGGCCGAGGGTGTAGGGGAGGTTCTGAGGGTCACGGCGATGTGCGGGTCGCCGTCGGGGATGGTCGGAGTCGGCCGGTCCGCGTGCGCAGGCGGGGGAGCTCATCGGCGGCGAGGAGTCTGACCTATCCAGGGCACAATTGACCAATCAAACGGGTCAGAGAGCTTCACCAGGGATCAAGGAAGGTGTGTGCGCGAGGAATTGAAGAATGGCTCACTGGAGTGCCCAGTCTACGCGCGCAGGCGGGTGGCCAAAGTCCGGCGAGGGTGATCTCGGGCTTCCGGTGAAGTTCTGCCGGGTCCAAGGACTTGGAAAGCTTCACAAGCTAATGGCGAAGCTAACCGAAGCGCTGGCGCGACTTGGGGGTGACTGGAGTGGGCTGGCCACGGTGGCCGAGGCTCTGGCGGCAATGGCAGGCAGAAAGGAGCTCGCCGGAGCTAAGGAGGGGCGTCTGGCCGGCGATGGTGAGCACAGGGTGAAGTGAGGCACGCCCGAGGAGGCTTTATAGGCGCGGGCGAGCACGGCCGAGGGCGGGGCTCTGACAAGCGCTCGGGGCGTGCGCGGCGAACGCCAGTGCGCGCTCTGGCGTCTGGCACAGCGTCGAGCACGAGGCAGCGCAGAGAGAGGTCAAGTTCAAGCACGGATTGGCCCAAAATCTTTGAGATTATGGCCATGATCCCGTTGAGAGATCTCTTCCTCTCAGGTTCCTTTGTCGTTTGTGTGTGGAGGCTAGCAGGTTTGGTTGACTGGATTAAGAGATAGAGAGGGGAGAAATCTGGTTTGTCTCACTGCCGCACACAGGGGGAAGATCTCTGGTTTGACGTGTCCAAGGCACGCGTCTCGATGCCATCTTCTGGCACAAGACAGAGAGGTTAGTTATGCACGTTTTTGTCAATGGGGCCATTAGGATTTGAGTTAGGGATCAAGGTGAACACACTTGATCTTTGGCTCAAGGTCTGAAATTCAGAATTCTGAATTTCAGAATTCCCTAATGAAATCCCACTTGAGAAGCTTGTTTAGAGTTTTATTTAAATTGTTTTGGCCAAGCTTCCATAATCTTTGTTGTTGCTTATTTAGTATACTTTAATATTTATAATTGGCCCAAGCCATGATTCTATATTTTTCATACCCTTTTCCCCTTTCTCTTGAATTTTGTTTATAGGGCTCAATTAGGGTTTTTATTGGGGTTGCAACATTTTGCCCTTTTGAAAACCCATTTGTTTTGAACATGATACTTTTAAGTATAAGCTTAGTGGATCCTTTATTATTAATTCAATTTGATGCTCGTGCTCAATTTGGTTCACATAAAATGATGGTTCTTGGGTTAGCACTTGAGAGAAACCCTAGGTGACACTGGGGTGTCACAAGCGCGAGTTCCTATTTCTCTCCCAGATTGCCTGCGATGCGAGTGGTCTGAGAGGAGTCCGTGCCGACCTGGATGGTCTTCATGGGTCCGTCGTCTGCTTCGGACGGCTTCACCTTTGGCACCTTGGCAGGCGCCTTGATACCGGAGGTCGAGGGGCCCTTCCCTCCGTCGTCTGGGTCAGCAACTTCCGCCGCCAGGGCATGCAGCTTCTCGACAGTCGTCACTGCAGCGGCACGGTCGCCCCACGCGGTGAGGACCCCAGCAGGGGACAGCATCTTGAGGACCAAATACCCATAATGGGCAATGGCCATGAACCGGTACAGGGCCAGCCAGCCAATGATAGCGTTGAAGGGGGAGGTTAACCTCCGCGACGTCGAACTGGACGTTCTCCGTGCGGAAGTTTTCCTCGGTCCTGAATGTTACCGGGAGGGCGATGCTCCCAAGGGGATACACCGGCTGTGAGCCCACTCCAGAGAATGGGCGAGAGGGTCCCAGTCGGGACCCCGGGATCTACCGCTGCTTGAACACAGCGTGGCTGATGATGTTGAGGCCTGCCCCACCGTTGATCAGCACATGGTGCAGCCGCATGTTGGCGATGACAGGGGCGGTGATGAGCGGTAGTATACCGGCCCCTGCCATGTTGTCGGGGCAGTCGGATGCCCCGAAGGAGATAGTGGTGCTCCTCCACCGCTGATGTGGAGCAGCCTTCGGGACCCCTGGGGTCGCCGACAGGACCTCGCGGCGTAGGGACTTGACGTTCCTGTGGGAGGTGAGCTCCCAGCTCCCGCCGTACATGACGTACAGCTTCTTCCGGCGGTCGCTCTTGCCACCGGAGTCAGAGTCCCCGGTGAAGACCTCCTTCAGGTCCCCCTCGGGTGACTGATACCCGAGGTCCCGCTCTCCGGCGGCCACATCACCGTCGTCGACCCTCTCCTTGCTAGGTCGGCGACAAGGTGGGGAGCCATCCTTGGAGGTCTACTCGCGTCGTTCGCTGACGCGCTTCGCGAGCTTGATGATCTCGCGGCACTCCGCGGCGCTGTGGCGACTGTTGGGGTGCATAGGGCATGAGCCGTTGTTACCCCCCGCGGCCGTGGGCGCTTGTTGTGCTTGTTCCGGCCCCCAGCCGCAGCTGCGATGACCGGAGCGGCAGGCTACGGCCTCTCATGGCGGAGCAGACCTCAGCGAGCTAGCCTACAGCCTCCCGCACCTCGGCTTCCTGCTCGCCGGTGAGTGGGACCAGCGACCTAACTCTACCATAATAGTTCAGTGGATTGTACTTAGCCTAGTGCTGTCAAGACCTGCTACTGACTTATAGACTTACAGGGAAATAATCAACTTGACTTTAAAGTCTCATGCGACAAGACTATTCTAATAAGAAAAAGCATTTAGTGAGCAAGATTTTGTAGACCATTCATGACGAGCATCACAACTATCATCTTTTCTGTGCATCTCTAGGTCTGTTGTTCTTGTCCATGCAAAACCAATGAATGATCCATTGGCACAATCGTACAATGCTTCAACAATGGTCCTGATTCCTCAAGACGCTAGTTATCCTAAACCTAAAAATTTGACCCAAACAACTACAGTGACAAACTAAACTTCTTAAAAGCAATACAAGTATCTACAAGTATCTAAACCACACATAAGAGATCTCTAGAGAATTTATGTCAAATACACAGATTCAGAAAATTGTCAAATACACAGATTCAGAAAATCCACCCACTCACCAAGTTGCATTGAACCTAAACCCCAAACCAGACAGCTCGAGAGGAATGAAAAGAAAACCAATTTCTAAAAACAAGGAGGAAAGGTGTGCTTACTTGTCGTAGATCTCCTTATGTATGCACTTCTCCTCCATGGCCTTCGTTGGTAGTGCCATACTCATCCATCTTGCCTATGTCAATAGGGATGCAACCCTAGAGCCAGCAGCACACCTATGCACACAACCATCAAATTGAATCCCCGTCGGACAGGAAATAGGAAAGGAAGAGAAGAAACAGATGAGAAAAATTAGGGACATGAATATTTCCTGAGATGAGGGACATTATTGACATACAGAAGGCTGGGAATCTCATCATAAGGACGAGCCACCATATGCGTAGGCAAAGACAGTTGAAATGACGTAGTGGAAGGTGAGGGGGGATCACGCGGTCTGCGGCGGGGGCAAGCATCGCACGCCGTATCGGGAAAGCGGGGCAGTGTTTTCCTTCAGGGCATGTTCGTTTGCAAGGGATTACTTCCCTAAGTGGATCTAATCCAGAGAGGGATTGAGTGGATCCCTCCCTCCCACTTAATCCCCTTGGGGATTTAATCCCTTTATGATTTAATCCATATCTCAAAAAGTCTATTCGGTTAATCCCTGCCATATACAACATAATTTAAAAGGAAACAAAAGGTGCAAGTCCGGCCACTTGGCTTTCAATGGATGAGCGAAGTGTCATTTATATTCTGAATCCTGAAACTGAAAGACACTTCTCTGAATTCTAAAACTGAAAGAAGTTTCTCTGAATTCCGAAACTAAAAGAAGTGTCTCTGGTAATCTGAAACTGAAACAAGTCCAGCCACTAGTAGTACTCAAACTGAAACATGCAAGCAGACAAAAAGTGTCTCTAGTATCAAGAAAAACTAACCAAAACGACCTATAGGATTTGGTCCATGATCACTTTTCTAAAAAAAAATAGCATCTCCCTACGTTTGTCTACAAGGAAACCCAAAAAAATGAAGTGTTCATGAATAAAAAAACCAGATTCAAATTGTGATAGCAGATACTCAACGGAAAGCAAAGTTGATCCAAATCTCAAGGAACTATTTCAAGTTTTAACCCAGATGAAAAAAACCAAGCAAATGTCAAGTTTTCCCCTAGTCTGCTCACATCTGGCCCTGCGCAATCAGTTATCTACATCAGAACTAGCAGCATATGTTCTTCTGATGTCGCCACAATGCCGTGCCCACCCATGCCCAGTCATGCTCCAAAAGAAAATGTCACCAATTGAGCAGAGTCTCCAGCAGCCACACCTAGTAAATAGAAACAACAGGCAGTAGGAACACTATATAAATTAATTTCCAATGAACCAAGATATCTAAACATCTCATCTTCAACTAATAGCTATTCACAATACTATTTGTTGTACCAGATATAAATAGACATCTCAAGTTTAGTTGAGTCTGAAATGAGCTATAAACATATATATGCACATTTCCATTCCAACGGTTAGTGCAGGAAACAAAGCGACATCCTCTGCGGATACGGTAGAAAACCCAAGTGATTGTGTTGTACATTCAAACTACTAGTACTGTCTTCCATTTTTTTCATGAACTTTGAAACCGACATGGTACATTTTTTTGTGTGAAGAATTTAAAAACACTAAATGCTTTGGGGCAGCAAACTGAATATCATGCACCTTATCTGATCTGTGGGTGGAGCACTTTGTGAAAGTGAAGAAACTGAGCCTGATGATCATATTGTTATCAGGTCTTTTGAGCTTTAACTAAAGGTGAAAAGGCGAGCTTCTATATGTGCATAATGTGAAGAGGATTTCCCTAGAGTGGCGAGGTGCAGATGCAGCAACATGTGTACTATTTGAATGGCAGCTATGTGTAAATGCAGATGATAAAATCACAACATTACCTAGTTGAGTACATTACTATTTGAATGTGAACTTGAACTCTATCGTGGGGGTGGAGTAGCATGATGTATAGGTAGGTGGAGCAACAGGAAGCTTGTCTCTGTTAACATGAATTGGTGTAAATATAGCTGGGTTTGAAAGGAAATGATGATCAGTCTCTCTTGAGGCTATTCCCAAACAGATACGCCTCTAAAAAACAGAATTTTAAAAGGATGCGGAGAGCTGCAACCGCAAGGCAAAGCTTGGAGTACGCACAGATTTAAATCCGGGGATGAAATTGTGCCATGCGGCCTCTAGCTACCTTATCCTCGTTAAATTCTGGGTGAATGAAACATGGTGTGGGCCGGCCTACTGCGCCCTACCTGTTTGGTTTGGAGACTGAAGTTCCATATATTAAAATAGAATACTACAGTGCACGAAATACTAGTAGTCAGTGCCTTTATTGCTGGAAATAAAAATAAAAATGGAACAAGAAATTACTCTAGATCACAGTTTCTAACAAGGAATTACTCTAGATCACAGTTTCTGGCATGTTCAACAATACAACTTGCTTTAAAAATGTTAATGGCTCCAACAAAAATACCAAAAAAATTTGAGAGCTTCTGGGCAACATGACTATGAAGATTGTAATGTAGTCAAACAAGTAATATAACAGAGATAATGCAAGGTATGCAAAATTGAATTAGGATATGTAGTTAACCTTAGGTATACCTGCTAAGCCATCTCATCCCTCAACCACATCAATGCAGCCTCTCTATCATCATTGCATGCACTCAAGAATATCTGTCGATTGTCAGGGTCCTTGAACACCTTATATGCTTTGACCTTCTCCTCTTTTGTGACTTCCAATGTGTTTAGAACTGCTATGCAATTCTTAATTGAGAAATCATCACCTCCTCTTGCCTCCCTTTCTCTTGCCAATTGTGTCGCTTCATCTTCAGCTTGTTTGCTTCTAATGTCTAGGTACCTCTCCATCAATACTTCTATGTTGGAACTCTTCTTCGGCCTCTTTGGTCCTTTTTCTTCTTCATTCCTTGAAACAGCAGAAGTCCTTTTTGACCTTTCATCCTGCCTATCAGCATTTACATCAACCCCTTCAACTTCATACACTATATCTTCTACTTCATTTTGTCTGTGATCTGCCAAAGGGTCTCCCACATCTTCACGGTCTTCTACATTGATAGGAACATCTCCAGATCCAATTTGTGTGAGATCTGGACCATTTGGTTGAGTAGAAGTGAAGTTGTAGGTCCCTTCAGCAGTATTACCTATACAATGAAATTTTAGTGCAAGAAATAGTACAACATAGTGAATAAACTTAGTTACTGGTAAAAGGAAAACTAACCATCATGTAGCTCTCCCAAAGCTTCAAACAGAGGAAAAGATTTGTTGCGGAATTTTTTAGCCCTTGGAAATGACTGCACAATAAAGTAAGAAGCTAAATAAACACCAACAATATGATTCCTCAACACTGCATGGCGATGATTGAAGATCTCCTTGTAGTTCTGTGGTCTTCGGCGACCTGCCCCATACTCCTTCAAATGATACCTGACTCCGCGATATGGGGCAAGGAAAGATGGTGTGTTGGCATAACCGCCATCTACTAAATAAAACTTCCCCGGGGGCACTTGAAAGCCACTGTTCATTGCAGCTCTGAGAACTCTAGCATCCGTCGCGGACCCCTCCCACCCAGTGGATATGAAAGTTACATTGAGATCAAAATCACACGCTACCATTACATTTTGAGTAAGGGTTCCCTTCCTATTCCTAAATGGAGCGGCTTTATCTGGTGATATTGATATAGGCACATGAGTGCCATCAATTGCGCCAATGCAATTCTGCATAGAAAAAACTACATGTGATTTTGCAAACATTGGAAGGAAAAGAACTATTGACATATGATAGGATAGTCCATGTAATCACCTTGAAGTAGGGATAAAACCTAGGATTCCTTTCAATTTTTTGATGGACATGATTAGGATTTGGTGGCTTCAGGAATTGCTTAGAGAGGGTAGGAACAACTACGTCAAAGAAATGCTTTATGTGACGATGATATGTATCACCACTATGCCCAAATTCTTCTATTAGGTCTTCAAACGAGGCATTATGGCTGAGCATGTATAAGAAGAATGCTAGCTTTTCCTCGACCTTAATCCTTGTATCATGAACCAGCCCCTCCCTTCTAAGATAACTTGCCAACGATTTGAAAATTTCAGGCTCCATCCTGAACGCTACCCGACAGTTCTTCAAATGACCTTGAAGCAACTCCTGAACATGTTCTTCGCCACTTAACTTTGATGTATGTCTTCGCTTCTTTTCCCTTACTATGTTTGAACTAGAACCCAATATATGTAGCATAGGGAGAAAAAACAACATCATGTCATCATCATCATCATCTCTCCTCTGTCTAAGGTGATCTCTTAGTGCCACATCCATTGCTAACTAAAACGAAATTCATGACAGAAAATAAACACCAACAAAAATAGAACATGGTGTAATAAAGATCATTTAGAATATAACAAGTACCTAAAGGAGAGGATATAGGGTCCCAAGACGGTGGAAGTTCGTCTTCTCCAACTCGAACTGGTGCAGGGATAATCTATAAATATAATAGGTTTTTGTTAGAAATACATATAGACAAGTACAAGTAAATATATGTACTCTAAAATGAAACATTGCGGGGTTATTAAGGTATTCTCATGCGTTAGTTAACAGTTAGCATCGAGTTCCAAAACCGAACAGGATGGCTGATAGGTCCCCATGTTCTGTGAATTCAGGTCAAATGTGAGAAACTAGTTTTTGAGAAGGAAGAAGTTGTGGCCGGTCTGGTTGAACTCATCGTATTGCATAAAGTCACTAGGCTAGTAATTTCAGCTACTGCAGATAGGCAATATTCAAGGTGAATCTGACATAATTAAATTCATTTTCTGCACCAGGAACAGAAATCAAGCAGAAAGATGGACAGACCCAAGTGTCGGACAGCAACAGAAATCAAGCAGAGAGCTGATCCATCGTGCAAGATTTGGTTTGTTTGCAAGGGACAACTGATTTGGTTTGTTAGCCGTACGTGTCGTGTTCCCTGCCCTGCCCTGCACGGCCCGCCCGATCTGCTTGCTGCCGCCTCGCTGCGCGCGATCGCGACGGGTGTTTAGATGAGTCGATAGCGCAAGGAAATAAGCAGTTGGGCGCAGCGCAGGAAGGAGAAGTCGCACGCCGCGGCAGGCAGGCAGGCAGCACAGCAGGTCACTGCTCTGCGCACTATCTCCATGCCATTGTCCGCAGGCCAACCTGACGCGCGTTATGTCAAGAAGGCGGCGACAGCTTCTGTTTCCGCCGGCTCGCACGGTGCCGATCAACTCAGCTAGGACCGATGGATTCAGGAGCTGGCACCGAATCTCGCTGGGATGGATCGATGGATTCGGGAGCTGGCACCGAATCTCGCTGGGATTGAATCTAAGAACTCATCGCCGCCTGAGCAGTTGGATCTAAGAAGAGACGCAAGAACCCTAAACGCCCTAGTTGAGACAGGGAGCAAGAAGAATACCGGTGAGAAGCAGCCTCCGGAGGAGATCGATGCCAGCAGGCGTGAGGAATCCGGTCTCCGTGCCACAGTTGCCTTGCGCATGCGGCGTGGCCTTCGTGGCTGTTGCCCTAATCCATGAACGGCCTATTGCCTGCGTGTGTCCGGGATATTTCCCACCCCGCAGCGACCGGGCCTGGTTCCAAGGCCTGGGTGACGAGGAAAGGCCGGGAAGTAGCCCATGTCGGGCTTAACCGAACGCACGTTTCTGATGGACAGGGATAATTTCCAGGCGAGAGCGATCCATGGGGTTCTGGGCTTCATCCCGGCCGGTAACTCTCTAACCGAACATGGCCTCATGGGGAGGGGCGGCGTCCGTGTTGGTGGGGAGGACAAAAGGGACACGCGGATGATGGGGCGACAATTGTCTCGGGGCTCAGGGGCGGGGCAGGAGGGAGGGGGCGAGGACCCGTCGCAGGGCGGCTCGTACGAAGGCGGGAACGCGACGAAGGTGGGAGAATGGTGGACGAGGGCCGGGTCGCGGACAGGGGTGGGGGCATGGCGTACAGGTGTGGATGCCCATGTTAGCTCTTTATAGAGTAGTAGAGATACAAACATTTTTTTCTACAGGTGTTACCACAATTCTGCTTATTTGTACTAGCTCAATTTGCTAGCATCTATCATAAAATGCATTTGAACAACTCATTTTCGCATGGTTCTTTGTGTCATGTCTCATGTCTACTTTAATTTTAAATTTATTTTTATGAGAATGGTCTATCATACTAGCATGTCATTGGACCCTTAAGTTTCATACAATTGTTATATTATACTATCAAATATGATTGATGTACCATCGCAACGCATGAGCATTGTACTATATATATATATATATATATATATATATATATATATATATATATATATATATATCTACTACCTATAAAGAGGCTAATGTAGACCATATCGATATTGTGCCCTCGCTCTGACACCTCTTCCTTTGCCCGCCCCTCACCTCCCCTAGCAAGACAGCCGCCTTTCTCACTAGCCCTTTGCGCTATCGTCGTGAGGCCCCGCCTTCCTCTCTGCCCCCAGTCCCGAGACACCACCCCCACACATCCGCCCCATCGTGTGATGTCCCCCTCACTCCCCAACCCTGCCGGCGTTGAGGTCGCTCGCTCCTCCTTCACCACTTTTGCGTGTCAGAGCTAGGCCAGTACACGCTCGTCTTCGCCAACGGCCTCAATGGCCGCCTCAAGCTCAACATGGAAGTCTGCTCCACCATCTATAACATCGACCTACTTCCTATTCTACCTTGCCTACGCCAGCCTCGCCGCCACCATCACCTGGGTCTCCATCCTCCTTCACAAGCAGACTGCCGTCTTCTGGATCCACTCCTTCATGCTCGCCATGCTCGTGCTCAAGCATCATTTTATCATTATGTATCTATGTTTTATATTAATTTTTAACTTTCGTGGCAACACATGGGCATATACCTAGTAAATACTAATGCCATTACCGTTGTAGACTTTTCCCATTAGTGCTCAGAAAAAGTCTACAACTAATAAATACTAAAGCCTTTTGCATAACTCTAAGGGCATGTGTCGGTACCCTGAAATTAGGGTACCCCTTACTGCTGTATAAACACAGTACCCACGTGGCTATTTTTAGTCGCGTGGTAAAAGAGCTGTATGTGGGTCCAGGCCATGACTCGCCCCAGCCTCGGGCGACTACTCTGGGCCAACAACAGCACCTAACCCCACCACATGGGCGGGTCCGGTACCGCCATGTGTCCAGAGAAAGTGACATACACTAAGGCATCACCAGTGAGTCCGGACCCCCATGGGAAAGTACCGGACCCCTGTATATACGGTCCGGGCCACCAAGTTTGGTCCAGGACCTCCACGTGTGCGAACCGGACCCCTGGAATGGATCCGGACCTCCCTGTATGGGGTCCGGGCCGCCCACGATGGGGTCCCAGGGTTCCAGGACAGAACATACTCTAGCCTTAATCAGGGACCAGGCGGGGGTCCGCTGCCGACACGTGTCCAGACCTGGTCTGGTGGGATCCAGACCTTATCACATACACTCCTGCTCCCCACCTAGGCAGAGACCTGATGCTGCCACGAGGCGTACTACGCGCGGCGTAAGCCAACGGGCGGAGCCTGGCATGAAGCCTCTGGGCTACGCGCGTCTTTGCATTTATTATGGATAAGACGTGCGCCTGTCCATTCCAGTGACAGACGGCGTGCCCAGTATACGCTGCGTGGGTCATACAGTTATTCACACGTTACCATATCAAGGATAATGACTCACCATTACTCGCGTGTTTCCAAGAAAAGGGTTACTGCCTATCAATGCTGCATGGACTGCAGTCATCATGACTCCCGCTGATTGCTCATGCGTTACTAAGGCGGAGGGAATCTGAACGGCTCCCTTGTTTAGGGTTTATTCAGCATTAATTATCCACATAATGTATTCCTTCCATTATGCTCCTGGGCCCGCATGTCAGAGCCCAGCATTCTTGTATGTACCTTCCTTAAACTATAAAAGGGAGGGGACACAGCGTTACGGGGGACACACGCTCAATACAACTTACAGACAGTGGAGGTAGGGTATTACGCTCTAGCGGCCTGAACCACTATAAACCCTCGAGTGTTCTTGTGTTCATCCAGAATTCACCAAACAGGCAAGCGCTTAGGCCCCCTCCTCATCTTAGGATTAGGGCGGGTGCATTCTGCCACCCGGCCGAAGGATTTTCTCTCCGACATTTGGCACGCTAGATAGGGGGCCTGGCCTTAGGTTTTTCGCCTGTTTTCTTGCTCGACACAATGGTTCACATCGTCGAGCACCACGACTTGTCCCGAGGACTTCCTGATGGAGGAAGGGGCAACATCTTCTGTGCCACGAGGCTCTAACCGCCCTATGCCTGGTGCCACTGCTATGCACGCTGCGAAGTAGCACACGCCCACGCAGACATCCAGGGCTCAGTCGAGGGCTGCTCTTAGTGGGGCGTTGTCTGTAGCCAAGGAGTTGCTACGTAACCCCCCAAGTTCCACGGCCTCGCCAGGGGCCATGAGGCAGTGGCGCCAAGATGTTGACCGTCTCCTCGGCATGGCCCATCCTGGCTCGGCCAGGTCCAGGCCTCGATCATTCCGACGTCAATGCGAGGCGTCGGCATCTGTGCGCTAACCCTTAGTGAGGGGTGCACGGACTAACGACCTGCGGGCAGAGCTCAACTGCAGGCGTGCGGGCGAGGATACTCGAATCTCTCTGGAGAGGGCTGACGACCTGTGGGCAGAGCTCAACCGTAGGCATGCGAGCGAGGATGCTCGAGTCTCTCTGGAGAGGGCGCGTGAGCGCCGACAAAACTTTGAGGGTCACAACCTCAACCAAGACTTCGCTCTAGTTGCACTGCAAACTCCAAGGGGTGCCCAAATCTAGGCGGGTGTCCCATTGGTCGGCGTGGGCTGTGTCGCACTAGCAGATCATCTCCGCGTGACAACTTGGCCACCCAAGTTCCGGCCACACCTGCCGGAGAAGTACGACGGTACGTCAAACCTATCGGAATTCTTGCAGGTCTACGTCACCGCCATTACGGCAGCTAGTGGAAACACAGCCGTAATGGCAAGCTACTTCCATGTACCCTTGACCATGCCGGCCCGGACCTGGCTCATGAACCTCACCCCGGGGTCCATCTACTCCTGGGAAGAGCTCAATGCACGGTTCACAGCAAACTTCGCCAATGCTTATCAGCAGCATGGTGTGGAGGCTCATCTCCATGCCATAAGGCAGGAACCCAGGAAGACTCTCTGGGCTTTCATCTCCCGCTTCACCAAGGTACGAGGGACTATACCTTGCCTCTCTGATGCCTCCATTATCACTGCTTTCTGACAGGGGGTGCGTGATGAGAAGATGTTGGAGAAATTAGCGATGCATGACGTGGAAACCATCACTACGCTATTTGCTCTGGCCGACAAATGTGCCAGAGCTGCCGAGGGCCGTTCATGGCACTTGACACCACAGACCGGAGTTACCCAGACAGGTGGCTCAGGTGCCACCACCCAGGGCGGCAACAACAAGAAGAAGAAGAACCGCGGTCACGATAGGCCGCAGTCTGCTGCTATGGTCGCTGTAGCTGCGGCTGGGGCCCGGAACGAGCGCGATAAGCGCCCACGGCAATAGGGAGGTAACAGTGGGTCATGCCCTGTCCATCCCAACAGTCGCCACAGCGCCTCGGAATGCTGAGAGATCCTCAAGCTCACGAAGCGCATCAGCGAGCGGTGCGAGCAGGCCTCCAAGGATGGCTCGCCGCCTCGTCGCTGGCCTGGCAAGGAGAAGGTCGACGAAGCTAACGTGGCCGCAGGAGAACGGGACCTCAGGTATCAGTCCCCCGAGCGAGTCCTCAAGGACATCCTCACTGGAGACTCTGACTCCGGTGATGACAACGACCGCCGCAAGAAGCTGTACGTGATGTATGGCGAAAGCTGGGAGCTCACCTCCCGTAGGAACGTGAAGTCCCTGTGCCGCGAGGTCCTTTCGGCGATTCTAGGGGTCCCAAAGGTTGCCCACATCCGCAGTGGCGGAGCACCACTATCTCCTTCGGGGCATCTGACTGCCCCGAAAACATGGCAGGGGCCAGCAAACTACCACTCATCATCGCCCCTGTCATCGCCAACATGAAGCTGCATCATGTCCTGATTGACGGTATGGCTGGGCTCAACGTCATCAGCCATGCTGCGTTCAAGCAGCTGCAGATCCTAAGATCCCGACTGGGACCCTCTCGCCCATTCTTCGGAGTGGGCCCTCAACTGGTGTATCCCCTTGGGAGCATCACACTCCCAGTTACATTCGGGACTGAGGAGAACTTCCGCACTGAGAACGTCCAGTTCGACGTTGCGGAGGTTAACCTCCCTTTCAATGCCATCATTGGCAGGCCGACCCTGTACCGGTTCATGGCCATTGCCCATTACGGGTACTTGGTCCTCAAGATGTCGTCCCCTGCTGGGGTCCTCACCGTGTGGGGCGACCGCGCCGCTGCGCTTGCAGCTGTCGACAAGTTACACGCCCTAGCGACAGAAACTGCTCGCCCGAATGATGGGGGAGGGACCCCTCGACTTCCAGTACCAAGGCGCCTACCAAGGTGCCTAAGGTGCAACCATCTGGAGCAGACGGCAGTCCCGTCAAGACCATCTAGGTCAGCGTGGATTCCTCCCAGACCACCCGCATCGCGGGCAATCTGGAGGAGAAATAGGAAATCGCGCTCGTCGCCTTCCTCCAGGCAAATGCCGACGTATTCGCATGGAAAACGTCGCAGATGCCTGGGATCCCTAGGGAGGTGATCGAGCACCATCTGAAGATCCACCCTGATGCCAAACCGGTGAGTCAGAAGCCCCGGAGACAGTCCATTGAGCGACAGGATTTCATCCGTGAGGAGGTCCGAAAGCTACTACACGCTGGCTTCATCAAAGAGGTCCATCACCCAGTATGGCTGGCCAATCCAGTCATCATTCCCAAGGCTAACAGGAAGCTTCGGATGTGCATCGACTACACCAACCTCAATAAGGCTTGTCCCAATGACCCATATCCACTTCCACGAATAGATCAAATCGTGGATTCTACCTCTGGATGCGACCTCCTATCCTTCTTAGATGCTTACTCTGGTTTCCATCAGATCGAGATGTCTAGGCAAGATAGGAAGCATACCGCTTTTGTAATTGTGGATAGGCTTTAATGTTATGTTGTAATGCCTTACGGTCTGAAAAATGCCTTGCCGACATTTGTACGGGCAATGAGTAAGACCTTTGGTGACCTAATTAGGGATAGGATAGAGGTATATGTTGATGACATCATGGTCAAGACTAAGAGAGGGTCGACCCTAGTGGAAGACTTAACCCTGGTCTTCGACAAGCTGCGGGCAACACGCACGAGGCTAAACCCGGAAAAGTGCGTCTTTGGTGTCTCCGCAGGGAAGTTGCTGGGATTCCTGGTTTCGCACCGGGGCATTGAAGCGAACCCTAAGAAGATCAAAGCAATTGAGACAATGAGGCCTCCGGCCCGAATAAAGGACGTCCAGAAGCTTACGGGGTCACTGGCCGCCCTTAGCCGCTTCATCTCAAGACTGACCGAGAGGGCGCTACCCTTCTTCAAGCTATTACGGAAGTCCAACCCATTCTCTTGGACCGAGGAGGCAGAACGAGCCTTTCAAGAGTTGAAGCAGCACCTTGTGTCCCTACCAATACTGGTAGCTCCAGAGCCAGGGGAGCCATTGTACTTATACATTGTGGCGGCTACAGAGGTGGTGAGCATGGTGCTGGGTCATTGAAAGGACAACACAACATCCCTAGGGGAGTCAAAAAGTTCCCCTAGGAGAAGGTGGTGGTCCGCCCACCATAGTGGTAATGGAAGGTCAAGAGTTTGAGGGCTCGGGACCAACCGTAGGGGTCCGAACCATCAAGAAGCCAGTCTACTACGTCAGCGAAGTCCTCCATGAGGCAAAGGCCAAGTACCTTGAGACGCACAAGCTTATCTATGCTATACTTGTTGCGTCCAGGAAGTTGCGCCACTATTTCCAGGCACACAGGGTCATGGTGGTGACCTCCTTCTCGTTAAGGGCCATTCTCCACAACTCTAACACCACACGCAACATCGCCAAGTGGGTCGTAGAGTTTGCTGAGTTCCAACTAGACTTCCAGCCTCACCACGCTGTCAAGAGCCAGGTTCTGGCTAACTTCATCATGGAATGGACCCCTTCCCCGAGCGCTCCTGGGGTCCGGATCCCAATTCAGACCCCACACATGTGGAGCCTGGGGCTCCGGTCTTCACCGAGCCCCACTGGACGCTCTTCTTCAACGGATCTGCTCACCAGCAGGGTGGCGGTGCTGGAGTGGTCCTCGTCGACCCAAGCAGAGATCAAGTGAAGTACATGGTGCACCTTGAGTTCAAGGCCACCAACAACATGGTAGAGTATGAAGCACTGATTTTCGGCTTGTCTGTGGCCCTATCCCTAGGGATCCACCAGCTCGTCGTGAAGGGGGACTCCCAGCTGATTATCAAGCAGGTCCGCGGAGAATGTAGCTGCAACAAGCCCAGGCTCGCAGCTTACCTCCTTCACGTAAGGAACCTGGAAAAGGATTTCATTGCCCTGCAACTGCAACATGTTCCTTGGGCTAACAACTCAGTAGAAGATGAACTCTCCACGAGGGCATCAACTTGGGCACCCGTACCCGAGGGCGTCTTCGAAAGACGGCTGCTGAGACCTACCGCTCAGCCTGCCGAGCCGGGCGAAGGGGGCGAGACTAGCACCTCAAAGCTAACGGTCCCGGTGGCGTTCTATCTACAAAACCCACCAAGGATTGTGTGTGCTACAGAGGGTCCTGCCAACCTCTTAGCACCATAACCAGTAGCTCAAAGTGGTCCCGATGCATGGATCTCTGAGATCTGGGACTAACTGAAAGAAAATATCCTTCCTGAAGATCATGTGTCCGCAGAGCGTATAGTGCGGTTGGCTAAACGATACACGGTGGTAGAAGGGGATCTATACCGCCGTGGCGCCAACGACATTCTCATGTGGTGCATCACCCAGGAGGAGGGCCACGAACTGCTCGTGGAGATCCATGGAGGTGAGTGCAGAAGTCATTCGTCATCCTGCACACTGGTTGGTAAGGCCTTCCGGCACGGCTTCTATTGGCCAACCGCTCTCCAGGATGCAGCTGAGTTGGTAAAGTCCTGCAAAGCATGTCAGTTCCATGCAAAGCAGATACACACACCGGCTCAGGCTCCGCAAATGATTCCACCCTCCTGGCCATTCGTCGTATGGGGGGTGGATATCCTAGGACCATTCCCCATGGCTATCGGCAGGTACCATTTCCTCTTCGTCGCTATCGACAAATTCACAAAGTGGCCAGAGGCCACCCCGGTGGTCAGTATCACCTAGGCTGCTGTCGTTGCCTTCCTCAAGAAGATTATCTATAGATTTGGGGTCCCAAGCTGTATCATTACGGACAACGGGACCCAGTTCAAAAGTCGGCTCTTCCAAGAGTATTACGAGGGCATTGGCACCCAGCTCTGCTTTGCGTCTGTGGCTCATCCCATGAGCAACGGCTAGGCTGAGAGGGCAAACGCAGAAATCCTCAGGGGACTCAAGACACGCACCTATGACTACTTAAAAAAGCATGGTGCAAATTGGGTCAACGAGCTTCCGAGCGTACTATGGGGGAACCGGACCACACCCAGCCGAGCTACCGGGGAGACCCCGTTCTTCCTGGTCTACGGGGCTGAAGCCTGTCTTCCCCCACAAATCATTATGGGCTCACCATGGGTCTAGTCTTTCGATGAATCTATGCAGGAACAACTATGGGGTGAGGACGTGGACTTCATCGACGAACGTAGATGGCGAGCGGCGATCCGAAATGCACGGTACAACCAAGCGCTCAGGCGCTACCACCAGCGGTTTGTGCATAATAGGGAGCTCAGGGTCAAGGACCTAGTCCTAAGGCGAGTACTGAACCGAGAAGGGCTCCACAAACTCTCCCCCAGTTGGGAAGGACCCTTCAAGGTGATGGAAATATGCCGACCCGGGTGTGTCCGCCTTGCCACAATAGAAGGAGTACCTCTTCCCAATCCCTAGAATATAGAGCATCTCCGTAAGTTTTATCCATAAAAGCAAAACTGGGAGGTTGAGTTTTCTTCCTTTGTAACTAGGTTGCGCATATGTGTACGTCAATCCGGTGAGGCCCACCCTCGTAAGCCCGGTCTGTTGCTCTGCACCCATGTATATAAAGTTATAAGGAAAAGATTTACCCCCCACATGTGCTTTTGTGATGGTTTTATTCTACTTCAGTTTACAAGCATTTTTTATCTAACCCACCAATACAGTTTCCCACCCTTGCTGGTATGATGACATCCGAATTGAGTAGACAGGCTTGCAATTCAGGACCCCTCTACTGCTGCAGGGGGTCCGGCAACCTGGGGTCCAGTTCTAGAGAATGGGTGCTCGTTCCCTGGAGTGGTCCGGAGCTGTGCAGCTGCTTAGCATGGTTCCGTACCCTAAGCCTGCACGCTCCACCACTCTGCAATGGGTACCCTAGTATTTGGAACTATGATCCTGTGGGTTCGGGCATATGGCTTGGCTTCCCAGGCTAAATCCTGCAGGACCTGTTGCATGAATCAAAGGATGATAGATACCAAATGATGGGTCCTATGGGTGTGCTCTTAACACTTCAAAGCCGAAGCTATGTGCAGGTCCAGGTCCCAGTCCAGAGGTAGGTAGTCTCAAACTGTAGAGACTACCTCCTAGGGACCAGGCCACCAATTTTTTTCTTTGGTATACTGGTATCCAGCCTCGACACGTCGAGCCTACCTACCAGGGGGCCAAGTACCAGGTGGAAGTTGATGATGCTACACATAACAAGGGCAAACAACATATAGATAAGTTCCAGTGCTACTTGATTAACGGTTCTTAAAATATGTTGCATGGCCAAAAGTTATTACAGCCGCCCCCTAGCGGAACCCTTGCCTTGTCTCTACAGGTCGTCAGCAGGATCACGCTGAAAGCGCGCGGCCACCATCTCCACTACATCTTGTACGCTCTCCCATGCAGCATCTTCTATGGCGGCTACCGGACTATCGATCACCGGCGCCAAGGATATGGCTGGGTCATGACTCCAGAAGCACGTTAGGATGTAGTCTACCACCGCCCGGCAGAGCTTGCTGCCCTCTGCCTCCAGGCGGGCACCGAGGATCTGATCCAGGCGCCGGAGACAATCGGCGGCAGAGTCCAACACCGAGAGGGCATCAGAAATCGACACTGGCGGCTCCGACACTAGGATGGGGCTCATCCCTAGTGGCACCAGTGCCGTGCTTGCCTCATCGGCCCACTCGGCAATGCGCTGGACCCCGATGCGGTGTTCTGCCTGGAGATCCTCGAGGGCCTTTCTGGTGGCCTCCATTGCCTGGGGGCCTAGCGCTGCCTGCGCCGCATTGAACTGGCGGATCTGCTCCTCCAGCTTCCTCTGCTTTGAGCTCATGCTCAGCCAGCAACTAGCCTCACCAGGTGAGCATTTCTTCCCTGAAGGTGAGATCCGTCTCTCGCCTGGTGAGATCTGTCTCCCGCCTGTCCAAGGACTCCACCTTCGCCTTAAGGTTTTCCTCGGCGAGAGCGACGTCGTTGGCCTTGCCCTCAAGCTCTTGCTACCATTTCTATAGCCTTTCCACGACCTTTACCTGCTGGGCCCGCTGGGCTTCCAGAGTCTTGTCCAGGGCGCTCAGCTTGGTCTGGTACTCCGTCGTGAGGGCCTCCCTCTGAGTCATGGCTTCCTCCCTCCTGGCCACTTTCTTCTCCCTCTGGGTCACCTCCAGCTCCCTGGCGCACACCTTCTAGAGGTCTTTCTTGTACTCCTTGTGGTCCCGCTCGAGTTGGGACCGCTCGGAGGTGAACTGTCGGGACGCCGCCTTGGTGCGCTCCTCCAGTTGGGTGCGCCAGTCACTAAGGCGTTGGTGCTCAGCTTCAAGCGCCTCCCACTCCCGCAAGATTGCTGCCTCAGTTTCACTAAGAACCTGGTGGGCGCGGGACAACATGCGAGGGAGAGGGACTGGCGCCGCTTCTCGCTCGGTACCCGACCGGAGCCGCCGCCCAAATACCACCTCCATCTCCTCCGGTGCAGGCAGGGGGATGGAGCTGGATGCGCCCCCAGTGTCACTGTAACACCCAGAATCTAGGGGTATTAAAATCTCTTCTATAATATTCACCAAGTTCAGGTTTTAATAAAAACCCTAAGTGACCAATGGTTGTTGCATCATGTTGGAAGGTATTTTTTTTTGTTTGATGAATGGTTTGCTTGATCTTTCATTTAATCAATGATTTTCACATGATGTCAAACTGAAATCAGCCCCCCTCCCCTTCCCTGGCCCATTTGGCCGGCCCACCCCAGCCCCCTTCTCCCCCTCTTCCCCCCCCCCCCCCCCCCCCCCCGCTCGGCCCAGTGCCATTTTCCCCTCTCCTGGGCCCACGCGAAGCGTGGCCCAACTCCCAGCCCATCCCGCGGTGGCGCGCCCGGCCCAGCGCGTGGCCTGCCGCGCCCCCCAGCTCCGCGCCGTGCCTTCGCTCTGCGCCGGCCCACGAGGCCCAGCCGCGGCGCGCCCAGCGCGCATGTCCGCGTGACCGCGCGTGGAGCGCCCAGCGCGCCCGCCGCCGCTACTCAGCGGGCCCACGCGCCAGGGAGCCAGCTCGCCAGGACGCCAGGCTGCTCACTATACATCTTCCCGAACGGCTCTGCGCAGTTTTTTTTGCCCACGACGCCTCCAAAACCGAACCGCCCGTGATTCTTGCGCAGTTTCTCGCCCACCGCCGCCGCCTCTCCTCGCCTCGACCACGCTCTCCACCTTGCCAACTTCGCCGTCGGAGTGCCACGTCCTGTCGCTGGAGTGCTGCGCCACCGAGGTGAGCTCGCCCCCTTCCTCTCTCCCCTAGCCTTTTTCCTATCGCTATTTGTGGAGCGAGCGCTTCACCTGCGCATATCCCCTCTCTCCTCCCATGGCCGACGCGGCCATCGCAGCGGCACCGCAGCACCCTGCACGCGCGGCATCCTGCGCTGCGGCCTAGCTCCCAGCCGCTGTGCCCCATGTGCCCTAGCTGCAGCCCGCCTTGTAATGCAATCTTCCCTGCGTGGCAGTGGCATGGAGCCGGGTGGCCATGCTCCGGCCATGGCCAGCCCTCTGCGGTCGTCCCCCAGCCATGCCGCAGCCCGCGTGGCCGCCCCTTCGCCAAGCCAGCCAGCTGCGGTCGCACGGCCAAGGCCCCTATGCCCCTGCTCTAGCGAGCCCGCCCAGACCAGCGAGACTACCTTCCCCATCCGAGCCCGCCTCGGCCGTTCGTCTACCCTCGCCGTGCCTCGGGCTCGCTGTTAGCCATGTCGTGCACGTCAAATCGCGCGCGCGCAGCGCCTCGCCGTGCTCTCGCAGCCGTCATCACGCAACTAGTGCACGCACTCGCGTTCGCTTACGCGCAGTGCGTCGACGGGACTCCGTCCACGCTCGTCTACCCCTCGTCTACCCCTCGTCTACCCCCCGTGTGCGTTCGCGTCGCTCGCCATCGCCCGCGCATCACGCATTAAATCGTCGCATGTCGTTCGCACGCGTCATCGTGCGCTTCAGTGCACGTTAATAATTCGCCTCACCTAGAATAGCTCGCGCTAATTAAATACATATTTAAACAACGGTTATTCGAGTAGCAAACTAATCGGGACTAAGTAATAATTTTACCTGGCATATGATTAATGTCTGTCAATATGATTAAGCCGAATTAAATATTATAGCTCATATCCGCTTAGTGTAAACGTGATATCCCTCGACTGTAGAGTCGGTCGTCTCAGTTTCTTTCTCGCGTAGTCATAGATGCGAATTCTATGTTGCGTGCATATTTATTTGATCTATATTGTTGCATGGTGTATTGTTTCCTTCCGTTTCAAGAATGTTGGATGTATGTTTGCACTCGCGTAGATATCGGGCCGTTCGTGGAGTCTGAGAGAATTGCAGGAGAAGACCCTGAGCAGCAGCAGCTTGGTGAAGGCAAGTGTCCCTTGACCTATCTATGTCCTATGCAAGTCTATAATTCACTCCCCGTATTTATATCTTTATACCTAAGGATTGACTAGCTTTTGTTATCCATGTCCTTGTTTACCTATTTGGGTTGGATTATTATTATTGTTTAGCTTTATGCTATTGCTCAACACTAATCAATGAACATGATGAGATTTACCAGTGATACGTTGTTTCCCTTTTATTATGATGTTATACTTGTGGCCTTTAAGGGGGCTCGAGCAGTTTCTCGAGTGCCTCTCCGTAAGGACTTGTTCATTGAGAGACCACCCGGGATAACAGTGCAACCATGAGGGTGAAATGGGAGGCCCTTAGCTAATTAATTAGAGGAACTAGAGGTGTAGTTGCTTCGCCGTCGTGCCATCAATGGGGTCTAGGCACAGTGCTTGCTCTGCCGAGGCTGGGTGCCGAGGTTCTTTCGTTTTGCTTTTGTTAGTCACCCCCTGCGGGGAGGGGTACTGTGTTTATCAAACTGGAGAAACCTAACGGGCGGCTATGACCTCTAGGGAATCTTTGTAAAAGCTACGTAGTGATACCCTGTCGGACCACCTAGGAAGTGATCAATGGGGAGTCATGATCCCCGGGCAAAACGGGAATCACGGCTCATGGGTAAAGTGTGCGACCTCTGCAGAGGGTAATGAAACTGATATATCAGCCGTGCTCACGGTTAAGAGCAGCCTTGGGATCCTCTTTGATTAGAGATACTCTGGATATACCTCAGATGATGACTTTAATGATGATGGTTAATGATGGTGACTTTAATTATGTATTCTGGTATTTCCTCTCTGAGGAGGTACTTTTTGGGATTATAACTTGGGTTTTATGATAAAATCTGGCTTCTACTAACAATAAATACCTGACCAACTAAAAGCAACTGCTTGAGCCTAACCCCACATAAAAGCTAGTCCACTTCAGCCAAACGGGGCATTTGCTGAGTACGTTGATGTGTACTCATCCTTGCTTTACCACAAAACACCAGGTTGTCCACATTGCAACCACTGCTCAGGAGAAGATGAAGTCGTGGAAGGAGACTTCCAGGAGTTCCAAGACTACAACGAGTTCTAGGTGTGGGTTGGCGGCAACCCCCAGTCAGCTGCCTGTGAAGGCCCTATCTTTACTGAGTTTCGCTTAGCACTTTGATTTACCCGTTGAGTTGATGACTATGTGGATGTCTTTGACATCATGATGTAATAAGTTAATACTCTTTTATGTTATTATTCGAGCACTATGCGATGATGTTCATTTATGTAATCGCTGTGTACGTGAGTTCTGATCCTGGCATGTACATGGTTCGCATTCGGTTTGCCTTCTGAAACCGGGTGTGACATAAGTGGTATCAAAGTCGTGCTGACTGTAGGACCGCTGACCTAGAGTAGCACTGGTCGTACTAAGGACTATTGACCCTCATTCTCACCTTGACCTCTGGTGTCACTTCAAAAGTCGGTCACCTCGACCGACCCTATGTTCCACTACATATATATATATTATACCTTGCTAAAATTTTATTTTGTTCTGTCTATGGTCTACTTACTTGTCACATTAGTTCTGTTCTTACTCTTATGCTTACGGTGTCTTTTGTAGATGGCTCGTCTTAGACACACCGCTCGTAAGTCGGTGATCCCTTTCCTGCCGTCTCGCCTTGCGGAGCGTCCTCTGCGCCGCACCGTGTCCGGTCAGTCGAGTCACCTAGAGAGGCTGCACCACCGCCTGTGTGAGGAGCAGGAGCGCCAGCGTCAGCAGAGGGAGCAGCAGGGCTCTTCCTCCCCACCTGAGCAGGAGGTGGAGTCCGTGAGGCGCCGCTCCCCTGTTCCTCAGCTGGAGGCGCCCCCTGCACCACCGCAGGACGCCCCGGCTGTTGGAGGAGCTAATGGAGGAGGTCCTGGAGGAGACCCCAATGGAGACGACGACGATGGCTCAGACCATAGTACTGAGCCCTTTGAGCCGCAGGAGGCGGAGGGATGGGTCGCCCGACCCATCACCCGTGACGCCGCTCGCAGTTGTCACTTCCACGACGCACTCGACACCTTGTTGCGTCGGGCCTTCGACTGGCACACCTGGTCGATCGAGTATCGTTGTGTAGTCTACCAGCACAGTCGCGGGAGGTACCCGGACCGCTGAGAGGCTACCTGCCTAGTACGCCGTCCGGAGGATGACCTCTGGAGTGCAGAGGCCTTTTCGGAGCATTACTCCATCTCCGAGAGGGACACTGCGGAGGCGGCTATGCAGGACGCAGCATGGCGTGCACTCTCCCAGTACTGTTCCTTATTCAGTGGGGTGGCCGACGGTCTTAACCTTAGGTACTACCCCCGCCGTCCTACTGGTAGCACAGAGAGTGTGGTTGTCTCGCCTATTGGTGAGGATAACCCTAGGTTGAGCCGCACAGTCAACCTAGTCGCTGTGCTTAACACCGAGCTGGACCACTCTTTGGATGAGTTGAGCAGGGCTCGAACGGAGATTGCTGAGTTGCATGCTGAGCTGGCAGAGCGCCACCACCAGGAGGGTGGTTCCCCCGCTCTTGTTGGGACTCAGCACCCTTACCGCTCGCCGCCACGTGGTCACCACACCTATGGTTCCCCTGCCTGTAGGACCAGGGTAGATCTGGATCCTTAGATCGTTAGCGTCGAAGTTTGTAATAAATTCTTAAGTCAGGTGTCTCAGTCTTAGATAGTCAGTTTAGTTTGCTTATCAGTTGCTTCCATGCTTGTTATGATGAACTTGTGCTGGATTTGAATCTTTGTAATGATTGTTGACAACATGTGGGCTTCCCCTACAGCTTGGTTTAGCTTGTGATGTTAATGAAGTCAGTTATTTAGTTGGGAAACCATTTACTTCTACTTTCCTTTTTATCTGAGAAGCTGTATTGGATCGTAATGGGGATCAGTGAAGTTCTGTGTTCACTCAGTGTCATGAAGAATTCTGTATACCCTTTTCTTATGCTGAAGGATTCTAAGATCAATGTTGATGTGTGAATGTCTTCCACAGATGTCTGACAACAGACGTCGAGGTAACAGGCGTCTTCAGCAAGAGCCGCGTGTCCAGCAGGAGGAACCCTAGCAACACCGAAGGTAGCCTCCCCCGCCACCCCCGATGACAATGGAGCAGATGTTCTTGATGCAAACTCAGGCAGTGCAGGCTATTGGGCAGACTCTGGCAGCCATGCAGTAGGCTCAACAACAACCCCAACCCCAGTTACAAGTGCAGATGCCCCAGATGCCACGAGACAAACGTGGCGAATTAATGAGAGGGCACCCTCCTATCTTCGCGCACTCTGTCGACCCCATGGATGCGGAAGACTGACTGCATGCAGTGGAAAGGGAACAGCGCACCGCCCAATGTGACGACAGGGAGAAGGTTCTGTATGGTCCCCGCCAACTAAGGGGAGCAGCCTAGTCATGGTGGGAGTCCTACCTCGCCACCCATGCCGACCTCGAAGCCATCACCTGGGAGGAATTCAGAGAGAATTTCCGCAGGTACCATGTTCCAGAGGGACTGATGATCATGAAGAAGGAGGAGTTTCTGGCTCTGAAGCAGGGACCCCTGTCTGTTAGTGAATACAGGGACAGGTTTCTGCAGCTATCTCGTTATGCACCTGAAGACGTCAACACTGATGCTAAAAGGCAGTACAGGTTCATGAGGGGTTTGGTGGATCCCCTGCATTACCAGCTGATGAACCACACCTTCCCCACCTTCCAGCACCTGATCGATAGGGCAATCATGACCAAGAGGAAGCGCAAGGAAATGGAAGATCGGAAGCGCAAGATGAGTGGACCACAGTCCGGGAGCAACAACCGCCCCCGCTTCTCAGGCAGTTCATCTCAGCAAGGCAAGCCTGGTCACCCATAGGGATACCAGCATTAGAGTCAGCGCCCGTACCAGTAGTAGTATCAGAGGCAGTACCCACAACAGCAGCAGTATCGTCAGAACAGCCAGCAGGGAGGTAACCAGTATTAGAGGCAGAACAACCAGGCACCTCGCCTTCCTGCCCCAGCAGCGAATCAGAACAACCAAGCTGCCCCAGCACAAGGAGGAGGCATAGGATGCTTCCACTTTGGAGAGCAAGGTCACTGGGCGATGCATTGCCCAAAGAAGATGGTGCAGCAGCAGACAAACCCCAATGCTCCAGCAAGGCAAGGTGTACCTCAACAGGCAACAAGTAATCGTGGCCATGCGTACAACCGTGGAAAGGTGAACCACTTGGAGGCCGAAGCGATCCAGGATGCACCAGATGTGGCAGTAGGTATGTTCTCAGTTGAATCTCATCCAGCAAAAGTGCTATTTGATACTGGTGCAACTCATTCATTTGTCACTGCAACATGGGTAGAAATGCATAACATCTCAGTAGAGTCAATGATGCCACCCATGAGGGTTAATTCGGTCGGTGGTAAAGTGCAAGCAGATAAGATATGCTCAAATGTAACGGTGGAAATAAGGGGGATAGGGTTCCCCAGCAACCTAATAGTAATAGACACTCCTGGGGTAGATGTCATCCTAGGGATGAATTGGTTAATGAAGTATGAAGCGAATGTTAGTTGTGACAAGAGGACCATAACATTGAAGTCCCCGCCCGGAGAGAAGGTAGTGGCTGAGCTAAGGATGCCTAAAACAGCGAAAGGTGATTGTCACCAGATTTCGGTTGATAGCAAGGAGGCCAACCCGCTCGAGGCTATCAGGGTTGTGTCGAACTTTCCAGATGTGTTTCCCGAGGAACTACCAGACATGCCACCCCAGAGAAAAGTCGAATTTGCCATAGAGATTATCCCTGGCACCACCCCCATTTCTAAAAGAGCCTATCGAGTGTCTGGGCTAGAATTGGTGGAACTCAAGAAACAGATAGATGAGCTGTTAGAGAAGGGTTACATCAGACCAAGTACCTCGCCTTGGGCCGCTCCAGTATTGTTTGTAGAGAAGAAAGATGGTACCAAAAGGATGTGCATAGATTACAGAGCCCTGAATGAAGTCACCATTAAGAACAAGTACCCCCTGCCAAGGATAGAAGATCTGTTTGACCAGCTCAGAGGTGCCAGTGTATTCTCGAAGATAGATCTGAGATCAGGTTACCATCAACTCAGAATCCGACCCTCAGACATACCGAAGACAGCATTCATCACCAAGTATGGGTTATATGAGTATACAGTTATGCCCTTTGGTCTGACAAACGTGCCAGCCTTCTTTATGTATCTGATGAACAGTGTGTTCATGGACTACCTAGACAAGTTTGTGGTAGTGTTCATCGATGATATTCTCATATACTCTCAAAGTGAGGAAGAACATGTGGAACATTTGAAGATGGTATTGCAAAGGCTACAAGAGCATCAGTTGTATGCCAAGCTGAGTAAATGCGAGTTCTGGATTCATGAAGTCTTGTTTTTGGGTCACATAATAAACTAAGATGGGTTAGCGGTGGATCCAAAGAAAGTAGCAGACATTCTGAACTGGAAAGCACCGAAGGATGTTCGTGGAATCAAGAGTTTCATTGGAATGGCCGGATATTATAGGCGTTTCATTGAAGGCTTTTCAAAGATTGCTAGACCAATGACAATGTTGCTAGCGAAGAAAGTTGAGTTTAAGTGGACCCAAAAGTGCCAAGAGGCATTTGAAGAACTGAAGAATAGATTGACTACAGCACCTGTGTTGGTTCTGCCTAATGTTCACAAGCCATTCTCGGTGTACTGCGATGCTTCCTACACTGGATTTGGATGTGTGCTAATGCAAGAAGGAAGAGTTGTAGCGTACTCATCTCGACAGCTGAAGATCCATGAGAGAAATTATCCCACACACGACCTGGAGTTGGCAGCAGTGGTTCATGCTTTAAAGACATGGAGACATTACCTGTATGGGCAGAAGTGCGACATCTACACAGATCACAAAAGTCTGAAATACATATTCACCCAGTCAGAGTTAAACATGAGGCAGCGAAGATGGTTGGAATTGATCAAGGACTACGAGTTGGAGATACATTATCATCCAGGCAAAGCCAATGTTGTTGCAGATGCTCTGAGCAGGAAGAGTCAAGTCAATATGATGGCCACGTACCCAATGCCATATGAGTTAGCCAAGGAGTTCGACAGACTGAGTCTCGGTTTTCTGAACAGTACACAAGGAGTAACAGTGGAACTAGAGCCCACCCTAGAGCGGGAGATCAAAGAAGGGCAGAAGGATGATGAAAACATCAACAAGATCCGGCAGCTGATCTTAGAAGGAAGAGGCAAGGACTTTCGAGAGGATGAAGAGGGAGTAATATGGTTCAAGGACCGATTGTGTGTCCCCGACATCAAACATATTCGGGAGCTGATCCTCAAGGAAGCTCATGAGACAGCCTACTCCATACACCCTGGAAGTGAAAAGATGTATCAAGATTTAAAAAGGAGGTTTTGGTGGTATGGCATGAAAAGAGAAATCACAGAATATGTCGCCATCTGTGATAGCTGTCAAAGAACCAAAGCAGAGCATCAGAAGCCCGCGGGACTGTTGCAGCCATTGCAAATGCCCCAGTGGAAGTGGGATGAGATCGGGATGGATTTTATAGTTGGCCTACCTCGTACCCGGGTCGGCTATGATTCCATCTGGGTGGTTGTGGACCGCTTAACAAAGGTGGCCCATTTCATACCTGTGAAGACAACGTACACCGGGGCAACATTAGCTGAGTTATACATGTCCCGGATAGTCTGCCTACATGGTGTGCCGAAGAAGATAGTGTCAGATCAAGGAACACAGTTCACCTCTCATTTTTTGCAGCAGCTACAAGAAGCTTTGGGCACGCATTTGAACTTCAGCTCGGCTTATCACACGCAGACAGACGGTCAGACTGAAAGAACTAATCAGATCCTAGAAGATATGTTGAGAGCCTGTGCATTGCAAGACAAGTCAGGATGGGACAAAAGGTTACCTTATGCAAAATTCTCCTACAACAATAGTTAACAGGCCAGCTTGAAGATGTCACCGTTTCAGGCGCTCTATGGACGGAGTTGTAGGACTCCGCTGCATTGGGACCAGCCTGGAGAGAGACAGGTGTTTGGCCCTGACATTTTGCTTGAAGCCGAAGAGAATATCAAAATGGTTCGGGAGAATCTGAAGATAGCACAATCAAGACAGCGAAGCTATGCTGACACAAGAAGAAGAGAGCTGAGTTTTGAAGTGGGAGATTACGTCTATCTGAAGGTGTCGCCTATCAGAGGAGTCAGAAGGTTTGGAGTCAAGGGCAAGTTAGCGCCCCGGTACGTTGGACCATATCAGATTCAAGCAAAGCGTGGAGAAGTGGCCTACCAGGTCAACCTACCAGAAAGTCTGTCGGCAGTGCACAATGTATTCCACGTGTCGCAATTGAAGAGGTGTCTGCGAGTACCAGAAGAATAGTTGCCAGTGGAGGATTTGGAAGTCCAAGAGGATCTGACATACATAGAGAAGCCAACGCAGATTCTGGAGTTTGCAGACAGAGTCACCCGGAGGAACACCATCAGAATGTGCAAAGTCAGATGGGGTCACCACTCTGAGGAAGAAGCAACCTGGGAACGAGAAGATGATCTGAAAGCCAAATACCCTGAACTCTTTGCTGACCAACTTTGAATCTCGGGGCGAGATTCTTTTAAGGGGGATAGGTTTGTAACACCCGGAATCTAGGGGTATAAAAATCTCTTCTATAATATTCACCAAGTTCAGGTTTTAATAAAAACCCTAAGGGACCAATGGTTGTTGCATCATGTTGGAAGGCATTTATTTTTTGTTTGATGAATGGTTTGCTTGATCTTTCATTTAATCAATGATTTTCACATGATGTCAAACTGAAATGATAAGAAAAAGAGAAAGAAATCAGCCCCACCTCCCCTTCCCTGGCCCATTCGGCCGGCCCACCCCAGCCCCCTTCTCCCCATCTCCCCCCCCCCCCCCCCCCGCTCGGCCCAGTGCCATTTTCCCCTCTCCTGGGCCCACGCGAAGCGTGGCCCAACTCCCAGCCCATCCCGCGGTGGCGCGCCCAGCCTAGCGTGCGGCCTACCGCGCCCCCCAGCTCCGCGCCTTCGCTCTGCGCCGGCCCACGCAGCCCAGCCGCGGCGCGCCCAGCGCGCACGTCCGCGCGACCGCGCGTGGAGCGCCCAGCGCGCCCGCCGCCGCTGCTCAGCGGGCCCACGCACCAGGGAGCCAGCTCGCCAGGACGCCAGGCTGCTCACTGTACATCTTCCTGAACGGCTCTGCGTAGTTTTTTTTGCCCACGACGCCTCCAAAACCGAACCGCCCGCGATTCTTGCGCAGTTTCTCACCCACCGCCGCCGTCTCTCCTCGCCTCGACCCCGCTCTCCGCCTCGCCAACTTCGCCGTTGAAGTGTCGCGTCCCGTCGCTGGAGTGTCGCGCCGCCGAGGTGAGCTCGCCCCCTTCCTCTCTCCCCTAGCCTTTTTCCTGTCGCTATTTGTGGAGCGAGCGCTTCACCTACGCGTATCCCCTCTCTCCTCCCATGGCCGACGCGGCCATCGCAGTGGCACCGCGGCACCCTGCACGCGAGGCATCCTGCGCTGCGGCCTGGCTCCCAGCCGCTGTGCCCCATGTGCCCTGGATGCAGCCCGCCTTGTAATGCCATCTTCCCTGCGTGGCAGTGGCGCGGAGCCGGGTGGCCGTGCTCCGGCCATGGCTAGCCCTCTGCGGTCGTCCCCCAGCCATGGCGCAGCCCGCGTGGCCGTCCCCTCGCCGAGCCAGCCAGCTGCGGTCGCACGGCCAAGGCCCCTATGCCCCTGCTCTAGCGAGCCCGCCCAGACCAGCGAGACTACCTTCCCCATCTGAGCCTGCCCCGGCCGTTCGTCTACCCTCGCTGTGCCTCGGGATCGCTGTTAGCCATGTCGTGCACGTCAAATCGCGCGCGCGCAGCGCCTCACCGTGCTCTCGCAGCCGTCATCGCGCAACTAGTGCACGCACTCGCGTTCGCTTACGCGCAGTGCGTCGACGGGACTTCCGTCCACGCTCATCTACCCCTCGACTACCCCTCGTCTACCCCCGTGTGCGTTCGCGTCGCTCGCCATCGCCCGCGCATCGCGCATTAAATCATCGCATGCCGTTCGCACGGGTCGTCGTGCGCTTTAGTGCACGTTAATAATTCGCCTCACCTAGAATAGCTCGCGCTAATTAAATACATATTTAAACAACGGTTATTTGAGTAGCAAACTAATCGGGACTAAGTAATAATTTTACCTGGCATATGATTAATGTCTGTCAATATGATTAAGCCGAATTAAATATTATAGCTCATATCCGCTTAGTGTAAACGTGATATCCCTCGACCGTAGAGTCGGTCGTCTCAGTTCCTTTCTCGCGTAGTCATAGATGTGAATTCTATGTCGCGTACATATTTATTTGATCTATATTTTTGCATGGTGTATTGTTTCCTTCCGTTTCAAGAATGTTGGATGTATGTTTGCACTCGCGTAGATATTGGGTCGTTCGTGGAGTCTGAGAGAATTGCTGGAGAAGACCCTGAGCAGCAGCAACTTGGTGAAGGCAAGTGTCCCTTGACCTATCTATGTCCTATGCAAGTCTATAATTCACTCCCCGCATTTATATCTTTATACCTAAGGATTGACTAGCTTTTGTTATCCATGTCCTTGTTTACCTATTTGGGTTGGATTATTATTATTGTTTAGCTTTATGTTATTGCTCAACACTAATCAATGAACATGATGAGATTTACCAGTGATATGTTGTTTCCCTTTTATTATGATGTTATACTTGTGGCCTTTAAGGGGGCTCGAGCAGTTTCTCGAGTGCCTCTCCGTAAGGACTTGTTCGTTGAGAGACCACCCGGGATAACAGTGCAACCATGAGGGTGAAATGGGAGGCCCTTAGCTAATTAATTAGAGGAACTAGAGGTGTAGTTGCTTCGCCATCGTGCCGTCAATGGGGTCCAGGCACAGTGCTTGTTCTGCCGAGGCTGGGTGTCGAGGTTCTTTCATTTTGCTTTTGTTAGTCACCCCCCTGCGGGGAGGGGTACTGTGTTTATCAAACTGGAGAATGGGGAGTCATGATCCCCGGGCAAAACGGGAATCACGGCTCATGGGTAAAGTGTGCGACCTCTGCAGAGGGTAATGAAACTGATATATCAGCCGTGCTCATGGTTAAGAGCAGCCTTGGGATCCTCTTTGATTAGAGATACTCCGGATATACCTCAGATGATGACTTTAATGATGATGGTTAATGATGGTGACTTTAATTATGTATTCTGGTATTTCCTCTCTAAGGAGGTACTTTTTGGGATTATAACTTGGGTTTTATGATAAAATCTGGCTTCTACTAACAATAAATACCTGACCAACTAAAAGCAACTGCTTGAGCCTAACCCCACATAAAAGCTAGTCCACTTCAGCCAAACGGGGCATTTGCTGAGTACGTTGATGTGTACTCATCCTTGCTTTACCACAAAACACCAGGTTGTCCACATTGCAACCACTGCTCAGGAGAAGATGAAGCCGTGGAAGGAGACTTCCAGGAGTTCCAAGACTACGATGAGTTCTAGGTGTGGGTTGGCGGCAACCCCCAGTCAGCTGCCTGTGAAGGCCCTATCTTTACTGCGTTTCGCTTAGCACTTTGATTTACCCGTTGAGTTGATGACTATGTGGATGTCTTTGACATCGTGATGTAATAAGTTAATACTCTTTTATGTTATTATTCGAGCACTATGCGATGATGTTCATTTATGTAATCGCTGTGTACGTGAGTTCTGATCCTGGCACGTACATGGTTCGCATTCGGTTTGCCTTCTGAAACCGGGTGTGACAGTCACCCTCAGCGCTAGGAGTGGGCGTAGATCCCCTAGCTAGGACCTCCTCCGCCGCTGCGATGCCGCTTGACGCTGGCACCGCTGCCGCTGGATCCCCAGCTGGGGCATGGGAGGCCGGTGGCGCTGTCCTGGAAGCAGCTGGGAGCGGACCGCTGGCACCACCCTCAGTGGATCCTAGCTGCTGAGAGCCAGACCCGTCGGTGGGCCTGGTGTCTAGCAGAGGAGGCGTGGCCTTGGGAGCAGCGGAGGAACAAGCCCTGGAAAATAGACGATGGGTTAAGACTTGTAGGCATGATGATTAGGCTCGTGGAAAAAGGGACTACACTTACTTGGGGCCCTGGACTTTCCAGTGACCCTAGAAGCGATGCGATCGTCGCTCCTACTGCTGTTGTGGCTGCTGCTGCTGAGGTCGCTGCTGCTGCCCCTCCTGCTGCTGTTGCTGCTACTGGTGCTCCTGGGGGTGATCACCCCCGGATGGTGGTGGTGGCGGCGGGATCGGGGACTGACGCGCCCCTGCGCGCCGCGGGCCTGGGAGCTGGCCTCCTTGGTCCCACCTGCAGCCCTCTGGCGCTTCTGGGGGGCTCCAAAATGAGCGACCCGTCAGCGCGACGCAGCCTGCGTCGCCTCTCCTCCTCCAACCCCCCGGAGCTACCTAGGGCGGAGGCACTGCTTGCAGCCCCTTTGTCTTTGTCCAAGGGACTGGGGGCCATGGCGGGATTGGCGCTGGGAGTCACACTGACGGGCTGGGGACCCCTAGCTGGTGCATCAGAGATCTGGATCCCACGGAGGGGGTCCCGGCCGCCGGTCTGGCGAACCGCCACACCGCTGTCATCGAGGGTCGGCAACGTGGCCAGGATCACTGTCCTCAGGCCTGGGTCATCACAGAGCGTCGGGATGTCCTAGGGGAGTATCAGGGATTCAGGGACAAAAGTCTCCCCAGTAATCCCCCCACCAGGAGTTCCAGCTCGTCCCAGGATAGATTGGTACCTGACCCGCGCTGGATCCTACAGATGTCGTTCGGGCCGATGAACCAGCAGCACAGACGTGGCCTCCTCTGCAGCGGCATGATTCGGCGCTTCAGGAGATCACCGACCACGTGCATTGATGTCAGGCCACCCGTGGCCAAGACCTTGATCCTGTCCAAATGGGCAGGAACTCTAGCGAGAGGGATGGCTTGGTCCTCCATTGCTTGTGGTCGAGTGCTGGCACATTGGTCGGTAGGTTGAGGCGGTCGTTGGCCTCAGTTATGGCGATCACCCAGTCGTTGCGCCAGTTTTCCCACCTCGCACCACCAAAGGTGGGGATGTAGACTATGGCCGGATCTAGCCTCGTCTGAAAGTAGTAGGCACCAATGTGGTCCCTAGTCTTCCCAGACCTGACCAGCACGAAGAAATAGCAGAAGAGGGAAGTGCAGGGGGGGCACACCTATGAACATCTTGCAGAGGTGGACGAAGATTGCTGCCTGGAGGATGGAGTGGGGCGTAAGGTGTTGAAGCTAAAGCTTGAACTCCTCCAGCAGTAGCAGGAAGAAGGGCGAAATCGGCAGCGCCAACCCGCAAGAGATGTACGAGGTGAACAGCACAAACTCCCCGGTGGCGAGATCGCCAAGGGGGACAGTGCCAGCATGGATCCTTCCGACGAGCCCTAGCGCGCTCCACCCAAGCAGGCCATGCACCAGATTGAGCTCCTCCTCAGCCTAGAAGCGATCAGGATGACTGAGCGAAGCCATGGCGGGTGTGGCGGCACGGGCGTAGAGCAGAGGAGCACGAAGGCAAAGGGGCACAACCAATTGGGAGAGAATGCGAAAAGGTAACTGCTGCACGCAGGGTGAATCCTTTTTCAAGGAAACCTGGATCCTTTTCAGGGAAACTCTCATGCGCACCCCTGAATCGCCGTAGGAAATCCCGTTCGACGGGCACCTAGGGCACAGGCAGCCTAGTCTGTGACATGAGGGCCTAGGTCCATAGGTCATACAGCTTGTGTGCCGTATTTCGGGTGCGAAAAGAGCGGGGTGCGAACCGCCACACACGATAGCGCGCCTCCTTGGGGCCGCTGCAGAAGACAAAAGGATATTTTTAAAGCCAATGCAGCAGCAACAAGGCGCCTCGCGCGTGGCACGACGAAACCGCCAGGCGTGGGGGCCGTGGGTCAGTCAGCCGCGGGGACAGATATGGCAGTTGACGTGACCGAAGGTGATTGACAGTGGGTGCGTCAGCTGACGTGCTAAAACAGCGTGCCAATCACCGATCAGGCCATATTGAGGCAAAGTACAAGCTTTGGCCCCACCTGCAGGCTCGCATCCTCCCCTAAGGTGGGCCCGGGGGCCACTATCGGTACCCTGAAACTAGGGTACCCCTTACAGCTATATAAACGCAGTTCCCACGTGGCTATTTTTAGTCACGTGGTAAAAGAGCTATATGTGGGACCAGGCCATGACTCGCCCTAGCCTCGGGCGACTACTCTGGGCCAACAACAGCACCTAACCCCACCACATGGGCAGGTCCGGTACCACCGTGTGTCCAGAGAAAGTGACATACTCTGAGGCATCACCAGTGAGTCCGAACCCCCATGGGAAAGTACCGGACCCTATATATACGGTCCGGGCCTCCAAGTTTGGTCCAGGACCTCCACGTGTGCGAACCAGACCCCTAGAATGGATCTGGACCTCCCTGTATGGGGTCCGGGCCACCCACGGTGGGGTCCCAGGGTTCCAGGACAGAACATACTCGGGCCTTAATTAGGGCCCAGGCGGGGGTCTGGTGCCGACACGTGTCTAGACCTAGTCTGGTGGGATCCAGACCTTATCACATACACTCTTGCTCCCCACCCAGGAGGAGACCCGATGCTGCCACATGGCGTACTGCGCGCGGCGTAAGCCAACGGGCGGAGCCTGGCATGAAGCCTCTGGGCTACGCGCGTCTTTGCATTTATTACGGATAAGACGTGCGCCTGTCCATTCCAGTGACAGACGGCGTGCCTAGTATACGCTGCGTGGGTCGTACAGTTATTCACACGTTACCATATCAAGGATAATGACTCACCATTACTCGCGCGTTTCCAAGAAAAGGGTTACTGCCTATCAATGTTGCATGGACTACAGTCATCATGACTCTCGCTGATTGCTCATGCGTTACTAAGGCGGAGGGAATCTGAACGGCTCCCTTGTTTAGGTTTTAGTCAGCATTAATTATCCACATAATGTATTCCTTCCATTATGCTCCTGGGCCCGCATGTCAGAGCCCAGCATTCTTGTATGCACCTCCCTTGAACTATAAAAGGGAGGGGACACAGCGTTACGGGGGACACACGCTCAATACAACTTACAGATAGTGGAGGTAGGGTATTACGCTCCAGCGGCCTGAACCACTATAAACCCTCGAGTGTTCTTGTGTTCATCCAGAATTCACCAAACAGGCAAGCGCTTAGGCCCCCTCCTCATCTTAGGATTAGGGTGGGTGCATTCTGCCACCCGCCCGGAGGATTTTCTCTCCGACAGCATGTATAACCTAAAGTCCCTTGGTTTTTCAAGTATAAGAAACGGCTAAGAAATTGCATCATACAACCTGAGTCTCTAGAATATTAATGTAGTTAAGAGACAATATATATAGAAAGTTATAAAGAGATGAGCTCTTCGTGAAGAGTCTGTCTCTTGTTTTTTTTTTGCACTTAACTCTTTAGAGACTACTCAAGAGACCCCTCAATTAATGGGGTTGTACGTGCCCTTAAGCGGTGTCTTTTGAGTTGTAGCTTTTAGAGCATTTCTAAAAGGGGCTCTAAACATGGCTCTATTTTTAAATATAGGGCTCATGACCATAAAACATTCTTCAACAACGTTGTCCATGCCGTACATGTCGTTAACGGTCTTATTTCATAAAAAAATCATCAAACAACTATAAGAATCGGTCTCTTAGATCCTAAATATAATACCTCGTATATTGAAGCCCTATCATCATTTTCTCTTAATCTTGAACTAATTATTTTCTAATAACATGATTTATTTCCTAATTAGCACCATTTAATGTCTAACTGTTGAGTAAAAAAATTGAGACCTTAAACATTTTAAAACGTGGTCCTATTTCAATTTTTAGGACTCTATTTTAGAGCTCCTTCTTGAAGATGCTCTTAGAGTTTTTCTGAAAAGCTCGAACCAGCTCCAACAAATAAAATTGTTTGTGCGCGTTCTGGGTCTGAATGGTGTGCTTAGTGGGTGTAAGATTTATATCGATTCAGACAGAACATCCATACATCCAGGCTTCGGTGGCTCGTGCTTTCGATACCTTGTTGCTCAATACTAATAGTATAGGCTACAAGCGAGCGAGAGAGGGAGGCGCTCACAAGTCTCTTATTCGTGGCTAGACCTAAGGACTACGAGTTTGGTGCTCTCTATTAAGCCTTGGGCATCGTGGTGGTTCTCTCCTTGGCTTCGGCCTCCGTGGTCCTCCAGACCTTCTGGTGTGGTCGCCCGTCCGTCTGCGTGAGTCTATCCCTCGTGCATCAAACGACCTCCCCTTTTTATAGGTCAAAGTGGAGTTGGCTATCGGTAGCTTCTCAAGGAAGGAGCTACAACAATGTGGTAGAATGGGACGTTCTATCTTGGTAAAGTCGTGTTTGTTCACATGCGCCTCAGTCGTCCAGGCTTCCCTGGTCATGCTCTTTATGGCTAGCAACATGGGTGGCGAAGAGCTCCGGCATCATCATTATCGTCTATGTGCCTCGCCAACCCCTGGCCTCCGTAGCCTAGGTCTTGGCACGACCCGTCGTGTTGCGGATCCTATAGGCGGCTAATGCACTCAGGTCTAGGCTTGATAGGTCATGAGTTGTCCACAGGCCTAGGGGCTGTAGGCCATGAGTGGAAGGTGAACCGACTCTCCCTTTGTGGCTCGGTGCTAGGTGCAATTAATGCCTCTTACGTTGGGTCAGTCCTGGGTCAGGCGTGAAATCCACTCAAGTGGCTTCCTCTCAATCCGCTTGTTCCCTCTTCTGGCCTCGCCTCGCCTGACCCTAGGCTCGGTGCCTTGGGACTTATCTAGGGGCGGGTCCTTCTAGGGCAAACCTTTCGCTCACCCTTATACTAACTAGTGGGCCCTAGTGGATTAGGGATCTTTTTCCCAACAGTAGTCCCTGAGCCCTTAGGGATATTTTTCCCGATGGTAGCCCTTGAGCCCCCGAGGGGAGAGTGTCTCCCCTTGGGTCGGGTGCCATTTGCCTCGATCCTTTGGTCGTGCACCCCCATTTAGTCACAGGGATTCAAAGGGAAATGTGCCTTTGTGCCATTTCTAAGTTGTTTTGGTGATTAACTGCCCAACACACCACTTTGAACTAACCATCTTGATATGAGCACAAGCACAGGTGTAGAAGAAAGCAAATTGAAGATATCAAGTCCAAGAGAGCTCAAACATGGACCCAAATATGCAATCTTGTGTAAAATGGAATAAGAGTGAGGTTTACACTTTTAAATGTGTTGCATAGGTCCTTTATAATGTTTCAAGTACTTGTGTTTGGGCTCTAACACATACTGTAGAGAAAAGGCTCTCTTTGGGTTTGAGTTTGCACATATTGCAAATCTTTTTGAAAAGATAAGGAAAAGGTATGATTCTATCACTTAGTCAATTGTTTTAGTTACTGACTATGTCTGTCTAGGTGCTAGGGATCATCTCAAGTCAAGCCAAAAGAATTTAAAGGAGATTGACACAAAAGAGAACTTAGGCTGGTCTAGGTAGCATCAGACAGTCCAATGCCACCCACTGGATAGTCCGGTGGCTGTACGACTGAACTGCCCAGCCTCGGCCTTGGCTGAGCCTCATTGGCTATAATTCACTGGACAGTCTGAGCTGAGCATTGGATAGTCAGTGTGATGGGCGGCCAACGGCTATCGGCCATGTCAGTAGGCTCCAAAGAACCTACTCCTTGCTGAGAAGGCCACGTAGTCTGGGTCACTTTCAACTCTCTCTCTCTCTCTCTCAAACGAGCACTTAGACTGGTTTAGTGCGTCTTCTTAATCTCGAGGGTCACTCAAACTCTACATGGATCACCACACAATTATGTGTCTCTTGCTATCTCTACAAGTTACTTGACAGTATAGAAGGAGATGAAGAAAGTAGCTAGGCTTGAGTCTATTCACATTCTATTAGCCTATGTTGCTCACCATTCTTTTAAGCTCTATCAAATGGACGTGAAGAGTGCCTTCCTCAACGGGGCAATGAAGGAGGAGGTATACGTAGAGCAATCCGTTGGCTTTGAGGGCGACAAGTACCTTGACCATGTGTATAAGCTCTCTAAGGCGCTCTATGGACTTAAGCAAGCCCCAAGAGCCTGGTATGAATGCCTTAGAGATTTTCTTATTTCTAATGCTTTCAAGGCCGGGAAAGCTGATCCTACTCTTTTCGCTAAGACTTGCAATGGTGATTTTTTATATGCCAAATATATGTTGATGACATAATATTTGGTTCCACTAAGCAAAAGTCATGTGAGAAGTTTAGTAGGGTAATGGCATAGAAATTCGAGATGTCTATGATGGGAGAATTGACTTACTTCCTCGGATTTCAATGAAGCAACTCAAGGAAGGGGCATTCCTCTCTCAATTGAAGTACATACAAGTATACGAAATAAGTTTGGGATAAAGCACACAAAGCCTGCTAAGACGACAATGGGAACTGATGGACATTTGGACCTCAATGCGGGAGGTAAGTCCATAGATCAAAACGTATACTGGTCTATGATAGGTTCCTTGATTTATCTTTGTGCAAGTAGACCAGATATTATGCTTTCTATTTGCATATGTGCTAGATTTCAATCTGACCCCAAGGAATGTCACCTTATGGTTATAAAGCGTATTCTTCGATATTTAGTCCATACACATTACATCGGGTTCTAGTATCCTGATGGGTCTACCTTTTACTTAATTGGATACTTAGACTCCGACTATACCGGGTGCAAGGTCAATAAGACGAGCACATCAGGGACTTGTCAGTTTCTAGGAAGGTCCCTGGTGTCTCGGAGATCAAAGAAACAAATATACATTGCCCTATCCATTGTCGAGGCTGAGTATGTTGTACAGGTCAGTGTTGTGCGCAACTATATTGGATGAGGCAAACCCTTTGGGACTTTGGCTACAATCTGAACAAAGTCCCACTCCTATGTGATAATGAGAGTGCAATCCGCCTGGCGGATAATCCCGTTGTACACAGCCGCACTAAGCACATAGACATTCGACATCACTTTCTAAGAGATCACCAGCAAAGGGGAGATATCAATGTTTGCCATATTAGCACCGGTCACCAGCTAGCTGAAATCCTGACCAAGCCTTTAGATGAGAAAATGTTTTGTAAGCTACGTAGTGAGCTAAATGTCTTAGATTCGTGGAACTTGTATTGACCTATAGCATATATGTCTTTCTATGTTTTTGATCATGTTATTTTAAGATTAATTGTGTATTTTGGGTGCTCAAGTTGTAAAACATCATCCCTAGACCTCACGTCCTTGTGCAAATAATGCATATGTTTAGGGGGAGGATATGCTACAACTTGACCCTTTGAGACTAATGTGTTTGCTTAAGTAATTTTGATGTAGTCTCAAAGATAAATTGAAAGGGAAATGGTGAACTTGGACAAAGAAATAGACTTCCATTGCGTAACAGTATCATTGTACCATGTTCAAGTTGCCCTTGGTGTTCATTGCCTTCTTACCCTTGATTCGCAATTTTTGGTAAGGCAATGAGGTTTTTAAGGCCACTGGTTTCTTTGTTTTGTTTCTTAATGCCAAAGTGGGAGAAACTAAGGCCAAAGCAACTAGATCAACCACCACTTGTGAATTTCAAAAATTATTATGTTTAGAACTTATCTTTTGATCAAAACCCTCTCAGCAGCAAGAGGAGCCCACAGATTGCAAACTTCTCTCTTGTGGGGGGAGAAATCTTTATTATGGGAAATAGGGGGGAGCTCTTGCCTTTTGATGAAAACTAGTCTTGAAAAAATGTCTTGATTGGCAAAACTAAAGTGTTTTTGACTTAGATGTAAGAAAATGAATTTGTTTTGCGAAAATAAACCAAATATGCCAAATCATATACTTATTGTAAGTTGCTTTTGGTGTGTTGGCATAAATCACCAAAAAGAGGAAGATTGAAAGGGAAATGTGCCCTTGGGCCATTTCTATTTGTTTTGGTGATTAAATGTTCAACACATTTCTATGAACTAACAACTCCTCATATGAGCATGAACACAGGTGTTTGTAAAGCAAATTGAGGAATATAAGAAAAGGCACTTTTGGGCTTGAAAGTGGGCATACTACAAACTTCTATGGTTCAAAATGATGAAGGTATGTTTCTAGCATTTAGTCAATTGTTTTATATGCTAATCATGCTTGTATAAGTACTAGGAACCATATGAAGTCGAGCCAAAAGAACCAAAAGGAAACTAGCACAAAAATGAAGAAGATGGGCTGGTCTAGGCAGCACCGGACAATCCGGTGCCACCCATCGGACAGTCTAGTGTCTGTACGACCGAACATGCCAATCTCGGGCTTGGCCAGGCCCCGCTGGCTAAAATTCACCGGACGATCCACGCGGAGCACTAGACAGTCTGGTGTGAAGACAGCCAATGGCTATCAGCCACGTCAACAAGCAGGCAACGGTAAGATGGAGCACCGAACAGTTCTGTGCCGGTCTGAAATGGAAATTGACCAATCAGGGATCTTCTGATTGTTGCATTGTGTAGTGTCCGGTGTACACCAGACAGTCCGGTGCACACACAGACAGGGAAGGTTGATTGCTTCCCAAATGAAGCTTCAATGACTCCTAGGTCCCTTGGGCTATAAAAGGACACCCTAGGCGCCATGGAGCAGTACCCAAACATACTTTGAGCACACTACAACTCTGAAACTCCGTGACCACGCTTTTGATTTATTAGAGAGAGATTGGAGCATGTTCTTAAGTTGTGACTCTGTCATTTTGATTCTCACGCTCTCTTCTTTGCTTGTGTGTGTGGTATAGCTGCGATTGTGCTCATGTGTGCGTTTCTACTCCCCTCCTTACTCTAGATTTAATTGTGATCATTTATGTAAGGCGTAAGAGACTCCTTTGTGGAGAATCCTCACAACAAGATATTTATATAAGGGAGACAATTGTGGCACTCAAGTTTGATATTTGAATCACTTGAGGGGGGTTGAGTGCAACCCTTGACCAAATGAGGTCACCACAACGTGGAGTAGGCATTGGCCGAACCACGATAAAAATCAATGTGTCTCGTGTCTATTTTACTTATTGTGGTTACTATCTTCTTGGTTCTCATACTCACTTGCAATATTGCTCCTAAGTTTAATATTCATCTTAAAGGAGCAATCAAGTGAAGAGTTCTTTTTTATTTCTCTATTCTCATCCTAACTTGGTATTAGTTCTCACTAACACATTTTGTAAACCAAGTTTGTGTTGTTTAGAGCTAATTTTCTAGGATCGCATATTCACCCTCCTCTAGGTGCTCTCAGTTGGGCAAAGAGTGTTTGATATCGAACAAATATGTAGTGGAAGTTGTGCCTTTGCCTTCAACCCCATTTCCCTTTCAATCTAAGACTAAGTATAGAAATACACTTGGAAGCATATTAGTCTTAGCTTTGGCACAAAAAGAATAAGATATAAATATTTGTACCAAATGAAAGAGATATGCCATGATCAAATGTATGAAATGAGCAATGTGTGCAATATTTCAATCAAGGTTTCGAGAATCTAAGACATTCAGTTCATTCCTAAGCTCACAAAATCTATCTTCATCTAAGGGCTTGGTGAAGATATCGGCTAATTGTTTGTGGGTGCTAACATGGTCAATAACGATATCTCCCCTTTGTGAGTGGTCTCTCAGGAAGTGGTACCATATGTCTATGTGCTTAGCGCGGTTGTGTTCAACGGGTTTCTCCGCCATGTGGATAGCACTCTCATTGTCACATAGGAGAGGGACTTTGCTCAATTTGTTGCCATAGTCTGTAAGGGTTTGCCTCAACTAGAGTAGTTGTGCACAACAATGCCCTACAGCAATGTACTCGGCCTCAGCGGTGGATAAAGCTATAGAGTTTTGTTTCTTTGAAACCCAAGACACTAGGAATCTCCCTAGAAACTGACAAGTCCCTAATGTGCTCTTCCTGTCAACCTTACATCCGGCGTAATCAGCATCTAAATAACTAACAAGATCAAAGGTAGATCCCCTAGGGTACCATAGCCCAAGCTAGGAGTGTGAACTAAATATCTCAATATCCTTTTCACGGCCCTTAGGTGGCATTCCTTAGGGCTGGCTTGGATCTTGCACGCATGCATACAGAAAGAATAATGTCTAGTCTAGAAGCACATTAGTAAAGCAATGAACCTATCATCGATTGATTTACCTTTTGATCTACTGAATTACCTCTCATGTTGAGATCGAGATGCCAATTTGTCCCCATAGGAGTCATGACGGGCTTGGCATCCTTCATTCCAAACTTCTTGAGTATATCTCGAGTGTACTTCGTTTGGCTGATGAAGGTGCCTTCATAGAGCTGCTTGATTTGAAACCCTAAGAAATATTTCAATTCCCCCATTATGGGCGTCTCGAATTTATGTACCATGATTCTACTAAACTCTTCATAAGATGACTTGTTAGTAGACCCAAACATAATATCATCAACATAGATTTGGTATATAAACAAGTCCTTATCAATTGTTTTAGTAAAGAGTGTAGATGAGAGCACCTAGAGGGGTGAATAGGTGATCCTAGGAAAATTAACTTTAAACAAGACAAACTTGGTTTATAGCAAGTGTTGGTAGAACCAAAACCAAGTTGAGATGAAAACAGGTAGAGAGGAGAAAATAACTCTTCACTTGATTGTTCCTTTAAGTTATGTATCAAACTTGGGAACAATAACACAAGTGAATATGTGAGAACTATTTGAAATAAAACAATCACAATAAAGAAATGCACAAGTGACACGGTGATTTTATCCCATGGTTCGACCAATGCCTACTCCACATTGTGGTGACCTCCTTTGGTCAAGGGTTGCACTCAACCCCTCTCAAGTGATCCAAAGATCAAACTTGAGTACCATGGTTTTCTTCCTTATACCAAGTTTTTCCCTTTGTGAGGAATCTCCAGAAGTTAGAGTCTCTCACGTCTTACACAATTGATCTCAACCAAATACAAGAATAAGGGGGGTAGAAACACAAACAAGAGACAAAATCACAGCAAGACACGCACACAAGTCAAGAGAAGAGCGCAAGGGACAACGCAGCGGAGTTACAGCTCAAAACACGTGCTCGAATCTCTATCTAGCAAAGCAATAGCATGGTCGCAAGTTCTCGATGTTGTAGAGTGTTCAAAGAATGCTTGGTGTTGTGCTCCATTCGCTTAGGGGTCCTTTTATATCCCTAAGGGACCTAGGAGCTATTGGAGCTCCATTTGAAAAGCCCTTGTTGCCTTTTGTCTGTGGGTGCACCGGATCGTCCAGTGCACACCGAACACTGCACGGTGCAACAACTATGAATCTTCTGATTGGCTAGTTTCCACTTCTAAGGGCATTGGATCGTCCGGTGGGTGGCACTGTACTATCCCGTGCACCATGTGACAGTTGGCTCTGGCCGACGTGTCCACTAGCTGTTGGCTGGCTGACACACCAGACTGTCTGGTGATTTATAACCGACGTTCGCTGATTTTTCCCGTGAGCAGCCCCTTAGTCGGACTGTGCACCGGACTGTCCGGTGCTACGCAGACCAGTCCAACTTCTCCTTTCTTATTCAAAAATCTCTTTTGCTCCTTTTGGCTTGACTTCATAAAGTCCCTTGCACTTAGACAAATATGATTAGTACCCAAAACAATTGACTAAGTGTTCGGAGCTTACCTTTTTCACTTGGTACAGTATGGATTTGTGTTATGCCCTCTTTCAGGCTTAAAAGAGCCTTTCTATCAATTTGCTTTACGTACCTATGCTCATTGCTCATGTAAGATGATGTTAGTCTAAACATAATGTGTTGAGCATTTAATCACCAAAACAAAATATAAATGGCCCAAGGACACATTCCCTTTCAATCTCCACCTTTTTGGTGATTCATGCCAACACATCAAAAGCAACTCAAAATGCACTGACATATCCAAATGTGAGCCAAAGTGTGCAGATTAAAGTCAAACTAAAAAACAATTGAATTGTCATAGTATTTGGCATATTTGGATCATTTTTGCCACCACTTGGTTTGTTTTCGCAAAGCAAATTTACTTTCTTATCTCTATGTCAAAAGCACTTCGTTTTAGCAAATCAAAATATTTTTAAGAGTAGTTTTGATCAAAAGCCAGAAATTCTCCCTTTTCCCATAATCAAATTTCACCCCCCACAAGAGAGTAGTTTTTGCAATAAGAGGGTTTTGATAAAAAAACAAGTATACTCACACTATTTTTTTGAAAAAAAATCACAATTGGTAGTTGATCTAGTTGCTTTGTTCTTAATTTCTCCCCCTTTAGCATTAAGAACCAAAATGGAAGAACTAGTGGCCTTCAAAACCTCATTGCCTCACTAAAAATTGCGAATTTAAAGCAAAAAGGCAATAAACACCAAAAGGCAACTTGAACATGTTACCGTTTTGCAGTGGAAGTCTTGTTTGTTGTTCAAGTTCACCATTTCCCTTTCCATTTCACCTTTGAGGCTATACTAAAATCACTTGGGCAAACAAATTAGTCTAAAGCGCCAAATTGTAACATATCCTCCTCCTCGACATGTGCATCATTTGCACAAGGACTTGTGAGGTCCGAGGATGATGTTTTACAACTTGAACACCATAAATACACAATTAAACTCATAATGACATGATCAATAGCATAAAAACATATGTACCCTAAATCAATCCAAGTTCCGTGAATCTAAGACATTTAGCTCAATACGCAGCTTATGAAACCTTTTCTCATCTAAAGGCTTGGTAAAGATATCGACTAGCTGGTGATCGGTGCTAATGTGGCACATATCGATATCTCCCTTTTGCTGATGTTCTCTCAAAAAGTGATGTCGAATGTCTATGTGCTTAGTGTGGCCGTGTTCAACAGGATTATCCAACACACTCTCATTATCACATAGGAGTGGGACTTTGCACAAATTATAACCAAAGTCCCGGAGAGTTTGCCTCATCCATAGTAGTTACACGCAACACTGGCCTACAACAACATACTCGACCTTAGCGGTGGATAGAGCAACAAAAGTTTGTTTCTTTGAGCTCCAAGACATCAGATACCTTCCTAGAAACTGACAAGTCCCTGATATACTCTTCCTATCAACCTTGCACCCGACATAGTAGGAGTTCGAGTATCCAATCAAGTCAAAGGTAGACCCCTTAGGATATTAGAGCCCGATGTAAGGCGTACGAACTAAATATCTAAGAGTATGCTTCATAACCACAAGGTGACATTCCTTGGGATCAGATTGAAATCTAGCACATATGCAAACCGAAAGCATAATGTCCGGTCTACTTGCATAAAGATAAAGCAAAGATCCTATCATAGACCGGTAAGCCTTTTGAACTATGGACTTACCTCCCGCTTTGAGGTCCAGATGTTCGTCAGTTCCCATTGGCGTCTTAGTGGGCTTTGCGTCCTTCATTCCAAACCTTTTAAGTATATCTTGGATGTAATTGGTTTGAGATAGAAATGTCCCTTCCTTGAGTTGCTTTACTTGGAATCCAAGAAAGTAAGTCAACTCACCCATCATGGACATCTCAAATTTCTGAGTCATAACCCTGCTAAACTCTTCACATGACTATTGATTAGTAGAACCAAATATTATGTCATCGACATATATTTGGCATACAAACAAATCACCATTGCAAGTCGTAGTAAAAAGAGTTGGATCAACTCTCCCGACCTTGAAAGCATTAGAAATAAGGAAGCTCTAAGGCATTCATACCATTCTCTTGGGGCTTGCTTAAGTCCATAGAGCGCCTTAGAGAGCTTGTACACATGGTCAGGGTACCTGTCATCCTCAAAGCCATGGGGTTGTTCCACGTACACCTCCTCCTTGATTGGCCCATCGAGGAAAGCGCTCTTTGCATCCATTTGAAAAAGCTTAGAGAGAATGGTAAGTATCATAGGCTAACAAAATTGGAATAGACTCAAGCCTAGCTACAGGAGCAAAAGTCTCCTCAAAATCCAAACCTGCGACTTGAGCATAACCTTTTGCTATAAGTCTTGCTTTGTTTCTTGTCACAACTCCATACTCGTCTTGCTTGTTGTGAAACACCCACTTGGTGCCCACAACATTTTGCTTTGGACGTGGCACCAGGCTCCATACTCCATTTCTCTTGAAGTTGTTGAGCTCATCTTGCATGGCCAACACCCAGTCCGGATCCTATAAGGCTTCTTCCACCATGAAAGGCTCAATAGAAGAAACAAAAGAGTAGTGCTCACAAAAGTTTGCAATATGTGAATGAGTAATTACTCCCTTTAGAAGCTTATGAAGATTCTTCATCCTAACATGTGCTAGACGTCGATGCTAAAGTCAGCCCACGTTAGTCTTAGCAAGTAAATATGCACCTAGATCGATATTCTCTTTAGTAAATTCCACTAAATAAAGCTTGCCGTTAGAAATACCTTTAAATGCTAATGAACCATCACTCCTTCTAAAGACAGTTACATCAACATTTGTAAAATGACAGTTGTAACCCATATGACATAACTGACTTACAGAAAGCAAATTATAACCAAGCGATTCCACTAAGAAAACATTAGAAATTGAATGCTCGGTAGTGATGGCTATTTTAATCAAACATTTGACTTTGCCTTGTGTTGGGGACTTGTTCTCAAATGCTTCAGATTAAGAACAAGGCAACATACAAAGTGTTAAATGATAAAATCCTTCGTCCTTTAAAACATTATTTCCCTTCGGGATATAATGTATTCCGGACGAAGGTCACAAACAACATATCTTCGTAAGCACAATAAACTATAATGAAGAACTTATACGCAACATAAGAAGTAATATAAACATTTAAATATTATCACAACGTCATTTCTATTTTATTATCATAGAAAAATAGAAATGATTTCAGATTACAGATGTACCTTCGGATTGCAGGAAGGCAAAAGTATAAGGATGACGCAAAAGCAAATGCCAAGTTCATCTATTTATAGGCGTGGGACGCAGCCCATGTAAAATTACATCCATGCCCATTACACTTGCTAATGACTTATGAGAATCCATTAAGGCCTAAGCAGTCTTTTCATCTTTAAGTCGGTTCCCCTTTCTGCTATCGCGACGAAGCTTTTCTGCGCATAGCTTCGGCTGTGCGCCATCCTTCGTACAGCTTAGTAATCAGCCCGTCCTTCATCTCAATCCCCCTTCGTCTGGCTTAGGCTTCGTTCTAACTGTATTCCATGTTCATAATCTGAGTCCGAAGATACCTGTTCATATAATTCACTTGGAAAACATTGTCAAATTATACTTTTGAGGACCTTCGGAGGACGAAGGCCCCCAACAGTAGCCCCTCGCAATATTAATTTGTTAGTGATAAATTCAAATTGCGATATGGACGAAGGCCTTAAGCCGAAGGTCCGAAAAAACACCTTCCCTTTGCTAGAATAGCAAAAGTCACTGACACACGGGACCACACTGTTTCCGTCATATCGAGTGTATAAATAGGAGCCCGCCACATTTGATTTGGCACGCTCTCTTTGCCATCTGTTTTGCCTACTTATAAAGCTTTCTGCCCAAAAATATTTGTTTTCTTTCCTAGTTTTAAGCTTCGGAAGCGAGAAGTAAGATTTCCGAAGGGATGTCTGAGGAGAAGAAGGCTGCTGTCGAGATGAAGCTAAGTCTCTCTGAAGAGAAGAACCTGGGCTTTCTTGAAGCAATGTCGAAGACCAATACAGAAAAGATTACCAAAGAGATTTTAGAAGGTTTATCTGAAGATACTGATGACAGCGACAGTTATGATGTAGAAAGCGGCGGGGGAGAGTCCGAAGATCGACCATGGCGGCCAAGTCACTCGGTTTTCGGGAAAACCACTATTAAGCAGAGTCATATTGACAATATGAGGGGGAAATATTTTCGAGATGTGTCTATTGTGAGGGCTGATGCTGGAGAAAAAACCTCTCCTACCCCCGAGGAAAATGAGGTTGTGATCTTCCGAAGCTTTCTCAAGGCTGGGCTTCGGTTCCCCCTAAGCAGCTTTGTTGTCGAAGTGCTGAAGACTTTTCAAATCTACCTCCACCAAATTACTCCCGAAGCTATCATAAGAATGGGAATCTTTGTCTGGGCTGTGAGAAGCCAAGGTTTAGAACCAAATGCTAAAAGCTTTTGCAAAATTCATGAGTTGGTATACGAGACGAAGCCCTGGGGAAAAGAACAATATCACAACAACTTTGGTTGCTACAGCTTCGGTGCCCGCTCCGGGTCAAGCTGCCCCGTGCCAACCTTTCGGAAGAGGTGGCCCGGTGCCTGGATGACAGAATGGTTCTATGTAAAGAATGACTTGACAATGCAGGAAGATGTTAAGAGTATCATTATGCGCCCTATCTGGCAACGCTTCGGACTCCGAAAGCCGAAGGTTGAAATGGATGAAGCGGCCGAAGAATGCCAAAGAGCCTTCGGTGTAATCTGCTCTTTTATTGGGACAAGGGATTTGGTCCAAGAGCATATTGCCTTCAGAGTTTGGCCACTTGCAGGAAAGTGGGAAATGCCGAAGGAGACCATCAAAGAGTCTGACGAAGGTGAACTGGTCAGACTAAAATACACATTCAAATACGGAGATAAGTTTGTTGAACCGGAGGACGACTGGTTAAAAAGCATTGACACCTTAAGTGATGAACTGCTTGGGGTATACTCGAAGGCCGAGAATACTGCATTATCAGCGGCCTTCGGAGGCCGAAAGAAGAAGAGGCTCAACCGGGTATTTGATGCAATCGGGTTTGTCTACCCTGACTATCATTATCCGGTGCCAGGCCATAAAAGAAAAAATACTTCTCCTGCAAAAGAAGTTGCCTCAGGTGCTTCTAGTGAGCCAGCGCCGCAAAGAAAAAAGATAAAGGTGCTCACCCACCGGGCACGTTTTATTGAACCAGCCACAGTGCCTGAGTTTATTGGTGAAGTCTCTTTGGCCACTGAAACTACAGAACCAGCTCCAGTGCCGAAGATCGAAGAAAAAACTGAAGCACCTTCAGCAGAGAAGGCAGAAAAACCGAGAATTGAAGGACCAAAAATATTGGAAATCTTAAGTCCTTCAGCAAGTGTTGAGACGATAAAAAATCAAAAGGGCCCATCGGTGACCCCGAAAAGAAAAAGAATGGTGAACGTGCTAGATGTCTTGGAGACAATTAAGTCTTCAAGCATAACTCCAAAGAAGTCTGTTGAAACTTCGAAAACGGAAACTGAAATCTTTGCTGCTGAAGCTGGACCTTCAGAGCCCACGAAGGTAAAACCGTTGGAAACCGAGGAGGAAAAAATGATGGAGCCAATTTTAATTGAAGAGATCAGTACTGCTGCCCCCGAAGCATCCCCCAAAGTCCTTGATTATATTGTTCGACATGCTTCGGGGAAGAAGTTAATAGAAGAAGAATTTTTTGAAGCTAATCACTATGCAAAAGAATTGAAATATCCGAAGGGGGCACTAGTGTTTAATGGTACAGATGAAGAAGATTTCCTATACTGCCTGCCGGATAACAAAGAACTACTTGTCTGCCGGGAAATGGCCCGAAGCATGGGTTTTCCGAAGCTGGAGGCTGGCCTCTGTGCGATGACGAAGGACGATCTTGCGGACAGCCTTGCGTATAATAGCCTGAAGGTACGAGATCTGCGCATTTGAAAATTTTATGATTTGAAATCTATTGTTTTATTCTTATACTAACTTTTTACATATAGGGTTTAATACTAAGCAACGCGCTGAGAGTGCAAAAGAATGCCGAAGACGAGAGCTATGAAATTGCCTTCAACAACCTTCGAACAGAGGTTATTAAACTAAGGAACGAAGCCCTGGAAAAGGACAAAATTCTAGTTACATTGGTGGATAAAATAAAGGAGAACGAAGCTGCGTCTAAAGCACAAGTTGCAGCTCAAAAGCACGAGATTGACGATCTTCGGAAGCAATTGGCCCGAGCTAAAGAAGAACGCATACTTGAAGAAACGAGGCGGGAATGTAGCGACCAATGGGCCAATCATTTGGAAGGAACCGTTGAAGAGCTTCGGTCTTCTAAGAAAAGGTGCTACGAAAAATCCATGGAATGTGTAAAGAAAATAAAAACCAGCTTCGCCAGTGTTGGCGCATTTTCGAGTGAAGATTTTGTGAGAGGTAATCCAGAAGGACCGATCGAATGGATCAGCCACGAAGCTGAAGCCTTCGAAGAAATTCTAAACAGTCGTGGAGACATTTGCGCCTTCTCGGGTGCCAGGGGGATTGCTACTATACTGGAGAAAAAGGGCTGCGATCATGTTAAGGTTCTTGCACAATCCGAAGCCAGCTTATCCCCTGAAGATATTAAAGACCCCTCGGCCGAAGCTAGCCAGGCTGGTGGAAAATTTTTCACCGACGTCTGGGATAATGGTGGGCGAGAAATGGCCCGAGAAATTATTCAGAAAAGTGAGAAGGGTATTCATGACGCTAGAGAAGTAGCTAAGGCTGCTGACAAAAGCTCAGAGCCCGAAGGGCAAATAGGTATTAGCTAATGGTTTTTATTGTGTTGTAATTTTCGATTTTAAACTTCGTTTGCAATTTGTAATAGCAATGTGGCCGCATCCTGTCCTCCTTCAGATCCTACTAGAGCGTCTCCAGGCCTTCTCCCGAAAGGAGACGAAGAAATTAAAAGGATGGCTGAAGCTATCATGGATGAAGTTGTTAACCGACTCCTGAACGAAGCTGCAGAAGTTGTTTTGAGAGAAGATTAAGCACTTATTGTAAAAACTTCTAAAACGAAATATGTGTAACATTTTGTAACCCTGTGGTATATTTGCTTTTAATGATTTAATTCTTCACGATGCATGAAACTTTACATACGTACCGTTTTTGAGCCTTCGGCGAAAAACACCTTCCCTTCTTTTCATGCTTCGTGAAGATAGAAAAACTTTTATGCATCACAACAATGTCCATAGTACTCTGATGAAGAATATCCAAGCTTCATAAAGACATTCTCCGAAGCTATATTCCGAAGATCAATATTGTATCCCCTTGTGACTTAACACGATTTTCACTTTCTCAAAGCATCCTTCCGAAGGTTGATACTGTGTCTCCTTCTTTTGCCATATGCAACATGATGTATAAAGCTTATGCTATGCAAAATGATGTGATGATGCTATGTTACGTAGATGACATTTGTTCCGAAGATACACACATATCCCCGTAAAACACACAATATTTTTGTATCAGCGCTGACTTTTCGCTGTAAGCTCTGCATTCCCTTAGGAACGACTTTGGAGCTTCTTCGCCTTTTACTTAGGCGATATCAGCGTTGACTTTTCGCTGTAAGCTCTGCATTCCCTTAGGAACGACTTTGGAGCTTCTTCGCCTTTTACTTAGGCGGTATCAGCGTTGACTTTTCGCTGTAAGCTCTGCATTCCCTTAGGAACGACTTTGGAGCAAAAAACTTACACTGCGTTCCCTTTGGAACGGCTTTTTGTGACTTCAGCAAACTTACTCTGCGTTCCTTAGAACGACTTTTTGTTGCTTCGAAGGATTTTTGATAATTCGAAGGTCCTCCTTGTTATCGCAAATCTTTAAGCTTCAGCAACTTAAGCCTGAGAAAATACATTTTCCTTGTGGCAAACAACGAAACTATTACATGAAAACTGAAAAATGTCCTTTATTACACAGAAAATAGAACTGAATGGAAAAGACTGCTATCAAGATAGGATATTTGTCAATAGATATGCTTCGACTCTGGTGTTGGGGCGAAGGCAAAGGCGCCACCCTTCGCTCGAAGCCTTCGCTGCAGCAGCCGAACTGACAGAAACAAAACAGGCGGGGACACCCTTCGCTCCTTCCGTTCCAGGCGAAGACTGGCGACGAAGGGCATCCCACGGCGCGGCCTCGTCCAGCTCGGAGGCCCACGTGCAATCCGGCCCGTCGTAACGGGCCCCGCTTGGCCACCCTGTGTTACGGGCCTATGTTGTAAAAGCATTCCTGTAATTACGGTCTGTAACCCCGCTTTATGGGAATATTCTTGGGATAACCTAGGTGCCTGAGGGCACATGCGTCCTTAGCTCGAGGTGCTGTGCGCTCAGGTACCTATAAATACCCCTGTACAGTGCCCGTGAGAGGCCAGATTAACAGAGCTTTTGCCATCACACGCGAGTGCCCTGTTGTCATCACCGTTCACCCGTGTTGGATCCCCCTTGCAGTTGAGAGCAAGTTCCAACATTTGGCGCCCACCGTTCGTGCTACGAGAAAAACCACCCACGATGGCACCCAAGAGAGCTAACCCGAAGGCTGACGAGGCTGCGAAGGCAGCACTGCTCGCCGCAAGAAAGGGCAAGGCCCTCGCCCTCACCCAATCCACCCACCAAGAGGCCACTGAAGACGACACCCTCCGCTCCTGCGACCCTGAGGGACAACCGCAGCCACCCTCAGGCTTCGCACCACCAGAAGGCGCGGACCTCGCCGAGGACGGTGAGGTCCTCGGCGTCTCGGTAGAAGAACAGCTACAGCTGCGCGCCCTGCGCCTCAGGACCCGCAATCTCCAGAGGCAGAAGGAGATACTGGAGGCCAAGCGCCAACGCGTGTCCGCACTAGCCAAAGTGCGGCAAATGATACGCGACGAAGAGCACAAGGCCCAGGAACTCGAGCGGGAGATTGTGCTGATGCAGCGCGAAGGCCACCTCGGCCTGCAGCACGAGTCACCCCTCCAGCAGCGCGCACTCGACGATGACACACGCGAAGGCCACCCCGGCCTGCAGCATGAACCACCCCTGCAACACCGCGCGCAGCCAGAGGACCCGCGTTTCCCTCAACGCGACCACACCTTCCCGCACGCCGCGCCATTCCAGGGGGTCAATGTAACACCCTAAAGTTCAATCTTGTGAAGACAAGAAAAATTCTCAAAGATTTTAAATCAAAACACCTTTCCTTAAAGATAATCATAAATTAGGAGTTACCACTCATGAATATGTTAAAAATACATAATTAAAGATACTTAGATAATCTAAATTGCCTTTGGGTTAGGTTATAAAGAAGAATCATGATCAAACTATTTCTTAACATATATAAGTCTAAATTTGATTTCCCTAGAATTAATGAGGTAGGGATTATTCTACTATATGAATAAAAACTTGTCTAAAAGGACTAAAATAAATAAAGAAATACATAAAATAGGTTTTTGCACATTATGCTAAAGTTCTATATGTGTATCCAAATTAAGTGTTTGAACTTCAAACTTGTGTTGGTTTGAAATTCAAATGGAAAGGAAAAATAGAAAATAGAAAATAAAAGGAATAGGGAAAATACTACATAAAACAAAATAAAATCAGAATAAAAATTCTTCATACTTATATTATTAAATTATACCTTTCAAACTGAGGACAATTTAATCACAAAGTTTGAATTTAAGTTTGAATTCAAATTGGATTTGAAAATGGGAAAAGAAAATAGAAAATAAAATAGAAAAAAGACTAAAACCCTAAATGGGCCGTCGGCTTGAAATCGGCCCACCTAAGGAAACCTACCCGCGCGGCCCAGCTAACCAACACCCGCCGGCGCCGACATGTGGGCCCCATCGGGCAGCCTCTCACCTCCTCGCGCGCGTTTCCGTTGTCTCGCTGATACGTGGGGCCATCCCGTCAGCCTCTCATCTCCCGCGCCCAGCCCAACTCTGCAAGCCCGCGCTCGCGTGCGCTCGGACTCGCTGTCTCGCGGACCCCACTCGTCGGCCTCCCACGCCCGCGCTCTCTCCTCCCTGCTTCTTTCGCTGGCTCGCGGGGCCCGCTTGTCGGGCCGTCTTCAACAGCCATGCCGAGCTCGCCGCAACGGCCGCGCGAACTCGCCGCCGGGACTGCCGTTCCTCGGACTTGTCACCTAGCTATAAAACGCGGACCGCGACCCCCTTTCCCATCCTCACCTTCGTCCGCAGCCTTTCGCCAGCTACCGTCGCGATTCTCGCGGACCAAGTTTGCCGCCGTGACCGAAGCGCGTCGTTGTCGACGTCGGGTCCCCGGTGATCGGCCTTGGAGCGTCTCCAAGTCCATCCGAAGGGTGTCGAGTCGTTCGCGGGCGAAGCAGGCCACTGTGCACAGCGCAATTCCTCGCCGTCGTTCTTCCACCACCGCGGATCCGCCTCGCACCGTGGCCGTGTGCCTCCGCGCCACAATCGCCGGTATGGGGTCTTCCTTTGTGTTCACCTTCGCCCTCTCTACGCGTAGCGCCGTTTAATTTGAATTTGGGGCGGTATTGCGCCGGATTGCGTGCTCCGGCGATGGCTCCACCGCGATGGTGGGCGGCGCCGCCGTCCGCTCGACCGATGGGTTGGGGAAGGGTTTCGGGCCGTCGGATCGGTGGTGGATGATCGAGATCACACCATCACATACCCCTTCGCCCGTCGAACTCGTACCGTAGATCGTCGATCGGATGGATCGGAGTGGATCTCGGCTTCATTAAATCTGGGCCGTTGATCGCTGATCGAACGGTCTGTGTTGCGTACCGTTTCGCTTAATAGGTGATCTGATCTGGGCCGCATAGTTCTAATCGGGCGGCTCTGGTGCGCGCGTACCCCTTCGCTTGGCAAACTTTCTAAAGAGTCCCTCGGGTTTCGGTGAATCAACCCGCCGTCCCTGGGCGACTGTTCTATGTGTCTGGGGATTCTTTCGAGAAGGCCCCTGCACTTTTCTGTTATTGAGGCCCAATCCAGTGCAGTAATAAAATGAGTAAATGAATTAGAAATTGAATTTTTAATACAAAAATAATTCCTAGAACTTAGTTAATTCATAGAAAATTCATACTTGCTCCAAATTAATCCATTCCACTTTCTAAAATTTTGTAATTTTATTCTCTATCACCTAGAACCTCTGTTTTGTCATAAAAACAGTTAGAAATTTAATCTCTCACTTAATCTATTTTAAACACATAAAACCTTTGAAAATTCATAACTTAAAATCTACAACTCTAAAATTAATAATTCTTTTTCCTGTGATCTTATTTTAATATGTAGATTATTAATATGTATTTTGCATATATGTTTGGTGTAATGTTAATTTTGCCTATACCATGTATGTTTGTATTGCTACGACTAGCAGTGAGGTCACGAGGATCTGAAGAATCATCCTGGTACCTGGAATCTCAAGGCCCAGGCAAGTTGTGCCCTTGATCACTTCTTTTCACCTACCCATGTTCTAATTAATCATAATGATCTGCATAGGTTAATTTTGATGGGACCCAATAGGTCACCCTAGATTGTTTATCTCATTACCTTGTTCACCCCTGAATCACTTGGGTAGTTTGCTATTGCTTTATATGGTTTTGGGATAATCATTTATTACCTCCATGTTCCAATTCTAGTTGTTATTCTGTTTATGTTCATGTTGATATCATTAATGTTAATTGGAACATGGAGCGACCACCCGGGAAAACAGTGCTACCACAAGGGTAGTATGGGATGCCCTTGGCTGATTAATTAGGAAAGCTAGTGGAAGACTACCTTACCCGAAAGGGGCAAGGGCAGTAGGGGAGAGGTCAGTGTAGGGAGGCCCTCGGGAGGATTTTGCTGCGATGGCGGTCCTGCAAGGGATTCCTGCACTGGATCTTCCTATAAACTGTAGCGGGTTTTCGGAAGCTAGTGGAACTTTGTAAAGGCCTCGTAGTGCTACCCTGCCTCACTTCCTTGGTAGAGGTGTATGGGATTCATGACCCCTTGGCAGATGGGTAACACGACTTGTGGGTAAAGATGCGCAACCTCTGCAGAGTGTAAAACTGGTATACTAGCCGTGCTCACGGTCATGAGCAGCTCGGACACTCACATGATTAATTTATGGAACTAAATTCAATTTGTCATATGCATTGCATTGCAGGTGGTGTTGTTACTTTTTGATCTATTACTTAAATGGGTTTGGTATTTACTTATACTTAGTAATTGCTAATAAAATTTTGACCAACTTTAAAAGCAATGCTCAGCTCTAACCATCTTCTTTGGTAAGCCTTACACTTCACGTGAGCTCCCACCTTTGGCGAGTTCATGCACATTATTCCCCACAACTTGTTGAGCGATGAACGTATGTGAGCTCACTCTTGCTGTCTCACATACACCACAGGTCAAGACCAGGTACTGCAGGATGATGCTCATGGAGGATGCTGCGATGAGTTCGTGAGAGGTCTAGGTCGTCGTCTCCCAGTCAACTTTGGGTTGCTGGACCGTTGTCTCCTTATAATGTAATCATTTATTTTGTATAGAACTCCTGTTATATATAAAGATGTGACATTCGATCCTGTGCCACTTTACATCATATGTTTGAGACTTGGTCCCAGCATACTTGGTGTTTATGTTAACCCCGGGTTTTGGATCCCTAAAATCCGGGTGTTACAGAAGTGGTATCAGAGGAATGTTGACTGTAGGACGAAACCTAGATAGAACTGGACAACCATTCTTTACTTACCTTACTCTGATTCTTTTCTAAACTTATCTTAATCTTTTCTCATCTATTTCCGCTTCACTCTGATTATTCTTACCTATTTATTCTAAAGACAAATGTGGATTTCACACTTTGAAATCCTGTGCCTAAAGTGACTTTAGGAATAGGAGACCTAATCCTAGGAACAAAAACAAAACTATTATTTTTATATATAAGTGTCTATATATTTGAATGTTTGTTCTTATGACACTTGTTTGATTTGGATCTTTGATTGAGTGTGATGGGTTGTGGAGTAATGTCCACAATTACATCTGCATATACATCTAGGTATAAAGGATAGCATTTGTAAGATAACTAGACAAACTAGATTATCCCTTTAGAAAATATATGTAGTGTTCCGTATCTATCTCATCTTAACATATTCTATCTTACCTTTGGACATTCACCTCGTACAACTAAATTACCCTAGTCCTGACATAGAATATCTGGCCCAGCTCTGCCAAAGAAGCTTCAGTACATAACCAACTATTAGCTTATTCATTCTGTCTACTAAATGATTCCCTTGCAAAGCTATCTTACCATATGCTTCTAACTTAGATGGTCAATACCAGGCGGGGTGGTGGAATTGATTTACCTGCTAATCGACAACCTCAACCACAGTCAGCAGCAATGAATCCTCCTAATCCTCCACAAGGCGGAGTTGATCCACTAGTCGCAGCTCAAATGAGAATGATGCAGCAAATGGCTGACACTATGGCAGATATGCGCACCCAAATGCGGCAAGAACGCCAAGAAATGCACCAGGAAAGAGAGGATGCACGTCGGGAAATGCGCCAAGAACGGGAAGAGATGCGCCAAGAGAGAAGGGTACAACAACAGCAGCTGCAGCAACAACTTCAACAACAGCAGCAACAACAACAAATGCCATTGCCTCCACCCCCAGTTCCACCCCGGGACAAGCACCGGGAATTCATGAGTCACAAACCACCAACCTTCTCCAACTCCGCAGATCCACTGCAAGCAGATGACTGGTTAAAGTCCATAGAGAAGATGCTCAACATAGCCCAGTGTTCGGACCGGGAGAAAGTACTCTATGCTTCGGGTCGTCTTGCTGGTCCCGCTGCAGATTGGTGGGATGCATACTGCGCAGCTCATGCTGCTGCCGATACAATTACCTGGGAAGAATTCTCCGCACAATTCAGGAATTACCATATTCCTGCTGGACTCATGAAGATTAAGAGGAAGGAGTTTCTATCCCTCAAGCAAGGAAGTATGTCCGTGAGTGAATATAGGGACAAATTCATCCAGTTATCTAGATATGCTCCCAGAGATGTTGAAGATGATGAGCAAAAGCAGGAGCTCTTTCTGGATGGTTTGATTGGACCCTTGCAATATCAGCTGGTATCACACACCTTCCCATCCTTCCAAAGGCTATTGGATAAAGCTATTGCTGTAGAAAACAAGAGGAGTATATTTGGAGAGAAAAGAAAGGCTGTCAACCAAGGGCAGACTGGAAGTAGTTCCCGTCCTCGCTATACTACCACTCCCAGTACACCAGCTAGTGGCAGTTCCGGACAACAAACTCAACAGGCACCAACTGCTCCTTCAAAAGCAAGCACTCCAGGAGGACCCACTGCTCCTAACACAACCGCCATCAGGACATGCTTCAAATGTGGACAACCGGGACACTATGCCAACTACTGTCCCAACAGAGCTGCCTACACTACACCGGCACCGATGAAGCAAGGACAAGCCTCAACAGGGAAGAGTCAGCCCCTATCCATCAACCGAGGATATGCCCATCATACAGAAGTAGAAACTGAACCCGGTGAACTTGAAATTCAAATTCAAGAAGAAGAGCCAGTCGGAGATGAAGTAGTCGGTGAAGAAGTCAACGAGCAACAAGAATAAAGAGATAATCATAGATATAGATACATATAAATATATATATATATTTTTTAATATTTGTAAGACCTAAATATTAGTTTAGCCAGTAGTAGTATTTTACTATTTTAGTAATAATAATAAGGTCCATTTGACCCTGTGTTTTGCTAATAAGATATGCATCATGCCGAGATTTTGTTTATGCATATGTGTTGAATTAATATGAGCTAACCCAACCCATAGTGCCATAATGAATAGTATGACCTTTCTATTCCCACCTAATAACAAACAAACTTTTAACCTACATCTTGTAGTCTATCTCACCCATATATATCTCTCATCTTGACAGATTCTATCTTACCCTTGGATATTCACCTTATATGATTGGTTACCCCAATCTGGACACAAATTAAGCCCTACCAAAGAATCTATAGATTATAACCAACTACTAGCTTATCCATTCCGCTTAGTAATTTCCTTTGCAAAACTATTATCACATGCTTCTAACTTTCATGGTCGATACCAGGAAAGGAAAGATTATCACGTAACAACAAACAGAAAATGAATCCTCCAAATCCTCCACCTGTTGACCTCAATCAAGTGGTTGCTACCCAAAGACTGGTAATACAACAGTTAACAGACATGGTGACCGAGATGCAGAATCAGATAAGACAACAACGCGAGGAAATACGTCAAGCCCGCCAAGAAATAAGACAAGCACGGTTGGAGAGACAACAACAACAACCTCCACCACCACCACCAGCTTCACCAAGCTACATAGATATAAATTATGATGATTTGTAAGATCTAGGTGTTACTTTAGTTAGTAGATGATATGATAATATTTTAGAAGAAATAATAAGGTCTATTGACCCAATGTTTTGTTAAAGAATTATACCTCATGCTAAGATCTCTTTGTTTGTGCATATGAGTATGCATCCTTTTTCTTTCAAATCTCGAGGACGAGATTATTTTTAAGGGGGGTAGGATTTGTAACACCCTAAAGTTCAATCTTGTGAAGACAAGAAAAATTCTCAAAGATTTTAAATCAAAACACCTTTCCTTAAAGATAATCATAAATTAGGAGTTACCACTCATGAATATGTTAAAAATACATAATTAAAGATACTTAGATAATCTAAATTGCCTTTGGGTTAGGTTATAAAGAAGAATCATGATCAAACTATTTCTTAACATATATAAGTCTAAATTTGATTTCCCTAGAATTAATGAGGTAGGGATTATTCTACTATATGAATAAAAACTTGTCTAAAAGGACTAAAATAAATAAAGAAATACATAAAATAGGTTTTTGCACATTATGCTAAAGTTCTATATGTGTATCCAAATTAAGTGTTTGAACTTCAAACTTGTGTTGGTTTGAAATTCAAATGGAAAGGAAAAATAGAAAATAGAAAATAAAAGGAATAGGGAAAATACTACATAAAACAAAATAAAATCAGAATAAAAATTCTTCATACTTATATTATTAAATTATACCTTTCAAACTGAGGACAATTTAATCACAAAGTTTGAATTTAAGTTTGAATTCAAATTGGATTTGAAAATGGGAAAAGAAAATAGAAAATAAAATAGAAAAAAGACTAAAACCCTAAATGGGCCGTCGGCTTGAAATCGGCCCACCTAAGGAAACCTACCCGCGCGGCCCAGCTAACCAACACCCGCCGGCGCCGACATGTGGGCCCCATCGGGCAGCCTCTCACCTCCTCGTGCGCGTTTCCGTTGTCTCGCTGATACGTGGGGCCATCCCGTCAGCCTCTCATCTCCCGCGCCCAGCCCAACTCTGCAAGCCCGCGCTCGCGTGCGCTCGGACTCGCTGTCTCGCGGACCCCACTCGTCGGCCTCCCACGCCCGCGCTCTCTCCTCCCTGCTTCTTTCGCTGGCTCGCGGGGCCCGCTTGTCGGGCCGTCTTCAACAGCCATGCCGAGCTCGCCGCAACGGCCGCGCGAACTCGCCGCCGGGACTGCCGTTCCTCGGACTTGTCACCTAGCTATAAAACGCGGACCGCGACCCCCTTTCCCATCCTCACCTTCGTCCGCAGCCTTTCGCCAGCTACCGTCGCGATTCTCGCGGACCAAGTTTGCCGCCGTGACCGAAGCGCGTCGTTGTCGACGTCGGGTCCCCGGTGATCGGCCTTGGAGCGTCTCCAAGTCCATCCGAAGGGTGTCGAGTCGTTCGCGGGCGAAGCAGGCCACTGTGCACAGCGCAATTCCTCGCCGTCGTTCTTCCACCACCGCGGATCCGCCTTGCACCGTGGCCGTGTGCCTCCGCGCCACAATCGCCGGTATGGGGTCTTCCTTTGTGTTCACCTTCGCCCTCTCTACGCGTAGCGCCGTTTAATTTGAATTTGGGGCGGTATTGCGCCGGATTGCGTGCTCCGGCGATGGCTCCACCGCGATGGTGGGCGGCGCCGCCGTCCGCTCGACCGATGGGTTGGGGAAGGGTTTCGGGCCGTCGGATCGGTGGTGGATGATCGAGATCACACCATCACATACCCCTTCGCCCGTCGAACTCGTACCGTAGATCGTCGATCGGATGGATCGGAGTGGATCTCGGCTTCATTAAATCTGGGCCGTTGATCGCTGATCGAACGGTCTGTGTTGCGTACCGTTTCGCTTAATAGGTGATCTGATCTGGGCCGCATAGTTCTAATCGGGCGGCTCTGGTGCGCGCGTACCCCTTCGCTTGGCAAACTTTCTAAAGAGTCCCTCGGGTTTCGGTGAATCAACCCGCCGTCCCTGGGCGACTGTTCTATGTGTCTGGGGATTCTTTCGAGAAGGCCCCTGCACTTTTCTGTTATTGAGGCCCAATCCAGTGCAGTAATAAAATGAGTAAATGAATTAGAAATTGAATTTTTAATACAAAAATAATTCCTAGAACTTAGTTAATTCATAGAAAATTCATACTTGCTCCAAATTAATCCATTCCACTTTCTAAAATTTTGTAATTTTATTCTCTATCACCTAGAACCTCTGTTTTGTCATAAAAACAGTTAGAAATTTAATCTCTCACTTAATCTATTTTAAACACATAAAACCTTTGAAAATTCATAACTTAAAATCTACAACTCTAAAATTAATAATTCTTTTTCCTGTGATCTTATTTTAATATGTAGATTATTAATATGTATTTTGCATATATGTTTGGTGTAATGTTAATTTTGCCTATACCATGTATGTTTGTATTGCTACGACTAGCAGTGAGGTCACGAGGATCTGAAGAATCATCCTGGTACCTGGAATCTCAAGGCCCAGGCAAGTTGTGCCCTTGATCACTTCTTTTCACCTACCCATGTTCTAATTAATCATAATGATCTGCATAGGTTAATTTTGATGGGACCCAATAGGTCACCCTAGATTGTTTATCTCATTACCTTGTTCACCCCTGAATCACTTGGGTAGTTTGCTATTGCTTTATATGGTTTTGGGATAATCATTTATTACCTCCATGTTCCAATTCTAGTTGTTATTCTGTTTATGTTCATGTTGATATCATTAATGTTAATTGGAACATGGAGCGACCACCCGGGAAAACAGTGCTACCACAAGGGTAGTATGGGATGCCCTTGGCTGATTAATTAGGAAAGCTAGTGGAAGACTACCTTACCCGAAAGGGGCAAGGGCAGTAGGGGAGAGGTCAGTGTAGGGAGGCCCTCGGGAGGATTTTGCTGCGATGGCGGTCCTGCAAGGGATTCCTGCACTGGATCTTCCTATAAACTGTAGCGGGTTTTCGGAAGCTAGTGGAACTTTGTAAAGGCCTCGTAGTGCTACCCTGCCTCACTTCCTTGGTAGAGGTGTATGGGATTCATGACCCCTTGGCAGATGGGTAACACGACTTGTGGGTAAAGATGCGCAACCTCTGCAGAGTGTAAAACTGGTATACTAGCCGTGCTCACGGTCATGAGCAGCTCGGACACTCACATGATTAATTTATGGAACTAAATTCAATTTGTCATATGCATTGCATTGCAGGTGGTGTTGTTACTTTTTGATCTATTACTTAAATGGGTTTGGTATTTACTTATACTTAGTAATTGCTAATAAAATTTTGACCAACTTTAAAAGCAATGCTCAGCTCTAACCATCTTCTTTGGTAAGCCTTACACTTCACGTGAGCTCCCACCTTTGGCGAGTTCATGCACATTATTCCCCACAACTTGTTGAGCGATGAACGTATGTGAGCTCACTCTTGCTGTCTCACATACACCACAGGTCAAGACCAGGTACTGCAGGATGATGCTCATGGAGGATGCTGCGATGAGTTCGTGAGAGGTCTAGGTCGTCGTCTCCCAGTCAACTTTGGGTTGCTGGACCGTTGTCTCCTTATAATGTAATCATTTATTTTGTATAGAACTCCTGTTATATATAAAGATGTGACATTCGATCCTGTGCCACTTTACATCATATGTTTGAGACTTGGTCCCAGCATACTTGGTGTTTATGTTAACCCCGGGTTTTGGATCCCTAAAATCCGGGTGTTACAGTCAACTATCTCGATGAGCGAAGTCCCCTGGCGCCTCACCTGCAAGTAACGCCGTGGCCAGCTAACTTCCGCGCAGGGACCTACCCCAAGTACAACGGCAGCACCGACCCGGCTCAATACATAATGAGTTACCAGGTCGCCGTCGCATCGTCCAGGGGGGACGACGCCACAATGGCGAAGTCTTTCATCATCGCCCTCGAGGGCCCCGCACTCACCTGGTTCACCAGGTTGCCTCCGCTGTCCATCGATTCCTGGAGAAGTCTCCGGGACAAGTTCCTGCTCAACTTCCAAGGGTACCGCCCAGACACCGACGCCCTGGCCGAGCTCTCGCTCTGCAAGCAGCTAGAGAAGGAGACCCTGAGGGAATATTACCGCAAATTCCTGACACTCAAGTCACAGCTACCCTCAGTCGACGACCAGGTTGCCATCCACTATGCTATCAGTGGTCTTCGCGCCGGCGTACTTTACAGCCACTGCATCAGAGATCCGCCAAAGAACCTCCAAGAGTTATATCAGCTGTTTGAAAAGTACGCCAGATCCGAAGACCTCCACCTGCGCAAGATTGAGTCCCAGCGGAAGCCAAAAGATGCTCCACAGTCCAGCCGCATGTGGACAAGGACTCCGCAGCCAGACTCCGGTCGAGACGGAGGCCGCGGTCAGCAGCAGGTGCACAACATCGCCAACCAGCATCCCGCTGCCGACCCCCCTCGTCGCCAGGACTATCCCCCCCAGGGCCGCGGAAACGGCACTCGTGGCAGGGGCCGAGGGCGTGCGCAGCAGCCGCGCCGATTCTACTGCCTTTTCCATGGCGAAGACTGCGCCCACCCAACCAAAGACTACCCCGAAACAAAGGCTACCAGAGACAGAATGGCACGAGCGCAGCCAGCCGACAATCCCAGAATTGTCGCGCACAATTACCAGCAGCCCCCTCCGCCATATATCCACGCTCCTGCCCCGCATCCACCGCACCACGCTTACCAACACCATCAGGAAGTACAAATCGTACCTCCTCCACCCCCACCACCACACCAACACCACCAAAACATCCCTCATGCCCCAAAGCAGGAAGACTTCGCCGATCAACCATATCGCGGAGTCATCCACATGATAACTGGGGGGTCCAGCACCGACTTCGACACCAAGCAGCAGAAGCGGGACCACTACCGCAGCATCAACCATGTCGCCGTCACGGGCCCAGTTGTGCAGACAAAGTGGTCCCATATACCGCTAACCTTCGACGCACGGGACGTCGACTTGCGTAGCGCCCCCCATTGCGATGCCATGGTCATCAATTGCAGCGTGGCAGGCTGGGACCTGCACAAGGTCCTCGTTGACAACGGCAGCCAGGCGGACATCATCTTCCTCCACGCCTTCGATCGCATGGGCATAAGCCACAGCCTGCTTAAGCCTTCGGACAACCCGTTGTATGGCTTCGGCGGCAAAGGCACCTTCCCCGTCGGCAAAATAGAGCTGCCTCTCTCCTTCGGTGTAGCACCCAATGCCCGAAGCGAGCAAATAACCTTTGACATTGTGGATATGGTGTACCCTTACAATGCCATCATGGGCCGGGGCTCCATTAATAAGTTCGAAGCAGCCATTCACGGACTGTATCTATGTATGAAGATACCAGGTCCGTTAGGCGTTATCACAGTCTTCGGCAATCAACAGACTGCGCGTAACATAGAGCGGGACTTCGTGCCCGGTCAAAGAAACGTGCACTGCCTCACGGCCCAACGCGAAGCCCCCGCGCCTGCCAGCCCAACCAATAAGCAACATGACAAGGCGCAGCTGCAGAGCCACGACGGCACCAAGACTGTCCCCCTCGACCAGGCCACGCCCAGGCAGACAGTCACTATCAGCGAAGACCTTACTTCGCATGAAGAAGAAAAGCTCCTCTGCTGCCTGTCCAAGAACAAAGATGTCTTCGCCTGGTCGGCCCTCGATCTGGTCGGGGTCAGCCGTTCAATAATTGAGCATAGTCTGGGAATCGACCCTTCGGTACGGCCAAAAAAGCAGCGGCTTCGCAAGATGTCCGACGAAAAGACGGAGGCCGCCAAGGCAGAGGTGCACCGCCTCCTGGAGGCCAAATTCATCGAGCCGGTGGCTTACCCCACATGGCTCTCCAATGTCGTAATGGTGCAGAAAAAGAGCGGGAAGTGGCGAATGTGCATCGACTTCACCAGTCTCAATAAAGCCTGCCCAAAGGACAATTTCCCGTTGCCACGGATCGACAAAATAGTCGATAGCGCGGCCGGATGCGAGGTCATGTCCCTCCTCGATTGCTTCTCCGGTTACCACCAGATATACATGAAGGAAGAGGACAAGGCTAGCACCAGCTTCATAACACCCTTCGGCACATATTGCTTCATCAGAATGCCGGAGGGACTCAAGAATGTCGGGTCCACCTTCTCCAGGCTCACTAAAACAGTGCTCGAGGGGCAGGTTGGCAGGAATATATTCACATATGTAGACGACATTGTCGTCGCCAGCAAGAGCAAGGAGGACCACCTCGCCGACCTCGCCGAAACATTCGCGAATATGCGGGACGCACAACTCCGCCTAAACCCGGAAAAGTGTGTCTTCAGCGTTCGCCAGGGCAAAATATTGGGCTATCTGGTATCACACCGCGGCATCGAGGCCAACCCAACCAAGATTCAGGCTATCTTGGACATGACGCCTCCGCAGTCCGTCAGGGACGTCCAGCGCCTGACAGGCAGATTGGCCGCTCTCAACAGATTCATATCCAGGTCCGCCGAGCGAAGTCTCCCCTTCCTCAAGACACTCCGCGGCGCAAAAGACTTCGCTTGGGGACCAGAGCAGGCGGTGGCCTTCGCCTCATTAAAGCAGTACCTGACAGAGTTGGTCGTCCTTACCAGCCCCGACCCCTCGCTCCCCTTGCTGCTCTACGTCGCGGCCTCGCCACATGCGGTCAGCGCGGCCCTAGTGCAGGAGCAGACTGTCGAGGGCGTGGTTCGGCAGTGCCCCGTGTATTATGTCTCTGAAGTGCTGACACCGTCCAAGTGTAACATGACAGAGCTGGAGAAGATTGCCTACGCAGTCGTCATGTCGTCGCGCAAACTGCGCCATTACTTCGAAGCATTCAAGGTCCGAGTCACCTCAAACAGGGGGCTCGGCGAATTATTCAGAAACCCGGAGGCGTCGGTAAGGATTGCCATGTGGGCGGCCGAACTCTCCGGCTACCACATCTGCTTCGAGCCCAGGACAGCTATTAAGTCTCAAGTCCTGGCAGACTTCGTCGTCGACTGGACTGGGCCAACTACACAGCCGGATCCGTCCGCAGAGAAGACTTGGACGATCCATTGCGACGGCGCATGGTGCCATGCGGGGGCAGGCGTCGCTGCAATCATAACCTCACCAGTCGGGGTCAAGCACAGATATGCAGCACGACTCAGCTTCAATCTGGAATCCGACAGATGCACAAATAATATAGCAGAATACGAAGCAGTCATCCTCGGCCTCCGCAAGCTAAGGGCCCTCGGAGTCACCACTTGCATCATCAAAACAGACTCCAAGGTAGTTGCCGGCCAGGTCGAGAAAGACTATGCAGCCAAGGACCCCGCACTCATGCAGTACCTCGCGGCCATCCGAAGTCTCGAGAGGCAGTTCAAGGGGTTCACCGTGCAGCATGTGGACCGGGCCAAGAATGAGGAGGCCGACGCATTGGCCAAGGCCGCGGCCAGGGGCGAAACTCTGCCCTCCGACGTGTTCTTCCATGTCATCGGCACGCCAGCAGTCCGGAGCCCCGAAGGGCTCCAAATAACCAATGACAACGAGGGCCACCGTACAGTCAACCTCATCATGACCGAAGACTAGCGAGCACCCATAACCCTGTTCCTGCAGGGGTATTATCATCCAGCCGACATCAGTGAGGCCAAGCGTCTCAGACATCGAAGCCGAGACGTCGCTCTGATTGAAGGCCAACTCTACAAAAAAGGGGTCAGTCAGCCAATGCTTAAGTGCGTCACCGAGGCCGAAGGCATGCAGATTCTACGTGAGGTCCACAGTGGCACGTGCGGCTCACACGCGGGGCCAAGGGCCCTAGCTGCTAAAGTGATCCGCCAGGGTTTTTACTGGCCCGCAATGATCTGCGCCGCAAATCGGGTCACTCGATCCTGCGAAGCCTGCCAGAAGTTTTCCCCTCGGTCAGGCGGCCCTTCGCAGTATACAAAGCTGATCGCCCATACATGGCCTCTCCAGCGCTGGGGTATCGACATCGTCGGACCCCTGCCCACCGCTCAGGGGAACCTTAAGTTCGCCTTCGTCACGGTCGAGTACTTCACCAAATGGATCGAGGCACGGGCTGTCTCTACAATAACATCAAAGACTGCCCAAAAATTCTTCTGGCAGAACATCGTTTGCCGCTTCGGAGTACCGTCCGAATTAACAGTCGACAACGGCAAGCAGTTTGATAACCAAGACTTCAAGGATTTTTGTTTCTCCATTGGCACCAAGCTTGCCTTCGCCTCAGTCTATCATCCGCAGTCCAACGGGGTCGTGGAGCGCGCCAACGGGAAAATCTTCACAGCTATCAAAAAAATGCTCCTTGATGAAAAAAAGGGCAGATGGACCGATTTCTTACCTGAGGCAGTCTGGGCACTAAACACGACTGAGTGCAGGGCGACCGGGTTCACTCCCTTCCGTCTTCTATACGGATCGGAGGCCATGTCCCCGCAAGAAATAAAGCACGGGTCCCCGCGAACAGTTCCGTCAGCCGTCCCAGATGTGGACGAGCCAACTTCAAAGGATCTCATCGACGGAGACCGTGTCTTCGCCCTACAGGCCCTGAACAAGTATCAAGCCCAGACCAAAGCATGGCGCGACCATTCAGTCACCCCGAGGGAGTTCAGCGAGGGGGACCTCGTACTCATTCGAACAGCTCGGACGGAGTCCAAGGGCAAGCTGGAGCCCAGGTGGGAGGGCCCCTTCATCGTCAAGACAAAAGCTTCCCCCAGCGCTTATAGGCTCACAACGCCAAACGGCGAGGACCTGGAGCACTCCTGGAACATCGACAACCTCCGCAAATTTTTTGTTTGACTCCTCAGGGCTGTCTTCGACCTTGTAATTCGCAAAAACAATCTTGCAGCGGCCCGCACTCTTTTCCTCCCGGGGGGTGAGGTTTTTAACGAGGCGGAGCCATGTAATATATGCGTGAAAAATCCCCCGCAAAGACATGCGTCGAAAAAGACCGCGATGACGGTCTTCGATATTCGACCACCACGAGGTCACCGCGAGGCTAAGCGCTAGCTACCCTCGCGTGCGACCAATCCGCGCAAAAGTCGCCTAAGGGTGCAGCCGGATTAGCACAACAAGTGCGGAAAAAAATATAAGTCTATCGCGAAGACTATCCGCGCAAAAGTCGCCTAAGGGTGCAGCCGGATTAGCACAACAAGTGCGAAAAAAAAATTTAAGTCTATCGCGAAGACTATCCGCGCAAAAGTCGCCTAAGGGTGCAGCCGGATTAGCACAACAAGTGCGGAAAAAAAATATAAGTCTATCGCGAAGACTATCCGCGCAAAAGTCGCCTAAGGGTGCAGCCGGATTAGCACAACAAGTGCGAAAAAAAAATTTAAGTCTATCGTGAAGACTATCCGCGCAAAAGTCGCCTAAGGGTGCAGCCGGATTAGCACAACAAGTGCGGAAAAAAAAAATATAAGTCTATCGCGAAGACTATCCGCGCAAAAGTCGCCTAAGGGTGCAGCCGGATTAGCACAACAAGTGCGGAAAAAAATATAAGTCTGTCGCGAAGACTATCCGCGCAAAAGTCGCCTAAGGGTGCAGCCGGATCAGCACAACAAGTGCGGAAAAAAATATAAGTCTATCACGAAGACTATCCGCGCAGAAGTCGCCTAAGGGCGCAGCTGGATTAGCACAACAAGCGCGAAAAAACCGAAGACTATTCGTGCAGAAGACCGGACTAGCTCAACAAAAGGCTGAAACGACAACATCAAGCCGCCCACGCCAAGACCAACTATAATCACGCCAACACAGCACAACAAAACAAACCAGACAAAGTACACAACGCCTTCGCACACACACACGCACGCGAGGGCACACAACTTCATCATACAAGCCTCTACATATACAAGCGAGGGCACCACACTCTACATCGGCTCAACCTTAGGAATAATTCCCATCTCCCTATAATTAAATAACATTATCCTGAGCTCCTCACCCGCAAAAAGACTTCGCAGTTCCCCTTCACCTACACCCTCGGCGGTCGGCAAAGATAACAGTTCCTGCCGACCAGCCCCACTTACGCCAAGCCGGGCCCCCTCCACCCCACTAACCATACGTTTCGCAACTGTCCTTCGCCGCCGTCGCCCTGTGCAAGGACCTCGCACATCTCCTGCATCCGTGGCGTGCGGCGAGGCCTCCGTCGCAGCCACATCCAAGGCCGCGAAGTAGTCCAAGTCCTCCGACGACTCCGTCCACTCAATCGAGCTCTCAGAGTCAGCACAGTCAAAAAACCCAGATGAGGAACCCCCACAGTCATTACCATCTTCCGCGGTCGTAGCCGCCAAAAATTTAGTAGTAGCGGTTGCGTGCGCAGGCCCAAAATCTTGAACCTGCGCAGCAACCAAAATTCAGTAACATGTACAAACTTCCCCAACCCTCTACACCTGCTACGCCACCTGCGTCGGCCCTGACGTTGCGGGTGCCTCCGCTGTTGGCTCTGCCACTGCCTCCGTTGTTATCTCCACCGCCACTGCTGCGAGATCCTCAGCACTCGGCGCGGCAGCTGTAGACGCATCAGGCGCGCCTTCGGCGGCTTCTGGGGGCAGGCCTTCGCCGGCCGCAGCAGATGCGGCCGGGGTCGGCGCCAGGGCGACCTCGGACACAGCCTCCGCCGGGGCCGACTCCGGGTCAGCCAACATGTTGTTCAGCACCCCGAAGTCGTCGACCCTCTCGCCACGCACCGCCTAAGCCAAAACACACAAAATTCATCAAACACGCACACAGCCCACGTCCAACAAATACCAAACAAGCGTAAACGTTACCTGAGCCCTCGCCGTCGCGGCGTGCTCCCTGACCACATCGCTCCCGTATGGACCCCACAGCCGGTCGAAGATAGCCCCGGCAGAATCCTTCACTACGGGGTCCTCGACCTTGAAGATATCTCGCTCAAAGTCCTCTTCGATTTGGTCGAAGACCTCGAAGTGCCGGCACCCTTCGGGGGAGAGCGCGTTCATCGCCCCCTCGCAGGTGACCAGGGAGGCATACGCCATAAAACCCTCCACGACGGTGGGGAGCGCCTGCAGCTCCTCCTGCACCCATTACAGGCACCGAAGTCCAGGCTCTCGGTCCGGTACTTCGAATTCACCGGTACCTGCGCCCAGGCCACGGTATGTATCCACGAGCAGCTGGCGCATCCGCTCTGCCTCCGCTCGTGCCGCGGCCTCGGCCCCCGTCACGCGGCTCTCCAGGGCGGTGAGCCGCTCCTGCAGCTGCTCGGCGCGCTCCCTGGCAAGGTTGCCCTCCGCCCGTGCCAGGTTGGCCTCCGCCTGCGTAGCCTGCGCCTTGACAAGGGCTTCATTGGCCTCCCTCCTTTCCCCCGCCAGCTGGCGACGGAGGGCGGCCTTCTCGTCCTCCAGTGTGGCCACCTTCTCCGCCAGCTTGCGGCACTTGCTGTCGGTGGCCGATTTTTCACGGACGGCGTCAGCATGTTGCGTCCGAAGCCTTTCGACTTCGGCAGCCACGGCTGCCGTGAGGGCCCCCGACGCAGTGCGGCTAGCGAAGTCAGCCACCTGCAGAACAATCACAAGACTGCGGTGTAAAAAAAAGGGGGGGAGGGGGACGAGATCCAACTCAGCAGACCTGACGTAGCGCCTTCGTCGCCTCCGCCAGCCGGCGGGACGCAGCGCCAGCCTCATCCATGACAACCGCGAGGGCCAACGCCTCGCCACCGGCGCTCAGAACCCCGCCCTTCGCCTTCGGCGCTGCGGCGGCCGTCGTGGCCGCCGCGCCAGGCGCAACCACAGCAAGTTGGCCTTCGCCCAACCCTGCAGCGTACCGATGAACCGATTAAAAAAAAAGAGAGAGAGACTTACCACCGAGATAGTCGTCCACGCTAATATCGGTGGCGAAGTCGGCGACGCGTTTGCCCGCCAACGGCAACGCTCGAGCCGCCCTCGCGACCTCCGCCACTCCGCCAGTCAGCGGCGCTGCCTTCACCGACTTCGAGCCTTCGGCGCCTGCCGTTGCCTCCGGCGCCTTGCTAGATGCAGGGACGCTTGACTTCGCCGCCTGCGGCGGCCGGCCTCCGCCGGACGCCGCAGCCTTCGCCGTCCCCCGCTGCCTTTTCGGCCTAGCTTCAACGAGCCTGATCGCCGCCGGGCGCTTTTGTGCAGCTCCCTGGCGATCCTTGTCCATCACTGCTGACACAACAGCAGCAATATTCCGCCCGTAAGGAAAAACCCTCCATTCACGAACCGTACGAGATGTAAAAAAGTCCTCGCCGGCCGCGCGGGGGACAGGAACATTCCTAGGCCAACAACCCCCGGTAACCCTCAGCATCCGAGCCGAAGACTCCCGGAGCTCGGGCAAAGACATCCTTTCCCCCGGGGCCGCGCACGTCTTCGTCAACTCTCTAGCAAAACGATCAGAAACCCCAAGTCCTCCCATAGCAGTACCTAATTTTCTCTTTTTAGAGGACGGGGCGGCCGCCGGCGCGGGGTCGTCTCCGGTCTCCACCGCCGGTCTCTTCCCACGGCGGTCCACATCGTCTTGACCAGGGTAGCCGTCATACGGCAATTGATTTAATTCAAACACCCTGTTCAAGCGGTCATTCGACCCGCGGATATCCCAGCTGCGCTGACCCTCTGTCCTCGGCACGTAGCGTCCAACAAGCCGCACCGCCCCATCCTCCGCCTCACGCACAACGGCGGCCGGATCGCGACTTCGCAGATTCAGGGCGAAGGCGGGACTCCGCACCACCCTTCCACCATGAAAGGGCATCTGGCGAGGGCATACTTCGCCCAACGCCCAGCCACGCGCCAATGGCCACACCCCATACGCCACAAACTCTTCAACCAAGTCGCGCCCACTGCTCAAACCGGCGGCGCACCGAAGAGCCCCTTCGTCCTCATCCTCCTCCGCCACTTCAAAGGGCGGATACGCTGAGTAAAAATGAGAACACATCGTGGACACGGGGAGTCCCTCATGGCCTTCGACAGTACCCTCAGTGACGTAAAACCAAAATTCGTTCCAGTTGCCCCACTTGTTGCGGGCGCAAGGAACCAACTCGACCACCTGCATCGTGGTTTTGCCGGTCTTCGGCGTGAATGTGCAGGATCCAAACTGAGCGACTTCGCCTCCAATCACCCTCTTCTGCCAATGCAAACAATAATACTTCGCAAAAACTTCCACCGACGGCTGTCCGCCGTACGAAGTCGTCGCCCAGACATACTTCGACAGTGCCACTATGGCATTCGGTGTCAGCTGATGTATTTGAACGTTGAACCTGCGCAGGACTTCGCCAACAAACCGGTGCGCAGGCAGGCGGAGCCCGGCGGCGAAGAATGCCTCGAAAACGACCAACTCGCCCTCTGGCTCGGGGACTTCCTCTGCCCCCGGGACCCGACCAACTCCGCTGCCGAAGTAACCCAACCGCTGCATATCTTGCACGCGGGCCGACGAGATCCGCGACACGCCGAAATCAACAGAGTCGCCGGCGTGCAACTCCTCCACCATTAAGCTACTCGGCGTATCCTCAGACGAGGCGGCGGCCGGCGGCGAGGGAACGGCCGGCGGCGTAGCGGCAGCGGAAGAAGACGAGGACGGCATCGCAACGTACCGTCGGCGGCGGCGGGCGGTCTGCTTCACTCGAGCCAGATCTCCGGCGAACAAGACCGCGGCGGGCAGACGAGCAGCAAGTCGGCGGAAAGGGCGGGTAGGGTTTTTTCGCGGAGCGCGGAAAGTGAATTTCAAAAAGCGCCGCCCCCGCCCCCTTTTATAGACAGGACGCGGCGCTTCGGGAAACCCGCAATCCAACAGTACGCCGTCAATCAACGGTCACATCAAAAACCCCCGCGGAACCACTTCGAGCGAGGGCAGCGTCTCCGCCATCTAACGACGTCTTCGGCACCAGGTGACTTTGTCGAACTGGTCCCTCGGAGGGCAAATGTTGGGGCGAAGGCAAAGGCGCCACCCTTCGCTCGAAGCCTTCGCTGCAGCAGCCGAACTGACAGAAACAAAACAGGCGGGGACACCCTTCGCTCCTTCCGTTCCAGGCGAAGACTGGCGACGAAGGGCATCCCACGGCGCGGCCTCGTCCAGCTCGGAGGCCCACGTGCAATCCGGCCCGTCGTAACGGGCCCCGCTTGGCCACCCTGTGTTACGGGCCTATGTTGTAAAAGCATTCCTATAATTACGGTCTGTAACCCCGCTTTATGGGAATATTCTTGGGATAACCTAGGTGCCTGAGGGCACATGCGTCCTTAGCTCGAGGTGCTGTGCGCTCAGGTACCTATAAATACCCCTGTACAGTGCCCGTGAGAGGCCAGATTAACAGAGCTTTTGCCATCACACGCGAGTGCCCTGTTGTCATCACCGTTCACCCGTGTTGGATCCCCCTTGCAGTTGAGAGCAAGTTCCAACATCTGGCACAGTGCTATTGACTGTGCGAGCTTCAGATTGTTCTCTGTGATCCCTTTGATGTGGAGCATATTGGCTCCCTTCTGGCTGTTGGCCTTGTTGCAGCGGTGGTGGAGGCGGAGGCTGTTGCCAGGAAGCTTGAGGTTGACTCGCCGAAGCAACAGAAACTGCAGGGTGGTTGCCTATGTATTCTGGGATGTAAGGCGGATGGTACGAAGCAGTATGCATGACCTGCTTCGGCTGAGCTTGTTGTGCTGCAGCTTCGGCTATCTCCTTTTGCTTCTGGATGGTAACATGGCACATCCTGGTGGTATGGCCCTTGTTTTCACCACAGAACAAGCAAAATATTCTCCTTGGTTGATCTCCAAATCTTCCGCCGAAGCCCCTGGCGCCTCTGCCTCTTGGAGCTGGTGGCCGGAAGAAGCTTTGCTATTGCCCCAAAGCCTGTGAGGAGCACTGCGGTCTGTGCTGCTGACTCCCCTTATCATCATTTTGAGTAGAGTTGTGGATTGATCTGACGTGCCTCGGATAGAATCTTCCTCCGAAGCCCCTGGTCATTTCAGAAAACCTGAAAGCCTCCTCCCTTCTTTGGCGAAAATCATTGTCGGCACGAATATATTCGTCCATCTTCTGGAGCAGCTTCTCCAAAGTTTGAGGAGGCTTCCTAGCAAAGTACTGAGCTGAAGGTCCAGGCCGAAGTCCCTTGATCATGGCCTCAATGACAATTTCGTTGGGCACCATTGGCGCCTGCGCCCTCAAACGCAAGAACCTTCTGACATACGCCTGAAGGTATTCTTCGTGATCCTGAGTGCACTGGAACAGGGCCTGAGCAGTGACCGGCTTCGTCTGAAACCCTTGGAAGCTGGTTAACAACATGTCCTTCAGTTTCTGCCATGAAGTGATCGTTCCTGGTCGAAGGGAGGAATACCAGGTTTGAGCAACACTCCTGACAGCCATAACAAAAGACTTTGCCATGACTGCAGCATTGCCACCATACGAAGATACTGTTGCTTCGTAGCTCATCAAAAACTGCTTCGGGTCTAAATGGCCATCGAATATAGGAAGCTGGGGCGGCTTGTAGGACGGAGGCCAAGGTGTAGCCTGCAGCTCAGCGGACAGAGGAGAAGCATCATCGAAAACAAAATTTCCATGATGGAAATTGTCATACCAGTCATCTTCGTTGAAGAAACCCTCCTGATGAAGGTCTTTTTGTTGAGGCCTTCGGTTCTGCTCATCGTGAGTAAGATGGCGAACCTCTTCAGAAGCTTCGTCTATCTGCCTTTGTAGTTCAGCTAGCCTGGCCATCTTTTCCTTCTTCCTCTGCACTTGTTGATGAAGCATCTCCATATCTCTGATCTCTTGGTCTAGCTCATCCTCTTGAAGCGTTGGGCTGACAGCCTTCCTCTTCTGGTTTCGGGCCTCCCGAAGAGAGAGAGTCTCCTGATTGGGGTCCAGCGGTTGCAGAGCTGCAGTCCCAGTTGCTGAAGCTTTCTTCGGCGCCATAGCGAAGGTTTATGGCTTCCGAAGGTGTTCAAAAACTCAAAGAGTGGAAGTGAGTTCACCGGAGGTGGGCGCCAATGTTGGGGACTTGTTCTCAAATGCTTCGGATTAAGAACAAGGCAACATACAAAGTGTTAAATGATAAAATCCTTCGTCCTTTAAAACATTATTTCCCTTCGGGATATAATGTATTCCGGACGAAGGTCACAAACAACATATCTTCGTAAGCACAATAAACTATAAAGAAGAACTTATACGCAACATAAGAAGTAATATAAACATTTAAATATTATCACAACGTCATTTCTATTTTATTATCATAGAAAAATAGAAATGATTTCAGATTACAGATGTACCTTCGGATTGCAGGAAGGCAAAAGTATAAGGATGACGCAAAAGCAAATGCCAAGTCAGCGTGAACAGTACGGGAGTACTGTTCATCTATTTATAGGCGTGGGACGCAGCCCATGTAAAATTACATCCATGCCCATTACACTTGCTAATGACTTATGAGAATCCATTAAGGCCTAAGCAGTCTTTTCATCTTTAAGTCGGTTCCCCTTTCTGCTATCGCGACGAAGCTTTTCTGCGCATAGCTTCGGCTGTGCGCCATCCTTCGTACAGCTTAGTAATCAGCCCGTCCTTCATCTCAATCCCCCTTCGTCTGGCTTAGGCTTCGTTCTGACTGTATTCCATGTTCATAATCTGAGTCCGAAGATACCTGTTCATATAATTCACTTGGAAAACATTGTCAAATTATACTTTTGAGGACCTTCGGAGGACGAAGGCCCCCAACACCTTGGTTCTCATCTCCAAAGATAATCATATCATGGGAATCCTTGTTCTTGACGTAGGAAGTGAACATCTTCTTCCCCCCGTCATGTGGTTTGTGCATCCGCTATCAATAATCCAACTTGAGCTCCCAGATGCATAAACCTGCAAGATCATTTAATCTTGGGATTTAGGTACCCAACTCTTGTTGGGTCCTACAAGGTTAGTAACATAAGTCTTTGGAACCCAAATGCAAGTCTTACCCTTCTTGCATTTTGGTCCCACATTGGAAGCAACAATTCTATTATTTTTACAATAAAGCACATATGATGCATCAAAAGTACGAAATAACATAGACGGACCATGAGATGCAATCCTACCTTAGGCACATTAGAAACAACATGAGACATACGACGCATATGTATACTTCTACCATGAACATGAGAAGAGCTAGAAGCAGCAATCATGGCATGAGAAGCAAAATCATCATAACGCACAGGTAAAACAACATGATCATTATGAAAGGGAAATGTGCCCTTAGGCCATTTCTAAGTATTTTGGTGATTGAATGCCAACACAAGTGCTTTTGTGTTAATCTATGCAATGTGATGGACAAAGTGCAAATCAAGTCAAAAGGTATGTTTCTAGACTTAGTACATTGTTTTATGGACTAATGTATTGTGTCTAAGTGCTGGAAACAGGAAAAACTGAATTGGAAATGAGATGGCTATGTTCTGCCGAAGTCTGCTCGGTCTGGGTGCACCGGACTGTCCGGTGGTGCACCGGACAGTGTCCGGTGCGCCAGGCTGGCTCTGGCGAACAGGCTGCTCTCGGGACTTCGACGGCGGTGTACGGCTATAAATCACCGGACTGTCTGGTGGTGCACCGGACTGTCCGGTGAGCCGTTCACAGGCGAACTCGTCGCTCTTGGGAAACCATCAACGGCGTACGGCTAAAATTCACCGGTCTGTCCGGTGGTGCACCGGACTGTCCGGTGAGTCAACGGTCAGCCGGGGCAACGGTCGGCCGAGGATTCCACGCGTGACGCGTGGCTGAGCCAACGGTCACATTGGTGCACCGGACTGTCCGGTGTGCACTGGACAGTGTCCGGTGCGCCAACGGCTCTCAGACTCCAACGGTCGGCTTCGCCAAATAAGGAAAGCAATCTGCACCGGACAGTGAACAGTGGATGTCCGGTGGTGCACCGGACTATCCGATGCGCCAGTCGACAGAAGGCAAGATCTGCCTTCCAGGATTGTTCTCAACGGCTCCTAGCTGCCTTGGGGCTATAAAAGGGACCCCTAGGCGCATGGAGGAGTACACCAAGCATACTTGCAACATTCCTAAGCACCAAGACATCGATTCCGCGCATTTGTTTCTTTGTGATAGCATATAGAGCTCTAGTGGAGTTGTGAACTCATTGGGTTGTGTTGCGAGCTCTTGTTGTGACTTGTGTGCGTGTTGACACTCTGATTTTTGTGTCTTGTGTGTGTTGCTAATCCCTCCCTTGCTCCGTGCTTCTTTGTGAACTTCAAGTGTAAGGGCGAGAGGCTCCAAGTTGTGGAGATTCCTCACAAACGGGATTAAGAAAAGAAAGCAAAACACCATGGTATTCAAGTGGGTCTTTGGACCGCTTGAGAGGGGTTGATTGAAACCCTCGTCCGTTGGGACGCCACAACGTGGAGTAGGCAAGCGTTGGTCTTGGCCGAACCACGGGATAACCACCGTGCCATCTCTGTGATTGATCTCTTGTTGGTTATTGTGTTTTGTTAAAGATTCCTCTCTAGCCACTTGGCGGTTATTGCGCTAACACTTAACCAAGTTTTTGTGGCCTAAGTTTTAAGTGTTACAGGATCACCTATTCACCCCCCCCCCCCCTCTAGGTGCTCTCAATTGGTATCGGAGTCGTTCTCTTCACAAAGGGACTAACCGCCCGAAGAGATGGATCCTAAGGGGAAGGGTATCATGATCAACGATAAAGAGAATGAATCTTTCGTCAACGAGCCGAAGGATGACAAGCCTACCGACTCGGGCTCGGGCCATAGACGGAAAGATGGGAAGAAGAAGAAGACAAGGCGCATCAAGGAAATTGTCTACTACGACGATAGCGATGAGTCTACCTCTTCCCAAAAGGACGACGACCACAACGACTACGAGAGAAGAAAACCGGTTAATTCGAACTTTTCTTTTGACTACTCTCGTATTCTGCAAAGTACAAATACTCATTTGCTCTCCATTCCACTTGGCAAACCTCCTCACTTTGATGGAGAGGACTACGGATTTTGGAGCCACAAAATGCGTAGTCACCTGTTCTCTCTCCATCCGAGCATATGGGAGATTGTGGAAAGTGGAATGAAGTTCGATAGCTCGGATAGTCCTATTTTCATTAATGAACAAATTCATAGAAATGCACAAGCCACTACTGTGTTGTTAGCCTCCTTGTGCAGGGACGAGTACCATAAAGTAAGCGGCCTGGACAATGCCAAGCAGATCTGGGACACCCTCAAGATTTCTCATGAGGGGAACGACGTCACCTTGCTCACCAAGATGGAGTTGGTGGAGGGCGAGCTTGGACGATTCGCGATGATAAGGGGCGAGGAGCCAACCCAAACATACAACCGGCTCAAGACCCTTATCAACAAAATAAGGAGCTACGGAAGCACGCGATGGACAGACCACGACGTCGTCCGACTGATGCTAAGGTCCTTTACCATTCTTGATCCTCATTTGGTGAATAATATTCGTGAGAATCCCAGGTACACCAAAATGTCGCCCGAAGAAGTCCTTGGAAAATTCGTAAGCGGGCGAATGATGATCAAGGAGGCGAGGTACGTGGACGACGCGTTGAAAGGTCCAATCCATGAGCCTCAACCCATTGCTCTCAAGGCAACAAGGAGCAAGGAGGCGTTACCTAGCAAGGTAGCGCAAGTTGAGGCGGCAGGGCTAAATGATGAAGAAATGGCCCTCATCATCAAGCGCTTCAAGACGGCGCTTAAGGGTCACAAGGGACAGCCAAGCAAGACCAAAGCCAAGGGGAAGCGCTCATGCTTCAAATGCGGTAAGATTGGTCATTTTATTGCTAACTGTCCCGATAATGAAAGTGACCAGGAACACGGGAGCAAGAGGGAAAAGAAGAAAAATTACAAGAAGGCCAAGGGCGAGGCACATCTAGGAAAGGAGTGGGATTCGGATTGCTCCTCCTCCGACTCCGACAATGAAGGACTCGCCGCCACCGCCTTCAACAAGTCATCCCTCTTCCCCAACGAGCGTCACACATGCCTTATGGCAAGGGAAAACAAGGTATGTACTCGAAACTCTACTTATGCTTCTTCAAGTGAGGACGAATCTAGTGATGAGGATGAAATAGATTATTCATGTTTATTTAAGGGCCTAGATAGAACCAAGGTAGATAAAATTAATGAATTGATTGATGCCTTGAATGATAAGAATAGGCTTTTAGAAAAACAAGAGGATTTGTTGTATGAAGAACATGACAAATTTGTAGAAGCACAAAAATCTCATGCTTTAGAAGTTAAAAGAAATGAAATGCTTTCTTGTGAATTATCTTCTTGCCATGAGACAATTTCTAGCTTAAGGAGCATTAATGATGATTTGAATGCTAAGTTAGAAATAGCTAGTAAATCAACAACTTGTGTAGAAAATGTTGTTATTTGCAATAGATGTAAAGATTTTGATATTGATGCTTGTAGTGAACACATAGCTTCTATTGCAAAGTTAAATGATGAAATGGCTAGTCTTAATGCCCAACTTAAGGCTAGCAAAAGTGATTTTGATAAACTAAAATTTGCTAGGGATGCCTACACGGTTGGTAGACACCCCTCAATTAAGGATGGGCTTGGCTTCAAGAGGGAAGCCAAGAACTTAACAAGCCATAAGGCTCCCATCTCCGCCAAGGAAAAAGGGAAGGCCCCTATGGCAAGTAGTACTAAAAAGAACCATGCTTTTATGTACAATGATAGAAGACAGTCTCATAGGAGTTGTAATGCTTTTGATTCACATGCCTATGATTCTTATTCTATGTTTGTTTCCAGTTCTTCCTACATGCATGGTAGAGATATGCCTAGGAAAAATATTCATCACGTGCCTAGAAAGAATACTGTTCATGTTCCTAGGAAAGTTATGAATGGACCCTCTATAATTTATCATGCTTTAAATGCTTCCTTTGCTATTTGTAGAAAGGATAGGAAGATAGTTGCTAGGAAATTAGGGGCAAAATGCAAGGGTGATAAAACTTGCATTTGGGTCCCTAAGACAATTGTGACTAACCTTGTAGGACCCAACAAGAGTTGGGTACCTAAGACCCAAGCCTAAATTTGCCTTGCAGGTTTATGCATCCGGGGGTTCAAGCTGGATTATCGACAGCGGATGCACAAACCACATGACGGGGGAAAAGAGGATGTTCTCTTCCTACGTCAAGAACAAGGATTCCCAAGATTCAATAATATTCAGTGATGGGAACCAAGGCAAGGTAAAAGGGTTAGGTAAAATTGCTATTTCATCTGAGCACTCTATTTCTAATGTGTTTTTAGTTGAGTCGCTTGGATATAATTTGTTATCTATTAGTCAATTATGCAAAATGGGATATAATTGTCTGTTTACAAATGTAGATGTGTCTGTCTTTAGAAGATGTGATGGTTCACTAGCTTTTAAGGGTGTACTAGACGACAAACTTTATTTGGTTGACTTTTCAAAAGAAGAGGCCGGTCTAGATGCATGCTTAATGGCTAAGACTTGCATGGGCTGGTTGTGGCATCGCCGCTTAGCACATGTGGGGATGAAGAACCTCCACAAGCTTCTAAAGGGAGAACACGTGATAGGTCTAACTAATGTACATTTCGAAAAAGATAGACCTTGTGCAGCTTGTCAAGCAGGGAAACAGGTGGGAGGCTCTCATCACACCAAAAATGTGATGACCACATCAAGACCCTTGGAGATGCTTCATATGGACCTCTTCGGACCCGTCACCTATCTTAGTATAGGAGGAAGTAAGTATGGTCTTGTTATAGTTGATGATTTTTCCCGCTTCACTTGGGTATTCTTTTTGCAGGATAAATCTGAAACCCAAGGGACCCTCAAGCGCTTCCTAAGGAGAGCTCAAAATGAGTTTGAGCTCAAAGTGAAGAAGATAAGGAGCGACAACGGGTCCGAATTCAAGAATCTTCAAGTGGAGGAGTTCCTTGAGGAGGAGGGGATCAAGCACGAGTTCTCCGCTCCCTACACACCACAGCAAAATGGTGTGGTAGAGAGGAAGAACAGGACGCTCATCGATATGGCGAGGACTATGCTTGGAGAATTCAAGACCCCCGAGCGTTTTTGGTCGGAAGCCGTGAACACGGCTTGCCACGCCATCAACAGGGTCTATCTTCACCGCCTCCTCAAGAAGACTTCATATGAGCTGCTAACTGGTAACAAACCCAATGTGTCTTATTTTCGTGTATTTGGGAGCAAGTGTTATATTCTTGTGAAGAAAGGTAGAACCTCTAAATTTGCTCCCAAAGCTGTAGAAGGGTTTTTATTAGGTTATGACTCAAATACAAAGGCGTATAGGGTCTTCAACAAATCATCGGGTTTGGTTGAAGTCTCTAGCGACGTTGTATTTGATGAGACTAATGGCTCTCCAAGAGAGCAAGTTGTTGATCTTGATGATGTAGATGAAGAAGATGTTCCAACGGCCGCAATGCGCACCATGGCGATTGGAGATGTGCGGCCTCAGGAACAATTGGAACAAGATCAATTGTCTTCCTCAACTATGGTGCATCCCCCAACTCAAGGCGATGAACAGGTTCATCATGAGGAGGCGCGTGATCAAGGGGGAGCACAAGATATTCAAGTTGAAGAGGAAGAAGCACCTCAGGCACCTCCAACCCAAGTTCAAGCGACGATTCAAAGGGATCATCCCGTCGACCAAATATTGGGTGATATCAGCAAGGGAGTAACTACTCGTTCAAGATTAGTTAATTTTTGTGAGCATTACCCTTTTGTCTCTTCTATTGAGCCTTTCAGGGTAGAAGAGGCCTTGCTAGATCCGGACTGGGTGTTGGCCATGCAGGAGGAACTCAACAATTTCAAGCGCAATGAAGTTTGGACACTGGTGCCTCGTCCCAAGCAAAATGTTGTGGGAACCAAATGGGTGTTTCGCAACAAACAGGACGAGCACGGGGTGGTGACGAGGAACAAGGCTCGACTTCTGGCAAAAGGTTATGCCCAAGTCGCAGGTTTGGACTTTGAGGAGACTTTTGCTCCTGTGGCTAGGCTAGAATCAATTCGTATTTTGCTAGCATATGCCGCTCACCATTCTTTCAGGTTGTACCAAATGGATGTGAAGAGCGCTTTCCTCAACGGGCCGATCAAAGAGGAGGTGTACGTGGAGCAACCCCCTGGCTTCGAGGATGAACGGTACCCCGACCACGTGTGTAAGCTCTCTAAGGAGCTCTATGGACTTAAGCAAGCCCCAAGAGCATGGTATGAATGCCTTAGAGACTTTTTAATTGCTAATGCTTTCAAGGTTGGGAAAGCCGATCCAACTCTTTTTACTAAGACTTGCGATGGTGATCTTTTTGTGTGCCAAATTTATGTCGATGACATAATATTTGGTTCTACTAATCAAAAGTCTTGTGAAGAGTTTAGCAGGGTTATGACGCAGAAATTCGAGATGTCGATGATGGGCGAGTTGAACTACTTCCTTGGGTTTCAAGTGAAGCAACTCAAGGACGGCACTTTCATCTCCCAAACGAAGTATACGCAAGACTTGCTAAAGCGGTTTGGGATGAAGGACGCCAAGCCCGCAAAGACTCCGATGGGAACCGACGAACACACCGACCTCAACAAAGGAGGTAAGTCCGTTGATCAAAAGGCATACCGGTCTATGATAGGGTCTTTACTTTATTTGTGTGCTAGTAGACCGGATATTATGCTTAGCGTATGCATGTGTGCTAGATTTCAATCTGATCCTAAGGAGTGTCACTTAGTGGCTGTGAAGAGAATTCTAAGATATTTAGTTGCTACGCCTTGTTTCGGGATCTGGTATCCAAAGGGGTCTAACTTTGACTTGATTGGATATTCAGATTCTGACTATGCTGGATGTAAGGTCGATAGGAAGAGTACATCGGGGACGTGCCAATTCTTAGGAAGGTCCCTGGTGTCGTGGAACTCTAAGAAACAAACTTCTGTTGCCCTATCCACCGCTGAAGCTGAGTACATTGCCGCAGGACAGTGTTGTGCGCAACTACTTTGGATGAGGCAAACCCTCCGGGACTTTGGCTACAATCTGAGCAAAGTCCCACTCCTATGTGACAATGAGAGTGCTATCCGAATAGCGGAAAATCCTGTTGAGCACAGCCGCACAAAGCACATTGACATCCGGCATCACTTTTTGAGAGACCACCAGCAAAAGGGAGATATCGAAGTGTTTCATGTTAGCACCGAGAACCAGCTAGCCGATATCTTCACTAAGCCTTTAGATGAAAAGACCTTTTGCAGGCTGCATAGTGAGCTAAATGTCCTAGATTCGCGGAACATGGATTGATTTATAGCATACATGTGTTTATGCCTTTGATCATGTTCCTTATGCATTTTGTTGCTTATTGTGGTGCTCAAGTTGTACAATCACTCCCCGGACCTCACAAGTCCTTGTGCAAGTAATGCACATATTGAGGGGGAGTTGTGTTACAACTTGACCCTTTTGAGACTAACTGTGTGTTTGAGTTTGCCTAATTTAGTCTCAAAGGAAGTTTGAAAGGGAAAAGGTGGACTTGGACCATGAAAGACTCCCACTGCACTCCGATGAGAGGGTAACTTATTCCAAGTTCATCTCATGTACTCTTATTGCCTTTGTATTCTTATTTGAAGATCTTGGTGAGGCAATGGGGTTAAGGGGCCAAGATTGATCCCGTTTTGGTGCTTGATGCCAAAGGGGGAGAAAATAAAGGCCAAAGCAATAGATGGATCAGCTACCACTTGAGAAATTTTGAAAATAGTAGATTACAGTTTTTGGTTTGTCAAAACTCTTTTATTGTCTCTTATGTCAAAAGTTGGCCTCTTATGGGGAGAAGTGTTGATTATGGGAAAAAGGGGGAGTTTTTGAAATCCTTGATCAAATTTCTTTGTAATACCTCTCTTTATGTCTCTACAAGTGGATTTGACTTAGAGATAGGAATTTGAGTTTGATTTGCAAAAACAAACCAAGTGGTGGCATAGAGTGATCCATATATGTCAAATTTGATTCAAAACAACCTTGAGTGTTCATTTGCTTTGATATTGCACTTGTTCTAGTTGCTTTATGTTGTGTTGGCATAAATCACCAAAAAGGGGGAGATTGAAAGGGAAATGTGCCCTTGGGCCATTTCTAAGTATTTTGGTGATTGAATGCCAACACAAGTGCTTTTGTGTTAATCTATGCAATGTGATGGACAAAGTGCAAATCAAGTCAAAAGGTATGTTTCTAGACTTAGTACATTGTTTTATGGACTAATGTATTGTGTCTAAGTGCTGGAAACAGGAAAAACTGAATTGGAAATGAGATGGCTATGTTCTGCCGAAGTCTGCTCGGTCTGGGTGCACCGGACTGTCCGGTGGTGCACCGGACAGTGTCCGGTGGTGCAGGCTGGCTCTGGCGAACAGGCTGCTCTCGGGACTTCGACGGCGGTGTACGGCTATAAATCACCGGACTGTCCGGTGGTGCACCGGACTGTCCGGTGAGCCGTTCACAGGCGAACTCGTCGCTCTCGGGAAACCATCAACGGCGTACGGCTAAAATTCACCGGTCTGTCCGGTGGTGCACCGGACTGTCCGGTGAGTCAACGGTCAGCCGGGGCAACGGTCGGTCGAGGATTCTGCGCGTGACGCGTGGCTTAGCCAACGGTCACATTGGTGCACCGGACTGTCCGGTGTGCACTGGACAGTGTCCGGTGCGCCAACGGCTCTCAGACTCCAACGGTCGGCTTTGCCAAATAAGGAAAGCAATCTGCACCGGACAGTGAACAGTGGATGTCCGGTGGTGCACCGGACTGTCCGGTGCGCCAGTCGACAGAAGGCAAGATCTGCCTTCCAGGATTGTTCTCAACGCCTCCTAGCTGCCTTGGGGCTATAAAAGGGACCCCTAGGCGCATGGAGGAGTACACCAAGCATACTTGCAACATTCCTAAGCACCAAGACATCGATTCCGCGCATTTGTTTCTTTGTGATAGCATATAGAGCTCTAGTGGAGTTGTGAACTCATTGGGTTGTGTTGCGAGCTCTTGTTGTGACTTGTGTGCGTGTTGACACTCTGATTTTTGTGTCTTGTGTGCGTTGCTAATCCCTCTCTTGCTCCGTGCTTCTTTGTGAACTTCAAGTGTAAGGGCGAGAGGCTCCAAGTTGTGGAGATTCCTCGCAAACGGGATTAAGAAAAGAAAGCAAAACACTGTGGTATTCAAGTGGGTCTTTGGACCACTTGAGAGGGGTTGATTGCAACCCTCGTCCGTTGGGACGCCACAACGTGGAGTAGGCAAGCGTTGGTCTTGGCCGAACCACGGGATAACCACCGTGCCGTCTCTGTGATTGATCTCTTGTTGGTTATTGTGTTTTGTTAAAGATTCCTCTCTAGCCACTTGGCGGTTATTGCGCTAACACTTAACCAAGTTTTTGTGGCCTAAGTTTTAAGTGTTACAGGATCACCTATTCACCCCCCCCCTCTAGGTGCTCTCACATTACATGTGTCATGATGAGCAACATGTGAAGCATTCTTAACATGGGCATAGAAGTAAGCATGGTTTTTTATCATAAAAAGAATGTGAGCTACTAGCCAAAGGTGTCTTACCTTTCTCCTTAATGACGTTGGATGTTCCCCTTTGGAAACCAAGTCCATCCTTAATGGAGGGATGTCTACCAATGGTAAAAGCATCACTAACAAATTTAACTTTATCACATTCATCTTTGCATAATTTAAGTTGAGTATGAAGGTTGGCAATATCATCATTCAACTTAGCAATTGTAGAGACATGATCATTGCAAGCATCTACATCAAAATCTTTACATTTATTGCAAATAGAAACATATTCCATGGATGAATTAGTATCATTCAAATTTTTTATCCTAGCATTTAAATCATCATTTACACTCTAAAGGCTAGAAATAGAATCATGGCAAGAAGACAACTCAAAAGTAAGCATTCCATTCTTCTTAATTTCCAAAGCAAGAGATTTGTCAACATTAACAAATTTATCATGTTCTTCATAAAGAATGTCCTCTTGCTTTTCTAACAACCTATACTTCTCATTAAAAGCATCAATCAATTTATTAATTTTATCAACTTTGGATCTATTTAATCCCTTAAAGAGATCATTATAATCTAGAACATCATCGAAATCATCATCGCTAGAAAAAGTGTACTTGTGAGTATCTCGTGTATTTACCTTCTTCTCCTTAGCCATGAAACATGTATGTCGTTCGTTGGGAAGAGGGAGGACTTGTGGAAGACGAAGACAGCAAGTCCTTCGTCGTTGGAGTCAGATGAAGAGCAGTTTGAGCCTCATTCTTTATCAATATGCGCCTCGCCTTTTGTCTTCCTGTATTTCTTCTTCTTTTCCTTCTTCCCTTTCTTTTCTTGTTTCTCGTCATTTTCATTATAGTGACATTGTGCAATATAATGATCAGACTTATCACATTTGAAACATGAACGTTTTTCCTTTGATTCGTTCTTGTTGGCAGTAGAATGGCTAAATTGCAGCGCATGTGCTCGGTATTAAGAACTACGTTACCACGGATCACCAGATCCGCTCCCTTCCCTCCCGTCAACAGATTAGGCGCGAGAAGATGTGGAAGACCCGTATCCCTTCCCAGAAGCACGACAGTGAAACACACGAGACACATGATGTAGGATTGGGTCTCTGGACTCTTTCTCTTCTCTGTATTATGAGGGGGTGTACAGGTTTCTTATATAGAGATGTGAGACCCCTCAGGGGCAAAGCGGGTATTTGCCCACATAACCCTAACTAGGGTTACTTAACACTCCCCCTTGGGCGAATACCGTGACCAACACATGCCTCATTAAAACTTCGAAAAACCTAGTGGGAAAAATGTGGAGAAAGAGTGCATGGTGATACAAATTGCATTTGCACTTTGTTGCCTCATTAAAAAAACTTATGTGAGAAACTTCAGAAAAACTCACCAAGGAAAAAGAGTACAACAAATGTCATCAGGACAAATTTCGATCTTCTGGATCAGGATTCCATCGAATCTTCTACAAGGGCTAAATTTAGAATTGTGCTCCCCTGATCCTTGCAAAACCGTATCAATATGGCACAACATATTCTTCTGAAAGTATACGCATATAGAGATTTAGCAAACAGATTGCATACTGTTGCAAGGATTATATCAGGAACTTCACCTCAACTTACTTCTAGGATATACGAGGTAAGTGCATGTATCAACATAAATAAGCCACTTTGACTAATGGTGTTCGATCGACTGGATCTTTATATTTGATAGAAACTTCCATAAATGTTCGCATATTGATCATCAACCTAATGCCTTCAGGGCATAGAATATGACATTTATTGTCTCACGATTGTGATCAATATAAGCATTCGCTCCCCCTAACGATGACATCTGTCAAAGTCGCGATCCCTCATAACTCAAGCATATTCTTCAAGATATATGTCTCATTGTTCATCTGGAATAACGAGAATGGATGAGGTTGAGGTGCTATAATTTTCTATCTTACACCACAATTTATACATAGTTGTGCAAAGCAAGTAACATGTCCTTCTATAGGACTTTAGGGGATAATATAGTTGCAATAGTACATATTATAAATATGACACATCGCTCCAGGCGTTCATCCATTGCAATATCTATGATAGTGTAACAAAAGTCCATCAAAGATTGTAATCCATCAGGGATTTTTCATCGATCAGATATATCGTTATAGTCTATCATTCTGGCACAATGGGGATATTTTGCCAGTAACACCTAAACCTTATAGGTTTCTGCCATCGGGGCTTTAGAGGATACCGTAATTCCACATATAGTGGAAAATACCATGAGTAAAGATCGTGGAATGCACATGTGCTTATTCGGTGAACTTCAAGTCCTTTGGTACCTCATCTTATTCCTTTTCAGGTATGTATGGGTCTTTATCCCTTTATAGGGATTATCAAACTTTGGTGTTTTACACAGACTTTGTTTCTTCTGGAAAGGTTCCATCAAGGAACTATAATCTCATCTAGGAGATATTCTCTCTACATAGGAGAGTGATCATTCATCAGGAATATATTATTCGGTATGAGATTTATATGTTGCATATTTATAAATCAAATATATGGGTCCTCCTAGGATCTCATGATGGATCTTCAGAATCCTATTAACTGCATATTTTAATTCATGTCATTTGCCAGATATATTACATAGCGAAATATTGTTTATTCAACACATATGTGGGATGGATCTCTCACAAGACCACTTGAACCATCGTATTCACCACACATATTTCAATAGTGCCCATAAATGTTCGAACTTCAAGTTCGCGACTTTTATTTTGCGATTATTGGTTCAGCCTCGATTGCATTTATCAATGACCCGATAAGAGAGCCTAAAGCACTCATGCCTAGGACTTTGTTTTGGATACTTTTGCAATCTATAGAGGCAAGATAGGTGTTGACACATCTGTCTCCCACATTTAATAACGATCTCCGTCATTTCCCAAAACGAAAGATTCATTGTTCTGTATTCCCAGCACAATGATATTGCGCGCATTGCTAGGAATTTCATAATCAAGATGAACCTTCAGGGGTTTTATGCAGTGAGCTTTGGACTTAGATTAATGTAGTGGCATGAATACTACATATTTTTCCTTCAACATGAAGGGTTAGTCTCAACATCCAGTGAGACACGCAACAACAAGTTGCTTCGTGGTTATAATTCTGCAAACTTATTGTTATTATTACCAAATGCATAGTCAATCATTAAGATTTAGACTAACATGCACAACACTATTTTATCCATAAGGGTCCTTCAGGGGCTCATGCATACCATTCGTCGTTTGGAGCCATTAGTTGACTTCAGATCAACAAGTAAAATGACCATCAGGGTCTAGCACTTACAAGGACATTCACTGGTTGTATTGTGCTTTGAGGCACATAGGAAAAATGTGTGTGCTTATATTGGTAGTAAACTGCATGGCATTAGGCCAATGCTGTCAAACAAAGATTTTTATACGCAGAGATGTATAGTCCAGCTCGTTTTTATCACTGCTCATGGTTTACCCAATTACTCATACAACTCTGAAATTGGATATCGATTTATGCAACATTTTTAGGTATTATACTTTTGAGAGAGAATTATAACAATATTCAATTATTTGTGATGCTGCCAGCAGGGCAAACATTTCTCCTCATATTATATACAATTTGTTCTATAAAGCATTATTTCGATATCTTCGTTGTTCGACAAAAAGAGAAGCTTTAGAATAGAACAGACAAGGCCAAGAATTCATTTTATCTGGGAAAATCACCATATAACTAGCTTTTGATGAAGCAAATGATGATAACTGCTTGGCAAGAATGAAATAGGACTAGTGTCCGCCTAGGATCCATCTTCAACAACAGATATTACTGCTCTCATACGAAGAAATCATTAGGAGTAGAGAGGATACAACAGGTCTCTACAAGATCTTCATATTTCTATCACAAATTATCATCACTAGTAGTCTAGTGGTCAAGACATATGTCTCTTCTGGCTCCGAGGACCAAGGACATATTAACGTCTAATTTAGCTTCAAGCTCTATGGTGAGTGAGATTTCATAGTTATTTGTCTACTCTTCTCACTTCTGGTAGATCGGAGGTAGATAACGGTAAGCATGTCCAAGGGTGGAATTCAATATAGTTCGGCTACATAAACCCAAGATATTTGTCCATTTAGGATCGACCTTTACCATTTAGCTTACAGTGTATACTAGACTTGTCAAAGGACTATCCCGAGTCAATGCAGCGACTATAAGTATTTACAATTCCGAGAGATGTATGCAACACAAGCATAGAGGTCCTAGACAGGACAAGTAAAGTGGTTCGACGGGAACACACTATGGTTTTCACACCAACGTAGTGAAATTTTTTTCAGAATAACCTCTCGGTATACTCGCAACTTCGTGTTGCTGGCGATTACATGTCCTTTTATCTCATAGTTTGCTTCATGTCATTTCGCGACAAAGAGAGCAATGTGATAACATCTGGTTGAGCAATTTATAACTGAGATTTATAGCCTTAAATCATTTGGTAAGGTCTTGTTGCTTACTAATAAAATCCCAATTTGTGATGTCTTCTATACCAAAAAGGCTTTCATGCATTATATTATATTTCTTCGGGTTACTTCAGGTAAAAACTTTATGCATGAGGAGAGAGGAGAGAATTAACTTATCTGTGTTTCATTGTATTTCAATTTAATTTTCTAGATTTCTAAGCACTATAGAGCTTGATATAGTTGTTATGGCCACTTGGCGATATATATAAATATATGATGTCACACAACACAATCAAATAAAATATAGAGCCAAACAAAATTGTTTATGGAGGTTGCGCGACAATGTGACTTCAGTGGCTCAGATAACCCACCACATTCTACGTGAGTACAAGCTCCAGCGTATCTGATGTCAATGTGTGTGCGACCATCAGGGCTACGACAACACAACAAGCCTTCATAACAAACGCAACGCAGTTGTGACTCGATAGTCGTGGTACAAGACAGATCCACACAACGTGCGCAACAGGCGCAATTGTGGCTCGATAATCACGATAGACGATCAGTGCCTACAGGACATACAAAAAATACGCGAATCGGTGATGACAGTCCGACTCAACGGGAGCGGTCCGATTAAATGAGAGTGCGACATCACAATCACATGACGCAGCCAAGTTCGTACGACACAAATACTGCGTCATGTTGCTAGGGCGCAACCAATGCCATAACTCAACCGATTAACAACGTAGCCTGATCGACGCGTTCGAGTACCCACTATACAATTTAATCGCTCGACGTCAGTTTAAAAGCTCAATACAAAACAAATATTTAGAGCGCTTTGGGTATGCACAGTATAGACTTCACATATTTTAATAATTTCTGCTAATTATCTACTACAAGAAGTAAAACAGAAAAATAATACTAGAATTAATGCATGAGCATAAACAGATCAAGCCATTTTCTCATATTCAAGCATGTATTTTTCTGCTAATTATTCGTGCCAAAGAATAATTAATTGAGATAAAGAAACATGTTTGATTATTTTTTTCAACCGCCACTAGCGTGAAATGCTAAACGCATGACTTTGTTTCCTTAGCTGCATGCATGCAGTGGAGTCATCGCGCTCCTTTCTTTTATTCTTATCCAATCAGTTAGATCCACCATTCTAGGAGAACTTTGACCGAGCTCCTTCGCTAAAGCCATCACACCAATCGCTGGGCGAGCACTATTGAGTTTTGAGATAGGCATGCAAAACCCAGGATCCATACGCAGCGTTTTTTTCAACTGAAAAAATGGACCAGGAGCTCCTCTCGGCCACGAGTCCATGACTCCAAGCCAGGAAGAAGGACGAGACCATCGTGCTCGGCAGACGGTCGCTGGTGCAGCACTGTAGCATCCACAGTGCGGTGCGGGCGAGGGATTGACGAGGCGCAGGCGCGCCACTAGCGGCGACATGGCCCCGGTGTGGGCGCGACGTGGCTTCCGGCGCAGCTGACGGTGAAGCACAACCCTCCAGTGCGCAGTGCGGCCCCGGCTCGAGCGTGGCTGCTGGCACACGGTGGTCGGTTGGCTTTTTTTTCTCTTTGTTAATCATAGTCCGAAATTCTCTTCTTCGATCCTCAATGAGAGCAGCAGATTCAATCTACTAGGAATACATACCACTCGATTGCGTCGAGGGGAATCGAAGCGTGGCGCGTAGGACAGTTCGGCTAGGCCGAGGACCTGCCGACGTGGTGGAGAGTCGATGCAGATCGGGTCCGCAGCAATGTCGAGGTAGAGCGTGCTGATAACGTATTAAGAACTACGTTACCACGGATCACCAGATCCGCTCCCTTCCCTCCCGTCAGCAGATTAGGCGCGAGAAGATGTGGAAGACCCGTATCCCTTCCCAGAAGCACGACAGTGAAACACACGAGACACATGATGTAGGATTGGGCCTCTGGCCTCTTTCTCTTCTCTGTATTATGAGGGGGTGTACAGGTTCCTTATATAGAGATGTGAGACCCCTCAGGGGCAAAGCGGGTATTTACCCACATAACCCTAACTAGTGTTACTTAACACTCGGTACCTACCAACACGAAGTGATGAGAAACCTCCAGGTTTCTTCTGATGGGCCGTGGTCATGATAAGCGAAGTGCATGATTGTGCTTGTGCAGGCGCCGCCGCGCCGGCACTCCACAATGCTGCAATAAAAGTTTAAAAAAAGAAACCTTTTTGCACGCATCTTCGTTCCCGGGCCGCGCGCGGGAAACCGAGCCCACGGGAATACGGGATGCGCGGCCCAGCTGTGAAAAGGCTGTGCGGGTCATGCTTGTACTGTAGGCAGTGCCGGCTCAACCGCCTACCCGCCGTATATTCTCGTCGCAAAGGCCAAAGGGCAGCCGGCAGCGTCACGCCCCCACGTACGGCCCGGGGGCCGACAGCGAAAGGCGCCACATGGGCCGCGGCGCAGCGATTGGCCCGGCCGCGCGGCCTCACGTGGGCGTGCAAACGCCAGGCTCGGTGAGGGGAGCCGTCACGTCGTGGAAGGCCGGGTCGGACATGCAAACACGGGGCGGTGGTTGGCTGGTTGCCGCCTCGGGGCGTCGCCGTCGCGGTCGCCGCGGCGGCCGCTTTCGTCCGTCCTGCCCCTGCCCACTCCCTTTCGCTAAAGCAAAACAATCCGGTGCATGTGCGGCCTGCGGCCTGCGGCCTGTGGGTACTTGACCAATGGTTATCCGGTTTGGAATTTAACGGGACAGTGTGGTATTTTTCAGCAGCCTCGCGGAGAAGAAAAGAGATAGGATTCAAACTCGGACTCGGACGTTTGATTTGATCGGTTGCTGGCAACGCAACGAATGCAGGAGCGCTCTGTCCGCTGCAGTGACGCGCGGTTTGTTGATCCTTGTGTTTGTCTTTCTGGTCCTGTGGATGCGACGGACAATGGCATATCGGCATGGTGCCTGACATGAGCCCATGCCAACTGGATGGTAGGGTCAAGGTTGCTTGCAGTGTGCCAGTGTGGGCTAGATGTAGAATTTTGGCTGTTGATGGGTGAAAACTCCGGACTATTTTGTACTTGTTCCGCTTGAGCGTATAATATGCTGTATAACCATTCAACGATCGGCTGAAAATATCTCTAACATATAATTCATATCAGCTACTATGGCACACGTTAAACCCTTTTTTATTCGCTAAATGAAGGAGATAATCAGTTTGTTCGCTTGATTTTAATCTGTATCGATTTCTCCTGCTCCCACAGTATTTTTGTCTCTTAAGAGCTAGTTCGTTTTGGCCGAATTGATCTATTTTTGGTCTCATTTCGGGCGGAATAAATTGGCCCAGTTTAGAATCTGGTACAACCTGTTAGATCTGTTCGTTTTGACAGGGGCCAGAAACAAACCGGCTGATTTTGACTCTCTTCCCTCAATCTTTGGCTTGAAATGAGTCCAGATAACCTAACATCTAGATTTGTTCTTGGTCCAGAAAATATGATGGTGACCAGGAATGAGTGAACATTCAATCCTGGGCTGGTTTAGTTACTTATCTGAGTTGAATATTAGCTCGTCGAACGAGGCCTAATTACATCTGCAGCTTTCGAATAGTTTGCTTTAATATGTGAGAGAGACAGAAAGAAACTGGCTAGCTATTGATTGTCGTCTTATATTTTCATCATTTCATGTCAGTTCCGTAGCTCATGGACTTGTTTTTCCAAACTTTTTTTTATTTTGTTTTCTGAATGAACATGCGCGAGATTGTGCCTATTTTATATTGATATTATTGAACACCAAAACTGGCAGCCTTTGCTCGGGTCTAGACTGTCCGGCTTGTTAGCTCGAACCGTCGTCCAAGAATAGATTCGTTCAAGTGAAACTATTTTATTACGATATCTTCTCCGTTTCTTTTCATATCTTGTTGGACTTCACTTAGAATAAGGTTTAAACCTCTCCCCTTGTAAATATGAAGAAGTACGGCCGATTGAGAATACACAATCCAATGGAACAATTTATCTACATTTTTTTTCTTCATATCTTAGTTCTAGATGTAGCGTTACCTTAGTTATAATTCTTTAATATCAAATTTCACCTCTCTTCCACTCTACTTGTCTACCTCTAGACGGTCCGTCAATATACACATATATTATTTATTATATGTATCCAGTAAAAAATATTTATCTAAAGACCTAAAACATCTTATAACATAAAATAGAGTAGAGAAAATACAATGTATGTTTAAGAATAGGGTTACCCTTAAGAATATAGTAAAAGCTAGGTATGTAGAAACTAGAAAAATCAAAACGTTTTGTAACATGGACAGGGTCGGCCCTGAGGGGGTGCCGTGGGTGTGGCCGCACCGGACCCCCAAAAACAGAGGGCCTCCTAGCCACTGGAAGTTAGCATTTTTTTGTTAAATCTATTTATTCTAGACACAAATACGCAAAAAAACGATGCGCTATCGAGTTATCCACTAGTCTCGTTTATATTGTTAAACTAATGTCTCAATTACTTATCGAATACTTCATCCGTTTCAAAATAATATTTGGTTTAGCTCTTAATTTTTATGTTTATATTAATGATGATAAATCCATTAAAGAAGCAAAACAAATTTTATTATGATATACAGAGAGTATTATAAACTATAATATGATGGTTGCTTCGGTAGAGAGAAGCTTTTTAAAATTTAAAAAAATTATGAACTATTTATGGTCAATAATAACTCAAGAGAGGTTAAATGGCTTGTCGATTATATAAAAAAACGTTGTTGGATGAGATTGATCTCGATGATATAAGCAATGACTTTATATCACAAAATGTTAGAAGATATTTTAAATAATATCATATGACAAGTAAGTGTTTTTTTGCTAGATTTTATATCTGTTATCTTATAAAACAGTGCATAATAGTTTTTATACGTCAAATATTCGGTGATATATATATATATATATATATGTCGGAGTTTCGGACCCGGGGGGTCCCTGGACCGACGAGTAAATTTGTCGCTGTGTGTCCCTGCCCAGATGGGTTGGTGCGAGATGGAACACAAGTGGGGGAATGAGCCTTGTATTATCCTGCACCAGGGTGCTCGTAGTAGGGGTTACAAGCGTTGCGAGAGAGCGAGGGCAAGAGAGAGCGAGTAGGAGAGAGCGAGAGAGAGAGGGTCTGGCCCCTGCTCGTCTTCTCCTGTCTCTTTGTCGTGCGTATACTCGTCTCTCCTGCCGTGTGTTCGTGTATTCGTACGCTCGTGTGTTCGTTCTCCTTTTCTTCCCTCACTGTGGACATCCCCTTTTATAGACATAAGGAGATGGCCCAACTGTACAATGGGGGTGTAGCTATGCGCTACGTGGCCAGCGGGGAAGTGCCTGGTCGCTATGCACGTGTTGATGTGTCCGTCGGAGAAGTGCATGTGCCCTGTAGAAGCACAGCTGTTGGTGCTGCGTGGATCCTGCTGACGTCTCATTGCTTCTGTAGGGGGCTTGAGAACCACCGACGTCATGGAAGCATGCGGGGAACCATCATTGCCTGTTACCGGGGTAAGCTTGATGGGACGCCGGTCTTGTTCCTTCGTAGCCTGAGCTAGCCAGGAGTAGGGTGATGATGTGTCCTTGTGGCGCGGTCGATCCGAGCTTGAGGTCGGGCGAGGCGGCGGCTCCTCCGAGGCCGAGGCTGGGGCCGAGGCCTAGGGTCGAGCGAGGGCGTGACTCTTCCCGAGGCTGAGGCCGAGGCCGAGCCCTGGGGTCGGGCGAGGCGGAGATTTCCTCCCGAGGCCGAGGCCGAGGCTGAGCCCTGGGGTCGGGAAAGGCTGAGCTTCCTGTTGCGCCCGAGGCTGAACTTGACCGTTGTCGGTTTCGCCCGGGTGGTTGGCACAGCAGCCGGAGCGGGGCGGGCGGCGCTGTTTTCCTGTCAGATCGATCAATAAAAGGGCGAAGTGACTGCGGTCACTTCGACCTTGCCGACTGAGGTGCGCGTGTCAGGATAAGGTGTCAGGCGATCCCAACATTAAATGCGCATGCAATACGGTCGGCTGGTAGGTGATTTGGCCAAGGTCGCTTGCACGACAAGGCTTGCCTTTGGCTGAGCCGAGGGTGCGCTCACTGCCTGAGGGGACCCTCGGGCGAGACGTGAATTCGTTCGGGGCCACTGTTCTCGCCCGAGGCCGGGCTCGGACGAGGCTAGATCGCGTCCCTTGGTAGAGGAAGCTTTGACTTTGACCCGAGCCCTAAGCCTTCACGGTTTGCTTAAAAGGTGTTTACCAGCCGTGATTAGGAGTGTGGGGGTACCCCTAATTATGGTACCCGACGGTAGCCCCCGAGCCTCGAAGGAAGTGTAGGCACTCGCTTGGAGGTTCTGCCGGATTTTTGCGAGGGGACCAGGCTTTCCTGGTTATGTTTCGTTCCGGTGGGTGCGCGTGAGCGCACCCGCCGGGTGTAGCCCCCGAGGCCTCGGAGGAGTGGTTTGACTCCTCTGAGGTCTTAATTCGTGCTGTAATGCCTCGGTCGGCCTGGTTGTTCCCTCGTGCAGCCTGGCCGCAGCCCGGGTGCATGGTCAGGCTCCGAGTTTTTGACCTAGTTTGTTGACGCTGTCAACAGTTTTGGCCGCAGCTGGGTGCGAGGGCAGCCCCCGAGCCTCTGCACAGAGCGAGAGGGCAATCAAGAACTGTCTCGACTTTTATCATACGCCCCTTCATCGCCTTTTCGCAAGGAGGAAGGGGGAAAGTGCCACGTTACCCTCGGAGGGCACCGATCATGGTGTTTCCAGTGAGTTGCTAACGAGTGATCCGAGTGGACGCCCGTGCCCTGTTCGTTAGGGGTCGGCTAGTGGCCCAGAGGCGCGCTCCAAAAGTACCTGCAGGGGATTTGCTGGACTCGGGCCCATTTCGATAGGGTCTGAGGGCTCGGTGCCTCCCTCCAGTGGGATTCCATTACAAATCGTTCCTGCTGGTCTCGGAAATGTCCTAGGGTACCTCGGGAGCGTAGCCCGAGCCTCGGCTATGTATCGGACGTACCCAGGGTCATCCCTCACTCTGCGTGATCTGGGGCGGTTGTCGAACCCTTTCGAGGGGCCAGCCTTCGAACCCCTGATCAGTAATGGGCGCGGAGCTCGAGTGCTCTGGGGCGGCTGTCGAACCTTTCCGAGGGGCCAGCCTTCGAACCCTTGATCAGTAATGGGTGCGGAGCCCGGGTGCTCTGGGGCGACTGTCGAACCCTTCCGAGGGGCCAGCCTTCGAAACCCCTGATCAGTAATGGGCGCGGAGCCCGGGTGCTCTAGGGCGGCTGCTGGACCCTGCAGGGCGCAACCTTCGAACCCCTGATCAGTAGGAGGGCTCGGGGGCCCGAGTGCTTTGGGGCAGCTGCTGGACCCCGCAGGGCGCAACCTTCGAACCCCTGATCAGTAGGAGGGCTCGGGGCCCGAGTGTTCTGGGGCGGCTGCTGGAACCCGCAGGGCGCAACCTTCGAACCCCTGATTAGTAGGAGGGCTCGGGGGCCCGTTTCCTTCGCGGGGAAGGATTCCTTTCAAAATATCCCCTTTCTCGGTCCCTGTGGCAAGAGAGAGAGAGGAAACGGAAAAGGATATAAATTTTAAAAATCGTGGCACACCTTTTTTTGGCGCGGTCATTATGACAGAGGTGAAACGTCGCCTGCTTCGCCTACCAACGGTGTCGCTTGCTCTGCCAAGGAGTTAATGCGACGGGACGGGCGATTCGCGGGGCGTCTGTTGCGCGTGCGCGGGCCGTTCGAGGAACGGGGCACGGGCGCGTCGTCCTTACGCCGTGGGAGAGGGCTCCCCTGCTGCTTCAGGAAAGGACGCGAGCCTGGGGGTGATTTGACCGTTGCTTCCGCTCGTCTATTGCAGCAGTTATTGCCGGTCCGCTTTTGGCCACATCAACTGTCGTGCCTACCCCCGCGGCTGACTGACCCGTGACCGCTGCACTCAATTGGCACTGTTGGGTCACGCACGGGGCTGCCTCGAGTCGCGGCACTGGTTCCGCAGTCGAGAAGACGTAGCATTGGCGCAGGTGGCGGTGCAGTTTCCTTGCACGTAGTGACTGTCGCGCCGGTTGCATGGTATGTGGGACCGGGCCTTCGTGCTGGTCCACCGGAAGTGACGAAGCCAAAAGGGTGCATAACCACGGTGAGGTTGCATGCTCCCTGCGTGGCGGCTCGCCCTTTTGTCCGCTGGTTCCGGCGAGGATGAGGGGACGCTTATAACCGCAGGGCGGTTTCATGCCTTGCGTGCGGCGGTTTGCCTCCTTCGCGTCTCGGGTCAGTTCTGATGACGTGTGGGACCCGGCCCCCGTGTCGTGGGGTGGGAACCCTGGAGCACGTCGATGGAGACTTTGCCTGTGATGCTTGGGGGCGCAAGTGAGGAGATCTGCCTATAAAAGGGGATCGATCCCCCGGGCAGTGGCCATGCCTTCGCACTCCTCTCTTGTATTGCTCCCTTCAACCTTCCGTGTCCCCAGATGGGGCGCACCTGTGTGGCTTTCTTCTTGCTGCTGTTTGAGAAGCGCGACCTTATGGGGGTTGGCGCTCTCCAGTCGTCGCTCAGCTTCAAGGATTTTCATTATGCAGCCCGGCTGCATTCCCTCACCAATGGTCATCCGTAGGGATGATCACCAGCCTGGTGGTGGGGAGAAGCAAGCCGGGCTGCGGCCTCCGCCCCGCCCTCAGCTTCAAGGATCTTCATCATCCGGGCTGAGGCGGAGGAGCGCACCGAGTGGGGGGGCCGCCTCCGCGTGGGCCGGTGACCCTTTTCTTCCTCCAGCATTCGGAGGGGAAGGGCATCCTCCAGCCCTGTGGAGGTGACGTCCTCTAGCCATGCGGGGGAAGGCGAACTGCTGCTCCCTGGCCAGGGTGCAGCTTTCCGTCCTCCACCCGGGCGGTGGTCGTGCCGCGCGCGGGTGGCCACTGTCACCGGTGCTGGAGTGGGGGCTGCCACTAGGGAGGCTCCCTACCGCAGCGGTTGCCTCCGCCGATGAGACCGTCGGTGCCAGCTGCACTCTGGACCTCTGGCTCTTTGGCTTTTATGTTTGGTTCTTGTCCCCCGTGAGGGGATGTGAACGAAAGCCTCTTAGTAGCAGCGTTTGCCCTAAGGTCATCGCTGCTGCTGTTTAGGCGCCCGAGGCGGAAGTCGTTGTCGCGCTGCTGGCGCAGTGGTCGCCGGCGAGCTGCTCGAAGCTCGTTATCCCGCAGGCCTTCTGGTGTGGAGGTTGTTCATTCCCGCAGGAATGGAGCTGGAGTCCCATTCGTTAGGGAATATAAGAGCAAAATGTGATTGCTCCATGTACCGAGATATCTGTTGTAGGTCGGGAAAGCCGCCGAGGGCGCTGCCGACGCTTACATAGCGTAGTTATCCCGAGTACGTGTGTTTGTTGTTCGTAGCCGCTGAGGCCTGAACATTTGGGTGTTTGAGTATAAAGCTGTGCTTCTTCCTCGTTTCAAGCCTTAAGGCTTGCCCGTCGGTAGCCGAACCACTTAACTGAGCGCGAGTTACTTTTCACGGAAGGTGACGAGTGAGGTATCCGTATCCCGGAGGCTTAGGATTCCCTCGGCTCGGTCGGCCTTGCCGTTCAAGGTCTCTTTCGCCCGGTTTTAGAACCTTCAGCTGCTCTGTGATGAGTCAAAGCTGAAGGCAGCGGTGGCGTGGGCTCGAACAGAGGCTTTCTCGGTGCGGGAGCAGGTGGCTTCCCGAGCCGAGGAGATGCAGCAGCGGCATCTGGGGTTTGGCCAGATCACCCGCGAGCGGGATCAATCCCGGAGCCAAGCCGCCGAAGCCGTGAGCCGGGCTGAGATCCTCGGGGGACAGCTAGCTGAGGCTTTGGAGCGGCTGGCCGAGGCGTCTGCTCGCATCGCCGTCTGAGGCTAGGCCAGATTCCACCGAGGGTGGAAACGACGTCGAGGGTGCTGCTCCTCCCCCTGCTGATGTTTGAGCCTGCATGAACAGTTCGTCTGAAGTATGCGTATGTTTTTTGCGGCCGCCGAGGCCTAAACATATTTAGCTTTCGGATTATAAAGCTGCGTTTTCTTTCCTCTTGTTTCGAGCATTTAGGACTTGTTCGTCGGTAGCAGAATCGCTTTATCCGAGTGAGAGTTACTTTTCACAGAAGGTGATGAGTGAGGTATCCGTATCCCGGAGGCATAGGAGTCCCTCGGCTCGGTCGGCCTTGCCGTTTACGTGCTCTCTTGCTCGTTTTTAGGACCCTGGTACCGATATAGTCGAAAATGCACGAAAGTCGTTTTCTACCCGAGCGTTAGGACTCGTTCGGTAGCAAGATCGCTTGAGTTACTTTTCGCGGAAGGTGATGAGTGAGGTATCCATATCCCAGAGGCGTAGGAGTCCCTCGGCTCGGTCGGCCTTGCCGCTTACGTGCTCTCTCACTCGTTCGTAGGATCCTGCTATCGATATAGTCGAAAGCACGAAAGTCGTTTTCTACCCGAGCATTTAGGGCTCGTTCGGTAGCAGGATCGCTTATCCGAGTGTGAGTTACTTTTCGCGGAAGGTGATGAGTGAGGTATCCGTATCCCGGAGGCGTAGGAGTCCCTCGGCTCGGTCGGCCTTGCCGCTTACGTGCTCTCTCACCCGTTCGTAGGATCCTGCTATCGATATAGTCGAAAGCACGAAAGTCGTTTTCTACCCGAGCATTAGGACTTGTTCGATAGCAGAACAGCTTATCCGAGCGTGATTTACTTTTCGTGGAAGGTGACGAGTGAGGTATCCGTATCCCGGAGGCGTAGGAGTCCCTCGGCTTGGTTGGCCTTGCCGCTTAAGGTCTCTCCCGCTCGTTTTCAGGGTTCTGTTATCGATATAGTCAGAAGGCACGGGAGTTGTTTTGGTAGAAAACTTTTCTCGGTAGAAAACTTTTCTGAAGAAAATTTTGATGTAGAGGGGGTTCCCCCCTTCTAGCCTCCGAGGGAGGGTCGGGCTTTGCCGAGGCAAGGCTGATCCTTCCTTGACGGTTAGACTTTATTTATGTATGTAAAGAAAACGAGGAACATGAACGACTTGAAACATTTTAAGGGAAGAAGCGACGTAGCTGTTCGATGTTCTAAGCGTTGCTGTAGACCTTGCCTTGATCGTTGGCCAGCTTGTATGTCCTGGGCTTCAGAACTTTGGCAATGATGAACGACCCCTCCCAGGGAGGAGTAAGCTTGTGGCACCCTCGGGCATCTTGTCGCAGCCGAAGCACCAAGTCTCCCACTTGGAAGCCTCGGGGCCGAACTCTTCGGGCGTGGTAGCGTCGCAGAGACTGCTGATACCGCGCCGAGTGTAGTAAGGCCACGTCCCGAGCCTCTTCCAGCTGGTCCAAGGAATCTTCTCGGCTGGTCTGGTTGCTTCGGTCGTCGTACGCCTTTGTCCTCAGGGAACCGTATTCCAAGTCCGTGGGTAAGATAGCCTCGGCCCCATAGACTAGGAAAAACAGCGTGAAGCCCATGGCTCGGCTCGGCGTCGTCCTCAGACTCCAGACCACCGAGGTAGCTCTTTCACCACCGCTTGCCAAACTTGTTGAGGTCGTTGTAGATCCTCGGTTTTAGTCCCTGCAAAATCATACCGTTGGCGCGCTCCACCTGCCCATTTGTCATCGGGTGTGCTACGGCGGCCCAGTCCACACGGATGTGGTGGCCCTCGCAAAAGTCCAGGAACCTTTTCCTGGTGAACTACGTGCCATTGTCGGTGATGATGGAGTTCGGGACCCCAAAGCGATGGATGATATTGGTGAAGAACGCCACCGCCTGCTCGGACCTGATGCTGGTTAAGGGTCGGACCTCGATCCACTTGGAGAATTTGTCGATGGCGACCAGCAGGTGCGTGAAGCCCCCGGGTGCCTTCTGCAAGGGACCGATGAGGTCCAGACCCCAAACGGCAAACAGCCAAGTGATAGGTATTGTCTGCAGCGCCTGAGTGGGCAGGTGCGTCTGTCGCGCGTAGAATTGACACCCCCGGCAGGAGCGTACAATCCTAGTGGCGTCGGCCACTGCGGTTGGCCAGTAGAAACCTTGTCGGAAAGCGTTTCCCACGAGGGCTCGAGGTCCTGCATGGTGACCACAAGCCATCGAGTGTATTTCTTGTAACAGCTCTTGTCCTTGGGCAATGGATATGCATCGTTGGAGAATGCCCGAGGGGCTGCGGTGGTACAGCTCCTTTTTATCACCCAGCAAAACGAACGACTTGGTGCGCCGAGCCAGTTGCCGAGCTTCGGTCTTGTCGAGGGGCAGCTCTCCTCGGAGGAGATATTCCAGGTACGGGGCCTGCCAGTTTAGGACGGTGTGACCCCATTACGCTCCCCCTCGACGCGCAGGGCCTCACCCTCGGCGGCCGAGGGTACCTTGGGCTAAGCCAAGGCCTCCTCGGGCTCAGGCGCGTCATCGACTTGGACGGATGGCTGATATATATCCTTGGAAAAGACGTTCGGGGGAACTGTCATTCGCCCCGAGGCTATTTTCGCCAGCTCATCTGCGGTTTTGTTGTACCGTCGAGCAACATGGTTGAGTTCCAGCCCATAGAACTTGTCTTCCAAGCACCGAACTTCGTCACAGTAGGCCTCCATTTTCAATCGCGGCAGTGGGAGTTCTTCATGACCTGGTCGATGATGAGCTACGAGTCGCCACGAGCGTCGAGGCGCCGAACCCCTAGCTCGACGGTGATGCGCAGACCATTAACCAAGGCTTCATACTCGACCACATTGTTTGATGCCGGGAAATGGAGGCGCAGTACGTAACGAACATGTTCTCCGAGGGGTGAGATGAAGAGCAAGCCCGCGCCTACTCCGGTTTTCATCAGCGACCCGTTGAAGTACATGGTCCAAAGCTCGGGTTGGATTGGGGCCGTTGGTAACTGGGTGTCAGTCCACTCAGCGAGGAAGTCAGCCAAGACTTGGGATTTTATGGCCTTCCGAGGGGCAAATGAAAGTGTTTCGCCCATGAGTTCCATTGCCCATTTCGCTATCCTACCCGAGGCCTCTCGGCTCTGGATGATTTCTCCCAGGGGGAAGATGACACCAGAGTAACCGGATGAGACTCGAAGTAGTGTCGTAGCTTCCGCTGCGTCAGAATCACTGCATAGAGCAGCTTCTGGATCTGCGGGTAGCGGACTTTGGTCTCGGATAGCACTTCGCTGATGAAGTAGACTGGCCTTTGGACGAGCAGTGCATGCTCTTCTTCTCGTCTCTCGACTACGACCGCGGCACTGACCACCTGAGTGGTTGCGGCTACTGAAAGGGAATTAGGCTTACACCTATTTCCTAAACTAATTTTGGTGGTTGAATTGCCCAACACAAATAATTGGACTAACTAGTTTGCCCAAGTCTATAAGATCTACAGGTACCAAAGGTTCACAATAAGCCAATAAAAGGATCAAGAGAAAGGGTTCAAACAAAGGAGCAAAGGGACAACCGAAGGCACCCTGGTTGGGCGCACCGGACTGTCCGGTGTGCCACCGGACAGTGTCCGGTGCACCACCGGACAGTGTCCGGTGCACCAGGGGACTCCAAGCTGAACTTCGAACCTTCGGGAATTCTCAGAGTCGTCGCGCTATAATTCACCGGACTGTCCGGTGTACTCTAGACAGTGTCCGGTGCCCCAAGGATGAAGAAACTCTGAACTCGTCGGCTTCGGGAATTCGCAACGGATAGTCCACTATAATTCATCGGACATGTCTGGTGTACACCGGACTGTCTGGTGTGACAACGAAGCAACGGCTACTTCAGGCGCCAACGGCTACCTGCAACGCATTAAATGCGCGCCAGCGCGCGCAGAAGTCAGGCACGCCCATGCTGGCGCACCGGACACTCCACAGTGCATGTCCGGTGCGCCACCGGACATCCAGGCGGGCCCAGCAGTCAGAGCTCCAATGGTCGGAACCCTAACGGCCTGGCGACGTGGCTGTCGCACCGGACATGTCCGGTGCACCATACGACAGACAGCCTCCACCAAACGGCTAGTTTGGTGGTTGGGGCTATAAATACACCCAACCACCCCACATTCAAGTCATCCAAGTTTTCCACTTCTCAACCACTTACAAGAGCTAGGCATTCAATTCTAGACACACTCAAGTGATCAAATCCTCTCCAATTCCACACAAGGCTTTAGTGATTAGCGAGAGAGATTTGCCGTGTTCTTTTGAGCTCTTGCGCTTGGGTTGCTTCTTTTCTTTCTCACTTGTTCTTCTGATCAAAACTCGATTGTAAACGAGGCAAGAGACACCAATTGTGTGGTGGTCCTTGCGGGGAAGTTTTGTTCCCGGTTTGATTTGAGAAGAGAAGCTCACTCGGTCTGAGGGACCGTTTGAGAGAGGGAAAGGGTTGAAAAAGACCCGGCCTTTGTGGCCTCCTCAACGGGGAGTAGGTTTGCGAGAACCGAACCTTGGTAAAACAAATCCGCGTGTCACACTTTTCATTCGCTTGCGATTTCTTTTGCGCCCTCTCTCTAGGACTCATTATTATTTCTAACGCTAACCCGGCTTGTAGTTGTGATTAATTTTGTAAATTTCAGTTTCGCCCTATTCACCCCCCCTCTAGGCGACTTTCAATTGGTATCGGAGCCCGATGCTTCATTAAAGCCTAACCGCTCGAAGTGATGTCGGGAGATCACACCAAGAGGGAGATGGAGACCGGCGACAAGCCCACTACGAGTCACGAGAGCACTTCATCGGAAGAGTCCCGCACTAAGAGGAAAGAGAAGAAGAAGGACTCCTCCAACAAAGGGAAGGGGAAGGAGAAGAAATCCTCTTCTCACAAGTCACATCAGAGAGGTGACAAGCACAAGAGGATGAGAAAAGTGGTCTACTACGAGACCGACACTTCATCAACGTCGACCTCCGACTCCGACGCACCGTCCGTTACTTCTAAGCGCCAAGAGCGCAAGAAGTATAGTAAGATCCCCCTACGCTACCCCCACACTTCAAAACGTACTCCTTTACTCTCCGTTCCATTAGGCAAACCACCGGTTTTTGACGGTGAAGATTATAATATGTGGAGTGACAAAATGAGACATCATCTAACCTCACTCCACACAAGCATTTGGAATGTTGTTGAGTTTGGTGTACAGGTACCATCCGTAGGGGATGAAGACTATGACTTGGACGAAGTGGCCCAAATCCACCACTTTAACTCCCAAGCAATCACTATACTCCTCGCCTCTCTAAGTCAAGAGGAGTATAACAAGGTGCAAGAGTTAAAAAGTGCGAAGGAAATTTGGGATGTACTAAAGACCGCGCACGAAGGAGATGAGGTGACAAAAATTACCAAGCGGGAGACGATCGAGGGGGAGCTCGGTCGCTTCATGCTTCACCAAGGGGAGGATCCACAAGCGATGTACAACCGCTTGAAGACCTTGGTGAACCAAGTGCGCAACCTCGGGAGCGAAAAATGGGATGACCATGAGATGGTCAAGGTTATTCTTAGATCCCTCGTATTTCTTAACCCTACACAAGTTCAATTAATTCGAGGTGATCCTAGATATAAGCTAATGTCTCCCGAGGAAGTTATAGGAAAATTTGTGAGCTTTGAGCTAATGATTAAAGGCTCAAAGAAAATCATCGAGCAAGGCACCTCCTCCATGCCCGAGGCACAACCGGTCGCATTCAAGGCGACGGAAGAAAAGAAGGAGGAGGCTACTCCAAGTCGAACACCCATCGACGCCTCCAAGCTCGACAACGAGGAGATGACGCTCATCATCAAGAGCTTCCGTCAAATCCTCAAGCAAAGGAGGGGGAAAGACTACAAGCCCCGCTCCAAGAAAGTATGCTACAAATGTGGTAAGCCCGGTCATTTTATTGCTAAATGTCCATTATCCAGTGATAGTGACAGGGGCGACGACAAGAAGGGGAGAAGAAAGGAGAAGAAGAGACACTACAAAAAGAAGGGTGGCGATGCCCACGTGTGCCGCGAGTGGGACTCCGACGAGAGCTCCACCGACTCCTCCTCCGACGAGGACGCCGCCAACATCGCCGTCACCAAGGGACTTCTCTTCCCCAACGTCGGCCACAAGTGCCTCATGGCCAAGGAGGGCAAAAAGAAGAAGGTAAAATCAAGATCCTCCACTAAATATGAAACCTCTACTGATGAGGACGATGCTAGCAATGAGGAGGATAACTTGCGCATTCTTTTTGCCGACCTAAACATGCAACAAAAGAAAAAATTAAATGAATTGATTAGTGCTATTCGTGAGAAGTATGATCTCTTGGACTCTCAAGAGGACTTCCTTATTAAGGAGAACAAAAAGCATGTTAAGGTATAAAATGCTTATGCTCTACAAGTTGAAAAATGTGAAAAATTGTCTAGTGAGCTAAGCACTTGCCATGAGACTATTGACAACCTTAGAAATGAAAATGCTAGATTAATTGCTAAGGTTGATTCACATGTTTGTGATGTTTCAATTCCCAATCTTAGAAATGATAATGTTGATTTGCATGCTAAGATTAAGGAATTAAATGATTCTCTTGCTAGCCTTAGGATTGAAAATGAAAAATTAATTGCTAAGGCTAAAGATTTTGATGTTTGCAATGTTACTATTTCTAACCTTAGAAATGAGAATGATATACTACATGCTAAGGTTGTAGAATTAAAATCTTGCAAACCCTCTACATCTACCGTTGAGCATGTTTCCATTTGCACTAGATGTAGAGATGTTGATATTAATGCTATTCATGATCACATGGTCTTAATTAAACAACAAAATGATCATATAGCAAAATTAGATGCTAAAATAGCCGAGCATAACTTAGAAAATGAAAAGTTTAAATTTGCTAGAAGTATGCTCTACAATGGGAGACGCCCTGGCATCAAGGATGGCATTGGCTTCCAAAGGGGAGACAATGTCAAACTTAGTGCCCCTCCTAAAAGATTGTCTAATTTTGTTAAGGGCAAGGCTCCCATGCCTCAGGATAACGAGGGTTACATTTTGTACCCTGCCGGTTATCCCGAGAGCAAAATTAGGAGAATTCATTCTAGGAAGTCTCACTCTGGCCCTAATTATGCTTTTATGTATAAGGGTGAGACATCTAGTTCTAGGCAACCAACCCGTGCTAAGTTGCCTAAGAAGAAAACTCATAGTGCATCAAATGATCATGACATTTCATTCAAAACTTTTGATGCATCATATGTGCTTACTAACAAATCCGGCAAGGTAGTTGCCAAGTTTGTTGGGGGCAAACACAAGGGCTCCAAGACTTGTGTTTGGGTACCCAAAGTTCTTGTTTCTAATGCCAAAGGACCCAAAACCGTTTGGGTACCTAAAGTCAAGAACTAAACTTGTTTTGTAGGTTTATGCATCCGGTGGCTCAAGTTGGATCATCGATAGCGGGTGCACAAACCACATGACGGGGGAGAAGAAGATGTTCTCCTCATACGAGAAAAACCAAGATCCCCAACGAGCTATCACATTCGGGGATGGAAACCATGGTTTGGTCAAAGGTTTGGGTAAAATAGCTATATCTCCTGACCATTCCATTTCCAATGTTTTTCTTGTAGATTCTTTAGATTACAATTTACTTTCCGTTTCGCAATTATGTCAAATGGGCTACAACTGTCTATTTACTGATGTAGGTGTCACTGTCTTTAGAAGAAGTGATGATTCAATAGCATTTAAGGGAGTGTTAGAGGGTCAGCTATACTTGGTAGATTTTGATAGAGCTGAACTCGACACTTGCTTAATTGCTAAGACTAACATGGGTTGGCTCTGGCACCGCCGACTAGCTCATGTTGGAATGAAGAATCTTCATAAGCTTCTAAAGGGAGAACACATTTTAGGACTAACAAATGTTCATTTTGAGAAAGACAGGATTTGTAGCGCATGCCAAGCCGGGAAGCAAGTTGGCACTCATCATCCACACAAGAACATCATGACAAGTGACAGGCCACTGGAGCTCCTACACATGGATTTATTCGGCCCGATCGCTTACATAAGCATCGGCAGGAGTAAGTACTGTCTAGTTATTGTGGATGATTATTCTCGCTTCACTTGGGTGTTCTTTTTGCAGGAAAAATCCCATACCCAAGAGACCTTAAAGGGATCCTTGAGACGGGCTCAAAATGAGTTCGGCTTAAGGATCAAGAAAATTAGAAGCGACAACTGGACGGAGTTCAAGAATTCACAAATAGAAAGCTTCCTTGAGGAGGAGGGCATGAAGAATGAGTTCTCCTCTCCCTACACACCACAACAAAATGGTGTAGTGGAGAGGAAGAATCGAACAATCTTGGACATGGCAAGAACCATGCTTGATGAGTACAAGACACCGGATCTGTTTTGGGCCGAGGCGGTCAACACCGCTTGCTACGCCATCAACCAGTTATATCTACACCGAATCCTCAAGAAGACATCATATGAACTCCTAACCGGTAAAAAGCCCAATATTTCATATTTTAGAGTCTTTGGTAGCAAATGCTTTATTCTTGTTAAAAAAGGTAGAAAATCTAAATTTGCTCCTAAGACTATAGAAGGTTTTTTACTAGGATATGATTCAAACACAAGGGCATATAGAGTCTTTAACAAGTCCTCAGGACTAGTTGAAGTTTCTTGTGACATTGTGTTTGATGAGACTAACGGCTCTCAAGTAGAGCAAGTTGATCTTGATGAGATAGGTGAAGAAGAGGCTCCATGCATCGCGCTAAGGAACATGTCCATTGGGGATGCGTGTCCTAAGGAATCCGAAGAGCCTCCAAATGCACAAGATCAACCATCCTCCTTCACGCAAGCATCCCCACCAACTCAAAATGAGGATGAGGCTCAAGTTGATGAAGGAGAGGATCAAGGAGATGAGCCATCTCAAGATGTCGGCAATGATCAAGGGGGAGATGCCAATGATCAAGACAAGGAGGATGAAGAACCAAGGCCGCCACACCCAAGAGTCCACCAAGCAATCCAACGAGATCACCCCGTCGACACCTTCCTCGGCGACATTCATAAAGGGGTAACCACTAGACCTCGTGTTGCACATTTTTGTGAACATTACTCTTTTGTTTCCTCTATCGAGCCACACAGGGTAGAGGAAGCACTCCAAGATTCGGATTGGGTGATGGCAATGCAAGAGGAGCTCAACAACTTCACTAGGAACGAGGTATGGCATTTAGTTCCACGTCCTAACCAAAATGTTGTAGGAACCAAGTGGGTCTTCCGCAACAAGCAAGATGAGCATGGTGTGGTGACAAGGAACAACGCTCGACTTGTGGCCAAGGGATACTCTCAAGTCGAAGGTTTGGATTTTGGTGAAACCTATGCACCCGTAGCTAGGCTTGAGTCCATTCGCATATTATTAGCCTATGCTACTTACCATGGCTTCAAGCTTTACCAAATGGACGTGAAGAGTGCCTTCCTCAATGGACCAATCAAGGAAGAGGTCTATGTTGAGCAACCTTCCGGCTTTGAAGACAGTGAGTACCCTAACCACGTCTATAGGCTCTCTAAGGCGCTTTATGGGCTCAAGCAAGCCCCAAGAGCATGGTATGAATGCCTAAGAGATTTCCTTATTGCTAATGGCTTCAAAGTCGGAAAAGCCGATCCCACTTTATTCACTAAAACTCTTGACAATGATTTGTTTGTATGCCAAATTTATGTTGATGATATTATATTTGGGTCTACTAACGAATCTACATGTGAGGAATTTAGTAGGATCATGACACAAAAATTCGAGATGTCAATGATGGGGGAGTTGAAGTATTTCTTAGGATTTCAAGTAAAGCAACTCCAAGAGGGCACCTTCATTAGCCAAACGAAGTATACTCAAGACATTCTAACCAAGTTTGGAATGAAGGATGCCAAGCCCATCAAGACTCCCATGGGAACAAATGGGCATCTCGACCTCGACACGGGAGGTAAGTCCGTGGATCAAAAGGTATACGGGTCAATGATAGGTTCATTACTCTATTTATGTGCATCTCGACCGGACATTATGCTTTCCGTATGCATGTGTGCAAGATTCCAAGCCGACCCTAAGGAATCACACCTTATGGCCGTAAAACGAATCTTGAGATATTTGGCTTATACTCCTAAGTTTGGGCTTTGGTACCCTCGGGGATCCACATTTGATTTGATTGGTTATTCGGATGCCGTTTGGGCGGGGTGTAAGATTAATAGAAAGAGCACATCGGGGACTTGCCAGTTCTTGGGAAGATCCTTGGTGTCTTGGGCTTCAAAGAAGCAAAATTCGGTCGCTCTTTCTACTGCCGAAGCCGAGTACATTGCCGCAGGCCATTGTTGTGCGCAATTGCTTTGGATGAGGCAAACCATGTGGGACTATGGTTACAAATTAACCAAAGTTCCTCTTCTATGTGATAATGAGAGTGCAATCCGCATGGCGGATAATCCCGTTGAGCATAGCCGCACTAAACACATAGCCATTCGGTATCATTTTCTTAGGGATCACCAACAAAAGGGGATATCGAGATTGCATATATTAATACTAAAGATCAATTAGCTGATATCTTTACCAAGCCATTAGATGAACAAACTTTTACCAAACTTAGGCATGAGCTCAATATTCTTGATTCTAGGAATTTCTTTTGCTAATTTGCACACATAGCTCATAAGTATACCTTTGATCATATCTCTTTTATATATGCTATGACTAATGTGTTTTCAAGTGTATTTCAAACCAAGTCATAGGTATATTGAAAGGGAATTGGAGTCTTCGGCGAAGACAAAGGCTTCCACTCCACTCTACTACTCATACTTCACCGTCGCTCCGCTTCACTCCCCGTTTTTGGTATAATCTTCACTCATATGTTTTATTTGCCAAAGGGGAGAAAGTAGTTAGAAAAGGACTTATATCTCACTCAAAGTATCCGTTTTTGGCGATTCATGCCAAAGGGGGAGAAAGTATGAGCCCAAAGCAAAAGGACCACACCACCACTCTAATTTTAAAATGATTTTCAATTGATGAATTTTAAATTAGTATCTCTTTGTGTTCTAAAGGGGGAGAAAGTAGTACTTTCAAAATTGATATCTTAAAACCCTCTTGAACACTAAGAGGAGAATTTATTTGAGGGGGAATTTTGTTTGGTCAAAGGAAAAGCATTTGAAACAAGGGGAGAAAATTTCAAATCTTGAAAATGCTTCTCAAAATCCTATTTATTTACCTTTGACTATTTGCAAAAAGACTTTGAAAAGGATTTACAAAAAGAATTTGCAAAAACAAAACATGTGGTGCAAGCGTGGTCCAAAATGTTAAAAATAAAGAAACAATCCATGCATATCTAGTAAGTAATATTTATTGGCTCAAATTCTAAGTAACCTTTGTACTTACATTTTGCAAACTAGTTCAATTCTACACTTCTATATTTGCTTTGGTTTGTGTTGGCATCAATCACCAAAAAGGGGGAGATTGAAAGGGAATTAGGCTTACACCTATTTCCTAAACTAATTTTGGTGGTTGAATTGCCCAACACAAATAATTGGACTAACTAGTTTGCCCAAGTCTATAAGATCTACAGGTACCAAAGGTTCACAATAAGCTAATAAAAGGATCAAGAGAAAGGGTTCAAACAAAGGAGCAAAGGGACAACTGAAGGCACCCTGGTCGGGCGCACCGGACTGTCCGGTGTGCCACCGGACAGTGTCCGGTGCACCACCGGACAGTGTCCGGTGCACCAGGGACTCCAAGCTGAACTTCGCACCTTCGGGAATTCTCAGAGTCGCCGCGCTATAATTCACCGGACTGTCCGGTGTACTCCGGACAGTGTCCGGTGCCCCAAGGATGAAGAAACTCTGAACTCGTCGGCTTCGGAAATTCGCAACGGATAGTCCACTATAATTCACCGGACATGTCCGGTGTACACCGGACTGTCCGGTGTGACAACGAAGCAACGGCTACTTCAGGCACCAACGGCTACCTGCAACGCATTAAATGCGCGCCAGCGCGCGCAGAAGTCAGGCACGCCAATGCTGGCGCACCGGACACTCCACAGTGCATGTCCGGTGCGCCACCGGACATCCAGGCGGGCCCAGCAGTTAGAGCTCCAACGGTCGAAACCCTAACGGCCTGGTGACGTGGCTGTCGCACCGGACATGTTCGGTGTGCACCGGACTGTCAGGTGCACCATACGACAGACAGCCTCCACCAAACGGCTAGTTTGGTGGTTGGGGCTATAAATACCCCCAACCATCCCACATTCAAGTCATCCAAGTTTTCCACTTCTCAACCACTTACAAGAGCTAGGCATTCAATTCTAGACACACTCAAGTGATCAAATCCTCTCCAATTCCACACAAGGCTTTAGTGATTAGCGAGAGAGATTTGCCGTGTTCTTTTGAGCTCTTGCGCTTGGGTTGCTTCTTTTCTTTCTTACTTGTTCTTGTGATCAAAACTCGATTGTAACCGAGGCAACAGACACCAATTGTGTGGTGGTCCTTGCGGGGAAGTTTTGTTCCCGGTTTGATTTGAGAAGAGAAGCTCACTCGGTCCGAGGGACCGTTTGAGAGAGGGAAAGGGTTGAAAAAGATCCGGCCTTTGTGGCCTCCTCACCGGGGAGTAGGTTTGCGAGAACCGAACCTTGGTAAAACAAATCCGCGTGTCACACTCTTCATTCGCTTGCGATTTGTTTTGCGCCCTCTCTCTTGGACTCGTTATTATTTCTAACGCTAACTCGGCTTGTAGTTGTGATTAATTTTATAAATTTCAGTTTCGCCCTATTCACCCCCCCTCTAGGCGACTTTCAATTGGTATCGGAGCCCGGTGCTTCATTAGAGCCTAACCGCTCGAAGTGATGTCGGGAGATCACACCAAGAGGGAGATGGAGACCGGCGACAAGCCCACTACGAGTCACGGGAGCACTTCATCGGAAGAGTCCCGCACTAAGAGGAAGGAGAAGAAGAAGGACTCCTCCAACAATGGGAAGGGGAAGGAGAAGAAATCCTCTTCTCACAAGTCGCATCGGAGAGGTGACAAGCACAAGAGGATGAGGAAAGTGGTCTACTACGAGACCGACACTTCATCAACGTCGACCTCCGACTCCGACGCACCGTCCGTTACTTCTAAGCGCCAAGAGCGCAAGAAGTATAGTAAGATCCTCCTACGCTACCCCCACACTTCAAAACGTACTCCTTTACTCTCCGTTCCATTAGGCAAACCACCGGTTTTTGACGGTGGAGATTATAATATGTGGAGTGACAAAATGAGACATCATCTAACCTCACTCCACACAAGCATTTGGAATGTTGTTGAGTTTGGTGTACAGGTACCATCCGTAGGGGATGAAGACTATGACTCGGACGAAGTGGCCCAAATCCACCACTTTAACTCCCAAGCAATCACTATACTCCTCGCCTCTCTAAGTCGAGAGGAGTATAACAAGGTGCAAGGGTTAAAAAGTGTGAAGGAAATTTGGGACGTACTAAAGACCGCACAAGAAGGAGATGTGGTGACAAAAATCACCAAGCGGGAGACGATCGAGGGGGAGCTCGGTCGCTTCATGCTTCACCAAGGGGAGGATCCACAAGCGATGTACAACCGCTTGAAGACCTTGGTGAACCAAGTGCGCAACCTCGGGAGCGAAAAATGGGATGACCATGAGATGGTCAAGGTTATTCTTAGATCCCTCATATTTCTTAACCCTACACAAGTTCAATTAATTCGAGGTGATCCTAGATATAAGCTAATGTCTCCTGAGGAAGTTATAGGAAAATTTGTGAGCTTTGAGCTAATGATTAAAGGCTCAAAGAAAATCATCGAGCAAGGCACCTCCTCCACGCCCGAGGCACAACCGGTCGCATTCAAGGCGACGGAAGAAAAGAAGGAGGAGGCTACTCCAAGTCGAACACCCATCGACGCCTCCAAGCTCGACAACGAGGAGATGACGCTCATCATCAAGAGCTTCCGTCAAATCCTCAAGCAAAGGACAGGGAAAGACTACAAGCCCCGCTCCAAGAAAGTATGCTACAAATGTGGTAAGCCCGGTCATTTTATTGCTAAATGTCCATTATCCAGTGATAGTGACAGGGGCGACGACAAGAAGGGGAGAAGAAAGGAGAAGAAGAGACACTACAAAAGAAGGGCAGCGATGCCCACGTGTGCCGCGAGTGGGACTCCGACGAGAGCTCCACCGACTCCTCCTCCGACGAGGACGCCGCCAACATCGCCGTCACCAAGGGACTTCTCTTCCCCAACGTCGGCCACAAGTGCCTCATGGCCAAGGAGGGCAAAAAGAAGAAGGTAAAATCAAGATCCTCCACTAAATATGAAACCTCTAGTGATGAGGACGATGCTAGCAATGAGGAGGATAACTTGCGCATTCTTTTTGCCGACCTAAACATGCAACAAAAGGAAAAATTAAATGAATTGATTAGTGCTATTCATGAGAAGGATGATCTCTTGGACTCCCAAGAGGACTTCCTTGTTAAGGAGAACAAAAAGCATGTTAAGGTAAAAAATGCTTATGCTCTACAATTTGAAAAATGTGAAAAATTGTCTAGTGAGCTAAGCACTTGCCATGAGACTATTGACAACCTTAGAAATGAAAATGCTAGATTAATTGCTAAGGTTGATTCACATGTTTGTGATGTTTCAATTCCCAATCTTAGAAATGATAATGATGATTTGCATGCTAAGATTAAGGAATTAAATGATTCTCTTGCTAGCCTTAGGATTGAAAATGAAAAATTAATTGCTAAGGCTAAAGATTTTGATGTTTGCAATGTTACTATTTCTAACCTTAGAAATGAGAATGATATACTACATGCTAAGGTTGTAGAATTAAAATCTTGCAAACCCTCTACATCTACTGTTGAGCATGTTTCCATTTGCACTAGATGTAGAGATGTTGATATTAATGCTATTCATGATCACATGGTCTTAATTAAACAACAAAATGATCATATAGCAAAATTAGATGCTAAAATAGCCGAGCATAACTTAGAAAATGAAAAATTTAAATTTGCTAGAAGTATGCTCTATAATGGGAGACGCCCTGGCATCAAGGATGACATTGGCTTCCAAAGGGGAGACAATGTCAAACTTAGTGCCCCTCCTAAAAGATTGTCTAATTTTGTTAAGGGCAAGGCTCCCATGCCTCAGGATAACGAGGGTTACACTTTGTACCCTGCCGGTTATCCCGAGAGCAAAATTAGGAGAATTCATTCTAGGAAGTCTCACTCTGGCCCTAATTATGCTTTTATGTATAAGGGTGAGACATCTAGTTCTAGGCAACCAACCCGTGCTAAGTTGCCTAAGAAGAAAACTCCTAGTGCATCAAATGATCATGACATTTCATTCAAAACTTTTGATGCATCATATGTGCTTACTAACAAATCCGGCAAGGTAGTTGCCAAGTTTGTTGGGGGCAAACACAAGGGCTCCAAGACTTGTGTTTGGGTACCCAAAGTTCTTGTTTCTAATGCCAAAGGACCCAAAACCGTTTGGGTACCTAAAGTCAAGAACTAAACTTGTTTTGTAGGTTTATGCATCCGGTGGCTCAAGTTGGATCATCGATAGCGGGTGCACAAACCACATGACGGGGGAGAAGAAGATGTTCTCCTCATACGAGAAAAACCAAGATCCCCAACGAGCTATCACATTCGGGAATGGAAACCAAGGTTTGGTCAAAGGTTTGGGTAAAATAGCTATATCTCCTGACCATTCCATTTCCAATGTTTTTCTTGTAGATTCTTTAGATTACAATTTACTTTCCGTTTCGCAATTATGTCAAATGGGCTACAACTGTCTATTTACTGATGTAGGTGTCACTGTCTTTAGAAGAAGTGATGATTCAATAGCATTTAAGGGAGTGTTAGAGGGTCAGCTATACTTGGTAGATTTTGATAGAGCTGAACTCGACACTTGCTTAATTGCTAAGACTAACATGGGTTGGCTCTAGCACCGCCGACTAGCTCATGTTGGAATGAAGAATCTTCATAAGCTTCTAAAGGGAGAACACATTTTAGGACTAACAAATGTTCATTTTGAGAAAGACAGGATTTGTAGCGCATGCCAAGCCGGGAAGCAAGTTGGCACTCATCATCCACACAAGAACATCATGACAAGTGACAGGCCACTGGAGCTCCTACACATGGATTTATTCGGCCCGATCGCTTACATAAGCATCGGCGGGAGTAAGTACTGTCTAGTTATTGTGGATGATTATTCTCGCTTCACTTGGGTGTTCTTTTTGCAGGAAAAATCCCATACCCAAGAGACCTTTAAGGGATCCTTGAGACAGGCTCAAAATGAGTTCGGCTTAAGGATCAAGAAAATTAGAAGCGACAACTGGACGGAGTTCAAGAATTCACAAATAGAAAGCTTCCTTGAGGAGGAGGGCATCAAGCATGAGTTCTCCTCTCCCTACACACCATAACAAAATGGTGTAGTGGAGAGGAAGAATCGAACTCTCTTGGACATGGCAAGAACCATGCTTGATGAGTACAAGACACCGGATATGTTTTGGGCCGAGGCGGTCAACACCGCTTGCTACGCCATCAACCGGTTATATCTACACCGAATCCTCAAGAAGACATCATATGAACTCCTAACCGGTAAAAAGCCCAATATTTCATATTTTAGAGTCTTGGGTAGCAAATGCTTTATTCTTGTTAAAAGAGGTAGAAAATCTAAATTTGCTCCTAAGACTATAGAAGGTTTTTTACTAGGATATGATTCAAACACAAGGGCATATAGATTCTTTAACAAGTCCTCAGGACTAGTTGAAGTTTCTTGTGACGTTGTGTTTGATGAGACTAACGGCTCTCAAGTAGAGCAAGTTGATCTTGATGAGATAGGTGAAGAAGAGGCTCCATGCATCGCGCTAAGGAACATGTCCATTGGGGATGCGTGTCCTAAGGAATCCGAAGAGCCTCCAAATGCACAAGATCAACCATCCTCCTTCACGCAAGCATCCCCACCAACTCAAAATGAGGATGAGGCTCAAGTTGATGAAGGAGAGGATCAAGGAGATGAGCCATCTCAAGATGTCGGCAATGATCAAGGGGGAGATGCCAATGATCAAGACAAGGAGGATGAAGAACCAAGGCCGCCACACCCAAGAGTCCACCAAGCAATCCAACGAGATCACCCCGTCGACACCTTCCTCGGCGACATTCATAAAGGGGTAACCACTAGACCTCGTGTTGCACATTTTTGTGAACATTACTCTTTTGTTTCCTCTATCGAGCCACACAGGGTAGAGGAAGCACTCCAAGATTCGAATTGGGTGATGGCAATGCAAGAGGAGCTCAACAACTTCACTAGGAACGAGGTATGGCATTTAGTTCCACGTCCTAACCAAAATGTTGTAGGAACCAAGTGGGTCTTCCGCAACAAGCAAGATGAGCATGGTGTGGTGACAAGGAACAACGCTTGACTTGTGGCCAAGGGATACTCTCAAGTCGAAGGTTTGGATTTTGGTGAAACCTATGCACCTGTAGCTAGGCTTGAGTCCATTCGCATATTATTAGCCTATGCTACTTACCATGGCTTCAAGCTTTACCAAATGGACGTGAAGAGTGCCTTCCTCAATGGACCAATCAAGGAAGAGGTCTATGTTGAGCAACCTCCCGGCTTTGAAGACAGTGAGTACCCTAACCACGTCTATAGGCTCTCTAAGGCGCTTTATGGGCTCAAGCAAGCCCCAAGAGCATGGTATGAATGCCTAAGAGATTTCCTTATTGCTAATGGCTTCAAAGTCGGAAAAGCCGATCCCACTTTATTCACTAAAACTCTTGACAATGATTTGTTTGTATGCCAAATTTATGTTGATGATATTATATTTGGGTCTACTAACGAATCTACATGTGAGGAATTTAGTAGGATCATGACACAAAAATTCGAGATGTCAATGATGGGGGAGTTGAAGTATTTCTTAGGATTTCAAGTAAAGCAACTCCAAGAGGGCACCTTCATTAGCCAAACAAAGTATACTCAAGACATTCTAACCAAGTTTGGAATGAAGGATGCCAAGCCCATCAAGACTCCCATGGGAACAAATGGGCATCTCTACCTCGACACGGGAGGTAAGTCCGTGGATCAAAAGGTATACCGGTCAATGATAGGTTCATTACTCTATTTATGTGCATCTCGACCGGACATTATGCTTTCCGTATGCATGTGTGCAAGATTCCAAGCCGACCCTAAGGAATCACACCTTACGGCCGTAAAACGAATCTTGAGATATTTGGCTTATACTCCTAAGTTTGGGCTTTGGTACCCACGGGGATCCACATTTGATTTGATTGGTTATTCGGATGCCGTTTGGGCGGGGTGTAAGATTAATAGAAAGAGCACATCGGGGACTTGCCAGTTCTTGGGAAGATCCTTGGTGTCTTGGGCTTCACAGAAGCAAAATTCGGTCACTCTTTCTACCGCCGAAGCCGAGTACATTGCCGCAGGCCATTGTTGCGCGCAATTGCTTTGGATGAGGCAAACCCTGCGGGACTATGGTTACAAATTAACCAAAGTTCCTCTTCTATGTGATAATGAGAGTGCAATCCGCATGGCGGATAATCCCGTTGAGCATAGCCGCACTAAACACATAGCCATTCGGTATCATTTTCTTAGGGATCACCAACAAAAGGGGGATATCGAGATTGCATATATTAATACTAAAGATCAATTAGCTGATATCTTTACCAAGCCATTAGATGAACAAACTTTTACCAAACTTAGGCATGAGCTCAATATTCTTGATTCTAGGAATTTCTTTTGCTAATTTGCACACATAGCTCATAAGTATACCTTTGATCATATCTCTTTTATATATGCTATGACTAATGTGTTTTCAAGTGTATTTCAAACCAAGTCATAGGTATATTGAAAGGGAATTGGAGTCTTCGGCGAAGACAAAGGCTTCCACTCCACTCTACTACTCATACTTCGCCGTCGCTCCGCTTCACTCTCCGTCTTTGGTATAATCTTCACTCATATGTTTTATTTGCCAAAGGAGAGAAAGTAGTTAGAAAAGGGCTTATATCTCACTCAAAGTATCCGTTTTTGGCGATTCATGCCAAAGGGGGAGAAAGTATGAGCCCAAAGCAAAAGGACCGCACCACCACTCTAATTTTAAAATGATTTTCAATTGATGAATTTTAAATTAGTATCTCTTTGTGTTCTAAAGGGGGAGATAGTAGTACTTTCAAAATTGATATCTTAAAACCCTCTTGAACACTAAGAGGAGAATTTATTTGAGGGGAAATTTTGTTTGGTCAAAGGAAAAGCATTTGAAACAAGGAGAGAAAATTTCAAATCTTGAAAATGCTTCTCAAAATCCTATTTATTTACCTTTGACTATTTGCAAAAAGACTTTGAAAATGATTTACAAAAAGAATTTGCAAAAACAAAACATGTGGTGCAAGCGTGGTCCAAAATGTTAAAAATAAAGAAACAATCCATGCATATCTAGTAAGTAATATTTATTGGCTCAAATTTTAAAAAACCTTTGTACTTACATTTTGCAAACTAGTTCAATTCTGCACTTCTATATTTGCTTTGGTTTGTGTTGGCATCAATCACCAAAAAGGGGGAGATTGAAAGGGAATTAGGCTTACACCTATTTCCTAAACTAATTTTGGTGGTTGAATTGCCCAACACAAATAATTGGACTAACTAGTTTGCCCAAGTCTATAAGATCTACAGGTACCAAAGGTTCACAATAAGCCAATAAAAGGATCAAGAGAAAGGGTTCAAACAAAGGAACAAAGGGACAACCGAAGGCACCCTGGTCGGGCGCACCGGACTGTCCGGTGTGCCACCGGACAGTGTCTGGTGCACCACCGGACAGTGTCCGGTGAACCAGGGGACTCCAAGCTGAACTTCGCACCTTCGGGAATTCTCAGAGTCGCCGCGCTATAATTCATCGGACAGTCCGGTGTACTCCGGACAGTGTCCGATGCCCCAAGGATGAAGAAACTCTGAACTCGTCGGCTTTGGGAATTCGCAACGGATAGTCCACTATAATTCACCGGACATGTCTGGTGTACACCGGACTGTCCGGTGTGACAACGAAGCAACGGCTACTTCAGGCACCAACGGCTACCTGCAATGCATTAAATGCACGCCAGTGCGCGCAGAAGTCAGGCACGCCCATGCTGGCGCACCGGACACTCCACAGTGCATGTCCGGTGCGCCACCGGACATCCAAGCGGGCCTAGCAGTCAGAGCTCCAATGGTCGGAACCCTAACGGCCTGGTGATGTGGCTGTCGCACCGGACATGTCTGGTGTGCACCGGACTGTTCGGTGCACCATACGACAGACAGCCTCCACCAAACGGCTAGTTTGGTGGTTGGGGCTATAAATACCCCCAACCACCCCACATTCAAGTCATCCAAGTTTTCCACTTCTCAACCACTTACAAGAGCTAGGCATTCAATTCTAGACACACTCAAGTGATCAAATCCTCTCCAATTCCACACAAGGCTTTAGTGATTAGCGAGAGAGATTTGTCGTGTTCTTTTGAGCTCTTGCGCTTGGGTTGCTTCTTTTCTTTCTCACTTGTTCTTGTGATCAAAACTCGATTGTAACCGAGGCAAGAGACACCAATTGTGTGGTGGTCCTTGCGGGGAAGTTTTGTTCCCGGTTTGATTTGAGAAGAGAAGCTCACTCGGTCCGAGGGACCGTTTGAGAGAGGGAAAGGGTTGAAAAAGACCCGGCCTTTGTCGCCTCCTCAACGGGGAGTAGGTTTGCGAGAACCGAACCTCGGTAAAACAAATCCGTGTGTCACACTCTTCATTCGCTTGCGATTTGTTTTGCGCCCTCTCTCTCGGACTCATTATTATTTCTAACGCTAACCCGGCTTGTAGTTGTGATTAATTTTGTAAATTTCAGTTTTGCCCTATTCACCCCCCTCTAGGCGACTTTCAGCTACGTAGATCAAGAGGGCTTCTCCCGCAGCGGGGGGCACCAAGATGGGTGCATTTGTAAGGAGTGCCTTTAAGTTTCCGAGGGCTTCCTCGGCCTCGGGGGTCCAAGTGAAGCGCTCGGCCTTCCTTAAGAGGCGGTACAGGGGCAATCCTTTTTCGCCAAGGCGTGAGATGAAACGGCTCAGAGCCGCAAGGCATCCCATGACCCTCTGTACTCCTTTCAAATCTTTTATTGGTCCCATGTTGGTGATGGCCACGATTTTCTCCAGGTTGGACTCTATGCCCCGCTCGGAGACGATGAACCCTAGGAGCATGCCTCGGGGGACTTCGAAGACACACATCTCGGGGTTGAATGTTGTTTCTTGAATGTCGTTTCAAGGTCAGAGAGGAGGTCAGAGGCTTTTTTGTCTTGACAACGATGTCATCGACGTAAGCCTCGACCGTTTTGCCGATGTGTTCTCCAAACACATGGTTCATGCACCTCTGGTAGGTGGCGCCCGCATTCCTCAAACCAAATGGCATTGTAGTGTAACAATACATGCCAAAAGGTGTGATAAAAGAAGTCGCGAGCTGGTCGGACTCTTTCATCTTGATTTGGTGATAGCCTGAGTAGGCATCGAGGAACGATAGGGTTTCGCACCCAGCAGTGGAGTCCACAATTTGATCGATGCGAGGCAGAGGGTAGGGAACCTTCGGACATGCTTTGTTTAGACCAGTGTAGTCTACGCACATCCTCCATTTCCCATCCTTTTTCTTTACAAGAATAGGGTTAGCTAACCATTCGGGATGAAATACCTCTTTGATGAACCCTGCCGCGAGTAGCTTGTGGACCTCCTCGCCTATGGCCCTGCACTTTTCTTCGTCGAAACGGTCGCAGGGACTGCTTCACGGGTCGGGCTCTAGCTCTGATGTCCAGTGAGTGCTCGGCGACATCCCTTGGTATGCCTGGCATGTCCGAGGGACTCCACGCAAAAACTTCAGCGTTTGCGCGGAGAAAGTCGATGAGCACTGCTTCCTATTTGGGGTCGAGCTCGGAGCCAACCCTGACTTTCTTGTTGGCGTCGTTGCTGGGGTCGAGAGAGACAGACTTAACCGCCTTGACTGGTTCGAGGTTGCCGGCGTGCCGCTTCGCGTCGGGCGCCTCCTTGGAGAGGCATTCTAGGTCGGCGATGAGGGCCTCGGAGTCGGCAAGGGCCTCAGTGTACTCCACGCATTCCACGTCGCATTCGTACGCGTGGCGGTACGTGGAGCCGACGGTGATGATCCTGTTGGGGCCTGACATCTTGAGCTTGAGGTAGGTGTAGTTGGGGACGGCCATGAATTTGGCGTAGCACGGCCTTCCTAACACCGCGTGGTAGGTCCCTAGGAACCCGACCACCTCGAAGGTGAGGGTTTCCTTTCGGAAGTTGGAGGGAGTCCCGAAGCAGACGGGCAAGTCAATCCGCCCGAGGGGTAGGATACGCTTTTCGGGTGCGATTCCGTGGAAAGGTGCCACACCGGCCCGGACCGATCCACCCCCAAGAGTTCCAGGGTCTCGGCATAGATGATATTGAGGCTGTTGCCTCCGTCCATGAGGACCTTGGAGAGCCTAACGTTGCCGATGATCGGATCGACGACGAGCGGGTACCTTCCTGGGCCCGACACAAAGTCGGGGTGGTCGCCTCGGTCGAAGGTGATAGGCTTGTCGGACCAGTCTAGGTAGACTGGCGCTGCCACCTTCACCGAGCAGACCTCCCGGCGCTCCTGCTTGCGGTGCCGAGCTGAGGCGTTCGCCACCTACCCGCCGTAGATCATGAAGTAGTTGTGGATCTCTGGGAACTCCTCTTCCTTATCGCCCTCCTTCTTGTTGTTGCCTTGGCCCTTGCCATCTTCCGCCGGGGGCCCGGCCTTATGGAAGTAGCGCCAGAGCATGGCACATTCTTCAAGGGTGTGCTTGACGGGACCCTAGTGATAGGAACACGGATCCTTGAGCATCTTGTCGAACGCGCCGGCCCCTCTAGGAGGCTTCCGAGGGTTCCTGTGCTCGGCAGCAGCGACGAGATTCGCTTCAGCGGCGTTGCGCTTTGCTTGCGCCTTCTTCTTGGCCTTCTTCTTCGTGCCACGCTGGGCGGACGCCTCGGGGGCGTCTTCCTTTGGCTCTCCCTGAGGCTGCTTGTCCTTCCGAAAGATGGCTTCGACCGCCTCCTGACCCGAGGCGAACTTGGTGGCGACGTCCATCAATTCGCTCGCCTTGGTGGGAGTCTTGCGCCCCAGTTTGCTCACCAGGTCTCGGCAAGTGGTGCCGACGAGGAAAGCTCCGATGACGTCCGAGTCGATGATGTTAGGCAGCTCGGTGCGCTGCTTCGAAAACCGCCGGATGTACTCTCGGAGGGACTCCCCTGGCTGCTGGCGGTAGCTTCGGAGATCCCATGAGTTCCCAGGGCGCACGTACGTGCCTTGGAAATTTCCCGCGAAGGCCTTGACCAGGTCGTCCCAGTCGGAGATCTGCGCAGGAGGCAAATGCTCCAGCCAGGCCCGGGCGGCATCGGAGAAGAAAAGGGGTAGATTGCGGATGATGAGGTTGTCATCATCCGCCCCTCCCAACTGGCATGCCAGTCGGTAGTCCGCGAGCCACAACTCCGGCCTCGTCTCCCCCGAGTACTTGGTGATGGTAGTCGGGGCTCGAAACGGGCGGGGAATGGTGCTCGTCGTATGGCCCGGCTAAAGACTCGCGGACCGGGTGGCTCGGGCGAGGGACTCTGATCCTCCTCACTGTCGCAGCGTCCCCCGCGCCTGGGGTGGTAGCCTCGACGCACTTTCTCCTCGAGGCAGGCTCAATGGTCGCGATGGTGATGCTCATTGCTGAGGCGATCCCGGGCGGTAGGTGCCCCGTCTCGCGTGCCCTCGAGATGGACCGAGGCCTCCCGCATGCGTCGGGAGGACGCCGCGTGACACTCCGAGGGGTCAGCTCGCCTTCGGGAGGCAGAGCTCTCGGTTCGTCGAACTGCGGCACCTTCCAGGAGATCCTTAAATTTGCCCTGGATACGCTGCCCCTCAGTGGTGGACGGCTCCGGCATGGTTCGAAGTAGCATCGCCGCTGCAGCTAGGTCCTGGCCGGACCTGCTGACGGCCGGGGGCGGCACAACCCTGGCATTGTCGATGATGCGGCGCTGAACGTGAAAGGGAAATGTGCCCTTGGGTCATTTCTAAGTATTTTTGGTGATTGAGTGCCAACACAAGTGCTTAAGTGTTAATCTATGCCAATTGATGGACAAAGTGCAAATCAAGAGTAAAGGTATGTTTCTAAGACTTAGTACATTGTTTTGGAGACTAATGTATTATGTCTAAGTGCTAGAAACAGGAAAAGACCAATTTGGAAAAGACTTGGCTAAGCAGCCAAGACTCTGCGCAGTCTGGGTGCACCGGACTGTCCGGTGGTGCACCGGACAGTGTCCGGTGCGCCAGGCTGGCGACTGTCAACTGGCTGCTCTCGGGAAGCGATCAACGGCGTACGGCTATAAATCACCGGACTGTCCGGTGGTGCACCGGACTGTCCGGTGAGCCATTCACAGGCGAAGTCGTCGCTCTCAGGAAGTGATTAACGGCGTACGACTATAAATCACCGGACTGTCCGGTGGTGCACCGGACTGTCTGGTGAGCCAATGGTCGGCCGCGTAATCCGCGCGCGACGCGTGGCCGAGCCAACGGTCAGAAGGGGGCACCGGACTGTCCGGTGTGCACCGGACAGTGTCCGGTACGCCAACGGCTCTGGATCTTCAACGGTCGGCTGCGCCACAGAAGGAAAGAAATCCGCACCGGACAGTGTCCGGTGGTGCACCGGACTGTCCGATGCGCCAGTCGACAGAAGACAAGAATTGCCTTCCTGAAATGCTCTCAACGGCTCCTAGCTGCCTTGGGGCTATAAAAGGGACCCCTAGGCGCATGGAGGAGCACACCAAGCATTCTCTAAGCATTCCTAAGCACCAAGACTTCAATTCCGCGCATTCGATTCTTTGTGATAGCAATTAGAGCTCCATTTGAGTAGAGAACTCTTTGAGTTGTGTTGAGAGCTCGTGTTGTGACTTGTGTGCGTGTGTTGCTCTGATTTTGTGTCTTGTGTGCGTTGCTCATCCCATCCTTACTTCTGTGCTTCTTTGTGATAATCAAAGTGTAAGGGTGAGAGGCTCCAAAGTGTGGAGATTCCTCGCAAGCGGGATATAGTAAAGTGAAAACAAAACACCATGGTATTCAAGTGGGTCTTTGGACCGCTTGAAAGGGGTTGAGTGCAACCCTCGTCCGTTGGGACGCCACAACGTGGAGTAGGCAAGTGTTGGACTTGGCCGAACCACAGGATAAACCACTGTGCCATCTCTGTGTTGATCTCTTTGTGGTTATTGTGTTTTGCAAGAACTCTTCTCTAGCCACTTGGCTTTATTGTGCTAACGCCTAATCAAGTTTTGTGGGATTAAGTTTCAAGTTTTTACAGGATCACCTATTCACCCCCCTCTAGGTGCTCTCAATTGGTATCAGAGTCGTTCTCTTCACGAAGGGACTAATCGCCCGAAGAAATGGATCCTAAGGACAAGGGGATGGTGGTCAATGATAAGGAGAAGGAGTCCTTCGTCAATGATCCAAAGGATGACAAGCCTACTAACTCGGGCGCGAGTCACAAAAGAAAAGACGGGAAGAAGAAGAAAACGAGGCGCATCAAGGAGATCGTCTACTATGACAACAGCGACGAGTCCTCTTCTTCCCAAAAGGACGACGACAACGACTACGAGAAAAAGAAGACGGTTAATTCAAATTTTTCCTTTGATTATTCTCGTATTCCACAAATGTAACACCCACTTTGTAATTTGCTAGAAATAATATCAATAGAGAAACAATTTCTCTTTATGTGAGTTTGATCTTTATGCACCATCATATGAGAACACCATGTCCAAGAACAATTAATAAAAAGATATGCTACTAAATTGTTGCATCATGCTGGATATTTTATTTGTGTGTGTGCATTTGGTGACAACATAGAAATAAAATGACAATGAGAAGAGGATTTGAGGAAAAAGGAGAAAGAAAGAAAGAAATAATATAAAATATAATACAAAATTTATAAATACACAAACTCAACTATACTGGTATGATTGAAATTTATCTATAATTTGAGTACAAATTCAAAGTCATACTTGGAATTCAAATTGGGAATTGAAAAAAAATAAAAAGAAAAGAAAACAGAAAAACAGAAAATATAAAAAGAAAAAGAATAAAACGCTACCTGGGCTGCGAAACTTCAATCTGGCCCAATACCATATTCCTTCGCGCAGCCCACCAAGCCGTGGCGCTGACGTTCGGGCCCACCCGTCAATCTCTCGCCGCTCGCGCTGGCTCCCCATCTCTGTCTCGCGTGGTCCACTCGTCAGAGTCTTCCTCCCCGAAGAACTCGCGCGCGACCGGGACAACGGAGCTCCGCGTGATCCGCTGGGGATACCGGCCACAATCCCGTCATCGTCGCCACCCGCGGAACCTCTTCTCGTGGACTATAAAGCTGCCGGGCGCGTTCCCTTCCTTCTCTTCTCAATCCTCCTCCTCGGGTAGGGAAGAAACCCACCGCCGCGCGCCGTTGGATGACCTCACAGCCGCCGTCGCAGACAGCCGCGAGCAAAGCGAATTAGGCTCTAGTTTGGCTAACCGAGGCTCGTGCTGACCACGTGAAAGATTTGCGAGGGCGCAATCGGAGAAGGGTGATTGGCGGCCACGGGAATCTTTCGCCGGAGTTGGAAATCCACCACTCACCGTGACCGGATCTCTCTGCGGCGCGTTGTGGGGTACGTACTCGTCCATTGAATTTACCATGTTTAGGGCATCGTGCGGAGCGATTTGGATCTGAGTTTTGCGCTCGGGGTAGAGCTATGGGGCGTCGCGGCCATGGCGCCGCCGCGCCGGCCATCTGCGCCACCGCGTGGGATCGGCGAGAGAGGGGAGAAACGCTGACGCCGTTGGATGCGTAAGGGACGGTCCCGATTAGATCAAGCTTACCCCTTCGTCCAATCCAACTGCGTCCGTCGATGCGAGATCCAATGGTGCAGAGCAGTTTGCGAATCATTAAGTCCGGGCCGTCGATCTTGGATCGTGCGGTTCCTATTCCATACCGGTTTGGCGTGTGCTACTTCTAATCTGGGCCGTCGGTTTGTAATCGGACGGCTTAGATCTGTCCATACCCCTTCGGCCTGGGGTTTTGCAGATGAACCCTTATGGTTTTAGAGAATAGTGCCCGCGGTCCAGCACAGTGTCAGCCCGTGTCTCGGCCCTTTTTCATAGGAGCCCCTGCACTTCTCTGAAAATGAGGCCCAGTCCAGGACCTTATAAAACCAGAGAAAATGTTTATTAAATGGATTTTTAATAGGAAAATAATTACTAGAACTTTATAAATTCATAGAAAATTCATACTAACTCCAAATTAATCCATTCCAGTTCCTAAAATTTTGTAATTTTATTCTCTAGCACTTAGTGTCTCTGTTTTGGTATAACAACAGTAAGAAAATTTATTCCTCACTTAATCCTATTTAAAGCACATAAAACCTTTGAAAATGCATAACTTGAAATCTATAACTCAGAAAATTATGATTCCAGTTCCTAGGTTTCTATTTTAGTATGTAGAAGATCTCTGTGTATTTTGTTTACATGCTTGGTGTAATGTTAATTTTTCCCTGCATATTGTGCTGTTTGTATTGTGGCGAGTAGAAGAGCCCGTTGTTGAAGATCCTGGTGAGCAGCAGATTGAAGTAGCTGAGCAGGAGCTCATTGAAGGCAAGTTGTGCCCTTGACCACTTTTTACCCAATAATGTTCTTTAATATCACTTATCCATGCATAGGTTAATTTTGATGGGACCCAATAGGTTACCCTAGATTGTTTATCTCATTACCTTGTTTACCCCTGAAACACTTGGGTAGTTTGCTATTGCTTTATATGGTTTTGGGATAATCATTTATTACCTCTATGTTCCAATTCTTGTTGTTATTCTGTGTATGTTCATGTTGTTATCATTAATGTTAATTGGAACATAGAGCTTAACTTGAGAACCACGTGCCACCACAAGGGAGGAATGGGACCCCTTGGCTGACTAATTAGGAAAGCTAGTGGAAGACTACCTTACCCGAAAGGGGCAAGGGCAGTAGGGGAGAGGTCAGTGCGGGGAGGTCCCTGGTTGATTTTGCTGCGATGGCGGTCAGCCAGGAACCCTTTACTGGATCTTCCCATAAACTGTAGCGGGTTTTCGGAAGCTAGTGGAACTTTGTAAAGGCCTCGTAGTGTTGCCCTGTCGTGCTTCCTAGGTAGAGGTATATGGGATTCATGACCCCTTGGCAGATGGGTAACATGACTTGTGGGTAAAGGGTACAACCTCTGCAGAGTGTAAAACTGGTATACTAGCCGAGCTCACGGTCATGAGCAGCTCAGGACTCTCTGATGTTTAATTATGGAACTTAAATTCAATTTTGTCATTTGCATTGCATGGGTTTGTTATTAATTTTGTTCTATTACTTTACTTATGGTTTGGTATTTACTTACACTTAGTAATTGCTAATAAAAGTTTGACCAACTACTTAAAAGCAATGCTCAGCTTTAACCCCTATCATTGATTAGCCTTACACATCACATGAGCTCACACCTTTATGAGTTTATGTCCACTGGTTCCCCACAACTTGTTGAGCTATGATCATGTGTGAGCTCACCCTTACTGTCTCACACCCCCCCCCCACAGGAGATGATCAGGTGGTTCAGGAGGAGCCGCCTAACACTGAGGAGTTCGATCTGATCTAGGTGGCGTTTCCCAGTCGACATTGGCGCCGACGATCCTTAGTTTGTTTTATCTTTATTATTTCATTTTGTAATAAGTCTTCCGCTATGTAATAAATACTCTGATGTTTTATGACATTTATCTCTATACACTCTGTTATTATATGTGTTGTCTTCTTGGCGCATGTATGAGATGCACCTGGCTTTGCTCCTTAAAGCCGGGTGTTACAGAAGTGGTATCAGAGGAAATGTTGACTGTAGGACGAAACCTAGATAGACTGGACAAACCCTTACCTACTTATCTCATTCTGATTCATTCTACACTCACCTTACTCTGATTCTTTCTACACTCATCTTGATCCTGTCTCACCTTCTACTTTTCTACTCTGATCATTCTTACCTTTTCTACTCTTAGACAAGATGGATTTCACACCTTGGGATCCCTACCCCTATGACATTCATAAGAGTTAGGGAACCTAAGACAAAATTAAAAACTACTTTCTTTAAAAAATGTTGTTTGATTGTGCTGATGCTAAATGCCTGATTTGCTTCTTTGATTGATTGAAATATTATAGATGGACATCTTAGTATGTACCACCATATAGTGTTGAATTAGCTTTGGTAGGTGAAATATTAATCTGCTTAGCTAAAAAAATCCCCCAAAGTAACCTGATTTGTAAATACCTGCCTTGTCTATTATCTTCTTACCATATGTATCTAACTCAGATGGTCAATACCAGGCGGGGTGGTGGAATTGACTTGCCTCCTAACCAACACACTCGAAGACAACCTCAGCCACAACCTGCAGGGATGAATCCTCCCAATCCTCCACCAGGCGGAGTTGACCCACTGGTTGCTGCTCAAATGGCGGTGATGCAGCAAATGGCGGACACCATGGCTGATATGCGTGCCCAGATGCAACAAGAACGCCAGGAGATGCGACAGGAAAGAGAGGATATACGACAGGAGTTGCGCCAGGAGCGAGATGAGATACGCCAGGAAAGGAGGGCGCAACAACAGCAGCTGCAACAGCAAATGCAACAACAACAGCAACAAGTACCACTGCCTCCACCTCCACCACCACCAGTTCCACCCCGAGACAAGCATAGAGAGTTCATGAGTCATAAGCCACCTACATTCGCCAGCTCACCTGATCCACTGGACGCGGATGATTGGCTGAAAGCAATTGAGAAGATGCTGAATATTGCACAGTGCACGGACCGTGAGAAGGTTTTATATGCTTCTGGACGTCTGATTGGTCCTGCTGCTGACTGGTGGGATTCTTATACTGCTGCCCACGATGCTGCTGATACTATTACCTGGGCAGAGTTCAGTACACAATTCAGGAACTACCATATTCCAGCTGGGATGATAAAGATCAAGAAGAAGGAATTTCTGTCGCTGAAGCAAGGAAGTATGTCAGTCAGCGAGTACCGCGACAAGTTTATTCAGTTATCCAGATATGCCCCTGAAGAAGTTGCTGAAGACGAGAGGAAGCAGGAGCATTTTATTGAAGGACTTAATGGACCCTTGCAGTATGCTCTAGTGGCACACACATTTCCATCATTTCAGAGGCTGCTTGATAAGGCACTGGCTATTGAACACAAGCGTGTTCAGCTGGGTGATTTGAAGAGAAAGGCCATATCTCAAGGACAAGGAAGCAGCAGTGTTCGTCCTCGCTACAGTTCACCACAGGGTACACCGACTCGACCCGGAGGACCACGCCCAGTTCCGCAATCACCACTGAGGACTCCACCTCCTCGACAGGCTACTCCCACGGGCACCCCGACGAAGTTTTCAGGACAGAGTCCGGGCACTCAATGTTACAAGTGTGGGAAGATTGGTCATTATGCAAATGTCTGCCCACAGAGGATTGCTACTACTCCAGCTCAGAACAGGCAGCAAACTCCAGGAACTGGCAAGGGATATTCTATTGCCAAGGTTAATCAAGTCAGCGTTGATGCTACTCCGGACGGAGGGGACCTCGTAATTGGTATGTTTTATGTTAATGCAATTCCTGCAACCATATTATTTGATTCTGGTGCTACACATTCATTCATGTCTGCTAGATATGCCAACACAAATGAAATACCACTACTAAATATGAGAACACCCCTGATAGTAATTACACCTAAAGGGCCTGTTGAGGCGAATCAAATGACACGTAAATTGACATTAACCATTATGGGTAGAGAATTTGGAGCCACTGCTATAATATTGGAGTCAAGCAGTATAGATTTGATCCTTGGTATGTCATGGCTAAGAAAGGCAAAGGCCGTTATAGCATGTGGTAGAGGTACCGTAGAACTCACTACTACTAAAGGAGAAAGGTTTCAAGTTAACATTGCCGTAACCTCCTCATCTATGCGTGCAATGTTCTTCATGCCTGAGGAGTTTGTTGGTGACAATATCCGGGTGGTTAGAGATTTTCCGGATGTCTTTCCAGAGGAGTTACCAGGAATGCCACCTGATAGAGAAGTTGAGTTTGTTATTGACCTCTTACCTGGAACCGCCCCTATTTCTAAACGGCCATATAGAATGTCCGTAGAGGAGTTGAAGGAACTTAAGAAGCAGTTAACTGAGTTACAAGAGGCTGGGTACATACGTCCGAGTTCCTCACCTTGGGGAGCACCGGTCTTGTTTGTACAGAAGAAGGATGGATCGCAACGGATGTGTGTGGATTATAGATCTCTTAATGATGTTACGGTGAAGAACAAGTATCCGTTGCCCCGCATTGAGGATTTATTTGATCAGATGAGAGGTGCAAGAGTATTCTCGAAGATTGATCTCCGATCCGGTTATCATCAGATGAGGATTAGACCATCGGATATTCCCAAGACGGCTTTCTCGACTAGATATGGATTATATGAGTTCACAGTTATGTCGTTTGGATTGACTAACGCACCAGCCTATTTTATGAACTTAATGAATAAGGTGTTTATGGAGTATTTGGACAGATTCGTCGTGGTATTCATCGACGATATTCTTATTTATTCTCAGAGTGAAAGTGATCACGAGGAACATCTGAGGATGGTGCTACAGAAGCTACGAGATAACCAGCTCTACGCCAAGTTCAGCAAGTGCGAGTTTTGGATTGGCGAAGTGCCATTTCTTGGTCATATTATTTCTAATGGAGGAATAGCAGTGGATCCTGCTAAAGTTAAGGAGATAATGGAGTGGAGAGTACCCACTACAGTTACTGAGATTCGAAGTTTCTTAGGACTTGCTGGATATTATCGGAGGTTTATCGAAGGATTTTCTAAGATTGCTAAACCGATGACTTCGCTTTTGGAGAAAGGAAAAGAATTTAAGTGGGACGAGAAGTGTCAAGACAGCTTTGATCTATTGAAGAAGAGGTTGATGTCGCCACCAGTATTGGTTATGCCAGACTTACAAAAAGGATTTGATATCTATTGTGATGCATGTGGCCAAGGCTTAGGATGTGTGCTCATGCAAGAAGGACATGTGATTGCTTATGCTTCTCGTCAGTTACGGAGGCATGAATTGAACTACCCCACTCATGACTTGGAATTGGCAGCCGTTGTGCATGCGCTTAAGATTTGGAGACATTATATCATGGGGACCAAGTGCCAAGTATATACGGATCATAAGAGTTTGAAGTATATATTCACTCAGAAGGATCTCAATCTTAGGCAACGCCGTTGGTTGGAGCTTATTAAGGATTATGATTTGGAGATTCACTATCACCCGGGCAAGGCAAATTTGGTTGCAGATGCCTTGAGTCGCAAGGAACATGTTCATTCAGCTGTTGTTGCCCAGCTACCCGATGAGATTGTTGAGGATTTCAGGAGACTTAACCTGGGGATAGTTGCTCATACTGAAGGAGTTACTATTGATGTGGAACCTACTTTAGAGCAAGAGATCCGCAAAGGACAAATTGGTGATGCTAAGATAAAAGAGATTAAGGATCTGATTACTGAAGGTCGAGTTCCGGAATTCACGGAAGATGAGCAGGGCACTATATGGTTCAAGGACAGGATATGTGTTCCTGATATTAAAAGCCTTCGAGAGACTATATTGAAGGAGGCCCATGACTCGGATTATTCTATTCATCCTGGTAGTACCAAGATGTATCAGGATTTGAAACGGAAGTATTGGTGGTACGGATTGAAAAGAGATGTAGCTGCACATGTGGCTATGTGCGATGTATGTCAAAGAGTTAAGGCTGAACACCAGAGGCCAGCTGGACTATTGCACCCACTGAAGATACCCGAGTGGAAATGGGAAGAGATTGGTATGGATTTCATCACTGGATTACCTCGCACCCAGAAAGGATATGATGCTATATGGGTGATTGTGGATAGATTGACTAAAGTGGCTCACTTTATTCCTGTGAAGACTACTTATAAAGGTTCTCAACTAGCAGAGTTATATATGGCTCGGATTGTGTGTTTGCATGGAGTACCAAAGAAGATCGTGTCTGATCGAGGTTCGCAGTTTACCTCAAGGTTCTGGAGAAGTTTTCATGAGAACATGAGCACGAAGTTGAATTTCAGTACGGCTTATCACCCTCAGACGGATGGACAGACTGAAAGGACAAATCAAGTATTGGAAGATATGTTGAGAGCATGTGCCCTTCAGCATGGAGGAAGTTGGGATAAGAGTCTGCCTTATGCTGAATTCTCATATAATAATAGTTATCAGGCCAGTCTGAAGATGTCACCTTTTGAAGCTTTATATGGGAGGAAGTGCAGGACTCCTTTGTATTGGGATCAGACTGGAGAGAGACAGTTCTTTGGGCCTGAACTGATTCAAGAAGCAGAAGAACAAGTTCGTATAATTCGAGAAAATTTGAGAGTGGCTCAAACCAGGCAAAAGAGTTATGCTGATAATAGAAGAAGGCCATTGGAATTTGAAGAAGGAGATTATGTGTACCTCAAGGTGTCACCACTTCGTGGAATGAGGAGATTTAAAGTCAAGGGCAAATTGTCCCCTCGCTATATTGGACCATTCTTGATCTTTAGAAGAGTTGGGGAGATGGCATACCAACTCGAGTTACCTGCTAGTCTATCAGATGTGCATAATGTGTTCCATGTATCTCAACTGAAGAAATGTCTCCGTGTCCCTGAGGAACAGTTACCAATGGAAGAGCTCAGTGTTCAGGGTGATTTGACTTACACGGAGTACCCGATCAAGATTTTGGATACATTGACTCGAGTTACAAGGAATAAGGTGATAAAGATGTGTAAAGTCCAATGGAGTCACCACAGTGAAGATGAAGCAACTTGGGAAAGAGAAGAAGAGCTTCGCATAGATTTTCCCCACCTTTTCCCTAAATCTTCTTAAATCTCGAGGACGAGATTATTTTTAAGGGGGGTAGGATTTGTAACACCCACTTTGTAATTTGCTAGAAATAATATCAATAGAGAAACAATTTCTCTTTATGTGAGTTTGATCTTTATGCACCATCATATGAGAACACCATGTCCAAGAACAATTAATAAAAAGATATGCTACTAAATTGTTGCATCATGCTGGATATTTTATTTGTGTGTGTGCATTTGGTGACAACATAGAAATAAAATGACAATGAGAAGAGGATTTGAGGAAAAAGGAGAAAGAAAGAAAGAAATAATATAAAATATAATACAAAATTTATAAATACACAAACTCAACTATACTGGTATGATTGAAATTTATCTATAATTTGAGTACAAATTCAAAGTCATACTTGGAATTCAAATTGGGAATTGAAAAAAATAAAAAGAAAAGAAAACAGAAAAACAGAAAATATAAAAAGAAAAAGAATAAAACGCTACCTGGGCTGCGAAACTTCAATCTGGCCCAATACCATATTCCTTCGCGCAGCCCACCAAGCCGTGGCGCTGACGTTCGGGCCCACCCGTCAATCTCTCGCCGCTCGCGCTGGCTCCCCATCTCTGTCTCGCGTGGTCCACTCGTCAGAGTCTTCCTCCCCGAAGAACTCGCGCGCGACCGGGACAACGGAGCTCCGCGTGATCCGCTGGGGATACCGGCCACAATCCCGTCATCGTCGCCACCCGCGGAACCTCTTCTCGTGGACTATAAAGCTGCCGGGCGCGTTCCCTTCCTTCTCTTCTCAATCCTCCTCCTCGGGTAGGGAAGAAACCCACCGCCGCGCGCCGTTGGATGACCTCACAGCCGCCGTCGCAGACAGCCGCGAGCAAAGCGAATTAGGCTCTAGTTTGGCTAACCGAGGCTCGTGCTGACCACGTGAAAGATTTGCGAGGGCGCAATCGGAGAAGGGTGATTGGCGGCCACGGGAATCTTTCGCCGGAGTTGGAAATCCACCACTCACCGTGACCGGATCTCTCTGCGGCGCGTTGTGGGGTACGTACTCGTCCATTGAATTTACCATGTTTAGGGCATCGTGCGGAGCGATTTGGATCTGAGTTTTGCGCTCGGGGTAGAGCTATGGGGCGTCGCGGCCATGGCGCCGCCGCGCCGGCCATCTGCGCCACCGCGTGGGATCGGCGAGAGAGGGGAGAAACGCTGACGCCGTTGGATGCGTAAGGGACGGTCCCGATTAGATCAAGCTTACCCCTTCGTCCAATCCAACTGCGTCCGTCGATGCGAGATCCAATGGTGCAGAGCAGTTTGCGAATCATTAAGTCCGGGCCGTCGATCTTGGATCGTGCGGTTCCTATTCCATACCGGTTTGGCGTGTGCTACTTCTAATCTGGGCCGTCGGTTTGTAATCGGACGGCTTAGATCTGTCCATACCCCTTCGGCCTGGGGTTTTGCAGATGAACCCTTATGGTTTTAGAGAATAGTGCCCGCGGTCCAGCACAGTGTCAGCCCGTGTCTCGGCCCTTTTTCATAGGAGCCCCTGCACTTCTCTGAAAATGAGGCCCAGTCCAGGACCTTATAAAACCAGAGAAAATGTTTATTAAATGGATTTTTAATAGGAAAATAATTACTAGAACTTTATAAATTCATAGAAAATTCATACTAACTCCAAATTAATCCATTCCAGTTCCTAAAATTTTGTAATTTTATTCTCTAGCACTTAGTGTCTCTGTTTTGGTATAACAACAGTAAGAAAATTTATTCCTCACTTAATCCTATTTAAAGCACATAAAACCTTTGAAAATGCATAACTTGAAATCTATAACTCAGAAAATTATGATTCCAGTTCCTAGGTTTCTATTTTAGTATGTAGAAGATCTCTGTGTATTTTGTTTACATGCTTGGTGTAATGTTAATTTTTCCCTGCATATTGTGCTGTTTGTATTGTGGCGAGTAGAAGAGCCCGTTGTTGAAGATCCTGGTGAGCAGCAGATTGAAGTAGCTGAGCAGGAGCTCATTGAAGGCAAGTTGTGCCCTTGACCACTTTTTACCCAATAATGTTCTTTAATATCACTTATCCATGCATAGGTTAATTTTGATGGGACCCAATAGGTTACCCTAGATTGTTTATCTCATTACCTTGTTTACCCCTGAAACACTTGGGTAGTTTGCTATTGCTTTATATGGTTTTGGGATAATCATTTATTACCTCTATGTTCCAATTCTTGTTGTTATTCTGTGTATGTTCATGTTGTTATCATTAATGTTAATTGGAACATAGAGCTTAACTTGAGAACCACGTGCCACCACAAGGGAGGAATGGGACCCCTTGGCTGACTAATTAGGAAAGCTAGTGGAAGACTACCTTACCCGAAAGGGGCAAGGGCAGTAGGGGAGAGGTCAGTGCGGGGAGGTCCCTGGTTGATTTTGCTGCGATGGCGGTCAGCCAGGAACCCTTTACTGGATCTTCCCATAAACTGTAGCGGGTTTTCGGAAGCTAGTGGAACTTTGTAAAGGCCTCGTAGTGTTGCCCTGTCGTGCTTCCTAGGTAGAGGTATATGGGATTCATGACCCCTTGGCAGATGGGTAACATGACTTGTGGGTAAAGGGTACAACCTCTGCAGAGTGTAAAACTGGTATACTAGCCGAGCTCACGGTCATGAGCAGCTCAGGACTCTCTGATGTTTAATTATGGAACTTAAATTCAATTTTGTCATTTGCATTGCATGGGTTTGTTATTAATTTTGTTCTATTACTTTACTTATGGTTTGGTATTTACTTACACTTAGTAATTGCTAATAAAAGTTTGACCAACTACTTAAAAGCAATGCTCAGCTTTAACCCCTATCATTGATTAGCCTTACACATCACATGAGCTCACACCTTTGTGAGTTTATGTCCACTGGTTCCCCACAACTTGTTGAGCTATGATCATGTGTGAGCTCACCCTTGCTGTCTCACACCCCCCCCCCACAGGAGATGATCAGGTGGTTCAGGAGGAGCCGCCTAACACTGAGGAGTTCGATCTGATCTAGGTGGCGTTTCCCAGTCGACATTGGCGCCGACGATCCTTAGTTTGTTTTATCTTTATTATTTCATTTTGTAATAAGTCTTCCGCTATGTAATAAATACTCTGATGTTTTATGACATTTATCTCTATACACTCTGTTATTATATGTGTTGTCTTCTTGGCGCATGTATGAGATGCACCTGGCTTTGCTCCTTAAAGCCGGGTGTTACAACAAAGTTCCTATACTCATTTGCTTTCCATACCCCTCGGTAAACCCCCTCACTTTGATGGAGAGGACTACGGATTTTGGATTCACAAAATGCGTAGCCACTTGTTCTCTCTCCATCCAAGTATATGGGAGATAGTAGAAAATGGAATGCACTTTGATAGTACGGATAGTCCCATGTTCATCAATGAACAAATCCATAAAAATGCACAAGCTACTACTGTCCTTTTAGCATCTTTGTGCAGGGAAGAATACAATAAGTTGAGCGGCTTGGACAATGCCAAGCAGATCTGGGACACCCTCAAGATATCACATGAGGGAAATGACGTCACCATGCTGTAACACCCAATTTGTGAAAAAAAAATAAATAAATAAAAATAAAAAAAAGTACATCTCAACCTATGTATTTCCTCGTACTCATCATCACATGGTAATAATCACATATGAGAAAAACAAATGAGTAAGATCACTAAAATAAATCATGTCTCAAGTGGGAGCTTCGATTTCTTGTATATTTACTAATACTGGTAATATTACTAAGGGCTCATTAATGATGAGGATTAGGGAGTTAATTCAAACTCAATTATAGGATTTGGAACTAAAATTAGAGATAAAAAGAGAAGTAGGAAAAGAAATAGAGGAATAAGAGAATTACATAAAATATACCTAGAGTTATATTTTCGGAGTTGGTACTTTAAATGTGCAAAGTAATTTGAAGACAAGTTGGCCACAGTGTCAAATTTAAATTTGAAAGGAAATTTGAATTTGAAAAGAAATCAAAAGAAATAAAACAGAAAAAAAGGAAATATAAAAGAAAATGGGAAAAACGCTCCTGGGCCAAATCCCCTTGGCTCGGCCCATCTCCCTTGCTCCCGCGCCAGCCCAATTCGTGCCTGCGTGCAGTCTTCCGCAGCCTCTTATGCGTGGGCCCCTCTCGTCAGAGCTATCACCTACCTATGCGCATGGAGCTCAACAAACCCAGAGCGAATCCCGCTGAAATCACGCCGCCAAATTCGAGTTCGGCTCGAACTCTGGGCCCCTATAAATCACGCCGAGACTTGCCTTGGTCGCTCTGCGGGTTCACCTTAAATTGACGGAGTGGGAGCGCGAGCACTACAGCCTCCTCCACGGCGGCGAGCCGGATGACCATATGAAGGAGTGGGAGGAGTTCCTCAAGGGGGGAGGAGGACTTCATCAACGACGACGACCGATTCAACATCGCCGACCGTATCCGCGCGCTTTTCCCCAAGATCGACGTCGCCCCGCTGGACGGATTCGTCTCCCTCGACGAGCTCACCGCCTGGAACCGCATACAGCCGTGGGCCGGACTTTCGGCGCCGCCATCATCGGTGTGAACTTCTCCTCCGATCTCGCCCTTATCTCTGCTCCCTGTTGCATCCTTCGATTGGGATTTGTCACATCGTGTCACTGCGCCGCTCCCTACGACGAGGGCGCGACCGCGTGTGCTCTGCGCCGTCGCGCGTCTCCAGCAGTGAAGGAAGACGGGTAGAGATGAGCCGAGAGCCGTGAACGACCCTATCCGTGGGATGCACGATCGACGCGGGTGATGATGGCAGTCCCAGGCCTTTGGATCAGTAACGGATGGTCCCGATTAAAAGAAGATAACGATTTGGTTAGGTTTACGCTGGCCCTCGGATGTGGATTGTGTGGTCTGCGTGTTTGGACGGTCGCGATCTAATCCTGACGGTTGGATCAGTATCAGAGGGCCAGGATCGCGTACCGATTCAGCATATGTCTGATCTAATCACGACCATAGGATTCAGATCGGACGGCTCAGGATGCTGGATACCCCTTCGGCCCAACCTATTTTGCTAAAGAGACCCTAAACAATTGGCTAATAAACCCGCCGTCCTTGCCCAGGGTTTTCTGAGTCTTAGTAATTTTTACGCGCCAGCCCCTGCGGTTCCTGAATTTTGGTGCCCAGTCCAGAATCCGAGGAAATTCAGAAAATTCAATTAGAAAATGATTTCTATTGTTAAAATAATTCCAGAATCTTATTTAATTCATAGAAAATCCATATTTAGTCCAAATTAATCCATTTCAGTTCCTATAATTTTGTAATAATATTCTCTATTAGATAGTACCACTGTTTTTACATAAAGTACACATTAAAATTAATTTCTCACTTAACCCTATATTAAATGCATAAAATCTTTGGAAATTCATAACTTAAAATCTACCACTCCAAAATTAATAATTCTTTTTCCTGTGATCTTATTTTAATATGTAGATTATTAATATGTATTTTGGCATACATGTTTGGTGTAATGTTAATTTTGCCTATACACTGTTTGTTTGAATTGCTACGACTAGCAGTGAGGTCACGAGTCACCTGAAGATCATCCTGGTACCTGGATTCTCAAGGCCCAGGCAAGTTGTGCCCTTGATCACTTCTTTTCACCCAGCCATGTTCTGATTAATCATAATGATCTGCATAGGTTAATTTTGATGGGACCTAATAGGTTACCCTAGTTTGATTATCTTTATACCTTGTTTACCACTGAACCTTTTTGGGTAGTACTTGCTAGTGCTTTATGTGGTTTTGGGTATGAAGATACATTATTCATGATTATACTTTTATTATCTGTTTATTATTATTGTTCATGTTAAGATCATTATGTTAATTGGAACATGGAGAACCACCTGGGAAAACAGTGCTACCACGAGGGTGGAATGGGACGCCCTTGGCTGATTAATTAGGAAAGCTAGTGGAAGACTACCTTACCCGAAAGGGGCAAGGGCAGTAGGGGAGAGGTCAGTGTAGGGAGGCCCTCGGGAGGATTTTGCTGCGATGGCGGTCCTGCAAGGGATTCCTGCACTGGATCTTCCTATAAACTGTAGCGGGTTTTCGGAAGCTAGTGGAACTTTGTAAAGGCCTCGTAGTGGATCCCTAGCCATTCACCTCGGAAGTGTCTAAGGGCTTTGCAAACCCTGGCAACATGGGATACACGACTTGTGGGTAAAGATGCGCAACCTCTGCAGAGTGTAAAACTGGTATACTAGCCGTGCTCACGGTCATGAGCGGCTCGGACACTCACATGATTAATCTATGGAACTAAATTCAATTTGTCATATGCATTGCATTGCAGGTGATGTTGTTACTTTTGATCTATTACTTAATTGGGTTTGGTATTTACTTATACTTAGTAACTGCTAATAAAATTTTGACCAACTTTAAAAGCAATGCTCAGCTCTAACCATCTTCTTTGGTAAGCCTTACACTTCACGTGAGCTCCCACCTTTGGCGAGTTCATGCACATTATTCCCCACAACTTGTTGAGCGATGAACGTATGTGAGCTCACTCTTGCTGTCTCACATACACCACAGGTCAAGACCAGGTACTGCAGGATGATGCTCATGGAGGATGCTGTGATGAGTTCGTGAGAGGTCTAGGCCGTCGTCTCCTAGTCAACTTTGGGTTGCTGGACCGTTGTCTCCTTATTATGTAATCATTTATTTTGTATAGAACTCCTGTTATATATAAAGTTGTGACATTCGATCCTGTGCCACTATACATCATATGTTTGAGACTTGGTCCCAGCATACCTGGTGTTTATGTTAACCCCGGGTTTTGGACCCCTAAAATCCGGGTGTTACACATGCTCACCAAGATGGAGTTGGTGGAGGGCGAACTTGGGAGATTCGCAATGATCAGGGGAGAGGAGCCAACCCAAACGTACAACCGGCTCAAGACCCTCATCAACAAAATAAGGAGCTATGGAAGCATACGATGGATGGACCACGACGTCGTCCGCCTAATGCTAAGGTCTTTTACTGTCCTTGATCCACATCTTGTAAACAATATTCGTGAGAATCCCAGGTATACCAAGATGTCGCCCGAAGAAATACTTGGGAAGTTTGTAAGCGGGCGGATGATGATCAAGGAGACAAGATACGTCGACGATGCATTGAATGGCCCAATCCATGAGCCTCAAATCGTGGCTCTCAAAGCAACAAGGAGCAAGGAGGCGCTACCTAGCAAGGTGGCGCAAGTTGAGGCGGCCAGGCTTAATGAGGAAGAAATGGCCCTCATCATCAAGCGGTTCAAGACGGCGCTAAAGGGTCGCAAGGAGCACCTCAACAAGAACAAGACAAAGGGGAAGCGCTCCTGCTTCAAATGTGGTAAGATTGGTCATTTTATCGCTAATTGTCCCGATAATGAGAATGACCTGGAAAAGAAGAGTGGAAAGTGGGAAAAGAAGAAGAACTACAAGAAGGCAAAGGGCGAGGCACATCTTGGAAAGGAGTGGGATTTGGATTGCTCCTCGTCCGACTCCGACAACGAAGGACTCGCCGCCACCACCTTCAACAAATCATCCCTCTTCCCCAACGAGCGCCACACATGCCTCATGGCGAAGGAGAAGAAGGTATGTACTCGAAAGTCTACTTATGCTTCTTCTAGTGATGATGAATCTAGCGATGATGAAATAGATTACTCTAGTTTGTTCAAGGGCTTAGATAGATCTAAAATTGATAAGATTAATGAATTGATTGATGCTTTGAATGATAAGAATAGATTGTTAGAAAAGCAAGAGGATCTTTTGTATGAAGAACATGATAAATTTGTAGAGGCACAAAAATCTCTTGCTTTAGAGGTTAAAAGGAATGAAATGCTTTCTTGTGAACTATCTACTTGCCATGAGACAATTTCTAGTTTAAAAAGTGTTAATGATGATTTAAATGCTAAATTAGAAGTAGCAAATAGATCTAACTCATGTGTAGAACATGTTGTGATTTGCAATAGGTGTAAAGATTTTAATGTTGATGCTTGTAGTGAACACCTAGTTTCTATTGCAAAGTTAAATGATGAAGTGGCTAGTCTTAATGCCCAACTTAAGACTAGCAAGGATGAATTTGACAAACTAAAATTTGCAAGGGATGCCTACACTATTGGTAGACACCCCTCAATTAAGGATGGGCTTGGCTTCAAGAGGGAAACCAAGAACTTAACTAGTCATAGGGCTCCCATTCCCGCCAAGGAGAAAGGGAAGGCCCCTATGACTAATACTTGTCAAAAGAACCATGCTTTTCATGTACCATGACAGGAAATTTTCTAGAAATGTCCATTATGATAGGAGTTGTAATGCTTACAATTCAAATACAATGATTGCCTCAAGTTCTTCTATTATGCATAATATAAATTTGACTAGGAAAAATGTTATGCCTAGAAGAAATGTTGTTCATGTTCCTAGGAAAATTAATGAACCTTCTACAATATATCATGCTTGCAATGCTTCCTTTGCAATTTGTAGAAAGGATAGAAAGGTGATTGCTAGGAAATTAGGGGCAAAATGCAAGGGAGATAAAACTTGCATTTGGGTCCCTAAGGATATTGTCACTAACCTTGTAGGACCCAACAAGAGTTGGGTACCTAAGACCCAAGCCTAAATTTGCCTTGCAGGTTTATGCATCCGGGGGATCAAGCTGGATTATCGACAGCGGATGCATAAACCACATGACGGGGGAGAAGAAGATGTTCACCTCCTACGTCAAGAACAAAGATTCCCAAGACTCAATCATATTCGGTGACGGGAATCAAGGCAAGGTGAAAGGGTTAGGAAAAATAGCTATCTCATCCGAGCACTCCATTTCCAATGTGTTTTTAGTTGAGTCGCTTGGATATAACTTGTTCTCTGTGAGTCAGCTTTGTAATATGGGATATAACTGCTTATTCACAAATGTAGATGTGTCTGTCTTTAGAAGGAGTGATGGTTCATTAGCTTTTAAGGGTGTATTAGACGGCAAACTCTATTTAGTTGATTTTGCAAAAGAGGAGGCCGGTCTAGATGCATGCTTAATTGCTAAGACTAGCATGGGCTGGTTGTGGCATCGCCGCTTAGCACATGTGGGGATGAAGAACCTTCACAAACTTCTAAAGGGAGAACATGTGATAGGTCTAACAAATGTTACTTTCGAAAAAGATAGACCTTGTGCAGCTTGTCAAGCAGGTAAACAGGTGGGAAGCTCTCATCATACCAAAAATGTGATGACCACATCAAGACCTTTGGAGTTGCTTCATATGGACCTCTTCGGACCCGTCGCCTATCTAAGCATAGGAGGAAGTAAGTATGGTCTTGTTATAGTTGATGATTTTTCCCGCTTCACTTGGGTATTCTTCTTGCAGGATAAATCTGAAACCCAAGGGACCCTCAAGCGCTTCCTAAGGAGAGCTCAAAATGAGTTTGAGCTCAAGGTGAAGAAGATAAGGAGCGACAATGGGTCCGAGTTCAAGAACCTTCAAGTGGAGGAGTACCTTGAGGAGGAAGGAATCAAGCACGAGTTCTCCGATCCCTACACACCACAACAAAATGGTGTGGTAGAGAGGAAGAATAGGACGCTTATAGACATGGCGAGGACAATGCTTGGAGAGTTCAAGACGCCCGAGCGGTTTTGGTCGGAAGCCGTGAACACGGCTTGTCACGCCATCAACCGGGTCTACCTTCATCGCCTCCTCAAGAAGACATCATACGAGCTACTAACCAGTAACAAACCCAATGTTTCGTATTTCCGAGTTTTTGGGAGTAAATGCTACATTCTAGTGAAGAAGGGTAGGAATTCCAAATTTGCTCCCAAAGCGGTAGAAGGGTTTTTGTTAGGTTATGACTCAAATACAAAGGCGTATAGGGTCTTCAACAAATCATCGGGTTTGGTTGAAGTCTCTAGCGACGTTGTATTTGACGAGACTAATGGCTCTCCAAGAGAGCAAGTTGTTGTTCTTGATGATGTAGATGAAGAAGACATTCCAACGGCCGCAATACGCACCATGGCGATTGGAGAAGTGCGGCCACAGGAACAAAAGGAGCAAGATCAACCCTCTTCCTCAACAATGGTGCATCCCCCAACTCAAGATGATGAACAGGTTCATCAAGAGGAGGCGTGTGATCAAGGGGGAGCACAAGATGATCATGTGATGGAGGAAGAAGCACAACCTGCACCTCCAACCCAAGTTCGAGCGACGATTCAAAGGAATCATCCTGTCGACCAAATTTTGGGTGACATTAGCAAGGGAGTAACCACTTGTTCTAGACTAGCTAATTTCTGTGAGCATTACTCTTTTGTCTCTTCTATTGAGCCTTTCAGGGTAGAAGAGGCCTTGCTAGATCCGGACTGGGTGTTGTCCATGCAGGAAGAGCTCAATAACTTCAAAAGAAATGAAGTTTGGACGCTGGTGCCTCGTCCCAAGCAAAATGTTGTGGGAACCAAGTGGGTGTTCCGCAACAAACAAGACGAGCACGGAGTGGTGACAAGGAACAAGGCTCGACTTGTGGCAAAAGGTTATGCCCAAGTCACAGGTTTGGACTTTGAGGAGACTTTTGCTCCTGTGGCTAGGCTAGAGTCCATTCGTATTTTACTAGCATATGCCGCTCACCATTCCTTCAGGTTGTTCCAAATGGATGTGAAGAGCGCTTTCCTCAACGGGCCAATCAAGGAGGAGGTGTACGTGGAGCAACGCCCTGGCTTTGAGGATGAACGGTACCCCGACCACGTATGTAAGCTCTCTAAGGCGCTCTATGGACTTAAGCAAGCCCCAAGAGCATGGTATGAATGCCTTAGAGACTTTTTTGCTAATGCTTTCAAGGTTGGGAAAGCCGATCCAACTCTTTTCACTAAGACATGTGATGGTGACTTATTTGTGTGCCAAATTTATGTCGATGACATAATATTTGGTTCTACTAACCAAAAGTCTTGTGAAAAGTTTAGTAGGGTGATGACGCAGAAATTCGAGATGTCGATGATGGGCGAGTTGAACTACTTCCTTGGGTTCCAAGTGAAGCAACTCAAGGACGGCACTTTCATCTCCCAAACGAAGTATACGCAAGACTTGCTCAAGCGGTTTGGGATGAAGGACGCCAAGCCCGCAAAGACTCCAATGGGAACTGACGGACACGTCGACCTCAACAAAGGAGGTAAGTCCGTTGATCAAAAAGCATACCGGTCCATGATAGGTTCCCTGCTTTATTTATGTGCTAGTAGACCGGATATTATGCTTAGTGTATGCATGTGTGCTAGATTTCAATCCGATCCATGGGAATGTCACTTAGTGGCCATGAAGCGAATTCTTAGATATTTAGTCGCTACGCCTTGCTTTGGGATCTGTATCCAAAAGGGTCTACCTTTGACTTAATAGGATATTCAAACTCCGATTATGCTGGATGTAAGGTCGATAGGAAGAGTACATCAGGGACATGCCAATTCTTAGGAAGGTCCCTGGTGTCATGGAGTTCTAAGAAACAAACTTCCGTTGCCCTATCCACCGCTGAGGCCGAGTATGTTGCCGCAGGACAGTGTTGCGCGCAACTACTTTGGATGAGGCAAACCCTTAGGGACTTTGGCTACAATCTGAGCAAAGTCCCACTCCTATGTGATAATGAGAGTGCTATCCGCATGGCGGATAATCCTGTTGAATACAGTTGCACAAAGCACATAGACATCCGACATCACTTTTTGAGAGACCACCAACAAAAGGGAAATATCGAAGTGTTTTATATTAGCACCGAGAACCAGCTAGCCGATATCTTTACCAAGCCTTTAGATGAGAAGACCTTTTGCAGGCTGCGTAGTGAGCTAAATGTCTTAGATTCGTGGAACTTGGATTGATGTGTAGCATACATGTGTATTATGCTTTGATCATGTTCCCTTATGCATTTTGTTTATTTATGGTGCTCAAGTTGTACAAACTCTCCCCGGACCTCAAAAGTCCATGTGTGAGTGATGCACATATTTAGGGGGAGATGTGCTACAACTTGACCCTTTGAGACTAACCATGCGTTTGAGCTTGCTTGATTTAGCCTCAAAGGAGGATTGAAAGGGAAAAGGTGAACTTGGACCATGCAAGGCTTCCACTGCACTCCGATGAGAGGGTAACTCACTCCAAGTTCATCTCCATATTCTTATTGCCTTTGTACTCTTATTTGAAGATTTTGGTGAGGCAATGAGGTTTAGGGGCCAAGATTGATCCTGTTTTGGTGCTTGATGCCAAAGGGGGAGAAAATATGACCAAAGCAATAAATGGATCATCTACCACTTGAGAATATTGAAAATAGTAGAATAGAGCTTTTGGTTTGTCAAAACTCTCTTGTTGTCTCTTTTGTCAAAAGTTGGCCTCTTGTGGGGAGAATAGTTGATTATGGGAAAAGGGGGAGTTTTTGAAATCTTTGATCAATTTCTCTTGGAACAACTCTCTTTACGTCTCAACAAGTGTGTTTGACTTAGAGATAGGAAATTGAGGTTGATTTGCAAAAACAAAACCAAGTGGTGGCAAAGAATGATCCAAATATGCCAAATTTGAGTCAAAACAAATTTGTGTTCTCATTTGCATTGATGTTGCACTTCTTTAGTTGCTTTTTGTAGTGTTGGCATAAATCACCAAAAAGGGGGAGATTGAAAGGGAAATGTGCCCTTGGGCCATTTCTAAGTATTTTTGGTGATTGAGTGCCAACACAAGTGCTTAAGTGTTAATCTATGCCAATTGATGGACAAAGTGCAAATCAAGAGTAAAGGTATGTTTCTAAGACTTAGTACATTGTTTTGGAGACTAATGTATTGTGTCTAAGTGCTAGAAACAGGAAAAGACCAATTTGGAAAAGACTTGGCTAAGCAGCCAAGACTCTGCGCAGTCCGGGTGCACCGGACTGTCCGGTGGTGCACCAGACAGTGTCCGGTGGTGCACTGGACAGTGTCCGATGCGCCAGGCTGTCGACTGTCAACTGGCTGCTCTCGGGAAGCGATCAACGGCGTATGACTATAAATCACCGGACTGTCCGGTGAGCCATTCACAGGCGAAGTCGTCGCTCTCGGGAAGCGATTAACGGCGTACGACTATAAATCACCGGACTGTCCGGTGGTGCACCGGACTGTCCGGTGAGCCAATGGTCGGCCGCGTAATCCGCGCGCGACGCGTGGCCGAGTTAACGGTCAGAAGGGGGCACTGGACTGTCCGGTGTGCACCGGACAGTGTCCGGTGCGTCAACGGCTCTGGATCTTCAACGGTCGGCTGCGCCACAGAAGGAAAGAAATCCGCACCGGACAGTGTCCGGTGGTGCACCGGACTGTCCGGTGCGCCAGTCGACAGAAGGCAAGAATTGCCTTCCTGGAATGCTCTCAACGTCTCCTAGCTGCCTTGGGGCTATAAAAGGGACCCCTAGGCGCATGGAGGAGCACACCAAGCATTCTCTAAGCATTCCTAAGCACCAAGACTTCAATTCCGCGCATTCAATTCTTTGTGATAGCAATTAGAGCTCCATTTGAGTAGAGAACTCTTTGAGTTGTGTTGAGAGCTCGTGTTGTGACTTGTGTGCGTGTGTTGCTCTGATTTTGTGTCTTGTGTGCGTTGCTCATCCCATCCTTACTTCTGTGCTTCTTTGTGATAATCAAAGTGTAAGGGCGAGAGGCTCCAAAGTGTGGAGATTCCTCGCAAGCGGGATATAGTAAAGTGAAAACGAAACACCGTGGTATTCATGTGGGTCTTTGGACCGCTTGAAAGGGGTTGAGTGCAACCCTCGTCCGTTGGGACGCCACAACGTGGAGTAGGCAAGTGTTGGACTTGGCCGAACCACGGGATAAACCACTGTGCCATCTCTGTGTTGATCTCTTTGTGGTTATTGTGTTTTGCAAGAACTCCTCTCTAGCCACTTGGTTTTATTGTGCTAACGCCTAATCAAGTTTTGTGGGATTAAGTTTCAAGTTTTTACAGGATCACCTATTCACCCCCCTCTAGGTGCTCTCAGAACGTCCTGGGCCCGATGACGGGCTCCTCCGGCGAGTGTTCGGCCTGCCCACTCTTGCTCGATGTTCTGTCGGAGCTGCACAAGTCGCCCTGCTTCCTCGTCGACCTTGGCCTGCATCTCGCGGATTTGCTCGAGCTGTGTGTCCTGACCCCCGCAGGGACTGGGACCACGGCTAGCTCCCACGGGATGTCAACGCGAGATGCGGGCCCAGGGGGATCGTCAACCTCCGGCATACCAAGGTGGTTGCCTTCGTCGTGATCTCCCTGGTCGACGTGGAAACATTCGCGACTTGGGCCATAACCCTCGTCGTCAAGGCCGTGGCCATCGTCAGAGCAACCGGAGAGGCAGTGGTCACATGCGGACATGAAGTCCCGCATGGCACTGGGATCACCGAGGCCAGAGAAATCCCAACCGAGGTCGGGGTCGTCCTCTTCCTTGGAACCCGCCGGTCCGGAGGTTGAGACGGCTCTTGGTCGATGGACGGTGGTGAAGTCGCGTCGGAGACGGAACGCACCGTCATCTCAGGTACGAGGGTGACGCCCAGCAGGTCCTTTGCGAGGGTGCTGGCGTCGTCAGTCCGCTTGGGGCTGGCACATTGCGGGGAAGCGGCGCTCGTCGTTGTCTCAGGTGCGAGGACAACACCCGACATGTCCCCCGGAGGAGTGCCGGCATCGTCGACTCGCTCTGGTTCGACAGCCGATAAGGTGCCGCCTCCTGCGTGGCCACGGTTGCCCCGTCTTCGTCTCCTCCGGCGAGGCGGCGAGGAGGGTGGCGGAGACGACCTGGGTGTTCCTCCTCTGCCGCGGGGAGATGCCGTCGTCGAGTTCGTCGCCGCCGGGCGAGCTGACTGTCGTTGTCGTCGTGCTGCGGAGGGAGCAGTACCATGTCGTAGCTACCGTCGAGGGACATGAACTCGAGACTCCCGAAGCGGAGCACCGTCCCGGGCTGAAGAGGTTGCTGAAGTCTACCCATCTGGAACTCAACGGGAATACGTTCGTTAACACGTAGCAGGACCCCTACCTGGCGCGCCAACTGTTGGGGTTTCAGACCCAGGGGGTCCCTGGACCGACGAGTAAATTTGTCGCTGCGTGTCCCTGCCCAGATGGGTTGGTGCGAGATGAACACAAGTAGGGGAATGAGCCTTGTATTATCCTGCACCAGGGTGCTCGTAGTAGGGGTTACAAGTGGTTCGAGAGAGCGAGGGCAAGAGAGAGCGAGTAGGAGAGAGCGAGAGAGAGAGAGAGAGAGAGAGAGAGAGAGAGAGGGTCCAGCCCCTGCTCGTCTTCTCCCGTCCCTTTGTCGTGCGTCTACTCGTCTCTCCTGCCGTGCATTCGTGTATTCGTACGCTCATGTGTTCGTTCTCCTTTTCTTCCCTCACTGTGGACATCCCCTTTTATAGACATAAGGAGATGGCCCAGCTGTACAATGGGGGTGTAGCTATGCGCTATGTGGCCAGCGGGGAAGTGCCTGGTCGCTATGCACGTGTTGACGTGTCCGTCGGAGAAGTGCATGTGCCCTGTAGAAGCACAGCTGTTGGCGCTGCGTGGATCCTGCTGACGTCTCATTGCTTCTGTAGGGGGCTTGAGAACCACCGACGTCATGGAAGCATGCGGGGAACCATCATTGCCTGTTACCGGGGTAAGCTTGATGGGACGCCGGTCTTGTTCCTTCGTAGCCTGAGCTAGCCAGGAGTAGGGTGATGATGTGTCCTTGTGGCACGGTCAATCCGAGCTTGAGGTCGAGCGAGGCGGTGGCTCCTCCGAGGCCGAGGCTGGGGCCGAGGCCCAGGGTCGAGCGAGGACGTGACTCTTCCCGAGGCCGAGCCCTGGGGTCAGGCGAGGCGGAGATTTCCTCCCGAAGCCGAGGCCGAGGCCGAGCCCTGGGGTCGGGCGAGGCGGAGCTTCCTGTTGCGCCCGAGGCTGAACTTGACCGTTGTCGGTTTCGCTTGGGTGGTTGGCACAACAGCCGGAGCGGGGCGGGCGGCGCTGTTTTCCTATCAGATCGGTCAGTGAAAGGGCGAAGTGACTACGGTCACTTCGACCTTGCCGACTGAGGCGCGCGTGTCAGGATAAGGTGTCAGGCGATCCTAGCATTAAATGTGCATGCAATACGGTCGGTTGGTAAGGTGATTTGGTCAAGGTCGCTTGCACGACAAGGCTTGCCTTTGGCTGAGCCGAGGGTGCGCTCATTGCCTGAGGGGGACCCTCGGACGAGACGTGAATTCGTCCGGGACCACTGTTCTCGCCCGAGGCCGTGCTCGGACGAGGCTAGATCGCGTCCTTTGGTAGACGAAGCTTTGACTTTGACCCAAGCTTTAAGCCTTCACGGTTTGCTTAAAAGGTGTTTACCAGCCGTGATTAGAAGTGTTGGGAGTACCCCTAATTATAGTACCCGACAGTATAATTATATATATTTGTGTGTGAATGTGGCCTCTATATCGAATTTCGTACTGGAACCCTGAAAAGGCAGGAGCGGACCTGAACGTGGAATGAGTACAAAACAACCTTTTAATCGTAAGTCATTTTGTTCTAAATATATATTTTTTCTAATAAAAAAATTTGATTAGCAATACCAATACGTATTGAGATATATAAATAACAATGGGTATACATTATAAAAGCCGTTTTCTTAATAAAATTAGCATTGTCGAACTATATAAAAGTTCAGATATAGGTTATCAAACTATATAAAATACAATTTTTCCTGTTTGGATGTAGATATTGGAACGCAGAATTGAGAACTAAGCTTTCCTAGATTCTGTTGTTTGGTTGCACGTGGGATTGAGATTTGGAATCAGAGACTCAATTCTCTGGAATTGGACTATAACTAAAAACTCTCTCTCCCAATACAAAGCCTCACCCCTCGGTATTGTGTGAAATTAGACCACACAATTCCAAACTTCAATTCAGTACATCCAAACAATAGATTTGGAATTACATCTTATTTCAATATCATGCTTAATTTGATATTCAACCCAATTCAATTCCATCCTCTGCACAACCAAACAGAGCATAAGAAATTTTCATTTTTATAAGAGAAATTAGTTCATTTACTTTAAGAAAATAGAAATATCTTAGAAAAATTGAGTTTTCAAACTAGCCCTTTCGTAAGAAAATGAGAATTCCTTAAGTCAGTTTGAGAACCTTATTTTTCCAAAAAAAAATAATACATTTTTTTAGAATTCTTTTTTAGAAAAATAAAGTTCTCAAACTAGCTCTTAAAAAAATAGATTTGTCAAACTAGCTAAATAAATAAATAAGAATATACTCCTAGTTTTCAGCGCTTAAATAAAAGCTGCAAAGGTGAGAGCATCCGTATCCACTTCAGCTTTCAAGTTTGGAGTTCGTCGTCGTCCCCAGCGTGACTGCGCGAGTGCTATCCATTCCAAACCTGAAACCCCTGCGGCCCAACCCGGCAACCCCGATCCCCACTTCCCCAGTACCATCCCTGTCCCAGCCACGCCATCGTCATCGCCTTGCGCGCAATATCCTTGGCTCCACGCCCCAGTAAGCGACCAGTGACAGTGAGAGCGGTGAAGCAAACCAAAGCAAAGCTATCGGAAGAACCTCAGTCGAGGGGGCGAGCGAGCCGACGAGACGACTGACGAGCGCACAAGACCGGACGGGGCCGCCTAATCCAGAGAGAGCCCCAGGTCTCCCCCCACCCCACGCCATGGCGTCGGGCAGCCGCGCCACGCCCACGCGCTCCCCCTCCTCCGCGCGGCCCGAGGCGCCGCGTCACGCGCACCACCACCACCACTCCCAGTCGTCGGGCGGGAGCACGTCCCGCGCGGGCGGGGGAGCCGCGGCCACGGAGTCGGTCTCCAAGGCCGTCGCCCAGTACACCCTAGACGCGCGCCTACACGCGGTGTTCGAGCAATCGGGCGCGTCGGGCCGCAGCTTCGACTACTCCCAATCGCTGCGCGCGCCGCCCACGCCGTCCTCCGAGCAGCAGATCGCCGCCTACCTCTCCCGCATCCAGCGCGGCGGCCACATCCAGCCCTTCGGCTGCACGCTCGCCGTCGCCGACGACTCCTCCTTCCGCCTCCTCGCCTTCTCCGAGAACTCCCCCGACCTGCTCGACCTGTCGCCTCACCACTCCGTTCCCTCGCTCGACTCCTCTGCGCCGCCCCCCGTTTCCCTGGGTGCCGACGCGCGCCTCCTCTTCTCCCCCTCGTCCGCGGTCCTCCTAGAGCGCGCCTTTGCCGCGCGCGAGATCTCGCTGCTCAACCCGATATGGATCCACTCCAGGGTCTCCTCCAAGCCGTTCTACGCCATACTCCACCGCATCGACGTCGGCGTGGTCATCGACCTCGAGCCCGCCCGCACCGAGGACCCCGCTCTCTCCATCGCCGGTGCAGTCCAGTCCCAGAAACTGGCGGTCCGCGCCATCTCCCGCCTCCAGGCGCTACCCGGCGGGGACGTCAAGCTTCTCTGCGACACAGTCGTGGAGCATGTTCGCGAGCTCACGGGTTACGACCGTGTCATGGTGTACAGGTTCCATGAAGACGAGCACGGGGAAGTTGTCGCCGAGAGCCGGCGCGATAACCTTGAGCCTTACCTCGGATTGCATTATCCCGCCACAGATATCCCCCAGGCGTCGCGCTTCCTATTCCGGCAGAACCGCGTGCGAATGATCGCCGATTGCCATGCCACCCCGGTGAGAGTTATTCAAGATCCTGGGCTGTCGCAGCCTCTGTGTTTGGTAGGCTCCACGCTACGCGCTCCACACGGGTGTCATGCACAGTACATGGCGAACATGGGGTCAATTGCGTCGCTTGTTATGGCAGTCATCATTAGCAGTGGCGGTGACGATGAGCAAACAGGTCGGGGTGGCATCTCCTCGGCAATGAAGTTGTGGGGGTTAGTGGTGTGCCACCATACATCACCACGGTGTATCCCTTTTCCATTGAGGTATGCTTGCGAGTTTCTCATGCAGGCATTTGGGTTGCAGCTCAACATGGAGTTGCAGCTTGCGCACCAGCTGTCAGAGAAGCACATTCTGCGAACTCAGACGCTATTGTGTGACATGCTACTACGAGATTCACCAACTGGCATCGTCACGCAGAGCCCCAGCATCATGGACCTTGTGAAGTGCGACGGGGCTGCACTGTATTATCATGGGAAGTACTATCCATTGGGTGTCACTCCCACTGAGTCTCAGATCAAGGATATCATCGAGTGGTTGACGGTGTTTCATGGGGACTCAACAGGGCTCAGCACAGATAGCCTGGCTGATGCAGGCTACCTTGGTGCTGCTGCACTAGGGGAGGCTGTGTGTGGAATGGCGGTGGCTTATATTACACCAAGTGATTACTTGTTTTGGTTTCGGTCACACACAGCTAAAGAGATCAAATGGGGTGGCGCAAAGCATCACCCTGAGGATAAGGATGATGGTCAGAGGATGCACCCACGGTCGTCATTCAAGGCATTTCTTGAAGTGGTTAAAAGCAGAAGCCTACCATGGGAGAATGCAGAAATGGACGCAATACATTCTTTGCAGCTCATATTGCGTGACTCCTTCAGGGATGCTGCAGAGGGCACCAACAACTCAAAAGCCATTGTCAATGGACAAGTTCAGCTTCGGGAGCTAGAATTGCGGGGGATAAATGAGCTTAGTTCCGTAGCAAGAGAGATGGTTCGGTTGATAGAGACAGCAACAGTACCCATATTTGCAGTAGATACTGATGGGTGTATAAATGGTTGGAATGCAAAGATTGCTGAGTTGACAGGGCTTTCAGTTGAGGAGGCAATGGGCAAATCTCTGGTAAATGATCTTATCTTCAAGGAATCTGAGGCGACAGTTGAAAAACTACTCTCACGAGCTTTAAGAGGTATTTCCATTTCTGTTTCTTATATGGATGCTATTGCCTTTATACTACGTTTCATGAAAACTGCGGAGTGCTGTTGAGGAAAATATTATGTTCTTGGTTGTATCTCTTAAGGTATATGGCATAACAGAAGCTTATGGACATGATGTACACATGTTTATTAGACCAAATATGGAAATGTGTGGTAATATACTCCTGGAAAATGGATATTTGAAGGAGCTGAGCCTATCTCAGTTTGTTGACAGTGTGGATGTATGCCTAGACCCAGACCCCTAAGTTCAAGTCCTTGTCGAGGCGATTTTTTTTTGCATATTTCTTCTTAATTAAAAAGCCCTTCTATGTTGGTCAAGGTTTTTTAATAGATATACTCAGTTTCTTAGGCGGACTTCTTTTTGTGCACAAATATATAGAAAATGGGGGATCAACTAGAGACTACCAACAAATTCATTCAACCATTTCCCGAGTATTTTTAGAACCTGGTGCTTATAACTAGCAGACATGAATACTCATATGTGAAAAGTAAGCATATGAAACTTATAAAAAAGGCCATGTTAGTTGTTGAAGTGTATGAGTGGATTGACTACCTTCTCCCATCAGCTTAAGCTTTTGGGTTGAATTGGTTCCAACATGGTATCAACGATAAAGGTCTCGAGTTCGAATTAAGGCAAAGGCTTTATTTGTGCCTCCACCCATTTATTTCCACGTTTGCGCCTCTCTCTCTCTGGCTGCGTTTGCGCCTCTCTCTCTGGCTGCGTTTGCGCCTTTCTCTCTGGCTACACGTAAGTGGGGGTGTTGAAGTGTATAAGTGGATTGACTACCTTCTCCCATCAGCTTAAGCTTTTAGGTTGAACTGTTTAGTGCGTTCACTCTAACATTATCTACTCACAGGAGTACAATGTTTCTCCCCAGGCTGTTTGAACTATTTTAATGTACTTCCCAATGCATGTAGCTAAGCTATGTTAGCTTTGATGGATGTGAGATTGGAGAGTGCTAATTTGTGAAGTTGCTTCCCATACAGGTGAGGAAGACAAAAATGTGGAGATAAAGCTGAAGACATTTGGGTCAGAGCAATCTAAGGGACCAATATTTGTTGTTGTCAATGCTTGTTCTAGTAGAGATTACACACAAAATATTGTTGGTGTCTGTTTTGTTGGACAAGATGTCACAGGACAAAAGGTGGTCATGGATAAATTTGTTAACATACAAGGGGACTACAAAGCTATTGTACACAATCCTAATCCTCTGATACCACCAATTTTTGCATCAGATGAGAACACTTCTTGTTCAGAATGGAATACAGCCATGGAAAAACTTACAGGATGGTCGAGAGGTGAAGTTGTTGGTAAGTTTCTTATTGGAGAGGTGTTTGGAAATTGTTGTCGACTCAAGGGCCCAGATGCATTGACAAAATTCATGGTTATTATTCACAACGCTATAGGAGGGCAGGATTATGAGAAGTTCCCTTTTTCATTTTTTGACAAGAATGGAAAGTATGTGCAGGCCTTATTGACCGCCAATACAAGGAGCAAAATGGATGGTAAATCCATTGGAGCCTTTTGTTTCCTGCAGATTGCAAGCGCTGAAATACAGCAAGCCTTTGAGATTCAGAGACAACAAGAAAAGAAGTGTTACGCAAGGATGAAAGAATTGGCCTATATTTGCCAGGAGATAAAGAATCCTCTTAGTGGCATCCGATTTACCAACTCTCTGTTGCAGATGACTGATTTAAATGATGACCAGAGGCAGTTCCTTGAAACTAGCTCTGCTTGTGAGAAACAGATGTCCAAGATTGTTAAGGACGCCAGTCTCCAAAGTATCGAGGATGGGTCAGCATTCTGTTTACCCCTTCTACTCACACATTCTCTAATATTTGCATTGAATATTTACATTTGATCATTCATATTTGTTTAACTTGAGCCTGAAGTAGCCTTAACCTAAATTTTGATGGTCGCTAATCTTGACTGGTAGAGGTACAAAATCGGAGTAGGAATTAGAGAAGTTCATCAGTCATTAGACTACTACAGTTCATTCTACTGTCTTTGCAGTTATTTAAATAAATTTCCCCTTGCACCTAAGTTATTGCCAACATTAGATGAAGATCCTTGTTTTTTTGTACTACCCTTTAAGACATCTTTGTTATTATCCCTCATGGCATTTGTGTGGACTACTTCTCTTGCTTGGTCGATATCTAAAACTGTGTAAGATCAGCAACATTTGCCAACATATATTGTAGCTTTATGTTGCAAATATGAAGGCACTCCATATTGTTGTACTTCAAAAGATGCATTGGTGTTTTAGAAGGCTCAGCATATCCTACTGTAGCACTGTGCTTAAAGACTCCTACGGGTTTGGAAACCTCTTTTTATTTGGAAGGAAGTACCATACCATCATAATGTACAGTGACTGGCATGCGTCTGGCTTATTATATACATCGTTATGGTTGTAATTATCTAATGATTGATAATGTCTACTAAACCAGGACCAAGCCAGAATTTGATGGTTTCCACAGTTCTGAGTAGAATTTGGTGTCTTTGTTTTTTCAAGGATAGCATGAATATTACACAAGTGACAAGTACATGCAATAACTACTATATATACTGAATAAATTATGTTAAAAAAGCCAACTTCTGTAAGAAAAACACTGCATAGTGAGGGGTTTTCTGCTTACCAATGTTAGCATACTGATTACTACCAGGACTGTGAACCTTTGTGCTTTAAATGCTATATCATTCTAAAGGAATAGCCTTGTGAACTGATAAGTGATAACCTTACCACATTTTAGGGGGGTGTCACCAAAGTCCAAGCAGCTTTGGCTAACATGCCTCTGCCTGTAGTTTTCTATGAGGAGCTTCATAAATTATTTGGAGATGCTGTATTTCATTTGCTTGCATGGGAACTCAAATCACTTGTGGTTGATTTTTATACACTTGATCAGGTCTATCTGTCTTATGCACTCGTTGTATCTTTGATGGAGTGGCTCCTAGTCTTTCCTTTATCCTAGTGCAGATTGATGATGAAAGAAGATCATGGGAATTAGCTGGAGCGAGGGGTCTCTCCTACTTGGCAGCACCTCTTCTTGAGGCCTCCCCCCCTCCCTTGATCTTTAGTGGGTTTGTTTGAGTGTTGTCTGTATGGATCCTTTTATTTATGTGTTTTGGCCTCCATAGGGAGGTCTTTCTGTACCCCAGGTCTTCTTTAGACCTTCTACTTCTTAATATATTCTAAAGCGCAGTAACCCTGCGCTTCCGAGAAAAAAAAAGTGTCTAAAGGCATGTTCAACAGAATAGTTGCTTCTCATTTGGCTAAGTCTAAACACAAACTTACTAAGCCATCACTTGGAATAGCTACTTACACAATCTTATTGTATTACTGTCACATTATTTGCTTGACCTAATTTGATTTAGGCTCAGTGCTTAGACAGTAGCATTTTCTCACTTTTTTGTAACCTAAGACATAAGTTTGAATGCTGCTGTTATTTACACAATTGATTAACTGAAAATTTCTTGATTTGTCTCTCTTTATGTAACAGCTCTTTGGTGCTTGAGCAAAGTGAGTTTTCTCTTGGAGACATTATGAATGCTGTTGTCAGCCAAGCAATGTTATTGTTGAGAGAGAGGGATTTACAACTTATTCGGGACATCCCTGATGAAATCAAGGATGCATCAGTGTATGGTGATCAATGTAGAATTCAACAAGTTTTGGCTGACTTCTTGCTAAGCATGGTGCGGTCTGCTCCATCCGAGAATGGTTGGGTAGAAATACAAGTCAGACCAAATGTAAAACAGAATTCTGATGGAACAAATACAGAACTTTTCATATTCAGGTTAGCTGCTTTGCTCTTTTATTATAATTCGTCACAAAATGTTTTTTTTGTTTCTTCAAGGAATATGTGTTGTTGAATTTTGGTAGAAGACAAGTAATTTGAATTACTTCAACCTTTAGCTGGCTGGCCGCTTATGTGGTGTGATAGCTCTCAAATATACGTCTGAGAATTTTGACAGAATTTTCCTGTTTGCATCGTGCTGTATTTTTTGTTTTCTTATGTTAACTCAATTTCTTTAACTTAGTGTACTTTTTGGTTGTGGGATTTGATGGTAATATAGACAGTATCGGAAGGCAACAGTGATGGAAAATATAGAAACGAACACTCACATTATTTGGTTGAGCTGCGCATTGGATTTATGCTGCAGCAGTGGAGAGACACCGCCAGTTCTTTCCATGGAGGTCACCTCCATCCTTGTTGTCAAGTCGTCAGAGGGAGAAAGCAAGCGCAAGGATAGTCACTTGTGGATGAGAACGGTGGCTCACGTGTGACTTCCTCGCTAGCTAGCTGACACTACATGTCATTAGGAAGATGCATGAGAGACGTGAGGAAGATGCCTACTACGCGTTATGCAACTTGCCTTTGCTCGAGAGTTGTGAGGAAGATGCAGCTGGGTCGCTGCTACACACAGGTGACTGGTCTTTATAGCCGAGGGAGATCTGGGGGGTGTAGCATCCAGTGATCAGTGATGTAGTCCGTGGAGCGGATGAAATCAACGCCGTAACCAGATACTATAACGCTCGATCAGGAGTTGTAATGAATTTGTATAGGCTGTGATCTGATTCCATGGTAAGTGATTGTGTCCCATGCCAAATCAAACACGTATAACAGTATCAGTTGGTTCTGTAATCAGCTTTCGGACTAAAAACTGTGAACCAAACAACATCTAAGTTGTATAGGGTGCCCTAGATCACATGTAGTTTGCACTGAAGTGAAGAATGAGAAAAAATGGCTTTGCTGAGGCATCAAGCACGGCAAGCGGCAGCTTGCCGTCTTCATGCCGCGACACGTGGCTTCCCGGCGCGGCCTCAAGCGGCGACGTGACTGCAGGCTGTGGTCTGCCGTTCCCTGGCACAACGACTTGCATCGATATTGCGCGTTGAATAACACACGACACATGGGGCGGCAGGGCCTTCAGCAGGGTTGACCGATCCTCCACTCAAGTTCACTGTCCTGATCCATAGCCATGTGGGCAGCAAGAACATGTCTAGTTGGGTGGCGCTGTCTGCACCGGAACTCGCAGCAGCTCAGGTTGTAGGATTGGTGAGCTGCCACGTCTTGGCCTTTGCATCCTGGACGAGGTTGTTTTCATGGGATCCAGGGGACCAACCTTGGCATATGTTAGGTTTTTTTATTTATTTGCAAATAAATTTAGTCGAAATGTAAAAGGCTTCTAGTTAGGGTTGCACTTTCACGTGTAGATCAAGTTAGACAGCAAGGCTATTGCCATGCACCCCATTACAGCTCGAGGATGAGTTGTCTTCGAATGTGGGGGAATGTCATAGGGCGGCAGCCCAGGGCATGGAGGCCCATAGGGATTGGCTTAGAGTTAGGATTAGTGGATAAATATTAGATTATATAAGGTTTAGTTAGTTACTTGAGATAAGATTAGATAAGATTTAGTTACTTAGGATTAGTTTAGATAAGATTGAGTTAGTTACCTGGGGGCTAAGTCTTCCTATCTATATAAGGATGGGCTGTACCTCCTTAAGGGCTTGTTCGTTTTGATGCTAAACCATGTGGATTGGGTGAGATTGAGTCGTTTTAAATCCATAACAAGTCAAAATACATCTCAATCCCACTCCAATCCACATGGAATTAAAATAACCGAACAAAGCCTAAGGGGGAATCAATCAATGAAGAAGAATTACTCCCATATCTCTCTCATAGTAGTGCCCCTCCTAAGCTGACTGACTCCGTCCGGCTATCTTCCCGGCGATGTTTATCCTTCCATAACACCATCCCACTAATATATATTTTTGATTCCTCTCATATGATGTACCAAGCACTTTTTTTGCTACAGAACAATGTTTAGATTAACATAGGCAAATGCAAATCTGGATCTATTTGATTAGTACTTTTGGATGTCTATTAGATACCAAAACTGCTGCCTTCCATAGAGCATCGGTGAGAAAAAGCTGAGAATCGACGACCTTACTGTTAGACTACCCGTCTAGGATTCTAGGGTTTGAGGTATTCCCCATGTAATTACCGTCTCACCCCTCACTGTAATGGGCCTGGCCCAGTTACTAAGTCTATTAATACTACTCCCCATCCCTGGTTAGGGGTATGGGTTCCTATTCTAACATGGTATCAGCTTTGGTTTAGGTTTAGGTCCTCTCCCTGCCCAGCCGCCAGGGGCTTCTCCCTGCCGCCGTCGGGCCCCTGCCCCCAGCCCCGCCGCCGCCAGGGCCTTCTTCCCCAGCCACCGGGGCTCCCTGCGCCGGCCTCTCCTCCCCCTCCCTCTCTGCTGCGCGGTTGCTGGCCAGGAACTTCTCCACGTTCTCCAGCCGCCACCCTTCAGGCGCCGCCACCCTCCAGGCGCCGCCCCCAGCCCGTCGCGCAGCCAGGGCCGTGCGCTCCTTCTCCCCAGGCGCCGCCCCAGCCCGACGCGCCCTCTCCTCCCTGCAGCCGCCGCCTCCAGCTCGTCTCTGCCTGCGCCGGCGCGCGTTGAAGTTCAAAACTGTCCTATTAAATGGTGCCATGGACTGCAAATATGTAATCATCTGTTTTTAAGATGAATTTTACTATTTTATTGTCCTGGCTTAGCTTGAGCGAAAGTGATTGTCTTTTCTGCAACTCGTATTATTTCAACAACCTACATTCATTACATTGTGCATTAGATGATTATGAAGAATCAGCTTCCAAACGTTAACGACAATGGAAAACTCTGCTTCTATTGGGAATTGGGAGTACCAATAAGTGATTTCCTTTTGATTTTTGTATGTCTATAGGTTTGCCTGCCCTGGTGAGGGCCTCCCTGCTGACGTCGTCCAGGATATGTTCAGCAATTCCCAATGGTCAACACAAGAAGGCGTAGGACTAAGCACATGCAGGAAGATCCTCAAATTGATGGGTGGCGAGGTCCAATACATCAGGGAGTCAGAGCGGAGTTTCTTCCTCATCGTCCTCGAGCAGCCCCAACCTCGTCCAGCAGCTGGTAGAGAAATCGTCTGATATGTCAAGATCCACGCTGACCCCACCTAACTTTCTCGGCCGATTACATAACTTAGCCCCCTGATAAGAGGGTGCCTAATTTACGAGAAGCCTGGAAACAAATCAAAGCTGCCATGGCAATTCAATGACTGAAGTGTTGTTGATGAGGCTGTTTTCAGTGCACCGCTATAGGTCGGGTATCCATGGCCATGCTGTGGTTTCAAGACCAGAGTTGGCGGATAATTATGTACACAGGCGGCAAATGTGTCTCAGCCGCTGTTTCAGTGCACCGCTGTAAGTTTGGGTGTCCATGTCCATGCTGTGGTTTCAAGGTCAGAGTCCATGGCGGATAGTAATGTACACAAGCGGCAAACGTGGTTCTTAGCTTAGGTTCATGACCAGTTCCACGTAGTACATATAGCTTATATATATGTATATGTACAATCTATTTTTTACTATGCATAAGGAGTTGTTTCAGCTCACACGGTTGTATGTTATAGACCTTTCTAGGTCTACTACATCCTAATCTAGATCTGGTTCCTCTGGAATGTTGGCACCACCGCTCTGTATTTTGCGGCGAAGGTTTGAGTTTGGCCTACCTCGGTTTATTTCATTCTCAGACTTAATGTAAAGGCTTTGACAGTTGACACTGTGTGTGTCCTTTGTAGAGAGAAAACCTTTTTCTTTTAAAATCGTTGTTCTATGTGTTGTGGAACCGGTATGCTGTTTGAATATCTGATAAGACTATTATGTCCAACAGTCTACTCATATGATTACCTAAATCACTGTTTGTTCGTAGGGTAGAGTTTGAATATAAATATAAGGATAGATAAATTGCTGAAGATAACCTAAAAAACACATAAAGCACTAGTTTCTCTATTTTCCACTGTCGTCACTTTTGAGGAAAAAACGCTTATATGTTTTTTTTCTAATCTAACTGAACCGGTACCTCTCAGATAGTTCGTGAAAAAAATATCCAAACCTAAGATGACATGAAGCTACACACAATACAACGCTTTAGGATAGTATCACCTCGCTAGATGAGAGAGGGCGAGCGACCGAGCTAACTATAAAAAGGGGCATGTCTTATTTTTAACTCATACCTTTCTCGGTCTTTTAACTACGTGTCATGACCAAGTTTCACACATATAATGACTCAGTGTATAGAAACAAGTGTTACAAACTCTATCATATAAATATAATGTATTTACAAAAATTAACTAAACATTAATTCCTCCGTCCCAGTTCTTTATAGCCCACTTTTTTCTGTCCATATTTATTCAAATGATAATGAATATAGACATACATGTAAACTACATTCATATGTTACTTAATGAATATATAATTAGCCTAAAATAAATTATATTTTGGGACAAAGAGAGTATAAACTAAACAACGATCACTATGACGATGGCGGCGACGACGATCACAAGCCACGAGCAGGTTGACCGGAGCGATGACAACCTATAACTCGAACTTGTCATAGTTGTCTTTCTCCTATTGACCTGGTTCCGAGCAACAAATCTTGCAAGGATGAGTACACTTAATGCTAGTTTGGGAAACCAAATCCCCTCCGGGATCTCTGTCATTTCTCTAGGTAGCAATTCCAAGGAGTATCATTTGAATAAGATATTTAGTTATTTAGGGCTAGTTTGGGAACTCCATTTTCCTAAGGGCTAGTTTGGAAACCTCATTTTTCTAAGGGATTTTCATTTTCTCTTGGGAAATTAGTTAATTTTTCCTTGGGAAAATATAAATCCCTTAGGAAATTAGAGTTCCCAAACTAGCCCTAAGGGATTCCTATTTTCCCAAGGGAAAATAAACTAATTTCCCTTGGGAAAACAGAAATCCCTTAGAAAAATGAGGTTCCCAAACTAGCCCTTATAGAGGGGTTTCCCTCCCTAGGTTTATCTCCCCTTGCTTCTAAACTAGCCCTTATGGTTGGTACATGGTAGAAAAAAGTACAGTGTAAGGCTTATCAAGGAATATAGCTGAGGTTTAGCATTAGCATCTAATTCTGTGTGGGCTTAGGATGCAGGACGAGGCTAAGCGGTACACGGCTCCGAACCACCCCTGAGAACGTGTTCCTTCCCCTGGACCTAGCCCTTCGTGACCTGATCCTTACCCGTTACAAGGGAGGGTCCCGAAACCGAGTGACAAGGTGGAATCATAATCCAGGTTTCATGAATGTAATTAGAAATCGGATCTCGCTTTAGGCATTTCTATAATTAATCTTCCAATAATAGTGTTTATTCTAGTTGATCCTAGTTTGGAGCATCCCCTCAGTTTGTATGAGGTCTGGACCTCTGAGTATTCATTCTGAGGTACTCAGTCAGCTGTTCTAGGGTAGTGGAGTGCGTTGGCTTAGGGTGCATGACCAGGCTAAGTGGCTACATGACCTTGGACCATCCCTGAGAATGTGGCCCTTTTCCTGGACTAAACATTCGGTGATCAGATCCTTATTCATTGTCAACTAATGTCCCAAACTAGATGCAATAATAGACACTATTATTTGGTTTTCTCGAGTACAACAGAAGTTTAGATCCCCCAAAAGGGGTAAAAGGAATCAACATGAACAAAAAGAAAAAGAAACCGATGCATGAGGACTGACTCTTCCTTCGCAGTGGGATACATGTATCACCTAGGTCCGTGTTCATAAGGGCGGCTTTGACAAGGCCAAGCCTCGGATGGCACCAGAAACCGGGTCTATGGAGGCCGTTCTTACCGGACTGGGACATAGATAAATGTAACTGTGTTACAAAGGAAGAGTTCGTTCTCATGCTACCTTCTGGGTGTAAGGTTCGAGGCCGACCTAAACCGCCTGAGCTCCATTGTACGTCTGGCTCGAAGGGTAAGCAATGCCCAACAGAGGTTGTTGGCTGCTACCCCGAACGCCATGGAGCTTGTGTTCGACGGGTTGGGTCTTGGGAACACCGGCTTGCGTGGGGAGCTTCCATGGGCCCTCCTCGCCTCGGCTGACCACCTCATGCATGATGGTTGCCAAAGGCGCAACCCACTAATGGCTAGCTTGCTAGTCTGCATTGACACACCGAGGGATTTGGGACTCAACCCCCTCAAGTGTGTGTGACGGTGGAGATTGAGCACGCTGTGAGTTTGTGTGGTGGCAAACGATGGACACCACACACAACGGGGGACCAGGATACAAACTAGTGTGATGGACTACTTAGCCCCTATTCCTGGCCTTGCGGCCCTACCAACAGATTCCAAGGAGGTCATATTGACGAATGTGTATCCTTCATCATCATGAGTTCATGACTTCTTGAAACCCATTAACAGATAGAAGGAGTCACTCCCCGCGAGTGGGGGAGGTGACTCCACCTACTATGGAGCATAGCGACTGATAGCCAGCGGAGGCCGTGCTCGCGCTTGGCTACCGGATGGCGATGGCCACCTCGAATACCACCATGATCTGCACGGGGTCATCGTCTGCGACCCCAGACATGACAAAGCCTGGCGAGAACTTACGGTGGTAACATCAAGCAAAGTGCTTGAGGCTCCCACTGCCTTCTTCCTAATGGCGTTGGCATGGCTATTGAGGCATCACATGAGATCAACGACAAGCATCTTGAGATGTCACTTTTCTGCCCTTCGCCATATGTCGGCGAATCCCCCTCGACCGAGCTCATCGGTGGGTGAACAAAGTGTCATTGGTAATGGGCTAGGCCAGGCGCCCTACCCCCTACCTGGTGCACCAACTGTCGTGGTTTCTGGAACCGGAGGACAATATGATTTGTGTTCGGCAGAGGTGTCAGCGTGGACTCACTCCGAATGGTGAGTTATGGTGGGCTCTGAGAGCACCTAGAGGGGGTGAATAGGTGATTCTGTAAAATTCAACTCTAAATAGCCACAAAACTTGGTGAAAGGGAAATGTGCCCTTGGGCCATTTCTAAGTATTTTGGTGATCATGTGCCAACACAAATGGTTTAAGTGTGAAACTATGCCAAATGGTGGAAGAAGTGCAAAGTCAACACAAAGGTATGGTTCTAGACTTAGTACATTGGTTTTTGTGTACTAACATATTTGTCTAAGTGCTAGAATCAGAGAAAATACAATTGGAAAAGACTTGGCTCGAGCAGCCAAGACTCTGCTCAGTCTGGGTGCACCGGACTGTCCGGTGGTGCACCGGACAGTGTCCGGTGCGCCAGGCTGGCGTCTGGTCAACTGGCCGCTCTCGGGTCTCAACGGCGGCGTACGACTATAAAACACCGGACTATCCGGTGGTGCACCGGATAGTGTCCGGTGAGTCGTCTGCGGCGAAGTCGCCGCTCTCGGGAACCAAGTCAACAACGTACGACTATAATTCACCGGACTATCCGGTGAGTCACCGGACTGTCCGGTGAGCCAACGGTCGGGCGCGCCAACGGTCGGCCGCGCAATCCGCGCATGACGCGTGGCTGAGCCAATGGTCGAATCGGAGCACCAGACTGTCCGGTGCGCCAACGGCTCCAAGTCTCCAACGGTCGGCTACGCCAGAATAGGAAAGAAATCCGCACCGGACAGTGTCCGGTGGTGCACCGGACTGTCCGGTGCGCCAGTCGACAGAAGGCAAAATTGCCTTCCTGGATTGCTCTCGACGGCTCCTAGCTGCCTTGGGGCTATAAAAGGGACCCTTAGGCGCATGGAGGAGTACACCAAGCATACTTTGAGCATTCTTGATCATTCACACTCCGTCTTTGCGCACTCGTTTGACATTCTTAGTGATTTGAGCTCCGTTCTAGTGAGAACCTTGTAATATTCATTTGACCTCAAGTCTTGGCCATGTGTGTGCGTATTGCTGTGGATTTGTGTGTGTTGCTTCCCTCCCTTACTCTAGTACTTTCTCTTTGATTCTCATTGTAAGGGCGAGAGACTCCAAGTTGTGGAGATTCCTCGCAAACGGGAAAGAGTAAAGAAAAGAAGAACACCGTGGTATTCAAGTTGATCATTGGATCACTTGAGAGGAGTTGAGTGCAACTCTCGTCCGTTGGGACGCCACAACGTGGAGTAGGCAAGTGTTGTACTTGGGCAAACCACGGGATAAATCCTCGTGTCTCTTGTGCTTGTTCTCACTGTGTCTATTGTGCTTCACAAGAGCTCTCCTTAGCCACTTGATTTTATTGTGCTAACTCAACCAAGTTTTGTGGCTTTAAGTTTCAAGTTTTTACAGGATCACCTATTCACCCCCCCTCTAGGTGCTCTCAATTGGTATCGGAGCCGTTCTCTTCAAGAAAAGGACTAATCGCCCGAAGTGATGGATCCTAAAGGAAAGGGGATGGTGATCAACGACAAGGAGAAGGAGTCCTTCATCAATGAGCCAAAAGACGACAAGCCCAATGACTCGGGCTCAAGTCATAAGAAGAAGGACAGGAAGAAGAAAAGGCGTATCAAGAAGATCGTCTACTACGACGACAGCGATGAGTCTTCTTCTTCCCAAAAGGACGACGACGACAATGACTACGAGAAAAAGAAGACTGTTAACTCGAACTTTTCTTTTGATTACTCTCGTATTCCGCAAAGTTCCAATGCTTATTTGCTTTCCATTCCCCTCGGTAAACCTCCTCACTTTGATGGAGAGGACTACGGATTTTGGAGTCACAAAATGCGTAGCCACTTGTTCTCTCTCCATCCAAGTATATGGGAGATAGTAGAAAATGGAATGCAATTTGATAGTACAGATAGTCCCATGTTCATCAATGAACAAATTCATAAAAATGCACAAGCTACTACTGTTCTTTTAGCATCATTGTGTAGGGATGAATACCATAAGGTGAGCGGCTTGGATAACGCCAAGCAGATTTGGGACACCCTCAGGATCTCTCATGAGGGAAATGACGTCACCATGCTCACCAAGATGGAGTTGGTGGAGGGCAAACTTGGGAGGTTCGCGATGATCAGGGGGGAGGAGCCAACCCAAACGTACAACAGGCTCAAGACCCTCGTCAACAAAATAAGGAGCTATGGAAGCACGCGATGGACGGACCACGACGTCGTCCGACTTATGCTAAGGTCCTTCACCGTCCTTGATCCTCATCTTGTTAACTCTATTCGTGAGAATCCTAGGTACACCAAGATGACGCCCAAAGAAATACTTGGGAAGTTTGTGAGCGGGCGAATGATGATCAAGGAGGCAAGATATGTTGATGAGGCGCTAAATGGCCCAATCCATGAGCCTCAAGCCATTGCTCTCAAGGCAACATGTAGCAAGGAGGCGCTACCTAGCAAGGTGGCGCAAATTGAGGCGGCCGGGTGAAAGGGAATTAGGCTTACACCTAGTTCCTAAATAATTCTGGTGGTTGAATTGCCCAACACAAATAATTGGACTAACTAGTTTGCTCTAGTGTACAAGTTATACAGGTGCCAAAGGTTCACACTTAGCCAATAAAAAGACCAAGTATTGGGTTCAACAAAAGAGCAAAGGGGCAACCTAAGGCACCTCTGGTTTGGCGCACCGGACTGTCCGGTGCACCACCGGACAGTGTCCGGTGCACCAGAGGACTCCAACTCAAACTCGTCGCCTTCAGGAAATTCCAGAGGCAACTCCGCTATAATTCACCGGACTGTCCGGTGTACACCGGACAGTGTACGGTGCTCCAAGGAAGAGCGGCCTCAGGAACTCGCCAGCTTCGGGAATTCATTTCAGCTGCTCCGCTATAATTCATCGGACTGTCCGGTGTACACCGGACTGTCCAGTGTATCTGCGGGGCAACGGCTATTTCGGCGCCAACGGCTACCTGCAGCGCATTTATTGCGCGCCAGCGCGCGCAGAAGTCAGGCACACCCATGCTGGCGCACTGGACACTCTACAGTACATGTCCGGTGCGCCACCGGACATCCAGGCGAGCCCAGAAGTCAGAGCTCCAACGGTCGGAACCCTAACGGCCTGGTGACGTGGCTATCGCACCGGACATGTCCGGTGTGCACCGGACTGTCCGGTGCACCATTCGACAGACAGCCCCACCAAACAGCTAGTTTGGTGGTTGGGGCTATAAATAACCCCAACCACCCACCATTCATTGCATCCAAGTTTTTCACTTCTCAACTACTTATGTAACACCCGGATTCCAGGGGTCCAAAACCCGGGGTTAACATAAACACCAGGTATGCTGGGACCAAGTCTCAAACATATGATGTAAAGTGGCACAGGATCGAATGTCACATCTTTATATATATCAGGAGTTCTATACAAATTAAATAATTACATTATAAGGAGACAACGGTCCAGCAACCCAAAGTTGACTGGGAGACGACGACCTAGACCACTCACGAACTCATCACAGCATCCTCCATGAGCATCATCCTGCAGTACCTGGTCTTGACCTGTGGTGTATGTGAGACAGCAAGAGTGAGCTCACATACGTTCATCGCTCAACAAGTTGTGGGGAATAATGTGCATGAACTCGCCAAAGGTGGGAGCTCATAAAGTGTAAGGCTTACCAAAGAAGATGGTTAGAGCTGAGCATTGTTTTTAAAGTTGGTCAAAATTTTATTAGCAATTACTAAGTATAAGTAAATACCAACCCAATTAAATAATAGAACAAAGGTAACAACATCACCTGCCATGCTATGCATATGACAAATTGAGTTTAGTTCCATAATTTACTCATGTGAGTGTCCGAGCTGCTCATGACCGTGAGCACGGCTAGTATACCAGTTTTACACTCTGCAGAGGTTGCGCATCTTTACCCACAAGTCGTGTTACCCATCTGCCAAGGGGTCATGAATCCCATACACCTCTACCAAGGAAGTGAGGCAGGGTAGCACTACGAGGCCTTTACAAAGTTCCACTAGCTTCCGAAAACCCGCTACAGTTTATAGGAAGATCCAGTACAGGAATCCCTTGCAGGACCGCCATCGCAGCAAAATCCTCCCGAGGGCACTTCCCGCACTGACCTCTCCCCTACTGCCCTTGCCCCTTTCGGGTAAGGTAGTCTTCCACTAGCTTTCCTAATTAATCAGCCAAGGGCATCCCATACTACCCTTGTGGTAGCACTGTTTTCCCGGGTGGTTCTCCATGTTCCAATTAACATAATGATCTCAACATGAACCATAAATAACAACTGATAACAAAAGTATAATCATGAATAGTAAGGTGTATCTCCATACCCAAAACCACATATAGCACTAGCAAGTACTACCCAGAAAGATCAGTGGTAAACAAGGTATAAAGATAGACAAACTAGGGTATCCTATTGGGTCCCATCCAAATTAACCTATGCAGATCATTATGATTAATTAGAACATGAGTAGGTAAAAAGAAGTGATCAAGGGCACAACTTGCCTGGGCCTTGAGATCCAGGTACCAGGATGATCTCTTCAGATCCTCATGACCTCACTGCTAGTCGTAGCAATACAAACATACATAGTATAGGCAAATTTAACATTACACCAAACATAAGAACAAAATACACAGTAATAATCTACATATTAAAATAAGATCACAGGAAAAAGAATTATTAATTTTAGAGTTGTAGATTTTAAGTTATGAATTTTCAAAGGTTTTATGTGTTTAAAATAGATTAAGTGAGAGATTAAATTTCTAACTGTTTTTATGACAAAACAGAGGTTCTAGGTGATAGAGAATAAAATTACAAAATTTTAGAAAGTGGAATGGATTAATTTGGAGCAAGTATGAATTTTCTATGAATTAACTAAGCTCTAGGAATTATTTTTGTATTAAAAATTCAATTTCTAATTCATTTACTCATTTTATTACTGCACTGGATTGGGCCTCAATTTCTGGAAAGCACAGGGTTGTCTGCGCAAGTTTTCCCAGACACAGAGAATAGTAGCACATGGACGGCGGGTTGATTTAGGAGAAGTCGAGGGGCTCTTTAGAAATTCTGCCACGGTGAAGGGGTATCGCTAAGCACTGGCCGTCGGATCCAGAATCGAAGGCTAAGATTAGATCTGGCGCCCAATGAACCGGTATGCGCTATTGGCCGTGGGATCAAAATCCGATGGCCCAGATTCTATGAACCCTGATCTAATCACAACCGCATGATCAGAGATCAATGGCTCCCGCTTGATCTATTCTGTGCCGTCCGATTTCCATCAAACGGCCAACCCATCTCTTCTTCCTCCGACCGCGCGACGCAGCGAACCAGGGTGGCGCGGCGTCGGACCTCACCGGAGAGGGCGAAATCGCGCCCAAGCCCACAAGGCCAAACGTAGGGGGGTGCTACACGTAGTAATGGATGCGGCGAGTAGGGTAGATGAGGTTTTACCGGTGATTATGCAAAGACGAGATCCAATTTCGATGCCCAGCGGCGGCGCCCCGTGCAGCCGCGATGATGGCACACCGGAGACCCGCAACCCGGCATCCATACCCCAAATGGTCACCCAACTTGTTCAACGCATAGCGGGGAACAAGGCGGTTCACCATAGGGAGGGCACACCGTGAATCACGCGGCATAGCACCCTGCCCACGGCACGGGACGAGTTCACGGCGACGATGAGCCCCTACGGCGGAATACGCTGGCGAGACCTTCCTCAAACCGCGCCCGCAAGCGATTCCCGGCTCTAATCGGCCCTACTCGAAGTGGTCAAGGTTGCAAACATGGGAGCACGCACGCACCCGAGATGGCGACGACAGGAACCCATCACCGTGGTCCGCGATGTCTTGCGACGGCGAGGCTCGGTGCTGGCACCTGCGCGAGGATCGCACCAAACGATGACGAGGTTTGCAAGGTCGCGCGGCATGGTTAAATAGGCTTGCGCAGGAGTCCGAGCGGGGTACTTGGTGAGGTTGCTGCGCGGATCACGCGATCGCCAGCAATCCACGCGCAGGTTCTTCGGTGAATTCAGTTGGGGAAGGAGCTACTGGCATTTGGGTCCCACGCGTCGGCGACACAGGGCGGGATCAGGCGGGGGCGCAGGGGTTCTGGCCAGGCGGGCCCGCGTTGTCGGCACCAGCGAAGCACGAGCGCGCGGTGAGTGACTGATCAGCGGGTCCCACGTTCCAGCGATACAGAGCGCGAGCGTGTGCGCGAGGATAAGAGGCCGACAAGCCGGGCCCACGTGGCAGTGGCAAACAGACACGGCACGGAAGGGGAGGCTGACACCCGGGGCCCATCTGTCGGCACAAGAGGGCAGGCGCGCGGGATGGAAATCCTGGGCCGCGCGGTGTTAAAGTGGAGATGGGCCGAATTGGGATACCGAGGCCCAGTTTGAGTTTTATTCTTTTCCCTTTTTCTTTTCTATTTTCTTTTCTCCATTTTCAAATCCAATTTGAATTTCAAGTTTGAGTTCAAACTTTGTGAATAACTTGTACTCAGTTTGAAAGGTATAATTTAATAATACAAGTGTGAAGGATGTTTATTTTATTTTATTTTATGTAGTATTTTTCTTAGTTCTCCCCTTTTCTTTTATTTTCTATTTTCTATTCCAAATTCAAATTTATACTTCTATTTTAGTTTTCAGATTTTTCAAATGTATCAATTGAAATCCAAGGGTGAATATAAACCATATTATTTTAATATTACTAACTTAAGTTTTTATTCTCCTTTTTTATTTATTTCATGAGATGTATAAATGGTTTCTCTTAAAGGAAAAAGAAAAATTCTTTTCCCACCATTTTCTTATTTCCCAATTTCCAAAACATTATGATATTTTGTTCAAATTTCTTCCACTAATTCCCAATCCAGAATTTGGGTGTTACAAATCCTACCCCCCTTAAAAATAATCTCGTCCTCGAGATTTGTAAGAAAAAGGGATGTATACTCATATTGTTCTCAGAACATATGCACAAGCAAAGAAGTCTCAGCATGAGGTATAATTCTTTAACAAAACATAGGGTCAATAGACCTTATTATTCCTTCTAAAATAATATCCTATCATCTACTAACTAAAGTAACATCTAGATCTTACAAATCATCATAATCTAAATCTATGTAGCTTGGTGGAACTGGTGGTTAGGAAAGCATGGGTGTATATATGTATGCCCACTTTATTATGTAGGATAGAAGATGTCTTTAGGGCATATATAGGTTTGGGTAAGAAAGAGTAGAATAAGAAAAGACTTCATCCAAGATTGTGGATCTTGACTTATCTTGGTGACCTTACTTGATCCTTGAAGACTTGAGTTGGTGCTCATCCTTACTTGGTGAAGTTGATCATCTTCTTCGGCCTTGTCTCATTGATTAGGAGTTAGTGTATATTATTGGGCTGGGGAATATGGTTAATATAGGTATGGATGAGATAGACTACATGATGTAGGTCAAAAGTTTGTTTGTTATTAGGTGGGAGTAGAAAGGTTATATCATTCATCATGGGTTGGGTTAGCTCATAGTCGAGTTGATCCAATGTGCTAAGTTAAGTTAATACATGGCTAGTAGGGTCTAATCCTTTCTTACCTGTATCATTAGTCTGATTAAGTAGGCCACATTAGATTAGTTTAGTAGATGGCTATGAGTTAAATGAGATTAGTCAGAATCTGGTTTGATTGTTTTGCTTCTGTATGGTTTGGATAGGGTATGTAACCTGGGTATGGCTGAACTGATCTAAGTCACCAATTTAGACTTAAGGGAATTAGGAGCATGGCCATATCTTTTGCACCAGCATTAAGTAACACACACTAGATTAGATCATATTAGATTAAGTAGGAGCTAGATTAGATTGAATATGACTGGATTAGACTAGTTTAGGTTAAATAGATCTATTAGGGTAGGATATTATTAGGATATGTTAGAATCTTTAGAAGTTAGTTAGATTTATTAGGACCAGATAAACTCTTTTTAAGGTAAGATGGATCTATTAAGGTAATTGAATATCCTTTAAGATAAGATGGATCTATTACACAAGATTGAATCTAGGTTAGATTGGTATGACTGGTTTGACTAAATAAGATCTAATTAATTTGCATTAGATCATGGTTGTTTAATCTAGGGTGGATAAGTATGCTTATTAGGGCAAGATGAATCCATAAGGATAAGGTAGAATCTTTTGAGGTCAGTTAGATCTATTAGGATGGGATAAGTAAAGTGGTTAGGATAAGATGAATCCTTCAAGATAAGATGAATCTATTAAGATAAGAGAAAACCTCTTACGATAAGATGGATCTATATGCATTAGGATAAGTTAAGACCTTTTGAGATAAGATAGATCTATGAGATAGAATTTCTTAAGATGAGATGAATCTATTAAGATAAGGGAGAATCTTTTAAGATAAGATGGGTATTGTTAGGCTAGTTACTTTATTGAAGGAAAATTTGGTTTGTCTAGTTATTTTATAAATATATTTTTATACCTATATATGCAGATGCAATTGTGGACATTACCCCACAACTCATCACACTCAAACAAAGATCCAAATCAGACAGATGTCATAAGAACAAACATTCAAATATATAAACACTAATAAAAATAGTTTTGTTTTTGTTCCTAGGATTAGGTCTCCTATTCCTAAAGGTCACTTTAGGCACAGGATTTCAGAGTGTGAAATCCACATTTGTCTTTAGAAAGAAAAGATAAGAATAATCAGAGTGAAGCGGAAATAGATGAGAAAAAGATTAAGATAAGTTTAGAAAAGAATCAGAGTAGCAAAGGTAAGGTTGATCAGAGTAGGACAGTAGAAGGTGAGACAAGATCAAGGAAGGTATAGAAAGAATCAGAGTAAGGTAAGTAGATAATGGTTGTCCAGTTCTATCTAGGTTTCGTCCTACAGTCAACATTCCTCTGATACCACTTCTGTAACACTCGGATTCCAGGGGTCCAAAACCCGGGGTTAACATAAACACCAGGTATGCTGGGACCAAGTCTCAAACATATGATGTAAAGTGGCACAGGATCGAATGTCACATCTTTATATATATCAGGAGTTCTATACAAATTAAATAATTACATTATAAGGAGACAACGGTCCAGCAACCCAAAGTTGACTGGGAGACGACGACCTAGACCACTCACGAACTCATCACAGCATCCTCCATGAGCATCATCCTGCAGTACCTGGTCTTGACCTGTGGTGTATGTGAGACAGCAAGAGTGAGCTCACATACGTTCATCGCTCAACAAGTTGTGGGGAATAATGTGCATGAACTCGCCAAAGGTGGGAGCTCATAAAGTGTAAGGCTTACCAAAGAAGATGGTTAGAGCTGAGCATTGTTTTTAAAGTTGGTCAAAATTTTATTAGCAATTACTAAGTATAAGTAAATACCAACCCAATTAAATAATAGAACAAAGGTAACAACATCACCTGCCATGCTATGCATATGACAAATTGAGTTTAGTTCCATAATTTACTCATGTGAGTGTCCGAGCTGCTCATGACCGTGAGCACGGCTAGTATACCAGTTTTACACTCTGCAGAGGTTGCGCATCTTTACCCACAAGTCGTGTTACCCATCTGCCAAGGGGTCATGAATCCCATACACCTCTACCAAGGAAGTGAGGCAGGGTAGCACTACGAGGCCTTTACAAAGTTCCACTAGCTTCCGAAAACCCGCTACAGTTTATAGGAAGATCCAGTACAGGAATCCCTTGCAGGACCGCCATCGCAGCAAAATCCTCCCGAGGGCACTTCCCGCACTGACCTCTCCCCTACTGCCCTTGCCCCTTTCGGGTAAGGTAGTCTTCCACTAGCTTTCCTAATTAATCAGCCAAGGGCATCCCATACTACCCTTGTGGTAGCACTGTTTTCCCGGGTGGTTCTCCATGTTCCAATTAACATAATGATCTCAACATGAACCATAAATAACAACTGATAACAAAAGTATAATCATGAATAGTAAGGTGTATCTCCATACCCAAAACCACATATAGCACTAGCAAGTACTACCCAGAAAGATCAGTGGTAAACAAGGTATAAAGATAGACAAACTAGGGTATCCTATTGGGTCCCATCCAAATTAACCTATGCAGATCATTATGATTAATTAGAACATGAGTAGGTAAAAAGAAGTGATCAAGGGCACAACTTGCCTGGGCCTTGAGATCCAGGTACCAGGATGATCTCTTCAGATCCTCGTGACCTCACTGCTAGTCGTAGCAATACAAACATACATAGTATAGGCAAATTTAACATTACACCAAACATAAGAACAAAATACACAGTAATAATCTACATATTAAAATAAGATCACAGGAAAAAGAATTATTAATTTTAGAGTTGTAGATTTTAAGTTATGAATTTTCAAAGGTTTTATGTGTTTAAAATAGATTAAGTGAGAGATTAAATTTCTAACTGTTTTTATGACAAAACAGAGGTTCTAGGTGATAGAGAATAAAATTACAAAATTTTAGAAAGTGGAATGGATTAATTTGGAGCAAGTATGAATTTTCTATGAATTAACTAAGCTCTAGGAATTATTTTTGTATTAAAAATTCAATTTCTAATTCATTTACTCATTTTATTACTGCACTGGATTGGGCCTCAATTTCTGGAAAGCACAGGGTTGTCTGCGCAAGTTTTCCCAGACACAGAGAATAGTAGCACATGGACGGCGGGTTGATTTAGGAGAAGTCGAGGGGCTCTTTAGAAATTCTGCCACGGTGAAGGGGTATCGCTAAGCACTGGCCGTCGGATCCAGAATCGAAGGCTAAGATTAGATCTGGCGCCCAATGAACCGGTATGCGCTATTGGCCGTGGGATCAAAATCCGATGGCCCAGATTCTATGAACCCTGATCTAATCACAACCGCATGATCAGAGATCAATGGCTCCCGCTTGATCTATTCTGTGCCGTCCGATTTCCATCAAACGGCCAACCCATCTCTTCTTCCTCCGACCGCGCGACGCAGCGAACCAGGGTGGCGCGGCGTCGGACCTCACCGGAGAGGGCGAAATCGCGCCCAAGCCCACAAGGCCAAACGTAGGGGGGTGCTACACGTAGTAATGGATGCGGCGAGTAGGGTAGATGAGGTTTTACCGGTGATTATGCAAAGACGAGATCCAATTTCGATGCCCAGCGGCGGCGCCCCGTGCAGCCGCGATGATGGCACACCGGAGACCCGCAACCCGGCATCCATACCCCAAATGGTCACCCAACTTGTTCAACGCATAGCGGGGAACAAGGCGGTTCACCATAGGGAGGGCACACCGTGAATCACGCGGCATAGCACCCTGCCCACGGCACGGGACGAGTTCACGGCGACGATGAGCCCCTACGGCGGAATACGCTGGCGAGACCTTCCTCAAACCGCGCCCGCAAGCGATTCCCGGCTCTAATCGGCCCTACTCGAAGTGGTCAAGGTTGCAAACATGGGAGCACGCACGCACCCGAGATGGCGACGACAGGAACCCATCACCGTGGTCCGCGATGTCTTGCGACGGCGAGGCTCGGTGCTGGCACCTGCGCGAGGATCGCACCAAACGATGACGAGGTTTGCAAGGTCGCGCGGCATGGTTAAATAGGCTTGCGCAGGAGTCCGAGCGGGGTACTTGGTGAGGTTGCTGCGCGGATCACGCGATCGCCAGCAATCCACGCGCAGGTTCTTCGGTGAATTCAGTTGGGGAAGGAGCTACTGGCATTTGGGTCCCACGCGTCGGCGACACAGGGCGGGATCAGGCGGGGGCGCAGGGGTTCTGGCCAGGCGGGCCCGCGTTGTCGGCACCAGCGAAGCACGAGCGCGCGGTGAGTGACTGATCAGCGGGTCCCACGTTCCAGCGATACAGAGCGCGAGCGTGTGCGCGAGGATAAGAGGCCGACAAGCCGGGCCCACGTGGCAGTGGCAAACAGACACGGCACGGAAGGGGAGGCTGACACCCGGGGCCCATCTGTCGGCACAAGAGGGCAGGCGCGCGGGATGGAAATCCTGGGCCGCGCGGTGTTAAAGTGGAGATGGGCCGAATTGGGATACCGAGGCCCAGTTTGAGTTTTATTCTTTTCCCTTTTTCTTTTCTATTTTCTTTTCTCCATTTTCAAATCCAATTTGAATTTCAAGTTTGAGTTCAAACTTTGTGAATAACTTGTACTCAGTTTGAAAGGTATAATTTAATAATACAAGTGTGAAGGATGTTTATTTTATTTTATTTTATGTAGTATTTTTCTTAGTTCTCCCCTTTTCTTTTATTTTCTATTTTCTATTCCAAATTCAAATTTATACTTCTATTTTAGTTTTCAGATTTTTCAAATGTATCAATTGAAATCCAAGGGTGAATATAAACCATATTATTTTAATATTACTAACTTAAGTTTTTATTCTCCTTTTTTATTTATTTCATGAGATGTATAAATGGTTTCTCTTAAAGGAAAAAGAAAAATTCTTTTCCCACCATTTTCTTATTTCCCAATTTCCAAAACATTATGATATTTTGTTCAAATTTCTTCCACTAATTCCCAATCCAGAATTTGGGTGTTACAACTTACAAGAGCTCTAGCATTCAATTCTAGACACACCAAAGTGATCAAATCCTCTCCAAACTCCACACAACGCCCTAGTGATTAGTGAGAGAGATTTGCTTGTGTTCTTTCGAGCTCTTGCGCTTGGATTGCTTTCTTCCTTCTTTGATTCTTCATTGCGATCAAACTCACTTGTAATTGAGGCAAGAGACACCAATCTTGTGGTGTTGTGGTGGTCCTTGTGGGAACTTTGTGTTCCAAGCATTTGAGAAGAGAAAGCTCACTCGGTCCGAGGGACCGTTTGAGAGAGGGAAAGGGTTGAAAGAGACCCGGTCTTTGTGACCACCTCAATGGGGAGTAGGTTTGCGAGAACCGAACCTCGGTAAAACACCCGCGTGTCACTCTCTTCATTCGCTTGTGATTTGTTTTGCGCCCTCTCTCGCGGACTCTATTATATTTCTAACACTAACCCGGCTTGTAGTTGTGTTTATATTTGTAAATTTCAGTTTCGCCCTATTCACCCCCCCTCTAGGCGACTTTCAATTGGTATCAGAACCCGGTGCTTCATTAGAGCCTAACCGCTCGAAGTGATGTCGGGAGATCACACCAAGAGGGAGATGGAGACCGGCGACAAGCCCACTACGAGTCACGGGAGCACTTCATCGGAAGAGTCCCGCACCAAGAGGAAGGAGAAGAAGAAGGACTCCTCCAAAGGGAAGAAGTCTTCTTCACACTCCAAAGGGAAGGAGAAGAAATCCTCCTCTCACCACAAAGAGAAGAAGGAGAAATCTTCTTCCCACAAGCCGCATCGGAGTGGGGACAAGAAGGAGAGGATGAGGAAGGTGGTCTACTACGAGACCGATTCTTCGTCAACATCCACCTCCGGCTCCGACGCGGCATCCGTCACTTCTAAGCGCCAAGAGCGTAAGAAGTATAGTAAGATCCCCTACGCTACCCTCGCATTCCTAAACATACACCTTTACTTTCCGTCCCATTAGGCAAACCACCAACGTTTGATGGTGAAGATTATGCTATGTGGAGTGATTTAATGCGATTTCATCTAACCTCACTCCACAAAAGTATATGGGATGTTGTTGAGTTTGGTGTACAGGTACCAACCGTAGGGGATGAAGACTATGATGAGGACGAGGTGGCCCAAATCGAGCATTTCAACTCTCAAGCTACAACCATACTCCTCGCCTCTCTAAGTAAGGAGGAATACAACAAGGTGCAAAAGTTGAAGAATGCAAAGGAGATTTGGGACCTACTCAAGACCGCGCACGAGGGTGATGAACTAACCAAGATCACCAAGCGGGAAACGATTGAGGGGGATCTCGGTCGCTTCCGTCTTCGCCAAGGAGAGGAGCCACAAGATATGTACAACCGGCTCAAAACCTTGGTGAACCAAGTGCGCAACCTCGGGAGCAAGAAATGGGATGACCACGAGGTGGTTAAGGTTATTTTAAGATCGCTTATTTTCCTTAACCCTACTCAAGTACAATTAATTCGTGGCAACCGAAGATATACACTAATGACTCCCGAGGAAGTTATCGGGAATTTTGTGAGCTTTGAATGTATGATCAAGGGCTCAAAGAAGATCAATGAGCTTGATGATCCCTCCACGTCCGAAGCACAACCGATGGCATTTAAGGCGACGGAAGAGAAGAAGGAGTCTACACCGAGTAGACAACCAATTGACGCCTCCAAGCTCGACAATGAGGAGATGGCTTTAATCATCAAAAGCTTTCGCCAAATCCTCAAGCAACGGAAGGGGAAGGATTACAAATCCCGTTCCAAGAAGGTTTGCTACAAGTGTGGTAAGCCCGGTCACTTTATTGCTAAAGGTCCATTATCAAGTGACAGTGACAGGGATAACGACAAGAAGGGCAAGAGGAGAGAAAAAAAGAGGTACCACAAGAAGAGGGGAGACGATGCCCACGTGTGCCGCGAGTGGGACTCCGACGAGAGCTCCACCGAGGACGCCGCCAACATCGCCGTCACCAAGGGACTCCTCTTCCCCAACGTCGGCCACAAGTGCCTCATGGCAAAGGACGGCAAAAGGAAGAAGGTTAAATCTAAATCCTCCACTAGATATGAGTCTTCTAGTGATGAAAATGCTAGTGATGAGGAGGATAACTTGCGTACCCTTTTTGCCAACCTTAACATGGAACAAAAGGAAAAATTAAATGAATTGATTAGTGCTATTCATGAGAAGGATGATCTCTTGGACTCTCAAGAGGACTTCCTTATTAAGGAAAACAAAAAGCATGTTAAGGTTAAAAATGCTTATGCTCTACAAGTTGAAAAATGTGAAAAATTGTCTAGTGAGCTAAGCACTTGCCATGAGACCATTGACAACCTTAGAAATGAAAATGCTAAATTAATTGCTAAGGTTGATTCCCATGTTTGTATTGATTCAATTTCCAATCCTAGAGATGATAATTTTGATTTGCTTGCTAGGATTGATGAATTGAATATTTCTCTTGATAGCCTTAGGATTGAAAATGAAAAGTTAATTGCTAAGGCTAAAGATTTTGATGTTTGCAATACTACTATTTCCGACCTTAGAACTAAGAATGATTTGTTGCATGCTAAGGTTGTAGAATTAAAATCTTGCAAACCCTCTACATCTACCGTTGAGCACACTTCTATTTGTACTAGATGTAGAGATGTTGATATCAATGCTATTCATGATCACATGGCTTTAATTAAACAACAAAATGATCATATAGCAATATTAGATGCTAAAATTGCCGAGCATAACTTAGAAAATGAAAAGTTTAAATTTGCTAGTAGTATGCTCTACAATGGGAGACGCCCTGGCATCAAGGATGACATTGGCTTCCAAAGGGGAGACAATGTCAAACTTAATGCCCCTCCTAGAAATTTGTCTAACTTTGTTAAGGGCAAGGCTCCCATGCCTCAGGATAACGAGGGTTACATTTTGTACCCTGCCGGTTATCCCGAGAGCAAAATTAGGAGAATTCATTCTAGGAAGTCTCACTCTGGCTCTAACCATGCTTTTATGTATAAGGGCGAGACATCTAGTTCTAGGCAACCAACCCGTGCTAAGTTGCCTAAAAAGAAAACTCCTAATGCATCAAATGAGCATGACATTTCATTCAAAACTTTTGATGCATCATATGTGCTTACTAACAAATCCGGCAAGGTAGTTGCCAAGTTTGTTGGGGGCAAACACAAGGGTTCTAAGACTTGTGTTTGGGTACCCAAAGTTCTTGTTTCTAATGCCAAAGGACCCAAAACCGTTTGGGTACCTAAAATCAAGAACTAAACTTGTTTTGTAGGTTTATGCATCCAGAGGCTCAAGTTGGATCATCGATAGCGGGTGCACAAACCACATGACTAGGGAGAAGAAAATGTTCTCCTCCTACGAGAAAAACCAAGATCCCCAACGAGCTTTCACATTCGGGGATGGGAACCAAGGTTTGGTCAAAGGTTTGGGTAAAATAGCTATATCTCCCGACCATTCCATTTCCAATGTTTTCTTGTAGATTCTTTAGATTACAATTTGCTTTCCGTATCTCAATTATGTCAAATGGGCTACAACTGTCTATTTACTGATGTAGGTGTCACTGTCTTTAGAAGAAGTGATGATTCAATAGCATTTAAGGGAGTGTTAGAGGGTCAGCTATACTTGGTAGATTTTGATAGAGCTGAACTCGACACATGCTTAATTGCTAAGACTAACATGGGTTGGCTCTAGCATCGCTGACTAGCTCACGTTGGGATGAAGAATCTTCATAAGCTTCTAAAGGGAGAGCACATTTTAGAACTAACAAATGTTCATTTTGAGAAAGACAGAATTTGTAGCGCATGCCAAGCAGGAAAGCAAGTTGGGTCCCATCATCCACACAAGAACATCATGACGACCGACAGGCCACTTGAGCTACTCCACATGGATCTATTCGGCCCGATTGCTTACATAAGCATCGACGGGAGTAAGTATTGTCTTGTAATAGTGGATGATTATTCTCGCTTCACTTGGGTATTCTTTTTACAGGAAAAATCTCATACCCAAGAGACCTTAAAGGGATTCTTGAGACGGGCTCAAAATGAGTTTGGCTTAAGGATCAAGAAAATTAGAAGCGACAACGGGACGGAGTTCAAGAACTCTCAAATTGAAGGCTTCCTTGAGGAGGAGGGCATCAAGCATGAGTTCTCTTCCCCATACACCCCACAACAAAATGGTGTAGTGGAGAGGAAGAATCGAACTCTATTGGACATGGCAAGAACCATGCTTGATGAGTACAAGACGTCGGATCGGTTTTGGGCCGAAGCGGTTAACACCGCTTGCTACGCCATCAACCGATTATATCTACACCGAATCCTCAAGAAGACGTCCTATGAACTCCTAACCGGTAAAAAGCCAAATATTTCATATTTTAGAGTTTTTGGTAGCAAATGTTTTATTCTTGTTAAAAGAGGTAGAAAATCTAAATTTGCTCTTAAAACTGTAGAAGGCTTTTTACTAGGAGATGACTCAAACACAAGGGCATATAGAGTCTTTAACAAGTCCTCAGGACTTGTTGAAGTTTCTTGTCACATTGTGTTTGATGAGACTAACGACTCTCAAGTAGAGCAAGTTGATCTTGATGAGTTAGGTGAAGAACAGGCTCCGTGCATCGCGATAAGGAACATGTCCATTGGGGATGTGTGCCCTAAGGAACCCGAAGAGCCTCCACAAGCACAAGATCAACCATCCTCCTCCACGCAAGCATCTCCACCAACCCAAAATGAGGACGAGGCTCAAAATGATGAAGGAGAAGATCAAAGAGATGAGCCACCTCAAGATGACGGCAATGATCAAGGGGGAGATGCAAATGATGAAGACAAGGAGGATGAAGAACCAAGGCCGCCACACCCAAGAGTCCACCAAGCAATCCAACGAGATCACCCCGTCGACACCATCCTCGGCGACATCCATAAGGGGGTAACCACTCGATCTCGTGTTGAACATTTTTGTGAGCATTACTCTTTTGTTTCCTCTATTGAGCCACTCAGGGTAGAGGAAGCACTTCAAGATTCGGATTGGGTGATGGCGATGCAAGAGGAGCTCAACAACTTCACTAGGAATGAGGTATGGCATTTAGTTCCACGTCCTAATCAAAATGTTGTAGGAACCAAGTGGGTCTTCCGCAACAAGCAAGACGAGCATGGTGTGGTGACAAGGAACAAAGCTCGACTCGTGGCCAAGGGGTATTCACAAGTCGAAGGTTTGGATTTTGGTGAAACCTATGCACCCGTAGCTAGGCTTGAGTCTATTCGCATATTATTAGCCTATGCTACTTACCATGGCTTCAAGCTTTATCAAATGGACGTGAAGAGTGCCTTCCTCAACGGACCAATCAAGGAAGAGGTCTATGTTGAGCAACCTCCCGGCTTTGAAGATAGTGAGTACCCTAACCATGTTTATAGGCTCTCTAAGGCGCTTTATGGGCTCAAGCAAGCCCCAAGAGCATGGTATGAATGCCTTAGAGATTTCCTTATTGCTAATGGCTTCAAAGTCGGCAAGGCCGATCCTACTTTGTTTACTAAAACTCTTGACAATGATTTGTTTGTATGCCAAATTTATGTTGATGATATTATATTTGGGTCTACTAACGAATCTACATGTGAAGAATTTAGTAGGATCATGACACAGAAATTCGAGATGTCGATGATGGGGGAGTTGAAGTATTTTCTAGGATTCCAAGTCAAGCAACTCCAAGAGGGCACCTTCATTAGTCAAACAAAGTATACTCAAGACATTCTAACCAAGTTTGGAATGAAGGATGCCAAGCCCATCAAGACACCCATGGGAACCAATGGGCATCTCTACCTCGACACGGGAGGTAAGTCCGTGGATCAAAAGGTATACCGGTCGATGATAGGTTCATTACTCTACTTATGTGCATCTCGACCGGACATTATGCTTTCCGTATGCATGTGTGCAAGATTCCAAGCCGACCCTAAGGAATCACACCTTACGGCCGTAAAACGAATCTTGAGATATTTGGCTTATACACCTAAGTTTGGGCTTTGGTACCCTCGGGGATCCACATTTGATTTGATTGGTTATTCGGATGCCGATTGGGCGAGGTGCAAAATCAATAGGAAGAGCACATCGGGGACTTGCTAGTTCTTGGGAAGATCCTTGGTGTCTTGGGCTTCAAAGAAGCAAAATTTGGTCACTCTTTCTACTGCCGAAGCCGAGTATATTGCCGCAGGTCATTGTTGCGCGCAATTGCTTTGGATGGGGCAAACCCTGCGGGACTATGGTTACAAATTAACCAAAGTTCCTCTTCTATGTGATAATGAGAGTGCAATCCGCATGGCGGATAATCCCATTGAGCATAGCCGCACTAAACACATAGCCATTCGATATCATTTTCTTAGGGATCACCAACAAAAGGGGGATATCGAGATTGCATACATTAACACTAAAGATCAATTAGCCGATATCTTTACCAAGCCTCTTGATGAACAAACTTTTACCAAACTTAGACACGAGCTCAATATTCTTGACTCTAGGAACTTCTTTTGCTAAATTTGCACACATAGCTTATAAGTATACCTTTGATCATGTCTCTTTTATATATGCTATGACTAATGTGTTTTCAAGTATATTTCAAACCAAGTCATAGGTATATTGAAAGGGAATTGGAGTCTTCGGCGAAGACAAAGGCTTCCACTCCACTCTACTACTCATCATTCGCCATCGCTCCGCATCACTCTCCGTCTTTGGTATAATCTTCACTCATTTATTTTATGACCAAAGGAGGAGAAAGTACTTGAAAGGGCTCTAATGATTCCATTTTTGGCGATTCATGCCAAAGGGGGAGAAAATATGAGCCCAAAGCAAAAGGACCGCACCACCACCTAATTTTTTTTTCAAATTGGTAAATTTAAAATTAGTATCTTATTGTGTTCAAAAGGGAGAGAAAGTAGTATTTCAAAATGAATATATCAAAACCCTCTTGAACACTAAGAGGAGGATCTCATTTAGGGGGAGTTTTTGTTTTAGTCAAAGGAAAAGCATTTGAAACAGGGGGTGAAAATTTCAAATCTTGAAAATGCTTCACAAAATCTTATTCATTTACCTTTGACTATTTGCAAAAGAACTTTGAAAAGGATTTACAAAAGAATTTGCAAAAACAAAACATGTGGTGCAAGCGTGGTCCAAAATGTTAAAAATGAAGAAACAATCCACGCCTATCTTGTAAGTATTTATATTGGCTCAACTCCAAGCAACCTTTGCACTTACATTATGCAAACTAGTTCAATTATGCACTTCTATATTTGCTTTGGTTTGTGTTGGCATCAATCACCAAAAAGGGGGAGATTGAAAGGGAATTAGGCTTACACCTAGTTCCTAAATAATTTTGGTGGTTGAATTGCCCAACACAAATAATTGGACTAACTAGTTTGCTCTAGTGTACAAGTTATACAGGTGCCAAAGGTTCACACTTAGCCAATAAAAAGACCAAGTATTGGGTTCAACAAAAGAGCAAAGGGGCAACCGAAGGCACCTCTGGTTTGGCGCACCGGACTGTCCGGTGTGCCACCGGACAGTGTCCGGTGCACCACCGGACATGTCCGATGCACCAGAGGACTCCAACTCAAACTCGTCGCCTTGGGAAATTCCAGAGGCAACTCCGCTATAATTCACCGGACTGTCCGGTGTACACCGGACAGTGTCCGGTGCTCCAAGGAAGAGCGGCCTCAGGAACTCGCCAGCTTCGAGAATTCATTTCAGCTGCTCCGCTATAATTCACCGGACTGTCCGGTGTACACTGGACTGTCCGGTGTATCTGCGGGGCAACGGCTATTTCGGCGCCAACGGCTACCTGCAGCGCATTTATTGCGCGCCAGCGCGTGCAGAAGTCAGGCACGCCCATGCTGGCGCACCGGACACTCTACAGTACATGTCCGGTGCGCCACCGGACATCCAGGCGAGCCTAGAAGTCAGAGCTCCAACGGTCGGAACCCTAACGGCCTAGTGACGTGGCTGTCGCACCGGACATGTCCGGTGTGCACCGGACTGTCTGGTGCACCATTCGACAGACAGCCCCACCAAACGGCTAGTTTGGTGGTTGGGGCTATAAATAACCCCAACCACCCACCATTCGTTGCATCCAAGTTTTCCACTTCTCAACTACTTACAAGAGCTCTAGCATTCAATTCTAGACACACCTAAGTGATCAAATCCTCTCCAAACTCCACACAACGCCCTAGTGATTAGTGAGAGAGATTTGCTTGTGTTCTTTCGAGCTCTTGCGCTTGGATTGCTTTCTTCCTTCTTTGATTCTTCATTGCGATCAAACTCACTTGTAATTGAGGCAAGAGACACCAATCTTGTGGTGGTCCTTGTGGGAACTTTGTGTTCCAAGCATTTGAGAAGAGAAAGCTCACTCGGTCCGAGGGACCGTTTGAGAGAGGGAAAGGGTTGAAAGAGACCCGGTCTTTGTGACCACCTCAACGGGGAGTAGGTTTGCGAGAACCGAACCTCGGTAAAACAAATCCGCGTGTCACTCTCTTCATTCGCTTGTGATTTGTTTTGCGCCCTCTCTCGCGGACTCTATTATATTTCTAACGCTAACCCGGCTTGTAGTTGTGTTTATATTTGTAAATTTCAGTTTCGCCCTATTCACCCCCCCCCTCTAGGCGACTTTCACCGGGCTCAACGAAGAAGAAATGGCCCTCATCATCAAGCGCTTCAAGACGGCGCTAAAGGGTCGCAAGGAGCATCCCAAAAAGAACAAGACGAAGGGAAAGCGCTCCTGCTTCAAGTGCGGTAAGGTTGGTCACTTTATTGCGAATTGTCCCGATAATGATAGTGACCAAGATCAAGAAAAGAAGAGGGAAAAGAAGAAGACTTACAAGAAGGCTAAAGGCGAGGCACACCTTGGCAAAGAGTGGGACTCGGATTGTTCTTCGTCCGACTTCGACGACGAAGGACTCGCCGCCACCGCCTTCAACAAATCATCCCTCTTCCCCAACGAGCATCACACCTGTCTCATGGCAAAAGAGAAGAAGGTAAGCACTCACAATACTAGTACTTACGCTTCTTCAAGTGATGATGAATCTAGTGATGATGAAATAGACTATGTATGTTTATTCAAACGATTCGATAGAACCAAAATTGATAAGATCAATGAATTGATTGATGCCTTGAATGAGAAGAATACACTTTTAGAAAAACAAGAAGACCTTTTGTATGAAGAGCATGATAAATTTGTAAGTGCACAAAATTCTCTTGCTCTAGAAGTTAAAAGAAATGAAATGCTTTCATGTGAATTGTCTACATGCCATGAATCTATCTCTAGATTAAAAAGTATCAATGATGACTTGAGTGCTAAGTTAGAAATAGCTAATAAATCAACCTCTTGCGTAGAACATGTTGTGATTTGCAATAGGTGTAAAGATTTTAATGTTGATGCTTGTAGTGAACACCTAGTTTCCATTTCTAAATTAAATGATGAAGTGGCTAGTCTTAATGCTCAACTTAAGACTAGCAAAAATGAATTTGATAAATTAAAATTTGCAAGGGATGCCTACACTATTGGTAGACACCCCTCAATTAAGGATGGGCTTGGCTTTAAGAAGGAAGCCAATAACTTAACAAGTCATAAGGCTCCCATCTCCGCCAAGGAGAAAGGGAAGGCTCTAATGAATAATAGTGCTAAAAAGAACCATGCTTTCATGTATCATGACAGGAGATATTCTAGGAATGTTCATTATGATAGAAGTTATAATGCTTTTGATTCACATACCATGATTGCTTCAAGTTCTTCTATTATGCATGGTAGAAATTTGGCTAGGAAAAATGTTATTCATCATATGCCTAGAAGAAATGTTGTTCATGTTCCTAGGAATGTAAGTAATAAACACTCTACAATTTACCATGCTTGTAATGCTTCCTTTGCAATTTGTAGAAAGGATAAGAAAGTGATTGCTAGGAAATTAGGGGCAAAATGCAAGGGAGATAAGACTTGCATTTGGGTCCCTAAGGCTATTATAACTAACCTTGTAGGACCCAACAAGAGTTGGGTACCTAAGACCCAAGCCTAATTTGCCTTGCAGGTTTATGCATCTGGGGGATCAAACTGGATTATCGACAACGGATGCACAAACCACATGACGGGGGAGAAGAAGATGTTCACCTCCTACGTCAAGAATAAAGATTCCCAAGATTCAATCATATTCAGTGACGGGAATCAAGGCAAGGTTAAAGGCTTAGGCAAGATTGCCATCTCAAATGAGCACTCTATATCCAATGTATTTTTAGTAGAGTCGCTAGGTTATAATCTTCTGTCGGTTAGTCAATTATGTAATATGGGATACAATTGCTTATTCACTAATGTAGATGTGTCTGTCTTTAGAAGGAGTGATGGTTCATTAGCTTTTAAAGGTGTACTAAACGACAAACTCTATTTAGTTGATTTTGCAAAGGAGGAGGCCGGTCTAGATGCATGCTTAATTGCTAAGACTAGCATGGGCTGGCTGTGGCATCGCCGTCTAGCACATGTGGGGATGAAGAACCTTCACAAACTTCTAAAGGGAGAACATGTGTTAGGTCTAACAAATGTGTATTTCGAAAAAGATAGACCTTGTGCAGCTTGTCAAGCAGGTAAACAAGTGGGAAGTGCGCATCACAGCAAGAATGTGATGACCACATCAAGACCCCTGGAGCTGCTGCATATTGACCTCTTCGGACCCGTCGCCTACCTTAGCATCGGGGGAAGTAAGTATGGTTTAGTAATTGTTGATGATTTTTCCCGCTTCACTTGGGTATTCTTTTTGCAGGATAAATCTGAAACCCAAGGGACCCTCAGGCGCTTCCTAAGGAGAGCTCAAAATGAGTTTGAGCTCAAGGTGAAGAAGATAAGGAACGACAACGGGTCCGAGTTCAAGAACCTTCAAGTGGAGGAGTACCTTGAGGAGGAAGGAATCAAGCACGAGTTCTCTGCTCCCTACACACCACAGCAAAATGGTGTGGTAGAGAGGAAGAATAGGACGCTTATAGACATGGCGAGGACGATGCTTGGAGAATTCAAGACGCCCGAGTGGTTTTGGTCGGAAGCTGTGAACACGGCTTGCCACGCCATAAACCGGGTCTACCTTCATCGCCTCCTCAAGAAGACGTCATACGAGCTACTAACCGAGTCTTCAACAAATCATCGGGTTTGGTTGAAGTCTCTAGCGACGTTGTATTTGATGAAACTAATGGCTCTCCAAGAGAGCAAGTTGAGCTTGATGATGTAGATGAGGATGATGTTCCAACGGACGCGATTCATACCATGGCAATTGGAGACGTGTGACTGCAGGAACACAAGGAACAAGATCAACCTTCTTCTTCAACAATGGTGCAACCCCCAACTCAAGATGATGAACAGGTTCCTCAAGAAGAGGCGTGTGATCAAGGGGGAGCACAAGATGTCCAAGTTGAAGAGGAAGAAGCACCACAGGCCCCTCCAGCTCAAGTTTGAGCGATGATTCAAAGGAACCATCCCGTCGACCAGATTTTGGGTGACATTAGCAAGGGAGTAACCACTCGCTCTAGATTAGCTAATTTTTGTGAACATTACTCTTTTGTCTCTTCTATTGAGCCTTTCAGGGTAGAAGAGGCCTTGCTAGATTCGGACTGGGTGTTGGCCATGCAGGAAGAGCTTAACAACTTCAAGCGAAATGAAGTTTGGACACTGGTGCCGCGTCCCAAGCAAAATGTTGTGGGAACCAAGTGGGTGTTCCGCAACAAACAGGACGAGCACGGGGTGGTGACAAGGAACAAGGCTCGACTTATGGCAAAAGGTTATGCCCAAGTCGCAGGTTTGGACTTTGAGGAGACTTTCGCTCCTGTGGCTAGGCTAGAGTCAATTCGTATTTTGTTAGCCTATGCCGCTCACCATTCTTTCAGGTTGTTCCAAATGGACGTGAAGAGCGCTTTCCTCAACGGGCCAATCAAGGAGGAGGTGTACGTGGAGCAACCCCCTGGCTTTGAGGATGAACGGTACCCCGACCACGTGTGTAAGCTCTCTAAGGCGCTCTATGGACTTAAGCAAGCCCCAAGAGCATGGTATGAATGCCTTAGAGACTTTTTAATTGCTAATGCTTTCAAGGTTGGGAAAGCCGATCCAACTCTTTTCACTAAGACTTGTGACGGTGATCTATTTGTGTGCCAAATTTATGTCGATGACATAATATTTGGTTCTACTAACCAAAAGTCTTGTGAAGAGTTTAGCAGGGTGATGACTCAAAAATTTGAGATGTCAATGATGGGCGAGTTTAACTACTTCCTTGGGTTCCAAGTGAAGCAACTCAAGGACGGCACTTTCGTCTCCCAAACAAAGTATAAGCAAGACTTGCTCAAGCGGTTTGGGATGAAGGATGCCAAGCCCGCGAAGACTCCAATGGGAACTGACAGACACGTCGACCTCAACAAAGGAGGTAAGTCCGTTGATCAAAAAGCATACCGGTCCATGATAGGTTCCTTGCTCTACTTATGTGCTAGTAGACAGGATATTATGCTTAGTGTATGCATGTGTGCTAGATTTCAATCCGATCCAAGGGAGTGTCACTTAGTGGCCGTGAAGCGAATTCTTAGATATTTAGTCGCTACGCCTTGCTTCAGGATCTGGTATCCAAAGGGGTCTACCTTTGACTTAATTGGATATTCAGACTCCGATTATGCTGGATGTAAGGTCGATAGGAAGAGTACATCAGGGACGTGCCAATTCGTAGGAAGGTCTCTGGTGTCCCGGAGTTCTAAGAAACAAACTTCCGTTGCCCTATCCACCGCTGAGGCCGAGTACGTTGCCGCAGGACAGTGTTGCGCGCAACTACTTTGGATGAGGCAAACCCTCTGGGACTTTGGCTATAATCTGAGCAAAGTCCCACTCCTATGTGACAATGAGAGTGCTATCCGCATGGCGGACAATCCTGTTGAGCACAGCCGCACAAAGCACATTGACATCCGGCATCACTTTTTGAGAGACCACCAGCAAAAGGGAGATATAGAAGTATTTTATGTTAGCACCGAGAACCAGCTAGCCGATATCTTTACCAAGCCTTTAGATGAAAAGACCTTTTGCAGGCTGCGTAGTGAGCTAAATGTCTTAGATTCGCGGAACTTGGATTGATAAAGAGCATACATGTGTTTTATGCTTTTTGATCATGTTCCCTTATGCATTTCGTTGTTTATTGATGATGCTCAAGTTGTACAAGCACTCCTTGGACCTCACAAGTCCATTTGCGAGTGATGCACATATTTAGGGGGAGATGTGCTACAACTTGACCCTTTTGAGACTAACCATGTGTTTGAGCTTACTTGATTTAGTCTCAAAAGTGGGTTGAAAGGGAAAGATGGACTTGGACCATGAAAGACTTCCACTGCACTCCGATGAGAGGGTAACTCACTCCAAGTTCATCTCATATTCTTATTGCCTTTTTACTCTTATTTGAAGATTTTAGTGAGGCAATGGGGTTTATGGGCCAAGATTGATCCCGTTTTGGTGCTTGATGCCAAAGGGGGAGAAAATAAGGCCAAAGCAAGAAATGGATCAGCTACCACTTGAGAATTTTGAAAATAATAGAATTAGAGCTTTTGGTTTGTCAAAATACTCTTATTGTCTCTTATTGTCAAATGTTGGTCTCTTGTTGGGATAATGGTTGATTATGGGAAAAGGGGGAGTTTTTGAATCTTTGATCAATTTCTCTTGGAATACCTCTCTCTATGACTCAACAAGTGACTTTGACTTAGAGATAGGAAATTGAGTTTGATTTGCAAAAACAAACCAAGTGGTGGCAAAGAATGATCCAAATATGCCAAATTTGAATCAAAACAAATTTGTGTTCTCATTTGTATTGATGTTGCACTTCCTTTAGTTGCTTTTTGTTGTGTTGGCATAAATCACCAAAAAGGGGGAGATTGAAAGGGAAATGTGCCCTTGGGCCATTTCTAAGTATTTTGGTGATCATGTGCCAACACAAATGGTTTAAGTGTGAAACTATGCCAAATGGTGGAAGAAGTGCAAAGTCAACACAAAGGTATGATTCTAGACTTAGTACATTGGTTTTTGTGTACTAACATATTTGTCTAAGTGCTAGAATCAGAGAAAATACAATTGGAAAAGACTTGGCTCGAGCGGCCAAGACTCTGCTTAGTCTGGGTGCACCGGACTGTCCGGTGGTGCACCGGACAGTGTCCAGTGGTGCAGGCTGGCGTCTGGTCAACTGGCTGCTCTCGGGTCTCGACGGTGGTGTACGGCTATAAATCACTGGACTGTCCGGTGGTGCACCGGACAGTGTCCGGTGAGTCGTCTGCGGCGAAGTCGCCGCTCACGGGAACCAAGTCAACAGCGTACGGCTATAATTCACCGGACTGTCCGGTGAGCCAACGGTCGGGCGCGCCAACGGTCGGCCGCGCAATTCACGCATGACGCGTGGCCGAGCCAACGGTTGGATGGGAGCACCGGACTGTCCGGTGTGCACCGGACAGTGTCCGGTGTGCACCGGACAGTGTCCGGTGCGCCTACGGCTCCAAGTCTCCAATGGTCGGCTGCGCCAGAATAGGAAAGAAATCCGCACCGGACTGTCTGGTGCGCCAGTCGACAGAAGGCAAGAATTGCCTTCCTGGATTGCTCTCAACGGCTCCTAGCTGCCTTGGAGCTATAAAAGGGATCCCTAGGCGCATGGAGGAGTACACCAAGCATACTTTGAGCATTCTTGATCATCCACACTCCGTCTTTGCGCACTCGTTTGACATTCTTAGTGATTTGAGCTCCGTTCTAGTGAGAACCTTGTGATATTCATTTGAGCTCAAGTCTTGGCCGTGTGTGTGCATATTGCTGTGGATTTGTGTGTGTTGCTTCCCTCCCTTACTCTAGTACTTTCTCTTTGATTCTCATTGTAAGGGCGAGAGACTCCAAGTTGTGGAGATTCCTCACAAACGGGAAAGAGTAAAGAAAAGAAGAACACCGTGGTATTCAAGTTGATCACTGGATCACTTGAGAGGAGTTGAGTGCAACTCTCGTCCGTTGGGACGCCACAACGTGGAGTAGGCAAGTGTTGTACTTGGCCGAACCACGGGATAAATCCTCGTGTCTCTTGTGCTTGTTCTCACTGTGTCTATTGTGCTTCACAAGAGCTCTCCTTAGCCACTTGATTTTATTGTGCTAACTCATAACCAAGTTTTGTGGCTTTAAGTTTCAAGTTTTTACAGGATCACCTATTCACCCCCCCCTCTAGGTGCTCTCACTTGGTTATAGAAATGTTAGTGCGACTAAGTAGTTGAGAAGCGAGTTCTTGTGGGCAAAACAATCACAAAGAGATCAACACAAGAGACACGCGATTTTATCCCGTGGTTCGGCCAAGTAACACTTGCCTACTTTCACGTTGTGGCGTCCCAATGAACGAGGGTTGCACTCAACCCCTTTCAAGTGATCCAATGATCAACTTGAATACCACGACTTTTCTTTCTTATCTCTTTTTCCCGTTTGCGAGGAATCTCCACAAGTTGGAGTCTCTCGCCCTTACAACAAAGATCACAATGAAAGCACAAGAGTAAGGTTGGGGAGAAACACACACAAATCCACAGCACACACACGCACACAAGCCAAGACTTGAGCTCAAAATGAAGCACAACGAGTTCACAACTAGAACGAAGCTCAAATCACAAACACAATCGATCAAGTGCGCGGAGACAGAGTGTGGGAGACTTAGAATGCTTAGTGAATGCTTGGGTGACTCCTCCATGCGCCTAGGGGTCCCTTTTGTAGCCCCAAGGCAGCTAGGAGCCGTTGGAGACCAACAAGGAAGGCTAAGATTGCCTTCTATCGGGTGGCGCACCGGACAGTCCGGTGCGCCACCGGACAGTCACTGTAGACAGTCTGGTGCGGATCTCCTTCCTATTTTGGCGCAGTCGATCGTTGCAGATTTGTGGCAGTTGGCGTACCGACACTGTCCGGTGCACACCGGACAGTCTGGTGCCCCCTGCCGACCGTTGGAGCGGGCCACACGTCGCCCGCGGATTGCGCGATCGACCGTTGCGTTGGCGACCGTTGGCTCACCAGACAGTCCGGTGCACCACCGGACAGTCCGGTGAATTATAGCCGTACGCCGCCAAACTTTCCCGAGAGCGGCCTGTTTACCGGAGTTTAGCCTGGCGCATCGGACACAGTCCGGTGCACCACCGGACAGTCCGGTGTGCCAGACTGAGCTGAGTTTGGCTGCACCGAGCCAACTCCAATGCAATTCTTTTCTTCTTTTCTTTTCTCTGTTTCTAGCACTTAGACAAAATATGTTAGTACTCAAAACAATGTACTAAGTCTAGAAACGTACCTTGTTACATGATTTGTACTCTTTTGCTTGTTTGGCACATAATATCTCACTCACTATGTGTTGGACACTTAATCACCAAAACATTATAGAAATGACCCAAGGGCACATTTCCCTTTCAATCTCCCCCTTTTTGGTGATTTATGCCAACACATCAAAAAGCAATACAAAACATGCAACATCGATTCAAATTGAAGACCAAATTGTTTTTTACTCTAATTTGGCATATTTGGATCATTCTTTGCCACCACTTGGTTTGTTTTTGCAAATCAAGTTCATTTTACTATCTCTAAGTCAAACACACTTGATTAGGCACAAAGAGAGATATTCTAATGGAAAAGTTGATCAAGTGCCAAAAACTCCCCCTTTTTCCCATAATCATAAATTCTCCCCCACAAGAGACCAAATTTTGCAATAAGAGTATTTTGGACAAATCAAAAATTCTAACTCTACTATTTTCAAAATTCTCAAGTGGTAGCTGATCCATTTGCTTTGGCCTTAATTTCTCCCCCTTTGGCATTAAGCACCAAAACGGGATCATTTTTGGTCGTTTAACCCCATTGCCTCACCAAAAATTGTCAATTAAGAGCAAAAAGGCAATAAGAGCATAGATATGAACTTGGAGTTAATTATTCTAATACCGGAGTGCAGTGGAAGTCTTTGCATGGTCCAAGTTCACCTTTCCCTTTCAATGCACCTTTGAGACTATATCAAGAACACTCAAACACAGAGGTTAGTCTCAAAAGGTCAAGTTGTAGCACTTCTCCCCCTAAATATGTGCATCATTCACACATGGACTTGTGAGGTCCGGGGATCCCTTGCACAACTTGAGCACCATAAATAAGCAACAAATTACATAAATGCATAAAATAACATGATCAAAGGCATAAAACACATGTATGCTATAGATCAATCCAAGTTACACGAATCTAAGACATTTAGCTCACTACGCAGCCTGCAAACGGTTTTCTCATCTAGTGGCTTAGTAAAGATATCGACTAGCTGGTTCTCAGTGCTAATATTGAACACCTCGATATCCCCCTTTTGCTGGTGGTCTCTCAGAAAGTGATGCCGGATGTCTATGTGCTTAGTGCGGCTGTGTTTAACAGGATTATCCGTCATGCAGATTGCACTCTCATTGTCACATAGGAGTGGGACTTTGCTTAGATTGTAGCCAAAGTCCCGGAGGGTTTGCCTCATCCAAAGTAGTTGCGCGCAACACTGTCCTACGGCAACATACTCGGCCTCAGCGGTGGATAGGGCAACGGATGTTTGTTTCTTTGAACTCTAAGACACCAGGGACTTTCCTAGGAATTGGCATGTCCCTGATGTACTCTTCCTATCAACCTTGCATCCAACATAATCAGAGTCTGAATATCCAATTAAGTCAAAGGTCGACCCCTTTGGATACCAGATCCTGAAGTAAGGCGTAGCAACTAAATATCTAAGAATCCGCTTAACGGCCACAAGGTGACATTCCCTTGGGTCGGATTGAAATCTAGCACACATGCATACGCTAAGCATAATATCCGGTCTACTAGCACATAAATAAAGTAATGACCCTATCATAGACCGGTATGCCTTTTGATCAACGGACTTACCTCCTTTGTTGAGATCAACATGTCCATCGAATCCCATTGGTGTCTTTGCGGGCTTGGCGTCCTTCATCCCAAACCGTTTGAGAAGATCTTGAGTGTACTTCGTTTGGGAGATGAAGGTGCCATCCTTGAGTTGCTTCACTTGGAACCCAAGGAAGTAGTTCAACTCGCCCATCATCGACATCTCAAATTTTTGAGTCATCACCCTGCTAAACTCCTCACAAGACTTTTGATTAGTAGAACCAAATATTATGTCATTGACATAAATTTGGCACACAAAAAGGTCACCGTCACAAGTCTTAGTGAAAAGAGTGGGATCGGCTTTCCCAACCTTAAAGCATTCGCAATTAAGAAATCTCTAAGGCATTCATACCATGCTCTTGGGGTTTGCTTAAGTCCATAGAGCGCCTTAGAGAGCTTAAAAACGTGGTCGGGATACCTGTCATCCTCAAAGCCAGGGGGTTGCTCCACGTACACCTCCTCCTTAATTGGCCCGTCGAGGAAAGCGCTCTTCACGTCCATTTGAAACAACCTGAAAGAATGGTGAGCGACATAGGCTAATAGAATGCGAATAGACTCTAGCTTAGCCACAAGAGAAAAGTCTCCTCGAAATCCAAACCTGCGACTTGGGCATAACCTTTTGCCACAAGTCAAGCCTTGTTTCTTGTCACCACCCCGTGCTCGTCTTGCTTGTTGCGGAACACCCACTTGGTTCCCACAACATTTTGCTTTGGACGTGGCATCAGGCTCCAAACTTCATTCCTCTTGAAGTTGTTGAGCTCTTCCTGCATGGCCAACACCCAGTTCGGATCTTGCAAGGCCTCCTCTACCCTAAAAGGCTCAATAGAAGAGACAAATGAGTAATGCTCACAAAAGTTAGCTAATCTTGAGCGAGTAGTTACTCCCTTGCTTATGTCACCCAGAATCTGGTCAACGGGGTGATTCCTTTAAATCGTCACTCGGACTTGAGTTGGAGGGGCTAGTGGTGCTTCTTCCTCCATTACTTGTTCTTCTTGTGCCCCCCTTGATCACACGCCTCTTCTTGAGGAACCTATCCATCATCTTGAGTTGGGGGATTCACCGTTGTCGAGGAAGAAGGTTGATCTTGCTCTTGATGTTCCTGTGGTCGCACATCACCTATCGCCATCGTGCGTATTGCGGCCGTTAGAACATCATCTTCATCTACATCATCGAGATCAACTTGCTCTCTTGGAGAGCCATTAGTCTCATCAAATACAACGTCGCTAGAGACTTCAACCAAACCCGATGATTTGTTGAAGACTCTATACGCCCTTGTATTTGAGTCATACCCTAGTAAAAACCCTTCTGCAACTTTGGGAGCAAATTTAGAATGTCTACCTTTCTTCACCAAAATGTAGCATTTGCTCCCAAATACATGAAAGTAAGAAACATTGGGTTTGTTACCGGTAAGGAGTTCATAGGAGGTCTTCTCGAGGAGGCGATGTAGGTAGAGCCGGTTTATGGCATGGCAAGCTGTGTTCACAGCTTCCAACCAAAACCGCTCGGGCGTCTTGAACTCTCCAAGCATCATCCTCGCCATGTCGATGAGCGTCCTGTTCTTCCTCTCTACCACACCATTTTGCTATGGTGTGTAGGGGGCGGAGAACTCGTGCTTGACGCCTTCTTCCTGAAGATACTCCTCCACTTGCAGATTCTTGAACTCAGACCCGTTGTCGCTTCTTATCTTTTTCACCTTGAGCTCAAATTCATTTTGAGCCCGCCTTAGAAAGCGCTTGAGGGTCCCTTGGGTTTCTGATTTATCCTGCAAAAAGAACACCCAAGTGAAGCGGGAAAAATCATCAACAATAACAAGACCATACTTACTTCCCCCGATGCTAAGGTAGGCAACGGGTCCAAAGAGGTCCATATGTAGTAGCTCCAGTGGTCTTGATGTTGTCATCACATTTTTGTTGTGATGAGTGCTCCCCACTTGTTTCCCTGCCTAACAAGCTGCACAAGGTCTGTCTTTCTCGAAGCAGACATTGGTTAGTCCTAACACATGTTCTCCCTTTAGAAGTTTATGAAGGTTCTTCATCCCAACATGTGCTAGACGGCGATGCCACAGCCAGCCCATGCTAGTCTTAGCTATTAAGCATGCATCTAGATCGGCCTCCTCTTTCGAAAAATCAACTAAGTAGAGTTTGTCGTCTAATACACCCTTAAATGCTAATGAACCATCACTCCTTCTAAAGACAGAAACATCGACATTTGTAAACAAATAATTGTAGCCCATGTGGCACAATTGACTTACAGACAGGAGATTATAACCAAGCGACTCTACTAGAAATATGTTTGAAATGGAGTGCTCGCTGGTGATGGCTATCTTGCCCAAGCCTTTGACCTTGCCTTGGTTCCCATCTCCAAAGATTATCGTATCCTAGGAATCCTTGTTCTTGACGTAGGAGGTGAACATCTTCTTCTCCCCCGTCATGTGGTTTGTGCATCCGCTGTCGATAATCCAGCTTGAGCCCCCGGATGCATAAACCTGTAAGGCAATTTACACTTGGGTTTTAGGTACCCAACTCTTGTTGGGTCCTATAAGGTTAGTCACAATAGCCTTTGGGACCCAAATACAAGTCTTGTCTCCCTTGCATTTGGATCTCAACTTTCTAGCAACAACTTTATCATTCTTACATAAGAGCGCAAATGAAGTGTTGCAAGCATGGTAAATGGTAGATGGCTTATTACATACTCTCCTAGGCACATGATGCACAATATTACTTTTCCTAGGCCTACCATGCATAAAAGTAGAGCTAGAGGCAATCATAGCATGTGAATTAAAAGCATCATGATCATAACTCCTATAGTGAGCATTTGTAGAAAATTTTCTATCATAATAAATGAAAGCATGATTCCTTTGAGCACTATTAGCCATAGGGGCCTTTCCTTTCTCCTTGTTGGGAATGGGAGCCCTTTGGCTTGTTAAGTTCTTGGTTTCCTTTCGAAAGCCAAGTCCACCCTTAATTGAGGGGTGTCTACCAACGGTGTAGGCATCCCTAGCAAATTTTAACTTATCAAAATCAACCTTGCAAGTCTTAAGTTGAGCATTAAGGCTTGCCACCTCATCATTTAATTGGGTAATAGACACAAGATGTTTATTACAAGCATCAATATCAAAATCCTTGCATCTATTGCAAATTACAACATGTTCTACACATGAACTAGATTTATTAGCTACCTCTAGCTTAGCATTTAAATCATCATTCAAAATCAATAAACTAGATATAGATTCATGACAGACAAACAATTCAGAGGATAACATTTCATTTCTCTTAATTTCTAGAGCAAGGGATTTTTGAACACTAACAAATTTATCATGCTCTTCATACAAAATATCCTCTTGCTTCTCTAACAATCTATCTTTTTCATTTAAAGCATCAATTAACTCATTGATTTTATCTACTTTAGTTCTATCTAAACCCTTAAATAAATCAGTATAATCTACTTCATCATCACTAGAATCATCATCGCTAGAAGTAGTGTATTTAGGGGTGTCACGAACACTTACCTTCTTCTCCTTGGCCATGAGGCAAGTGTGTCGTTCGTTGGGGAAGAGAGAGGACTTGTTGAAGGCTGAGGCAGCGAGTCCTTCATCATCGGAGTCAGAAGAGGAGCAGTACGAGTCCCATTCCTTTTCAAGGTGTGCCTTGCCCTTTGCCTTCCTGTAGCTCTTTTTCTTCTCCTTCTTCCTGCTCTTTTCTTGTTCCTGATCACTAGCATTATCGGGACAATTTGCTATAAAGTGACCAGTCTTATCGCATTTGAAGTAGGAGCGCTTTCCCCTTGTTTTGTTCTTGTTGGGGTACTCCTTGTGTCCTTTAAGAGCGGTCTTGAAGCGCTTGATGATAAGCGCCATCTCATCCTCGTTGAGGCCAGCAGCCTCCACTTGTGCCACCCTGCTTGGAAGCGCCTCCTTGCTTCTAGTAGCCTTAAGAGCCACAGGTTGAGGCTCGTAGACGGGTAGTGGACCGTTTAGTGCATCGTCCACATATCGAGCCTCCTTCACCATCATGCGCCCGCTCACAAACTTCCCAAGAATCTCCTCAGGTGTCATCTTGGTGTACCTGGGATTCTCACGAATAAGGTTGACAAGATGGGGGTCAATTACGGTAAATGACCTTAGCATTAGTCGGACGACGTCGTGGTCCGTCCATCTTGTGCTTCCATAGCTCCTAATCTTGTTGATCAGGGTCTTGAGCCCGTTGTATGTTTGAGTTGGCTCCTCTCCCCTGATCATGGCAAACCTTCCTAGCTCGCCTTCCACCAACTCCATTTTGGTGATCATGGTGGCGTCATTCCCCTCATGAGATATCTTGAGGGTGTCCCATATTTGCTTGGCATTGTCCAAGCCGCTCATCTTGTTGTATTCATCCCTGCACAAAGATGCTAACAAAATAGTGGTAGCTTGTGCATTCTTATGAATTTGTTCATTAATAAACACATGGTTATCGGTACTGTCGAAATGCATTCCATTTTCAACTATTTCCCAAATACTAGGATGGAGAGAAAATAAGTGACTGCGCATTTTGTGACTCCAAAAAGCGTAGTCCTCTCCATCAAAGTGTGGAGGTTTACCAAGAGGAATTGAAAGCAAATGAGCATTAGAATTGAAAGGAATACGAGAATAATCAAATAAAAAGTTTTGATTAACCGGTTTCTTCTTAGACAAGTCGTCGTCGTTGTCGTCTCTTGGTGAAGAAGAGGAGGCGTCGCTGTCGTAGTAAATGATCTTCTTGATCCGCCTCTTCTTTTTCCCGTCCCTCTTCTTGTGACTTGATCTTGAGTCAGTGGGCTTGTCGTCCCTTGGCTCGTTGAAGAGGGACTCCTTCTCCTTATCGTTGACCACCATCCCCTTTCCCTTAGGATCCATCTCTTCGGGTGATTAGTCCCTTACGTGAAGAGAACGGCTCCGATACCAATTGAGAGCACCTAGAGGGGGGTGAATAGGTGATCCTGTAAAATTCAACTCTAAATAGCCACAAAACTTGGTTTTAGAAATGTTAGTGCGACTAAGTAGTTGTGAAGCGAGTTCTTGTGGGCAAAACAATCACAAAGAGATCAACACAAGAGACACGTGATTTTATCCCGTGGTTCAGCCAATTAACACTTGCCTACTTCCACGTTGTGGCGTCCCAATGGACGAGGGTTGCACTCAACCCCTTTCAAGTGATCCAATGATCAACTTGAATACCACGGCTTTTCTTTCTTATCTCTTTTTCCCGTTTGCGAGGAATCTCCACAAGTTGGAGTCTCTCGCCCTTACAACAAAGATCACAATGAAAGCACAAGAGTAAGGTTGGGGAGAAACAGACACAAATCTGCAGCACACACACGCACACAAGCCAAGACTTGAGCTCAAAATGAAGCACAACGAGTTCACAACTAGAACGAAGCTCAAATCACTAACACAATCGATCAAGTGCGCGGAGACAGAGTGTGGGAGACTTAGAATTCTTAGTGAATGCTTGGGTGACTCCTCCCCGCCTAGGGTCCCTTTTATAGCCCCAAGGCAGCTAGGAGCCATTGGAGACCAACAAGGAAGGCTAAGATTGCCTTCTATCGGGTGGCGCACCGGACAGTCCGGTGCGCCACCGGACAGTCACTGTAGACAGTCCGGTGCGGATCTACTTCCTATTTTGGCGCAATCGATTGTTGTAGATTCTTGGCAGTGTCCGGTGCACACCGGATAGTCCAGTGCCCCCTGCTGACCGTTGTGGCGGGCCACGCGTCGCCCGCGTATTGCGCGGCCGACCGTTGCGCTGGAGACCGTTGGCTCACCGAACAGTCCGGTGCACCACCGGATAGTCCGGTGAATTATAGCCGTATGCCGCCAAACTTTCCCGAGAGCGGCATGTTCACCGGAGTTCAGCTTGGCGCACCGGACACTGTCCGGTGCACCACCGGACAGTCCGGTGTGCCAGACTGAGCTGAGTTTGGCTCCATCGAGCCAACTCCAATGCAATTCTTTTCTTCTTTTCTTTTCACTATTTCTAGCACTTAGACAAAATATGTTAGTACTCAAAATAATGTACTAAGTCTAGAAGCGTACCTTGTTACATGATTTGTACTCTTTTGCTTGTTTGGCACATAATATCTCACTCACTATGTGCTGGACACTTAATCACCAAAACATTATAGAAATGACCCAAGGGCACATTTCCCTTTCAGGCTCGAAGGTGGATTTGAGACGATTGGGTTATACTAGTTCAGGCCGGAGCCCTAGTCCAGTGCAATGCCGATAGTAGTATTGCTTGGAGCGTGTTACGGTTTGGTGCTTATGTGAAGCTGAGGGAACTCTTTGGATGGGGGTTGTCTTGTCCTTTTATATCTCAAGGGTAGACGTTACAATGAAAACTTGTATTCTACTGGGGTGGAGTTCGGCCTCCTGCTTCTGAGCCTCGTAGCCCCTATGGTGTCGTCTGCTGGGTTGTGCTTCTGGGCCTCGTTGCCCCTATGGGGTTGTCCACTGTGTCGTGCGTCGCCATATCTCAGGTCTAGCGTTGCGTCTCGTCTGCCTTCCAATGGGTTCCTCTTGCTACTTCGATTTAGACATGGCGGTGCTTGGTGGGTCCTGTCGAGGCAGCTCAAGGTGTGGTTTAGGGATGTCTTCGTACAACTTCATCTTCATCATTCGCTTTGTGTTACCTTTCATCATGTGTAGGCATATTCCTGGTACGGCGTATTGCCCTGTCCCTTCCGCCGTATGGGTCACTGTAGAGACCCCGATGTTGAAGTCCCTACGACTGGGGATGTGAGGTCCCACTGCTCAGCGAGGATACATATCTGGCTCCGTGCTTGATAGGGACCCTTTAGAACGGTTTTTGCGGTCTAGGCATGGCTCGGTGATGTCCCATCGTGCCAACGTGGCTCGATAGTACTAGGTCAGCTCTTCCTTTCAGTAGAGGTGTTCGCCTGAGAGTGACCTGAGAGATAATGTTATTGGTTTAAAAATAATTTTAACAATGGGCGAATTAGGTTGATGCTACATATTTTGGAGCATTGGTTGCCTAAATAAATGATTAACATGTGAAACAGATAAACTTGGCATATCAAGCTGGAGTTTTAACTGAACATTTACCCCAAATTATAAACTCAGATTTGAATTCAACTTGGATTTGAAATTAAGAACTACAAGGAGGAAAACAGGAAATAGAAAAGGGATAAGAAAAATAGAACCGTGTTGGGCCAATTCCTCACCACCGGCCCATTTCTCTCCCCCCTTTTTCATCCACGGCGCGGGCTAAAATTCCTGAGCGCAGCCCATTCCATTTTCCCTTTTCTTTTTCTTTGGGTGACGCTTACATGTGGCCCCTGCGTTGACAACTTCCTCTTCCTCCCCTGCTTTTTCGGTAACAGACTCGGCGCCGCAGTTTGGTCGTGTGCCGCCATGGTCCTCGCAAATCCGGACCGAGACTCCTGGGAATAAATCACCCAGTCACGACCCTTCCTCATCCCATAACCTGATTAGGATGTCGACGTTGGGAAACTGCAGGCTAGAAACCCGTGAGCGGAGCTGACCAGGAAGGAGAGAGAGAGGGCAGCCACGACCTTGCCGCCGCCGTGCGGTTCACCTCAACCTCTGTCGCTTGGGCTTCGATGGGTGATCGCGGAGAATCACTGGTGTCCGGGGATCGTGTGGGCATGGCGGGCCACTCGTATGACCGCCCGAGAGGGGCGAATGGAGCTAAGGATGGCGCCGCCGCAGGGGGAAAACCACTATACCTGGCGTTGGGCGATCGGAATCGACCGGGGACAATCGCTGGTCCTCTCTGATGCTCGTCGCGGCTTCTCCTGGGCGGAATCACGCTCTGGACCACCGGAATGCCTCGCCGGAGTGGGAACTCCGCCATGCTGTCGCGCGTACCGTGGGCAGTAGTCGTCGCGGCACCAACCGATGGTGAGTCTTCAATCGTCGCATTTGCCTCGGCCTCCTCTGCGCACAGAACAGATTCAGGGTGGTTTATGGCTCTGGGTGGTGGCTCGGCTGACTCCGGCGGGTCCTCCACCGCAGAGATAAGAGCGCCACCATACTACTGTTGAAGGGTCGATGACGAGCCCAGGGCCGTCGATCTCGCGATGGACGAATAGGATTAATTCCGGGGTGGTAGCACTGTATACCGTTGATCCTGGGTCGATGGCTGCGATTAGGTGGAGGATACCCCTTTCGCGATATTGAATCGGGACCGCTGATCCATGATCCGGTGGCTGAGGTCGGTTATGGGTTATGATGTGATCTGGTGCGTCCATCTCGGATCGGGTGGATGTGATCACATACCGTTTCATTAAAACCTAGATCTAATCTCGTGTGTCCAATTTGGATCGTGCGGCTCAGATGAGCCTATACCCCTTCAGCCGAGTATGTTTGCAAAAGAAACCCCAGACTCCTTTATAATCAACTCGCTGTCCTAGCACTGGTATTCTGAGTCTTAGGAGTTATTGCGCAGAAGACCCTAGGCTTCTGGAAAATAGTGTCCCCAGTCTAGAGAATTATAAATTCCAGAAAAAGGAATTTAGAAATTGATTTTGGGTTTAAAATAATGGCAGAAACTCATTTTATTCATAGAAAATTCATACTAACTCCTTTTTAGTCCATTCCAGTTTCTACAATTTTGTAATATTATGGTTTATCCAATAGTGCCACTGATTTGACATGAAAGCCACTTTAAAATCTATTTCCTAATTTAATCTTGTACAAAACACATAAAATCATTAGAAATCCATAACTTCTTCGTTTGAATTCCGATTTGGTCCGTTCAAGTTGCGTTAGTCTTGTATAAGTATTTACTACGCAGTAACAACATTGATTATACCATGTCTCATACTTTTATAATTAGATATTTATTTATCCTATGTTCATTGGATTAAGATATGTTTATTGGATTAACTTCTGATCTTATGGTTATAATTTGACTAGATGATCTATAATCAAGTAATGACCTAGATTAAAGTTGAGTTAATTATTTATAAGATATTATCTCATATGATGTGCACTGATCAGTTTATAATAGATAAATCACATAGGTCTCCCATAAATCATAACTCATTAACCATAACTTCGATTTTAGTGGTTCTCGTTCCCACGATCTCGTAGCTTCGCGTAGATTATTATTATTCGGTTTATCCTTATGTTTGGTGTGATGTTAATTTTATCTATAACATGTCTGTTTGTATTGCTATGACTAGCGCGATGTTACAAGGATCTGAAGAATCACCCTGGTAGCTGGAATCTCAAGTGCCAAGCAAGTTGTGCCCTTGATTCACTTTTGTTGCCCAATAACATTCTTTATTATCACTATTATGCATAGGTTTAATTTTGATGGGACCCAATAGGTCACCCTAGTCTGTTTATCCTGTTTACCATGTTTACCTCTAATTCACTTGGGTAGTTATGCTATTGCAATATGTGGTTTCGGGTTAATATTTCATTATATCCATGTTCCAATTATTCTGTTATTTTATTTATGTTCATGATAAGATCATTATGTTAATTGGAACATGGAGCGACCACCCGGGAAAACAGTGCTACCACAAGGGTTTAATGGGACGCCCTTGGCTGATTAACTAGGAAAGCTAGTGGATGACTACCTTACCCGAAAGGGGCAAGGGCAGTAGGGGAGTGGTCAGTGTAGGGAGGTCCTTGGGTTGATTTTGCTGCGATGGCGGTCAGGCGAGGGATTCCTGCACTGGAGCTTCCTATAAACTGTACCGGGTTTTCTGAAGCTAGTGGAACTTTGTAAAGGCCTCGTAGTGTTACCCTGCCTCGCCTCCTCGGTAGAGGTGTATGAGATTCATGACCCCTTGGCAGATGGGTAACATGACTTGTGGGTAAAGATGCGCAACCTCTGCAGAGTGTAAAACTGGTATACTAGCCGTGCTCACGGTCATGAGCGGCTCGGACCCTCACATGATTAATTTATGGAACCTAAATTCAATTTGTCATATGCATTTGCATGGGATTATTTATTAATTTTGTTGTATTATTTATTATCGTTTGGTATTTACTTACATCTAGTAATTGCTAATAAAAGTTTGGCCAGCATTAAAAGCAATGCTCAGCTTTAACCATTTTCTTTGATAAGCCTTACATTTCATGAGCTCCCACCTTTGGTGAGTTCATGCCACATTATTCCCCACAACTTGTTGAGCGATGAACATGTGTGAGCTCACCCTTGCTGTCTCACACCCCCACAAGAGAAGAATAGGTGGATCAAGAGGAGCCGCTTAATGAGGAGTTCGATTCAATCTAGGTGGCGTCTCCCAGTTGACTTTCTGGCACCAAGGATAGATTTTAGATCCTGTTATATTTATCTTTTATTTTTGTAAGTCTTCCGTATGTAATAAGTACTCTGATTATTGTGACATTTATCTCTATACACTCTGTTATTATATATGTTGTCTTCTTTGGCGCATGTATGAGATGCACCCGGCTTTGTCCCTTAAAGCCTGGGGTGTTACAGAAGTGGTATCAGAGGAATGTTGACTGTAGGACGAAACCTAGATAGAAATGGACAACTCTTCCTTACTTACCTTTGATACTCTGATTCTTCCTATACTTATCTTGATCCTATTTGACCTTCTACTGTTCTAGTCTGATTAACCTTACATCTGCTACTCTGATCCTTTCTAAAATCTTTTCTCATCTATTTCTGCTTGACTCTGATCATTCTTACCTTTTCTTTTAAAGACAAATGTGGATTTCACAATTTGAAATCCTGTGCCTAAAGTGACCTTTAGGAATAGGAGACCTATTCTTAGGAATAAAAATAAAACTATTTTTATAGGTATCTATACGCTTGAGTGTTTGTTCTTATGATACCTGTCTGATTTGGATCTTTGATTATGTGTGATGAGTCGTGGAGTAATGTCCACAAGTACATCTACATATACGTATAGGCATAAATATAAATAAACAAAAAAATCATAAGATGACTATACAGACTTAGAATGTTCCCATTAAAATATATCTAACTTCATAAGATCCATCTTATCTTAAAAGATTTTCTCTTACCTTAAAAGATTATTTCTTATCTTAATAGATCCATCTTATCTTGAAAGGTTCTCTCTTATCTTAATAGATCTAACTAATCTCAAAAGATTCTATCCTATTCTCAGAAATTCATCTTGTTCTAATAAGGATACTTATCCCCACCACTTTGCTTATCTCATAATTGTGTAACAAACATGATCTATTCCAAAATAAATTATGTAGATCTATTCTGATTGCACCAATTTAATTCTGATCCCATCTAATTTGATCAGATCTAATCTAATGGACAAACATGTTAGATAATGCGGGTAAAATAAGATTGGACCCTATTCTTATAAATATGTTTTAATCCAAGTTGGACTAAGATTCCAATTTAGACTAGACCACATACAACAACCTGACCATATGCAACTACCTTAACCACCCGATGGTTGCATAACCCCTCTGTTTTAACCTAACAGAGATTCTAATCTACCTACACCATATGGTCCATACTATCTCAAAAGATTCTAACATATATCAATAATATATTCTACTCTGGTAGATCTATCTAACTTCAAATCCAGTTCTATCCAATCTAACTTATACCCTACCTCATCTGAAGATCTGTTTCTACTAAATCAGGCCCAAGGAGAAGGTTAACCTTGAAAATGAAGGATACAAGTAAAAAAAATCTTCGGATGAATCAAGATCCACCATCCGGAATAAAAGTCTCCAGTACTTAACTTCCTTTTACCCCAAATCTTCTCTACACTCACCTAATAGCTAAAATCTGATGTACCCTTGCTTCTACACCACACCTGTTAAAGGCAAAAAAAATCAAGTGTATAAAAAATACTAGAAGTTCATAAAGATAAAGTCGGTGGGATATGCTCAACTAAATGATATTCTTAAATAGGATTATAGAATCTAAGATGATCTAATCTAATGTGGTCTACTTAAACAGATCAGTGATATTGGTAGAAGAGATTAGACACTTCTAGCCAAGTGTTAATTTAGCATATAAGATCAACTCAACCATGAGCAAAAGAGTTAACCCAACCCATAGAGTCATCATGAATGGCATAATCTGTCTGTCCCCACCAAATGTCAAACAAGTTTTTGACCTATGCCATATAGTTTAACTTATCTTGACAAATTCTATTTTAAACTTGGATATTCACCTTATACAACTAGTTACCCCAAGCTGAATATAAAACAACAGATTAAACCCTGCCAAAGAATCTTCAGTTCATAATCAATTGCTAGCCTATTCGTTTTGCCTTGCAAAACTGTTTTTACCATATGTCTCTAACTTCGATGGTCAATACCAGGAGGAAAGATTATCAGGCAACAACAAACAGATCCTCCGAATCCTCCACCTGTTGAAATCGATCAAGTGGTTGCCGCCCAAAGGCTGGTAATACAACAATTGATAGACACGGTGATCGAAATGCAAAAATCAAATAAGACAAGAACGCGAGGAAATACGTCAGGTCCGTCTGGAGATACGTCAAGAAATAAGGCAATCACGGTTGGAAAGACAACGACAACAACAACCACCTCCACCACCACCCGCTACACCAAGCTACATAAATATATATATAAATTACTATTATTTGTAAGATCTAAATGTTACTTTAGTTAGAAAATGGTATGATACTATTTTAGGAGGAATAATAAGGTCTAATTAACCCATGTGTTGCTAACCAATCGTGCATCATGCTGAGATTTTGTTTGTGCATATGTGTTGAGACAATATGAGTATACACCCTTCCTTACAAATCTCGAGGACGAGATTTCTGTTAAGGGGGTAGGATTTGTAAAGCCCAAAATTTGTGTAAGAAAAAAAATAATAAATAAATAAAGTAAAAGAAACTAAATGAAAAGTGGAAAGATCTTCAAATGAATTAGATTATTATTATTTTTTTAGGTTGAGTGACATTCTTATGGAGGGTATGTAAAATCACCTCTTAACGAATGTTACACTTTAGAAATTACTTTCCTAAAATAAATCTTTTCTTATTTGTGGCTTGTATGTAGAGAGAGATAATGTTATTGGTTTAAAAATAATTTTAACAATGGGCGAATTAGGTTGATGCTACATATTTTGGAGCATTGGTTGCCTAAATAAATGATTAACATGTGAAACAGATAAACTTGGCATATCAAGCTGGTGTTTTAATTGAACATTTACCCCAAATTATAAACTCAGATTTGAATTCAACTTGGATTTGAAATTAAGAACTACAAGGAGGAAAACAGGAAATAGAATAGGGATAAGAAAATAGAACCATGTTGGGCCAATTCCTCACCACCGGCCCATTTCTCTCCCCCCCTTTTTCATCCACGGCACGGGCCAAAATTCCTGAGCGCAGCCCATTCCATTTTCCCTTTTCTTTTTCTTTGGGTGACGCTTACATGTGGCCCCCGCGTTGACAGCTTCCTCTTCCTCCCCTGCTTTTTGGGTAACAGACTCGGCGTCGCAGTTTGGTCGCGTGCCGCCATGATCCTCGCAAATCCGGACCGAGACTCCTGGGAATAAATCACCCAGTCGCGACCCTTCCCCATCCCATAACCTGATTAGGATGTCGATGTTGGGAAACTGCAGGCTAGAAACCCGTGAGTGGAGCTGACCGGGAAGGAGAGAGAGAGAGGGCAGCCACGACCTTGCCACTGTCGTGCGATTCGCCTCGACCTCTGCCGCTTGGGCTTCGATGGGTGATCGCGGAGAATCACTGGTGTCCGGGGATCGTGTGGGCATGGCGGGCCACTCGTATGACCGCCTGAGAGGGGCGAATGGAGCTAAGGATGGCGTCGCCGCAGGGGGAAAACCACTATACCTGGCGTTGGGCGATCGGAATCGACCGGGGACAATCGTTGATCCTCTCTGATGCTCATCGCGGCTTCTCCTGGGCGGAATCACGCTCTGGACCACCGGAATGCCTCGCCGGAGTGGGAACTCCGCCATGCTGTCGCGCGTACTGTGGGCAGTAGTCGTCGCGGCACCAACCGATGGTGAGTCTTCAATCGTCGCATTTGCCTCGGCCTCCTCTGCGCGTAGAACAGATTCAGGGTGGTTTATGGCTCTGGGGTGGCGACTCGGCTGACTCCGGCGGGTCCTCCACCGTGGAGATAGGAGCGCCACCGTACTACTATTGAAGGGTCGATGACGAGCCCAGGGCCGTCGATCTCGAGATGGACGAATAGGATTAGTTCCGGGGTGGTAGCACCGTATACCGTTGAACCTGGGTCGACGGCTGCGATTAGATGGAGGATACCCCTTTCGCGATATTGAATCGGGACCGCTGATCCATGATCCGGTGGCTGAGGTCGGTTATGGGTTATGATGTGATCTGGTGCGTCCATCTCGGATCGGGTGGCTGTGATCACATACCATTTCATTAAAACCTAGATCTAATCTCGTGTGTCCAATTTGGATCGTGCGGCTCAGATGAGCCTATACCCCTTCAGCCGAGTATGTTTGCAAAAGAAACCCCCGACTCCTTTATAATCAACTCGCCGTCCTAGCACTGGTATTCTGAGTCTTAGGAGTTATTGCGCAGAAGACCCTAGGCTTCTGGAAAATAGTGTCCCCAGTCCAGAGAATTATAAATTCCAGAAAAAGGAATTTAGAAATTGATTTTGGGTTTAAAATAATGGCAGAAACTCATTTTATTCATAGAAAATTCATACTAACTCCTTTTTAGTCCATTCCAGTTTTTACAATTTTGTAATATTATGGTTTATCCAATAGTGCCACTGATTTGACATGAAAGCCACTTTAAAATCTATTTCCTAATTTAATCTTGTACAAAACACATAAAATCATTAGAAATTCATAACTTCTTCGTTTGAATTCCGATTTGGTCCGTTCAAGGTGCGTTAGTCTTGTATAAGTATTTACTACGCAGTAACAACATTGATTATACCATGTCTCATACTTTTATAATTAGATATTTATTTATCCTATGTTAATTGGATTAATATATGTTTATTGAATTAACTTCTGATCTTATGGTTATAATTTGACTAGATGATCTATAATCAAGTAATGACCTAGATTAAAGTTGAGTTAATTATTTATAAGATATTATCTCATATGATGTGCACTGATCAGTTTATAATAGATAAATCACATAGGTCTCCCATAAATCATAACTCATTAACCATAACTCTGATTTTAGTGGTTCTCGTTCCCACGATCTCGTAGCTTCGCGTAGATTGTTATTATTCGGTTTATCCTTATGTTTGGTGTGATGTTAATTTTATCTATACCATGTCTGTTTGTATTGCTACGACTAGCGCAATGTTACAAGGATCTGAAGAATCACCCTGGTAACTGGAATCTCAAGTGTCAGGCAAGTTATGCCCTTGATTCACTTTTGTTACCCAATAACATTCTTTATTATCACTATTATGCATAGGTTTAATTTTGATGGGACCCAATAGGTCACCCTAGTCTGTTTATCCTGTTTACCATGTTTACCTCTGATTCACTTGGGTAGTTATGCTATTGCATTATGTGGTTTCGGGTTAATATTTCATTATATCCATGTTCCAATTATTCTGTTATTTTATTTATGTTCATGATAAGATCATTATGTTAATTGGAACATGGAGCGACCACCCGGGAAAACAGTGCTACCACAAGGGTTTAATGGGACGCCCTTGGCTGATTAACTAGGAAAGCTAGTGGATGACTACCTTACCCGAAAGGGGCAAGGGCAGTAGGGGAGTGGTCAGTGTAGGGAGGTCCTTGGGTTGATTTTGCTGCGATGGCGGTCAGGCGAGGGATTCCTGCACTGGAGCTTCCTATAAACTGTAGCGGGTTTTCTGAAGCTAGTGGAACTTTGTAAAGGCCTCGTAGTGTTACCCTGCCTCGCCTCCTCGGTAGAGGTGTATGAGATTCATGACCCCTTGGCAGATGGGTAACATGACTTGTGGGTAAAGATGCGCAACCTCTGCAGAGTGTAAAACTGGTATACTAGCCGTGCTCACGGTCATGAGCGGCTCGGACCCTCACATGATTAATTTATGGAACCTAAATTCAATTTGTCATATGCATTTGCATGGGATTATTTATTAATTTTGTTGTATTATTTATTATCGTTTGGTATTTACTTACATCTAGTAATTGCTAATAAAAGTTTGGCCAGCATTAAAAGCAATGCTCAGCTTTAACCATTTTCTTTGATAAGCCTTACATTTCATGAGCTCCCACCTTTGGTGAGTTCATGCCACATTATTCCCCACAACTTGTTGAGCGATGAACATGTGTGAGCTCACCCTTGCTGTCTCACACCCCCACAGGAGAAGAATAGGTGGTTCAAGAGGAGCCGCTTAATGAGGAGTTCGATTCAATCTAGGTGGCGTCTCCCAGTTGACTTTCTGGCACCAAGGATAGATTTTAGATCCTGTTATATTTATCTTTTATTTTTGTAAGTCTTCCGTATGTAATAAGTACTCTGATTATTGTGACATTTATCTCTATACACTCTGTTATTATATATGTTGTCTTCTTTGGCGCATGTATGAGATGCACCCGGCTTTGTCCCTTAAAGCCTGGGGTGTTACAAGGCCTATCTCGCTGGGTTGCTCGGCGGACAGGTTGATCGGTAAGCCCGCCTTGCTGGGTTGCTCGACAGTATTTGTTCGGTGGGCGGGCCATCACCGGGTGGCCTTTTAGACCTTCACGTCGAGCTTCTTGGTAGGTGGGTCGGCTGGTTAGTGGGTCGTCTTTTGGAGGCCTTTTGGGCATTCTTTGGGTACCCAGTTCTCAGGTACCCAATAAGTAGTTATAGAATTTTGTAGTTGGCAATATTTTGAATGTAAAACTACTTCAGAATTAGAAAAAAAAATCGAATTTTCAAAACGGTCTCGAATGAAAAAGCCACCAAAATGAAAGTTATAGGTCTTAAAAAGTTATGAAACTTTGTAGTTGACAACTTTTGTTTGGAATCATCTTGTCATGCAAAACTATGTTTGAATTTTAAAATTCAAAATTTCCAAATGATCTCGGATGAAAACCATCAAAATAAAAGTTGTAGGTGTTGAAATGTTATTAAACTTTATAATTGGTAATTTTTTGATTTGAAATCATCTTGTCATAGAAAAATATGTTTGAAGTTTTCAAATTTAAAATTCAAATTTTGTAAACGACCTCAGATGAAGAAATTATCAAAATAAAAGTTGTAGATCTTGAAAAGTTACACAACTTTACATTTGGCAACATTTTCATTTTAAAACATTTATTATCTCAAACAACCAATTTATACTCGATTGTTATAGTATGTGAAGGAGAAAAAATATAATGTAGACGCAAGTGATATAGTGGTCTAGTGATATAGAAGTTTGTATGCGAGAGGGATGTCACAAGTTCGAATCCACCAAAACGTAAAGTACGTGAAAAATGTTGTCTCTTTATTAAGAGAGCGGATGCCGAGTTGGCAGTGCCTTGTCCATTTTTTATTTTTTTTCTATTTTTGGGTTTTTTTCGATTTTTATTTACCAAATGTTTTTTGTCGACAAAGAATATTAGGCAAAGAATTCTTTGCTGACACTAGGTTCGTCGTGTTTCTTTTGCTAAGTGCCTCATCATTATTTTAAAAAATTAATTGTTTTTTGTTATTTTTTGGGGTTTTTTTCGATTTTTATTTACCAAGCTTTTTTTTGTCGACAAAGAACATTCGGTAAAAAATTCTTTACCGACACTAGGTTCGCCGTATTTCCTTTGCTGAATGTATTTTTGACTTTGCCACGTGCTTGTAGCACTCGACAAAACAACTGTGTCCGATAGTAGTATGCGCTATGTGGCAACTGCATGTGACATTAAATGCTGCTTCGACGTGTATAAGGCTCACGACAGTGCATCGCTTTTCTCTATGTGCACCTCATGTCTCGATGTTGCTTCCATGCATCTGGTAGTTAGACTATCTCAACCACCTTATACATCCTCATCTTCATATTCAATTTTAAACTGCACTCCGTGAATAGTACAGTCTACAGTGTAAAACAATGTTTTGAGTAACTATATAGGTCACTTGCACGCAAAGCGGTATCCTAGCAGGTCCACCTCGGCAAATCAAAAAATAGATTTGCAATGTGTAAACCTCTACTACAAGTATTAATTTCGATGGTCGTCCGACTCGTTATCTAATAGATAGTACGTCGTAAAACCACTCAAACCTCTATTAGTAGCATGTTACCCCACAAATGGGCCGGAGAACCACCTAAATCCAATACGACAGGAAGCTACGCGGCACTAGTTTCAACGGTCATCCTGCGTCTCACGTGAAGCACGTAGGTCTATTCTCCTCCCCTACTAGTAAGCCGTTACCTTATAAATAGGCCGTGAAAATCATGAAGCCTCTATTAACAGCTGTTACCCATAGATGAGCCGTGAGAACCACATAAACCCAATACGACAGGAAGATGTGTGACATCAGTTTCGATGGTTGATGTAGGTCTATTCCTCTTCATCTACCGGTAAGTTGTTATCCTATAAATAGGCCATGAAAACCATCCAAACCTCCGTTAGTGAGCTGTTATCCTATAGATGGGGTGTAAGAATCATCTAAACCCAATTTGACAGGAAGCCACACATAGCACAACACTCTCTTGTAGTACCACCTCGCTAGGTAATTGTGAACGAGCGACCGAGTGAGCTATAACAAAAGAGTCGTGCACCTTTTCAACATATACCTTTTCAGATCTTTTAGCTAATATAAAGTATAATATTTATTCTTGTGTGCCATCGTAACGTACGAACATTGTACTAGTTCCTTTTAAGTAAGCGTATGTGTCTTATCCCAGGTGTTTATATAGCCACAAATTTAGTTGAATAAGCCGTTGGAAATTATTAGAAGAGAGAGAGAGAGAGAGCAAAAGGTGGTCTTATTATCCAACACCTCTGACCTTATGTAAGATATTATTAAAAGATGAGGTTTAGAATAATGTAAGATATATTTAGATATAGATATGTTCAAACTACGAACTACTAAAATCTATCTCCTTTTGGCACTGATCGAGCTCCACAAAGGTCCGTAACCTTCACATTGAGTCTTTGGTCTTATAGAAACTGAAATTGGGCGATCATATTACTTTTACGTATCGTTGTGACCTAACTCCAAATTGTCACTAGTACACAGAAGCTCTATAGTGGCGGTTCTAAACCTATTTACACAGGCGTTTTTCAGTACCGCCAGTGCTAGGGGTCAGTGGAAATCAGCATTTCCACTGGCGGTTATTTTGGAACCGCCAGTGAAAATGCTGATTTCCACTGGCGGCTGTATAAAGAAAACCGCCAGTGGAAATGCATTTCCACTGGCGGTTTTATAAAGCAAAACGCCAGTGGAAATGCACTTTTCACTGGCGGTTTACTTTATTTAGCCGCCAGTGGAAGTTTTCCCGCCTTTTTTCAAATTTCAAACAATACTGAATTATATATATATTTATTTACACACACACAAACATATATATATATATATATAGATCTATATTGATATTGAAAGCAACATACATATATTTATATACATCAAAGTATTCTTTTTACAACCATATATGCTTCATGCATTCTATACATCATAAGTTTTCACCTAAGCTCTAATAACTATCTCGGCTAAGAGATAATCTACTAATTTCTGTTAGTATTCTGAACTCTGGCAAAGCTAATGTCCCGGAAGCATCGTGATATTTTCCTTCTGCGGGAATGACCTCTTTCAATATGAATGTGCAGAGGTCCTCGACTATGCCATACAATGCAGCTTCGGTCAAGTTCTCCGGGTTTCCTCGTTGAAATTGCTGTAAAGGAATTTTATAAACATCATCTATTTATACTCAATAATAACACATTTGCATCTTTAATGACATAAATACATACTTGACTATTACTAATAATACCTTGTCAGGGTTCGTGATGTATCGTCCGTTCACTCTCATGAACTCGCACGCATAGAATCCACATAGGACCGATCCTTGTGGTTGCTTGTGGCACTACATAACGGGAGATTGGTTATTTAGTTGCAACATTGTGTATGATATGTATTCATAAAATCACATACTTACCGGCCAGTGATGATGGATGTCTAGTGGCACGCGTTGTTTCGACAGGTCGTACTTTCCACCTTTAAACTTATAAAACCTAAAAGCCCTGTGATCTCAAATAAAATCACCATGTTATTCTCAAATTTTAATCGATAAAAGTATGCATGCATAGAAAAGGCTTACAGCTCTAAGGTGCTGAGGAATTCTGCATATGTCGAAGGGTCGAAGTTCAAGGAGTCGAGCACCAGCACCTTTCCAACCTTAGGATAAATGAGGAAGCATATCCAGTGGTCCCTGTACGAATCAAATTTGTGATGCATGTGTATTGAAATTATTGATTTTATTTATGCAAAATCACACTTACTTAAAGTTGTACGGGGCTATTATGGCTTCCCTGTCTTGAAATTGAAGCATTGCATGTCCTATATAGGTGGCGTATCGAGCTTCAAAATCCTTCTTCATATCCTTTATACGCTTCTCAACTTCTTCGTCCGTCTTTCCCCGTAATTCATCATTGTCTTTCCCAATTCTAAAAGTGTGGCTTTCCTCGCATATAAGTATTGGGTTGAGATACCCAACCCTTTTACTGGCACTAGCATTGGGCTTGGTACCGTAAAGAATCTCCTGCTGATCATGTTGCATTCTGCAAGTCACACGTGCATGTCAGATATTGAAATTTTATACAGCTCACTAATAATAACACACATATGTGGAAGTATGAGCGACACTTACAATGCAAACATCGTTACAAGTTGCACGTCGAGTCTCTGAAGGTTCATCATTAACCACATGTCCTCGAATGTAACAACGGCCTTTTGGTCCGAACCAATAAAAGCATGGTCTGGTATATGCACACTGATGGTGTCGATGCCAACCGATGATGCCCGCATATACCAGTCATGCAACCTTTTAACACCAGCCGGGACCTTTCTTAGTTTCTCAAGAGGTAGCAGAGGTCTGCCCGGCACATATTTTTTAGGCACGTTTTTGTAATCTGCCTTAGTTGGCTTCTTTATTTTTGCGGCCATTGCCTCAGCCTTTTTTGCAGACTCCTCGTGCTTGGCCAAATCAACAGTTTGTGACGTGAGGCTCCGTCCAATCCCTTTCAAAAACCGAGCTGTGCCAGCAGTAGTTGCTTTACTCTTCTTTTTCTGATACGGGGACACCAATTTTGGAATAGGAAGTTTAGATTTCTTTGATGGCCTTGGATCATTTGATGGTTGTGGAGAAGGTGGATCCCTTGATGGTGGCGTAGACAGTGGGTCACCAAGAGGATGGGGAGGAGAAGGTGGTGGAGCCCTGAATGGTGATGCTTGTGGCGGAGACGGTGGGTCAGAAAAAGGATGAGGAGCAGCATGTGAAGTTTGAGGAGGTGAGGATGATGGATGTACAATAGGAGCAAAAATTTGAGAAGGCGGAGACGGTTGGGCCTGCGACGCCTGCGACGAATTCGACCAATCAACCAAATCGACATCCCTTCGAGGCCAAAGGATAAAATTGTTGATAGCTTGTCCAAGTTTCTCGATACCTTCGGGCCCAGGGATGTCTAGCATGTCGTCCTCGGATCCTTGGAGGACCGACGACACTTCTACTTTGCAATAATCATCTGGAATATCATTTCCATGGAACTTACGTCCTGGGATCGCAAGGCCTGTGGCTACTTTCTTTGTACGTTTATTGTTAATACCATATCTTATAACCAGTGTGCACGCCACAGGCCTTGTGATGTCATCAACTGGATAACGGTCCTTATTTCCCGTTGAAGCAACAGAGCTTGGTAATGTCGTACAATCTGTGGAAGCCGGCGGTTGAGCTGCTGGAATTATTTGTATTTGTGGAGTGGTCATCTGTTGAACAGACATCGCACTCGCCAACTGTTGCATCAATTCTGGAGGAGGATTCGATAGCATTTGAGACATCATGGCTTTGAACTCTTTCTTGGCCTCCTCCTTAAAATAATCCGCCATCTCTTCCTTGTATCGATCACGTTTCCTGTACAGACTTTCCCACTGTTGTCCGAATCCTTCCTTCCATCCTTCCTTAGACGAGATTCCTCGTACACGGCCAGGATGCTCAGGGTTACCGAGACCAGCTGTTAGGATGTCTCTTTCCCTTTGTGGCTTAAAAGTTCCTTCGCTCTGCTTAGCTGCCATTGTATATATGTTTTTTGCCGCTTCTTCGACAATGGGATCATCAAAAGATACACCGGTCTCGGTTTCCCTTGGTTTTCTAGCACGGAGCCAATTTGCCGCCCTTTCACCAAGTTGCTCGGACAGCGTCGGCAACCCTGCGGCCTTCTTCTCGGCGTCTTCTTGTCTCCATTTAGGAACCTGACGCTTGTAACCACCTGTGCCTAGGTGGTGGCGGTACTTGTTCTTCTTTGATAGTTCTGAATTTGCCTCACTTAGAGATATGAAATCAGGGCTGCTCCTCTGCTCTAGAAATACTGCCCACTGACCTGCTGAGATTTTATATTTTTTGGTCGGGTCCAGACCTTTCTTTGCAAACTTTGTGTTCATCTCAGACCTCCAGTTTCGGAAATTGATTGCAAGCTGCTTCATCGTGTATTCCTTCACGAGTTCTTCTGAACCCCGAGGCAGAACGAACCTCATTAATAGCTTATTCCATATTTGATTCTTCACATCATCTGGCACATCTCTCCACTGTCGTATTGTTATGTCAAGATTATCTCTAACTAAAAACCCAAGTGCATTCCGGAACTTAGGTAGTGCCTCTTCCGGAGCTAGGGGCTGACCTTTCGGGCTCACGTCTGAGATTTTGTATGTTTTGTCGGGAAACTTGTTCAGCCCCCTGTCACCTCTTTTTCGATCGCTCTGCTTCCTTTTCCTTGACGTCTCGGTTGTTGTCTTGGTCTGTTCCGGTGCGTCTTGGGTCGGCTCCGGTACGTCTTCGTTTCGTGCCACGGCTTCTTCGAGTATCGCACGAAATTCAGACACGACCTCCTATTCATGTAATAAAATGCACAAGAGATCATGCATGTGAAATCAGTAGGGTACACATACGAAGCTAAAGATGCGTACTTTTACCTCAGCTTCTTGTGGATCATAAGTAGGGTCACGTTGCAACTCACGGAGAGCGGCCCTATCTATGCTAGTGGTAGGAAAAGGGTCGCTAGGCGTTTCATATCCTTCACTGCTGGATTGTTCTTGAGCAACACTCTTGTCCATGTGCTCGGGCACTAAATCTTGGTCCTTGATCGGAGAACTCATTGAGCTATATATATACAAATACATAAGCAATAATTAAATACATATTAACACATATTAACGTAAGCAATAATTAAATTCATATTAACAAATAGTATAATTAAATACATCCTCAGGCACTAAACCCTTAACCCTAACCCTAAACCCTAACCCTAAACCCTTAACCCTAACCCTAACCCAAAACCCGAACCCTTAACCCAAAACCCAAACCCTTAACCCAAAACCCGAACCCTTAACCCTAAACCCTAACCCTAACCCTAACTATAACCCTTAACCCTAAACCTAACCCAAAACCCGAACCCTTAACCCAAAACCCGAACCCTTAACCCTAACCCTAACCCTAAACCCTAACCCTAAACCCTAACCCTTAACCCTAACCCTTAACCATAACCCTAACCCTAAACCGTAACCATATAGTATCGTATAGTCGTATAGTATCGTGTAGGACGGGGAGAGAGTCGCATAGGACGTATAAAGAGGGAGAGAGGGAGAATCGTATGGATATTATCGAGTTACGTATAGAGAGGGAGAGAGGGAGAGTCGTATAGGACGAGGAGAGGGAGAGAGGGAGAGTCGCATAGGACGTATAGAGAGGGAGAGAGGGAGAGTCGTACGGAAATTATCGAGTTCAGACGGATATTATCGAGTTGTGACGGATAAAATTACAATGGATATCGACATCTTAAAATTACAATGGATATCGACATCTTAAATACGGATTGTATGTCTATATTCAATTGGATGGTGATGAATCTAGACACATATACAAAGCACATACATCAACTATTGTATGAACCATATAAAAAGCATATACAAAACATATACATCTAGACACATATACATCTTTCTCTCCTCTCTCTCTCTCCCTCATCTTTCTCTCTCACTCTCTCTCTCACTCCCTCAACTCTCCTCTCTCTCCCTCCTCTCCTCTCCTCTCTCTCCTAGCCCTCTCTCTCCCTTATCTCCCTTATCTCCCTCCTCTCTCTCTCTCCTCTCCTCTCTCTCCTAGCACTCTCTCTCCCTTATCTCCCTCTCTCTCATTCCCTCTCCTCTCTCTCTCCCTCCTTTCCTCTCCTCTCTCCCTCCTCTCTCTACCTCCTCCTATCCCTCTCCATCCTCCTCTCTCTCTCCCGGCCCTCTCCCTCCTCCTCCCTCCTCTCTCTCTCCCTCTCCCTCCTCTCTCTCTCCCTCTCCCTCCTCCTCTCCTCTCTCTCTGTATCAGAGGCGGCGCGCGGCACGGCGGCGTACGGCGGCGGCGTGCATGGCGCGGCGGCGCGGGCCCGAGCAGGGACAATAAACGGCCGGGACAGAGGGGGGAAAGGGCGGAGAGAGAGAGGGAGGGGAGCAAACCACGATCGACGGGCGCGGGGACGGCGGCGGCAGAATGGCCGACGGCGAAGTCGAACGGACGCGCGGGCGATTTTGGCAGCCTGACGGCGTCGGGTGGAAAACTGGCACCAGGACTTGTAAAAATTTCGGCCCCGAGCGCGCCCGCCTATATATAGGCGCCATTTCTACTGGCGGTTCACAATGACAACCGCCAGTAGAAATGATTTCTACTGGCGGTGGACAACGAGAACCGCCAGTAGAAATGTCATTTCTACTGGCGGTTCTCGTTGTCCACCGCCAGTAGAAATAGTTTTTAATTATTATTTAACATAGTTTTTATATATTGTTTTACTCTACTTTTTATTTTTTATATATTTAATTAGTATAGTTTTTATATACTACATTATGTATACATTTTATATATTACATTTAGTATATTTTTATATATTGTTTAGTATCCTCTCTCTCCCTCTCTCTCCTCTCTCTCTCTCCTCTCTCTCCATCCCCTCTCTCTCCTCTCTCTCTCTCCCTCTCCTCTCTCTCTCTCCATTTACCTCTCTCCTCTCTCTCTCTCTCTCTCTCCATCCCCTCTCTCTCTCCATCCTCTCTCTCCCTCTCCCTCTCCTCTCTCTCTCTCCCCCTCTCTCCATCCTCTCTCTCTCCTCTCTCTCCATCCCCTCTCTCTCTCCTCTCTCTCCATCCTCTCTCTCTCCTCTCTCTATCCCCTCTCCCTCTCCATCCTCTCTCTCTCCCTCTCCATCCTCTCTCTCTCTCCCTCTCCTCTCTCTCCTCTCTCTCTCTCCCTCTCCTCTCTCTCCATTTACCTTTTGTGAAATCCTGTTGAAAAAGTAGCACAATTACATGCTTCGGATTGTCGCTAACAATAATCAATTACATGACAAGTCCTAACAATAATCAATTACATGACAAGTATATAATCTAGGAAGCTATTGTTCTGCCTTGTCCATCGTGGCGTACCCAGGGCAACGAATTGCGTGGGATGCTTCGCTCAACGTTCCTTATCTTGGTTGGATGGTCTATGAAAAGAGACATGTCGTTGAACTAGTTAAAATCCTCTAAATCAGATACACCATCAACTCCTATAGCTTGTTGTTTTCCAGGAAAAACTACATGCTTCGGTTTGTCGGTGCTTTTCTTCTCGTTGTTAGAAATGATCCGTTCAGCATAGAAGACCTGTGCAGCACGATTAGCAAGGATCCATGGGTCATCTTTGTAACCTACCTTACTTAGATCAAGAACTCTGACCCCATAGTTGTCTACCGTGACATGTTTGTCTTCAACCCATTGACATCGGAAAACCGAGATCTGAAATGTACCATAGTCTAGTTCCCATATGTCCTCAATAAAGCCAAAATATGTAATAATCTCACCAGTTTCATCATCTATGGCTTCGCATCGAACACCACTGTTTTGTGACATGCTCTTTTTGTCCTTGGACTTGGTACAAAATGTGAATCCACTAATGTCATAGGTTTGCCATGTTGTGACCTGGCGTGATGGTCCAGATGCCAAGCCCTTGATGGTTTGTTCTTCTATTGTTTCTCCACGTGGAATGTCCTTCACCATTAGCCATGTGTTGAACCGCTGCTTATGTTGCTTCATTACCCAATCATCCGTATGCCCAGGATTTTGCTCGCGAAGCTCATTGATGTGTTGTTGGATAAATGGCTCCATTATCGTTAGCTGATGTAGGATGCTCTGATGTGCCTCAAGTACTATATCGTAATCCGGTGGGATGAAAGATTTCCGTCCCATCCTCCCGCTTCCATACAGTCTACCCTCGTGTCGTGACGGAGGCAGACCTATTGCAACCTGGTCTTTTAGGATACTATTGCAGAATGGACCTCCGGACTCAATGGCCTCTTCGGTACAGTACCCCTCTATCATGGATGCCTCGGGACGAGCACGGGTTGATACATAGCCATTCAGTATTGACATGAAACGCTCATACGTCCACATTTCATGCAAGTACATAGGACCCAATGCTTCTATTTGTGGCACCAAGTGCACCACAAGGTGCACCATAATATCAAAGAACGATGGAGGGAAACACATCTCAAACTGTGATATTGTCTCCACTGCGAATTCCTGAAGAGATGCCAACTCATCACGGCCAATTACCTTTTGTGAAATCCTGTTGAAAAAGTAGCACAACCGTGTGATTGCCATCTTTAAAAACAAAGGATTTATAGCCCTGATGGCAATAGGTAGGAATGTAGTCAGCATGACATAGCAATCATGTGAGTTGTAGTTGGTGATTGTCAGGTCTTTCATTGACACGATACTCCGTATGCTAGAGCAGAATCCGGATGGGACTTTCAAATTCTTGAGCCAAACACACATCGCATGTTTCTCATCTACATTGAGATTGTAGCTTGCTGCTGGGAGATGGTACTTCCCATTTTCTTGAAGAACGGGATGTAGTTCCTTTTTTATGCCTAAATCTACCAAGTCCATGCGTGAATTGAGCCCTTCTTTTGTTTTGCCCTTTATGTCTAGCAAGGTGCCCATTATGCTTTCAAACACGTTCTTCTGAACGTGCATACCATCGATCGCATGCCGCACATCTAACTCTTTCCAGTAAGGCAAGTACTCGAAGAAAATAGACTTCTTCTTGAATATAGCCCCCGAAGATGGTTTAGCATCCTTCCTTGTTTTTCCGTCTTTTGTCTTCTTCCCGAAAACAAACTTGATATTCCTGACTATTTCAAAAACTCTATGACCTCTATTGTTACCCGATGGAGCAGTAGAATGTAGTTCACCATTATTGTCGAAGTACTTATCCATCTTTCGCATGCGGTACCTGTGTCCTTCCAATAAAAAGCGTCTGTGCCTCATGTAAACTATCTTCCTAGATGCAGCAAGGGATACGTAAGCAGTTCCATCAATGCATACTGTGCAACCAACCTTTCCCTTAAACTGGCCTGATAATGTGAAGAGAGCAGGGTAATCGTTGATCGTAACAAAAAGAATTGCTCTCAGCGTGAATGAACCTTTACGATACTCATCCAACATTTGAACACCCGTTTCCCACAATATTTTCATATCCTCCATTAAGGGCTCCAAAAATACATCCATGTCAACTCCAGGTTGTGTAGGTCCAGAAATAAGGATGGTTAGCAAAATGTACTTCCGTTTCTGCATCAACCATTGAGGAAGGTTGTATATGGTGAGGATCACCGGCCATGTGCTATGCTTGCTGCTCCTCTCAGCAAATGGGTTCATTCCATCAGTACTCAGTGCGAACCTAACATTTCTCGGTTCATCGGCAAAGTCTCGGTGGTTGTCATTGAAATCTTGCCACTGCTTCCCATCGGCTGGATGTCGAAGCTTCCCATCGTTTTTGTGCTCATCAGAAGCATGCCAGCTCATAAGTCTGGCATCCTCAGGATTAGCGAACAAACACCTCAATCGATCGACGACGGGGAGGTACCACATCACCAAAGCAGGAATCTTTTTGAGCGCATAATAGTCTACTTCTTCTTTTTCTTTGCTCGTGGATTTTGAAGTCTTTTTTTGGGCTTTCTTTCGCTTCTTCCCTTTAGACACGGATGCAACACACTCTTCGTCCTCTCGATAGTCTTTATTCGTCTTGTACCTACTTGCACCGCACTTTGGGCAGCTCTCCAAGTCTTTATAATCATCACCTCGATAAAGGATACAGTGATTTCTACACGCGTGGATCTTCTCCACACCCATAGTGAGCGGATTGATTAGTTTCTTTGCATAGTACGTGTTAGCAGGCACATTGTTCTCCTTTGGAAGCATGTCTGCGATAATACTCAAGAACGCATCGAAGCCAGCATCAGACACACCATATTTAGCTTTTAACATCAACAGCTTTAGCACAGACCGGAGCGTCGTGAACTCTTTGGTACAACCCTTAGACTCGTCGTACAAAGGCTCTTCTGCTGCCTTCTTCAGGGACTCCATACCTTTCATTAAGAACATCGATTGATCTGTATGACGATGCAACATTGCCTCTAGCAACTCTGCATCTTCCTCAGCCATAACACTTGGCAGAACATGAGGTCTATCATGTTCATTTCCTCCAGCGTAACCATGATCAGTAACATTTTGCACTACATGTTCGCTCTGTGGAAGAGGTTGGTGTGTCTCGTGAACGAACTGAAATCTGTCGTCGATGTTCTCAGGGTTTCCAGTCGTATAAGGCGAAGAGCTACCCTCTCCATGCTTTGTCCAAATTGTGTAATCCTTCATAAATCCTCGGCATACCAGATGAGATATGATTTGTTCTGTGTCATTAAATACAGCAGCATTTTTGCAGTCCATGCATGGACAATATATGTGTTTTGTCTTTGTTCTCCAAGCATGGTTCGTAGCGACATCAATAAACCTATGGACTTCGGATATGTATGATGGATCTAGCCTTGATAAGTTATACATCCAGGATGTCCTCTCCATCACCACCTGTAAAAAAGTAACATAAAACACATGGTGAAACCCTATATCCAAAAATGTGGCTAAAATGTGAAACCCTCCCTCTCTCTCTCTCCTCTCTCTCTCTATCCTCTCTCTCCTCTCTCTCACCTCTTTAACACATGCTTCGGTTTGTCGCTAACACATGCTTCGGTTTGCAAGTCGTGTAAAATTACATGCTTCCAATAAAAGTAGTTAGACTACTTTATCTCTAACACATGGTGAAACCCTATATCCAAAATGTGGCTAATAAAATGGAGGAAAAATGAACAAAATTTGGCAAAAGAAACATAAGCCAAACTTTTTTAGCAACTAATAAACAAAAAAAATTAATACCCAAACCTATCTTTAACACATGGTGAAAGCCTAGTTTCAAAATGTAGTTAAAATTGAGCAAAAATAAACAATAACTGACAATTGAAATAATTAAACCAACCTTCCATACAACACATTCACCATTCATAAAGCAACTAAATATGTGTTATGGATAAACTTATTTGATAACTAAACATGAAAAAGGAGAGGGAATAGACAAAAACTAACCATCTTAAGCAACCTCATTTGAGTAAATAGAGAAAATTACCTAGCTACTTCTCTCTCACATGTAAAACCCTAGATCCAAAATGTGGCTAAAATTGAGCAAGAATGAACAAAAATTGACAAAGAAACATAAACCAACCTTTCTTATCCACCTTCTTCGAAGAAATGAAGAGCAAAACCTCCCCCCTTATATTTTTTGAAATCTGGACCTCCAAAATCGCCTCCAATGGAAGCTGGCTGCGAGCATACAGTTCACTGTCGGGGGAAAGAAGAGAGCTATTTATAACAGACAGTTCACTGGCGGTTGGCTTGAAAAACCGCCAGTGGAAACACATTTCCACTGGCGGTTGTCTTAACACAACCGCCAGTGGAAATAGGATGTTTCCACTGGCGGTTCGGTTACACCAACCGCCAGTGGACATTGGTTTTCCACTGGCGGTTATGTTACACCAACCGCCAGTGGAAACATCCTATTTCCACTGGCGGTTGTGTTAAGACAACCGCCAGTGGAAATGTGTTTCCACTGGCGGTTCCAAAGCCGGGCCCACCTCGTTTTTTTTACTGGCGCGCGATAATTGAAACCGCCAGTGATAATTTTTGGGTGCCGCAGGCTATGAGCTCTTTTCTACTAGTGTGTTCTGATTCAAAATGAACGTTAGCCACGATAACACGATCATTAGCACGTACTATGGTGATCTGATCTTAGACGACCAACAACGTACTATATCCGTCAGTTCAGTGCCAGCAGCCGAAAGCTACGTACCCGTCAGCATGCATTGTTACCAGCAGAAAGATCATCGGTTGTTACGCTGAACGAACGTGTCGTTGCCTTATAATGATTTGAGGTCGATTTTGTCGTTGCTCTACAAGACGAGAAGATGCGAACAAGAACAGATGTCCCTGAACCCCACTCGATCCGTGCAGAATCCAAACCACTGCACGTACACTAGTACACCACCAATTCAGCAGCACTACTAGCTATAAGCCGCTGCTTTCATTTCCATGCTGACATGCTAATGGTAAACGACAGGCTCGACCATCTCATCTCACCTCCGAAACCCGATCGAGCGGTGTACTTGTCGATCGGACAAGCGATATTTCGCCACACCACTCGCCAGTTCGCTCTCCACCGATCATGTTCCCCGGCAGCCGAAGTCGCCCTAGCATGTGCGCGGGTAGTTGTGCCGTCGTCCTTCACTATGTGCCGACATAAATGCAGCTGGTGATCTCAGCATCGTATCCCCGTCGACGTGCGGTGCGGGGGGAGGGGGGGCAGTGCACCAAGCGCCAGTGCGGCGGTGCTAGCTCGCGGCTCGCCAGTCGCCACACAAATCGCGGTCAATGCGGCGGGCGGGCGAGAAGACTTCAGCGGCCGCCCGCGCCGCGGTGAAGTGGGCCCGTCCGGCCGTCCCCCACGTACTCTCCCAGTCCCAGTCAGTCCCGGACTCCCAGCACAGCTAGTGCCTGCCCGCTCATCACCTGGCTGTCCTGAAAGCAGGGACTCGAGGCCGCGCAACCACCTATGCATTAACTGAGCATAGGCGACTACATGCCACTCTGACTCGCTATATAAGCTCACCGATAGAGATCGGTCTTCTTCGTCCAGCGCTCCCGAGCAGCAGCGTTACTTACTCACTACTGCTTGGCTCTAGCTAGTTAACTCCTGCTTGGCCCGGCATGGGGAGGGCGCCGAGCGGTGTGTGGAACATGGCGCTTCTGGGGCTGGCCGTCGCGGTGGTTCTTGCGGTGGCCGCTGAGGCGCGGTCCTTGGAGAAGCAGAACCTATGCGGTGGTTGCGGGCTTGGTGGCGGGGGAGGGTATGGCGGTGGCGTTGGGCTTGGTGGTGGCCTTGGACATGGTGTAGGGTTTGGAGGAGGGAAGGGTGGCGGTTTCGGTGGGGGTGCTGGAGGTGGCTTAGGCGGAGGCGGGGGGATTGGTGGTGGTGAAGGAGGTGGTTATGGTGGTGGTGCCGGCAGAGGTGCTGGTGGAGGCGGAGGGCTTGGTGGTGGTGAAGGAGGTGGTTATGGTGGTGGTGCCGGCGGAGGTGCTGGTGGAAGCGGCGGCCTTGGGGGTGGTTCCGGTGGAGGTCTCGGCGGTGGTGAGGGCGGAGGCGGCGGGCTTGGTGGCGGAGGAGGAGCTGGGGCTGGTGGTGGTTACGGTGGAGGAGCAGGTGCAGGTGGCGGCAATGGCGGGGGGTATGGCGGAGGTGCCGGTGCAGGAGGCGGTTACGGTGGAGGAGCTGGTGGAGGTACTGGCGGTGGATACGGTGGAGGTGCAGGAGCAGGAGGTGGCTCTGGAGGCAGCTATGGTGGAGGAACCGGTGGTGGCTACGGCGGAGGCGCTGGTGGAGGCTACGGTGGTGGTGCTGGCGCTGGCAGTGGCTCTGGCGGCGGTGGAGGTTATGGTGGTGGTGCCGGAGGCGGTGGTGGCATCGGCGGCGGTGTGTGATTCAGCCTCTTACATCCATGCATGGCGTGTGCATGCAAGTGCTCGACGCACTCCTCTTGCAGTTGCAGGCATGCGTGGAGTCAAGCTAATAGCATGTGTGCGATATACCGATCGATCCTGATCGTACTCTGTGCGTAACGATCGTAGTAAACAGAATAAAGAGTTAATGTTGCAATAAATTGAGTCGGTCATAATTGTATATGATGATATATAGTTTATACTTTATACGGTATATAAACTGCGTCAGTAGCAAGCTAAGCTGAGGAAGGGCTACTTTGTAAGTTTGTATTGTACTATTTTAGTTGTATTTTGTCAAAATAAAGGAAATATTATGAGCTACATGTTCGTACGTGCTTGCTTGTTGTATGCATGTATATATGTGTGTACGCTAGCTGTACTATACAAAGCGAGAAGAAGGTCGTTTCAATTTTATGTGTGCTTGCTTGATGATGCACTGGACGCCGTAACCAGATATATAGCGGGGGCGCATTGCTGGCGGCGAACAGTGAGGTTGCACGGACGGCAAGGTTGCGCGGTGGATGGCGGCGGACAACTAAACCAGGAAGAATTAGGGTATGTTTGGTTATAAGAAACAATCTAAACGCTGAAGTAAAACTGCTCTACCCAGAGTTTTGGAGTAGAGCTACTCAGAGCCATACCTAACACGTCCTAAACCCCGTCCGTAGCATATCACTACCAGAATCTGGGTCTTTGCCGAGTGCCGGACTCTTTGCCGAGTGCTTTTTGTCGGGCACTTGGCAAAGACTTCTTTGCCGAGAGCTGCACTCGGTAACGATTTTGTTTACCGAGTGTAGGACACTCGGTACATAATTACACTCGGTAAAGACAAGTTTGCCGAGTGGCAAACACTCGACAAATGTGGCTCTCGGCAAAGGGTCGTCAGCGGCCGTTCTAAAGCTGACGGCCGTCAACCTTTGCCGAAGGCCGAGGATCGACACTCGGCAAGAACTCTTTACCGAGTGTCTTCTGTAGGCACTCGGCAAAGCATATTTTTATTTTTTAAATTTTGTCCACCAAACTTTTTGTGGTATGTTCCTACACTATGTAGACCTACATGTATCATTTGTGGACAATTATAACAGAATTTTCAATCGGTAGTAGCTTTAGTTTGTTTATTTGAATTTCTTCGAAAAATTCAGATTTGAACTGCAGGCCACTCGAAACTTGAAAACTGTAAGGAAAATGGACCCTGGGCCTTTTGGCTAATTGAGTTTTGGTGTTTGATGAACAACACAATCAGTGAACTAATAAGTTTTCTAGTGTTTGTGTTTATAGTTCACAGGATGCGAAGAGAATTGGACCAAGGCAATGAGGATGCAACACCTCAAAAGAAGACATAGGAGTCCAATACTCAAGAACAAAGAAGCCCGAAGAAATCAGCGAAGAAATCCAAGACGAGGGCTGTCAGCCAGCGCCTGGTGGCGCATCGGACATCGGTGTCCGGTGTGCACCGGACTGTCCGGTGAGGCACCGGACAGTCTGCGCAGAGAGGCCACAGACAGGCGCTCTCTGGCTGTAGCACCGGACTGTCCGGTGTGCACCGGACTGTCCGGTGTGCCAACGGGCAGAAGGCAACGGTCGGATCCAACGGTCGACTGCTACAGGCGCCAACGGTCGGCTGACGTGGCGTGCACCGGACACTGCACAGTAGATGTCCGGTGGTGCACCGGACTGTCCGGTGCACCCGACGACAGAAAGCTGCTGCTTTCTGTCCAACGGCTAGTTTGGGGTGTGAAGGCTATAAATACCATCCCAACCGGCCATTCTCAAGTGTGAGAGCCCAAGCAACATACCAATACACATAGTGCATATTTCCAAGAGCTCAAACACCCAAGTGCTTAATAGAATCACTCGGTGATTAGCGTAGGTGCTTTGCGAAGTGCTTAGGTTAGTTAGACCGCTTTAGCGCTTGCTCTAGGTGAATCCTAGTTAGTTGAGTGAGTTTTGTAAAACCACACAACCCCTCGGCTCTTGCGTGAGTCGTTGTAATTGTACCGAGTGGGGCGAGAGTCTTGCGAGACCGTGACAACCGCGTTTGTGTCACGGCCGCCACCGTGTACCGGAGGGAACGAGGCCCGCGGCGTTTCGGCCGGAAGCTCGATAGTGGAGACGGCGGGGAGCGTCCGAGAGGAGCCGGAAGCGGAGCACCACTTGCGCGTGGAGAAGGCCCGCGGCTCTCTACGGAGTTACTCGACCGTGGTGCTTGGCCCTCGCGTGGGCTTCCCTTTGCGTAGGGGCACCAACGAGGATTAGTCGGGACCTTGCGTGGTTCCGGATACCTCGGTAAAAATACCGGCGTCATCCACGAGAGTTTGCTTCTCTACTTAGCTCTTTACATTCCGCATTTATATTAAGCATTTAAGTTTCAATCTTGTAGTCATACTTATTTAGTATAGATTGAAACTTAGCCTTTTGCGGTAGAGATAGCAACACTTAGACAAACCTAGTTTGCACATTCTAGTTTTGATTATTTGCATAGGTTTTGCTCTAGGGATTTAATTGTGGCCTAGTTTAGTAAAAGTTTTAGAAGTCCTAATTCACCCCCCCTCTTAGGCGTCACCCGTTTCCTACAAGTGGTATCAGAGCCCGGTTTGGCTCATTTGAAACGCTTTAGCTTCACCGCTAAAAGAGCCGACGCTTTTTAGAGGAAGGGATGGATACCCATAGGCCACCACACTTTGACGGCACTAACTTCCCATATTATAGTGCTAGAATGGCTTGTTACCTAGAGGCCGTTGATCTAGGTGTTTGGAGAGTCACTCGTGACGGGATGAAACCCCTCAAGAATCCCGAGAAACCCACCACGAGTGAGGAAAAAGAAATCCATTTAAATGCTAGAGCCAAAAATTGCTTGTATGAATCTCTTAGCATGGATATTTTCAATCAAGTATTTACCCTGAAAACTGCTAATGAGATTTGGCTAAAATTGCATGAGCTCCATGACGGCACATCCAATGTCCGTGAGCAAAAACATTGCCTAGTCTTAAATGAGTATAATTCTTTTGCTATGAAAGATGATGAGCTTGTTAGAGACATGTATTCTCGTTTGAATCTAATTATCAATGAGCTCAATTCGATTGGCATTAATAAGCTAGGTGATGCGGACATTGTGAGGAAGATTATCTCCCTGCTACCACAACAAAGATATGGGAGCATCATCACCATCCTTCACAACATGGAGGACTTGAGCAACATGACCCCGACCATCGTGATTGGGAAAATCGCGGCTTTTGAGATGTCGCGAAAAATGAGTCGGGGAGATGAGCCAACTTCCTCAAGACCATATGCTTTTACATGTGATGAAAGGAAGGGCAAAAAGAAGGCTCCCACTCCAAGTTCCTCAAGCGAAGAAGAGGAAGAAGAAGAAGAAAGTGATGATGATGAAGATAATCAACCATGCACATCAACCTCCGAGGACGAAGAAACAATCCGACGCGTCGGAAAGGTAATGAGGATGATCCGCAAGATTAATCTAATGGGTGTGCCCCTGCAGGTCGAGGATCTTCTCTTTAACATTGACAGGAAAAAGCAAAGGAAGAGAGGATGCTTCGTATGTGGGGAGAAGGGCCACTTCAGGGACAACTGTCCAAATATGGCCAAGCCCAAAAAGGAGAGGAGCAAAGGCAAGGCGCTAACAAGTGTTAGAACTTGGGATGATTCTTCAAGTGAAGATGAACCTCCAAGGACGCGCAGCCACCGGTCCTCGTCACGATCATCACGGTCATCACACAAATGCCTTATGGCAAGAGGTAACCAAAGCATTCCATCCTCTAGTGATGAAAGTAGTAGTGATGATGAAGGTGAGGGAAAGCCCTCTCTAGATGAGCTTGCGGAAGCCGTAAAATTTTTCCAGGATGTTTGCACTAAGCAAAAAGCTCAACTTAAAACTTTGAAAAATAAGTTGGTTAGCTCTCAAAATGATTACAAAGGTTTGCTAGAAAAATTTGAAACTTTTGCAAACTTAAATAGTGAGCTGTCAACTAAAATTGAGCTATTAGAATCTAGTGCTCCATCCACTGCTACCGATAATAGCCTTATTAAAAAGAATGAAAAACTTAAGGCTAAGTTAGCTAGCTCCCAAGAAGCTATTGAAAATTTGCTAGAGAAAATGGAAATTCTTAGCATACACAATAATGAGCTAACTACTAAGCTAGAAAACATTGGTAGCACCCCAGCAGCATCTTTAGTTGAAATACCTAAAATAATTAAGAAAGATGCTTCTACTTCCTGCTTTGATTTAATTGATGATTCTAACCCCTGCAACCAAGTCGTTGTTGAGAATATTGTTGTAGAGACATGTTCGGATGAGGTTGCAAAGGAAAATGAACAATTAAAGCAAGAAGTGGCTCGCCTTGGCAAGGCTTTGTATGACAAGAAAGGCAAAGCCAAACAAATCCGACCTCCACAGGATAACACCACTGCGGGAGTGAACAAGCCTGTAGAGGGAGAAACTGTGATTTATAGGCTATGCCACAAGGAAGGCCACAAGTCTTTCCAATGCAAGGCGATGACCGAGGATAAACAAAGGCAAAAGCTCAAGCAAAAGCCATCAAGCAAAATCTCCAACACCTACATCAAAAAGGTGAACAAAAAGGATGCTACACCATATTTGATCAAGAAGAAAAAGAACGGAAAGGTGATAGCAATCAAGGCCAACAAGCAAGCCAACAAAGGAAAGGAGACCAAACGCATCTGGGTGCCAAAGGAAATAATTTCAACCATGAAAAGCACCAAGAAGGTTTGGATCCCGAAAGGGAAGTGAGTGGACCAAAGGTCATCGGGAAATTTGGAGACTTGGCTAAATTGGGATGTATATCATGGGATACATCATATTGGATCAAGTTTATTGCCAAGTGGGTTAGTGAAAATTTTGGACCCAAATTTCCCACCCATGACGAAGGTAACTAGTTTTATTGTATTTCTCGTTTTTAGATATGCGTATCTATTTATCTTTTATCTAGTTTACCTTTCTTGCCTAGTATTACATTTGTTATTTACTTTTGTTCAAAATCATGCATACTAGGTAAATCATATGGTAGGATTGCTAGTTTTTAAATTCATATACTTAAGCAAACCTACATGGCTTAAAATGTTTAGTTAAAGCACGGCACATAGCTTTTATATTACTCCATAGTAAATGATGCATCAATTGAAAACTTTGATTCCTACAAGTTGTATCATTTAACTTATATGTGCCAAAGTTTGGATTATGGATAATTTGCCCCTCTTGATATCAAATCAAAGTGCATGTCTCCTACAAGTATTCAAAACTTGTATGCACTCCTTTAGGGGGAGGTTACTCTATAATCTAACACTTTGAGACTAACACCTTTTCAAGTCTATTTCATGTGATAGTCTCATTGTAAGGAAAATGAAGTCCCCGGAGAAAGACAACAATCTTCCACTGCAAAATCTCCAAGAACTCTTATGTCTCTCAAGCTCACCATTGACTTTCAATTGGTATCTTTTGAGACTACATTCAGTATCATTTACATGTCTTCTCCAATATTTGATTAGACTATATTTCCATGTTGCAAAAATGCATAAGTAGTTAACTCATATTCTGTTACCTATGCATAAGGGAAGTTAGTCTTTTCAAATCATGTCTTGCTCCTCTAATTTTCACATGCTTTTTCCTAAGTAGAGGATCTCTGTCAAGGGGAGTATTTCTTCATCTCTAAAGGGAGAGAAAAACTCTTTCTAAAGGAGACAACTCATTTAGGGGGAGTAATCTTTTGAGGACTCTTTCAAGTGGTATCATTCACATAGTTTAATTTAATATCCTTCTAGTGATATCACTTGATACAATTCTTGATGAGGGCAAGCTTTTATTTCCTTCCTACATGCTTTTAATGTCTTCCTTTTCGGTGGTTGATGCCAAAGGGGGAGAAGTTTAGGGACCAAAGCAATGAAAACTATATCAAACACCAAACACCACCAATTTAAATTTTATTTTTATATCTACAAATGGCTTTTCAAGTGGTTTTGGTTATTTGGTCCAAAAATAGGAAGTAAGTGAATTATGGAGTTAGGGGGAGGCTTAAGTCCATAATATCACATGTGGGGACAATCATGCATCTTAGCAAGTAGATTGCGTATTTTCACTCAAATACTTGTATTATTTGCTTGCTTTGGTTGTGTTGTCATCAATCACCAAAAAGGGGGAGATTGTAAGGAAAATGGACCTGGGCCTTTTGGCTAATTGAGTTTTGGTGTTTGATGAACAACACAATCAGTGAACTAATAAGTTTTCTAGTGTTTGTGTTTATAGTTCACAGGATGCGAAGAGAATTGGACCAAGGCAATGAGGATGCAACACCTCAAAAGAAGACATAGGAGTCCAATACTCAAGAACAAAGAAGCCCGAAGAAATCAGCGAAGAAATCCAAGACGAGGGCTGTCAGCCAGCGCCTGGTGGCGCACCGGACATCGGTGTCCAGTGTGCACCGGACTGTCCGGTGAGGCACCGGACAGTCTGCGCAGAGAGGCCACAGACAGGCGCTCTCTGGCTGTAGCACCGGACTGTCCGGTGTGCACCGGACTGTCCGGTGTGCCAACGGGCAGAAGGCAACGGTCGGATCCAACGGTCGACTGCTACAGGCGCCAACGGTCGGCTGACGTGGCGTGCACCGGACACTGCACAGTAGATGTCCGGTGGTGCACCGGACTGTCCGGTGCACCCGACGATAGAAAGCTGCTGCTTTCTGTCCAACGGCTAGTTTGGGGTGTGGAGGCTATAAATACCATCCCAACCGGCCATTCTCAAGTGTGAGAGCCCAAGCAACATACCAATACACATAGTGCATATTTCCAAGAGCTCAAACACCCAAGTGCTTAATAGAATCACTCGGTGATTAGCGTAGGTGCTTTGCGAAGTGCTTAGGTTAGTTAGACCGCTTTAGCGCTTGCTCTAGGTGAATCCTAGTTAGTTGAGTGAGTTTTGTAAAACCACACAACCCCTTGGCTCTTGCGTGAGTCGTTGTAATTGTACCGAGTGGGGCGAGAGTCTTGCGAGACCGTGACAACCGCGTTTGTGTCACGGCCGCCACCGTGTACCGGAGGGAACGAGGCCCGCGGCGTTTCGGCCGGAAGCTCGATAGTGGAGACGGCGGGGAGCGTCCGAGAGGAGCCGGAAGCGGAGCACCACTTGCGCGTGGAGAAGGCCCGCGGCTCTCTACGGAGTTACTCGACCGTGGTGCTTGGCCCTCGCGTGGGCTTCCCTTTGCGTAGGGGCACCAACGAGGATTAGTCGGGACCTTGCGTGGTTCCGGATACCTCGGTAAAAATACCGGCGTCATCCACGAGAGTTTGCTTCTCTACTTAGCTCTTTACATTCCGCATTTATATTAAGCATTTAAGTTTCAATCTTGTAGTCATACTTATTTAGTATAGATTGAAACTTAGCCTTTTGCGGTAGAGATAGCAACACTTAGACAAACCTAGTTTGCACATTCTAGTTTTGATTATTTGCATAGGTTTTGCTCTAGGGATTTAATTGTGGCCTAGTTTAGTAAAAGTTTTAGAAGTCCTAATTCACCCCCCCCCTCTTAGGCGTCACCCGTTTCCTACAAAAACCCGTCATACAAAAATGATATCCATGCTACTTAGCACACGTTACGACCGATTTCAGGAGCGGAGCGAAAACTTCGAGCAACATGCTTACTAAACATGGCCGTGAAATTGCCATCTACATGTTTAAAAATTGTATAAAACACAAACAAAATCAGAAAAATCATGAAATTATCCACATGTCATGATATCATATGTAGAGGCTGTGATAAAAATTTGACAAAGTTTCGAGAAAACTGTGATGCACTATGTGTAGAAACCTAAGAGATCTACATAATAGAGTTTCAATGTAGATCTCTTAGGTTTCTACACATATTGCATCACAGCTTTCTCGAAACTTTCTTAAATTTTTATCACAGGCTCTATATATGATATCATGACACGTGGACAAGTTTCATGATTTTCTGACTTTGTTTGTGTTTTATACAATTTTTAAACAACTGGATGGCAAGTTCACGACCATGTTTAGTGAGCATGGTGCTCGAAGGTTCCGGTCTGCTCATGAAATCGGTCGTAACTTGTGTTACCTAACATAAATATCATTTTTGCATGCACGGTTTTCCAAGTTTCGAGTGCAATGCAGTTCAAATCTGAATTTTCCGATGAAATTCAAATAAACGAACTAAATCTACTGGCTATTGAAAACACTGTTATAATTGTCTCAAAATGGTACATATAAGTCTACATAGTGTAGAAACATACCACAAAAAGTTTGGTTGGAAAAATAAAAAAAGAAAAAAAACATACTTTGCCGAGTGTCCAGAGAAGACACTCGGCAGAGCTGTCTTTGCCGAGTGCCAGCTGGTGGGCACTCGGCAAAAACAATAAGTTAAGGTTTTGCCGAGTGCCAGATCCGCGGCACTCGGCAAAATGTATTTTTAAAATTTTTAAAAAAATCTTTGCCGAGTGCCCGCGATCTAGCACTCGGCAAAGCCGCTGAATAATACATCGGCAGTCTTCCTCTCCTTCTCTTCGCTCACTCTCTATCTCCCACTGCGCCGCCCCCGCCACCGGCCCTCGTGTCGCCCCCACGCCGCCGGCCCGCGCCCCGCCAGCCCAGCGCGCCGCCCCCACGCCGCCGGGCCGCGCGCCACCGCCCCTGCGCACTACCACCCTGCGCGCGCCGCCCCTGCCGCGCCATCTCCACCACTCTGGCCCTCGACCCCGTCAATCTCGCGCCATCCTCCCCGCTCCGGCCATCTCCGCCAACCACGCCGCTCCGGCTAAGGTATACGATCACTACAGGAAACTCCTAAATTTTCGTGGGCCAAAAACCCACGAAAATAAGCGTAAACCGACGAAAACAGGCTCCGACGAAAATAGCCGCCGAAAATATGTTCAACGAAAATGGGCAACTATTTTCGTCGGTACCGACAAAAATGACATATTTTCGTCGGCTTTCCCAAGGCCGACGAAAATAGGTGCTCGGCTTGGTATTTTCGTCGGCCTCAGTGGCCGACGAAAATAGGAGCTTTATTTTCGTCGATCCCGGTGGCCCACGAAAATAGCTGGCGGCCTGCATGTATTTTCGTCGGCCTCCGAACAGGCCAACGAAAATTCATGATACCTCCCCCCCAAAACAGATTTTTCTGCACCTTTTAATTCATAGCAAAATACACATAATCCACAATATCACATATACAGATTCACAAGCAATACAGATTTCACAAAACACATTCACAAGCAATACCATATACATAGTCCATAGTCCATACATAGTCCATAGTCCATACATAGTTTCAATACCATAATCACATCCATAATAAAGTCTATACATAGTCTATACATAGTCCATAAACAAACTCACTACTCACTCCTGCGGGCTGTGGGAGTTTTGGCCACTCCCTCCTCCGCCACCAGGAAGGTGGCCACTCCCTCCAGAACCATGGACGAGGAAGTCTTGGTCGTTGACAGCACCCTCCGATCCCTGAGCATGTGACACTGAACCCTGCAATTCATCAATCATTCAAATAAGGCTGTGTTTTGCTATCCCTATACCTATACATTGCTATGTTTGGTCACTATTTGCATAAAACTAAACATGGAACATCACCTGTGATCCATGGTGATGAGGAGGTTGTGCATGCATCCACGGGTACTGTTGTGCTGGCCACCCCTGAGGTGGTGGCACCCACCCCGTCGGTGGCGGTGCCATCCACGCTTGAAATGGCTGAGAGCCCGCCGGTGGCTGGGAGACCGGTGGCACCCATCCCGGGACTGGCTGCGATCCTTGGGGTGGTGGAGCCGTCCAAGTGCCTGGAGGTGCCTGCGTCCACCCAACACCGGTCCATAGTGGCTGCGACGCTGGAGCTTATCATGGGTCGGCCGACGAAAATACTCCCCGGCCCACGAAAATACTCTAGATATTCGTCGGTCCCAAAGCCGACGAAAATAACTGCATTATTTTCGTGGGCCGACCGACGAAAATATCCCAGCCCACGAAAATTTATGTGTTTCCTGTAGTGGATCTAATATGGTTATATGCAATTACATGTGATAGATTCGATTATTATTATGTTATATGAAATAATTACATATAGTTATATATATGTAGTTGGTCTACATATGGTTATATGAAATTGTTAGGTTTGATATTAGGTTTGATATTAAGTGATAGCACTCGGCACTCGGCAATGATTCGATTAAAATATAAATGTAGTTTGCATGTGGCTATGGAGTGGATTGAATATATAAATGTGATTGCCGGCCATCGTGCCGTTGAAATATGCATGGTTGTCAGCCATCGTGCTGATATTTTTATTTGCAGGTTTTATAAACCTTCCCGTGCAGGGGAGGTGCTGCCGAAATTTTCTATTGTTAGGCTTCTGTTAGAGTATGGAGGACCGTGTGTGGATGTACACGGGCCGTAGAGGAAGGAACGATGTCACCATTGAATGGATTAAAGACCGATGATTTCGTGGAACGAGCATATGGCGAAGCTGCTAAAGGAGCGAGTCTAGTCCCATACCCGTGCATCAAATGTGTCAACCGAAAAAGAAAATCAAAGAAGGCCATGGTAGAACATATTTGGAAGAATGGATTTACGTCGGGCTATACTCGATGGATCTTTCATGGTGAAGCGCATCGTACGAGAGAGGAGGTGCTGAGACAACGTGTCGAGGATTATAACGCGGATGCGGGGGTAGCGGATATGTTGAACGACTATCAGGAGGCACAGTACACGGGAGGATGTATGGATGACGAGCCATAGCCGACTGCAAAGGCATTCTACGACATGTTTGACGCGGCACAGAAACCCCTTCACTGCCAAACAAAGGTTTCTCAACTGGATGCCATTGGGCGTGTAATGGCATTCAAGTCACAGTACAGCATGAGTAGAGACGCATTCGATGGCTTGTTGACGGTTATTGGGAGCCTGCTTCCGGATGACCACGTTCTGCCAAAGAGCATGTACAAGGCACAGAAACTCCTTCGTGCACTCAAGATGACGTATGAGCAGATTCATGCTTGTTCGAAGGGCTGCGTGCTATTTAGGAAAGAATACGCGGAGGCAAAGTACTATCCCAAGTGTAAATCGTCTAGGTTCATGTAGGTAGACTCTGGTGATGGACAGAAGAGGCAGCTCGACATCCCCTTGACAATCCTACGACACCTTCCGTTCATACCGAGGATCCAGCGTCTGTACATGACAGAGGAATCCGTGAAACAGATGACATGGCACAAAAATGGAAAACGATACAATTCTGACAAGATGGTGCACGCATCCGATGGTGAAGCATGGAAACACTTTGATGCCATTCACCGTGAGAAAGCCAAAGAGGCTCGTAATGTACGTGTTGCGTTGACCACAGATGGGTTCAATCCCTATGGAATGAGCGCTGCCCCGTACACATGTTGTCCCGTGTTTGTTATCCCAATAAATCTTCCCCCTGGTGTGTGCTTTCAAAGGCAGAATATATTCGTGTCGTTGATAATTCCCGGACACCCGGGGAATAAAATGGGTGTGTACATGGAGCCTTTGATCGATGAATTGGTACGTGCCTGGGATGAAGGGGTATGGACGTATGACTGAGCTACGAAGACAAACTTTAGAATGCATATTTGGTACTAGTACTCCATGCATGACTTACCTGCGTATGGGCTATTCTACGCCTGGTGTGTTCACGGTAAGTTCCCATGCCCAGTTTGCAAGGAAGCTCTCAGGTTCATTTGGTTGAAAAAGGGTGGCAAATATTCGTCCTTCGATAAACATCGACAATTTCTCCCTCCTGACCATCCATTCCGTCTAGACATCAAGAACTTTACGAAAGGTGTCGTAGTGACAGACCGCCCACCTGCAACGATGACTGGTGCCGAAATTCGTCAACAGATAGATGGGCTCGTGGCCAATACAGAAGGTGGTTTTGTGGGATATGGTGAGCAGCATATGTGGACACATAAGTCTGGCTTGACTTGGCTCCCCTATTTATGTTTGTGATGATATCTGTGATGTATATATGTGATATATGTGATATATATATGGTATCTTTTGTTTGTTTGGATGGAATATAAAAAACAAATAAAAAGTTGTATACTGGTCAATTTGCCGAGTGTGACACTCGGCAAAGAGGTGCTTTGCCGAGTGTCAGGGCCATAGCACTCGGCAAAGAACCAAGACCTGGGCACCGGTATAGGTTCTTTGCGGAGTGTAATGGCTCTGGCACTCGACAAAGAAGCACGCTTTGCCGAGTGCCATACCAAGCACTCGTCAAAGTACCTGACATGGGGACCCCTCTGGCGGATTCTTTGTCGAGTGTCTGCCTGACAGCACTCGGCAAAGGTAACTCCTTTGACGAGTGTCGCCTCGGACACTCGGCAAAGACGTCGTCTCCGTCACCCGGCGCAGTAACGACTGCTTTTCTTTACCGAGTGCCCCCTGGCACTCGGCAAACCTCTTTGCCAAGTGCCCGAGAAAAAGAACTCGACAAAGAAGGCTTTGCCGATGCACTGTGTGTCGAGCCCTCTTTGTCGAGTGCGACACTCGGCAAAGCCTTTGCCGAGTGTTTTTAAGGCTTTGCCGAGTGGCACTCGGCAAAGCCGTCGATTCCGGTAGTGTGTGTGGCCAGTTGGATGGTTCTTGTGTCCTCCCAGACATATCATGAAAACACAACTTATTTTTTAGCTTCCAAAAACCCATAGAGCTATATCAAAATATCTTGCAAAATAAATAGGTTTTGTTTTGGTGCTCCAAAGTAACCACTATCGAACAAGCTTCAACACAATGCATACAATATATACACCCTATCATATAAGGAAACTCACCTTTTCTCCCCATTTAGCTAAAAGTTGTCTGAGATCATTAATAACGGGATAACAATTATACTCCTTGCCAAAACATGAAATGACACTTCTACAAAATAGTTTGAGGCATTCTAAGACAAAAATTTTCCTCATTTTGATATACTCATCAATGAAGTTAGTAATGTTGTCATATGCAAGGATGTGTAGGGCAAGGGTGCATTTTTGGCGGGGAAGAAACCATTGTTGTTGAGTGCATTATTGGTTCTAATAGTAAATGGGAATGCTCACCCAACTTCTTCAAGATTTGAAGAAAGAGATTTCTTCACATGTGATGACTTCGATGAAAGTAGAGCAGAGGGTAGGCACATGGATCGTTGAAGTAATATTCAACCGGTTGTGGATGGCTTCACGGTCCCGATCGATGTAGCATCAATATTGTGTTCTTCACCTCTTCTCATGGAAGACTCTCGGAGGTAAGCTTTATTGTCTTATCCATTATGGTGCGGCAACCCGATCACCTCGTCTTCAATCATGTCAATGTACAAACTTGATGAAGACATCTTAACAATGGTATACTCCTATGAAATGAGGGTGAGATGAGTATGAGGCGGTAAAGAAGTTTAAAGCTTGAGATATGTGAATGAGTTCAAACACTATCTCTATTTATTATTATTATAGATCGAATTCTAGGTTTTTTTTTGAAATTTTAGTTTTTTTTGGAAATTTTGAAATTTAAAATGGGACGAATCAAGTAGAATATGTCTCACATGTCAACAGCCGAAACAACACGTAACCAACCGCTGATGGGGTTGTGGCAGTCGAAACCGATTGCCAACCACGCCATGCAAGCTGGCCGCACCTCATGCTAGTCCTCACGGCCGACACCCGACACGATGGTCGACGCTTGGCACCATTGCTATGGAGGGCCAATCCCCGGCCCAAAGTTGGGTCTCAGAGGGAGCTCAAGGATGCCATCAAGCTCCTTGACGAGCACGTGCTTGGACTGGAGCGACAGAAGCTGAGCATAGCTAACAGCCACGAACTCCTGTGTCTCGCTTTATGGCCTCGACCGCCGCCTTGCCATGACGTCGACGCCAATCCATCTGGCAACATTTTGATGATGGTTGCATGTGAATAAAGAAGTTTCCAGATGTTTGAGAGAAAACAAGAAGAACCTGCATTCTTTAGCGACGCGAGTTTTGTCCTGGTAGCTAGTGTCTCTAGTTGTGGGACAAACCACGCACTGTCCCATGTCTACCGCGTACAAATGCAGGTGCAGACTAGTATCTGGTGTGTCAAGGAATTCAGTCCAAAATTGGTTTTAACGAGTAGCTAAATAACACGATGAAACTAAAAAAAACACGTCCTATTGTGCGAAGAACTTCTGTTAACGTCCTCTTGTGCAAATGACTTATGTTAACGTCCTCTGTCAGATTTCTTTGCTACGCTAATTTACTGATGTTGTAAAACCCAATCAATCACTAAGGGCTAGTTTGAGAACCTCAATTTCCCAAGGGATTTCTATTTTTCCATGGGAAAATGAACTAATTTCTCTTGGGAAAATAGAAATCCCTTAGAAAATTGGGGTTTTCAAACTAGCCCTAAATGGAAGGAAATTTACAAATTCTTACACCCGGTGGCTATTTAGGCACAGAACATGAGAGAAGACCCTCCTAATTTCTGACTCAGCATCCCTCACCCTGTCCAGTTCTGTTAGCCATGCTATGTGCTCGTCAGGCCTAACCAAAAGGACACTCTTCCCACTAATACGACACATCTCCCACCATGAACTACCAGACACCCTAGGTACTTCCTCGACATCGATGTAGTTTGTCCAGGGTGCCAACTCGGATCTGCTCTCTTCCACTTCAGCATCAGTCGAACCTCGTGGCCACATTACACATACTCTGGCTGATAGCTTAAGCTCATCTGCTATCTTGAAGGTGGCACGGGCAATCTCATATGACTCTTTCACTGGTGCAATGATGAGGACGAACTCGAGTTTATCCCCACTCACTAGGTCCAGTGTTGAGAACGCGCCCTTCAAGTATCCATCAGTCACAAAGTCAGCAGCAGCATAAGGGATAGATAAAACTTGTGTATCAATCAGGTGTCCAAGGGACAAACCTCACTCGAAGCAGGCACTTCTCTTACTAGCATGTGGGGAAGCCGCGAACCAACCTTAGCGGATGGGATGTACTCTCTTGATGCCCTCTTAGGATGCTGTAGTTTTTCTCCTTCCTGAGTCTTCTCACAACTAGCTTCAACAACTAGAGCACCTTCTGCATAGCTGAAGGAAGAAGTGAAAGAGACAAGAAAAATTTACATAATTTTCACCATTCTGATAAGATGGTCAGATTAATGAAGTCTGCTCATGTCCCATCAACTAAGCTGAAGGAAATAAAGAAAAGGTTGTTTTCGAGGAACATTCTGGTTGTAAAGGGTCTTACTGGAAGCCAAGATCCTCTGCAGGGAACTGCAGCTGAAGACTTTTGCCTTCATCGAGAATACTTCTCAATCTTGCTAGTCTCAACGACCCAATGGGATTTTTCTCATTCAGGATATAGTCTGAGACTTGTGCCCTACCAAGAGAAAACAATCCTTCTAGAACTGCCTTCTGCACATTTCTCGGAATGATTGATCCGAGGCTTCTATTTATAACTTGATGCACTGAAAAATGTGTGTAAACAGTATATACACCAGAATGGTGGCAAGAAAATTGCAAGGCAAGTTGCATCTGAATCTAAGAAAAACAAAAAAAATGTCTAGTGCCTTCATGCAGGAGCAGGACATTTACTTGAGTTTGCAACAGTTGGATCAAGGCCGAGGGTTGTAGGAATAGACATAGCTGCCTTGAAATTCTCCACGCTAAGCTCAGTATTGAAAATTGCAACCTGCAATAAGCAAGCAATTGTATCACACTAAGCTAATTTTGTAATTTAATAGTGGAGAAATATACATTGGATGAACAGAAAGCGTGAGAAGATTCTAACAGGCCGGCGCTCTGACTCATAAGTTTGTAATATTGATGGTGAGGCGACACCATTCAGCAGTAAGCCCAATTTCCAAGCCAAATTATGTACATCCTGGACACCGGTGTTCATTCCTGCAAAGAAATCAGAATATGCATGTTTCTGATTTTTTGACTTCGTACCCATAGTAAAGAAAATTAACAAACCACTAACCAAAACCACCAGCAGGAGGAAACCGGTGTGCGGCATCACCAGAGAGGATTACTCGATTGTTGCAGCAGATGTACTTCTCTGCGACTTCAGCATGCATTGCCCATGGTTTTATGTCTAAAACATGAACATCTGCTGGCTCCCATCCGACTAATTTGAAAATAATTTGCTCGCATACCTAGAATCATGACGAAACTTCAGATTTAAGCATGGCTAGATGTCATATACCCATGAAATTTACACTGCAAATTCATCCATGTGACCATGCATACCAGACTCTGAATTTAGGAATAAAATGTTACTTCCTCCATTCCAAATTACAAGATGTTTTGGCTTTTCTAAATACATAGCTTTTGTTATGCACCTAGATATGTATTATGACTAGATACATAGCAAAAACTATGAACCTAGAAATGCCAAAATGTCTTATAATTTGGGATTGAGGGAGTAGAAGAACAGTACATCACGATAATTTCATAAACAAATTCTGAAATAAAGTTGGACGAAGAACATAGAATTTCAGTAGCTTATAAACTAGAATCAAGAAAGATGCTAGAATGAGATCCACCTTAGCACTAAAATCTTCAAAAATCTGCTGAGGAGGATAAAATGGAACCTGAAAACAAAATAGAATGTAATATTAATACACATGAGAAACATACAATTTTCAAATGGATCATCTTAAATCTATCTAACACCATATTGTTGGAGTACCTGCAATACAAATTCCCCATTCTCTAGGTCATGTGCAACTAGTACACCAATTGCACCTGGATTAAAAATGAAGAACAGCATCCCTGGCCTCTGACTGGACAAATACCTGCCTAGATCTCTGCTAAGAAAATGCACACTGACCAGTTTCTGCAAATCCCTTTCACCTTCCATAGATATACCTGCCAATTCACGCACTGTACTTCTTGCGCCATCTGTCCCTATAAGAAGACCACAGTGTAGCTTTCTCTCTATTATCATCCCTCCATTGTTAACTGATGCTCCAACCAGAATGCCCTCATCAGTCTGATGAAGGGATGTGCACTTGTGTCCCATCAATATCTTGCTTTCCAGTAGCAAATCTTGTGTTGAGTTACCAATCTCACTGGGAAAGCATGTCTGGAAACCAATACCTTGAAGCTTCTTGAGTAGCAAATCGACTAACTTGTACTGTGAGAAATGTGCAACGGATGCAGGACTAATGACCTTGTCAAAATCTGTCAAAAATACTTGTCAGAAGACATACACAGTGAAGTGCAAGACATAAAGCATTCGACATGATAAGAACTGAACTGGCCTTCCTGTTTCATGTGATCAACCGATCCAAGGACAGAACCGGAGAGTGAAGTACAGTAGACGAACTTCCTCCACAAATCTACTGGTGGCTGGGACCTCTCAATGTCCCTGGCCAAGCCATCCAACTTGCGGAAGATCTAAAAACGCCAGCCATCCGTGAAAGCACCACCCAAACAACATGCACTAGTCAAAATGGCGAAGTTAGAGTGCGTTAGTAAACATACACACCTCCATTGTGCGGTTGTTGATGAAGTGCGCTCGTGGGTGCCTAGTGAACTCCACATTCTTCTCTATCACCGCACATTTGATCCCTACAAGATTTGAATAAAATAAGTAACTGCATCAGTGATTGCTTGTTGTTCACAAGAATTTCCACGAGTTCTACTAAAGTTGAAGTCACTGAGTTCTACCAAAATACTAAACGGACAATTGTGATTATACCCTTCGTTGGCCTTGCAAATACGATTTTACCCTCCGTTTTTCAACCTTTTGATTTTACCCCTCCGTTTTGAAAATGAAGCTACCGTTTGCCCCTCGCTCTCAACGTTGTTAGTGAAAATCATAATTAATGATTAAAAATTTGTGAAAAGAAAAGGATGAAAGGTCCGAACTACCCTCCTATTTTGTATGGGTGCAACCCCAATAGGGGTAAAATCACAATTACATAATATGAGGGGTAAAGTCACAATAAATAGCATGGCCATTTTTGTCTTTCCACATCAGATTTAACACCGTTAACTACACGTAATGGTGCAAGGGCATGACAATGCTTCGTTTTCAAAACGATGGGGTAAAATCACAAAGTTGAAAAACGAGGGGTAAAATTACAATTGCAAGACCAGAGAGGGGTATGATCACAAATGCTCCAATACTAAATTAGCACAGGGACCTGGATCCGGTGCAGTAGCTAGAGACTGCAACTGTAGCAGTCTCACAATCTTGGTCGTCCATATCAAATCGAAGGGCAAAGCACCTCATGCTCATCGTGCCACATTTTACAAGCGCCCGCCACCTTCTCTGCTCCTATGGAGGCAAAAAAACACAAGCTTTGGCACCACTTTTCGCTTTGCTCGGAGAGGAGGGAGGCTGGAGAGCTGCATCACCATGGAACCTCCGGGGCCACCTCTACTATGCATGCACCTCCTCGCCTGCTCCTCCATTCGTTGCCCCAATGCCTCTTCCCACGAAGCATGAAGGCACCGTCACCTCTGCTGCCCTGCACGTGCTGGAGCTGCTGTCCTCCTGCACTCTCAATTCGTTGATTGTGGAGGCAGCAAGGTGTCTGCTGGTACCAAAAAAAAAATGTCCGTGGTGAAGAAAGTCAGCGCTGTGCAGTCTACCCGAGATCCTGTACAATCTCCACAAGAGCACCAAGCACGCCGGCAAGTGCCCAACAAGCTATTGATGTTGTTGCGATGGACGACACCCAGCAGCTGCTCGAGGAATCGCCTGCAAGGTTTCTGCTCTACTCCTACTTAGTTATTCGTTTCTGCATGGTTGAAGTTCTACTTTAAATGATGAGAACATCCGGTTGGTCGTGTTCTGAATGCATTATTTACAACCACAGAGTTGCTGCAATTCCTTTTTTAATTCCACAAATTGGTATGACATTTAGCAGTTCCGATGAAGCTTGGAACTTTTGGGTTACATATGGTGGCCGGATGGGTTTTGATGTTTGAAAGTGTTACTCAAACATGAGTGCTCTTGATGGATTGGTAACATTGAGTAGATCTGTTTGTTCAAATCAGGGCTATAGTGCTGAAAATAAAGAAGTTCTGTGTTAGCAAGCGTGATCGAGCTCATACAAGAACAGACTATAGAGTTTGCATGGGCATTACTTTTGAAAGAGAAAATAGGGTTTACAAGGTACATGACTTATTTATTGAGCACAACCACATTCTACAAATTGCTCAAACTAGTCATCTGATTCCGTCATAGACAAACATTTCTAAGCACCAAGCTATTGATATTGAGGTGGCTCATGATTCCGGTATTGCACCTAAAGCAGCACATGAGTTTCTTGGTGGATGCATACTAAACGTCAAAGAGAGATGTTGTATGGTGAGGCTGGAAGTTTGCTAAAATATTTTTAAGGTAAAGTTGTAGAGAATCCCTCATTTCAATATACAATACAAATGGACTGCAAAGAGCAGATATCCAGTATAATTTAGGCTGATGCAGAGATGATTGTTGACTATGCTCACTTTGGTGATGTCATCGCATTTGACACTACCTTTGGAACCAACAAAGAATATAGACCGTTTGTTATGTCCATAGTTTTCAGCCAGATTAGAGAGACCGCGGTATTTGGTGTAGCTTTGACATATGATGAAACTATTGAGTCGTTCAAGTGGTTGTTCAATGCATTTTTATCAACACATCAAAAACAACCACAAACGATTTCACTGATCAGGAGTTCAGGACATTGCTATGGGAAAGGCTGTGGCTGCAGCGTTCACTAGTGTGTGGCATGGTTTCTGTACTTGGCATATATCACAAAATGCATGAAAGCACTAAAATTATCAGAATGAAGAAGAGCTCCACGATGAGGAAGAACCAGCCATCCAAGTAGATTTCAATTCTTGCATGAGTACGAACAAGAGGCAGATTTTGAAGAAGCATTTGATGCTATGTGAGGAAAAGTTAGTAAATCAACTTGGCTTGACAGCATTTGCATGTTGAAAACATAAGTGGACTGAATGCTACATGCTGGGGGGTCACTAGGAATGTGAAGTACACAACTAAACAAGAGCTTGAATAATGCATTCAAAGGCCATTTGAAATCAGATCTTGACATCATTAGGTTCCTAAAGCACGTGGAGCATGTTGTTCAAGGCAAAAAAGACAATGAGTTACAAGCTGAATTTGAATCTAGAAAGAAGCATTTGAGGATGATGACACCTATGATACAAGCAAGTATGATTTATACACCATCAACATTTGAAGATTTTCAAGCTGAATATGAGAAGCATAAGCTCAGATGGATGTAGTGAAATTTGTCATTGCAATTGAAGCTCCTATAGGAACATTAACAAATGAAGAAGAGTGCAAGTTTATAGTCAACCCATCTGATCAGATGGTCTCATGTAGTTGTCGACCCTTTGAGAAAATTGATATATTATGCAGGCACGCATTGAAAGGTCTCAATTTGGTGAACAATAAGCATTTGCCTGAACGATACATTTTAAAACGATGGACTCGAGATGTAAGGTCAGATATTATCCAAGATATGAATGGAAGGGAAATGGTGGAAAATCCTAAGTTAGATGCTACACTTCGGCACAAAAATCTTTGCAAAAAATTCGTTCCATTGGTTTCACGAGCTGCTGATTCTGAAGACTGCTATTCGCTTGTGAAAGAGATACTTCATACTGCCAGTAAGCAGGTGGAAGAAAAATCATAGGAACTCCTAACATTAATGCTGAAAAGTCTAGTGTTCAAGAAACATTCAGCTTACTTGACTAATATACACATGTGGCTGGTCTAATAAAGAAAGAAAGAAAAGCAGCAAGGTGGATCAAAAAGAAAGAAAACTTAGAGTGAAAAAATCGTAAGAAAAGGAAAAACAAAAGGAACAATAATTCACAAGCAAACCTATGCAACAAGATGGAAGTCATGTTCCAGAATAGCAAGCATATGAATCAAATTCTAATTTTACCGAAATTCTTATGGTATGCTTACACTTCTCTTTTTTTCATAAAATTAGCATTCTGTGTTTTCAGAGTAACTTGATATTTTCTTCCCTATTTTCTCAATCTTTATCCCTTCCAGTGGTGAGAGCTATCTTGCTGAGCCACCAAGTGTTTGAAGCAGCCTCTCCGCATTTGCGGGGAAGGCTTGCCTCAGTTTATCCTTTCCCCATACCTCATTCGTGTGGGGGTCTGCCTTTTTTTATTTTCTCAATCTTTAAAGCTGATGCCTTGTGACCAGGAGATCGCAGGTTCGAGTCGTGGAAAGTGCCTTTTGCAAATGCAGGGAAACCCTTCCCTGGAGGCCACACAAGCGCACATGCACCAGGCTACCCTTTTTATTTTGGTCACTGTATTTCTCTCTGTTTTCAGAGTTCAAACGTTGTTCAAAATATCAGTAATCCTTACTCCTTGGAAGGGATAGATGACTAGGAATTTTAGCAAAACTTCAGTGTAAGTATAGGTAGATGATATATGTTGAATTGCCTTGACAAATTATGATCTCTAAATTATTTTATTTGCAGGCTTCATACCGAAGGCCTGGCTTCTATTGGTTGATACAAGTTTTTGTATATGAAATGGGGAAGGCCTTATGTGCATAAGGATCCACAGTAATCACACTATTTTTTGTGTTAACCATATGCTCTTTGTGGATGGAAGGCTGCTGCTGGTGGATGCAAGCTTTTGTATACGAAATAAGAGATGGAGAACTTTGGTATACAGAAAAGGATCTGAGTTTAACATTTGTCTTTTGTATATGCAAGCTTTTGTAATAGGCTCTCAAATTGCAGCAAACACATGTAGCTTTGTTTCATTTAATTGCTTTATTAGATGTATGCATTGTCTTCTCTGTTCTTTGTAATTACCTTTAGTTAAAAGACGCTCGGGTTTGGGACGCTCTCCGCGTTCGACGCGTCTTCAACCGATCGCGTGTTGACGCGTGCCCTACAGCTCGGACCCGAAATTTCCGTTCGCCGCGCGTTGAGCTTGAGCTTCGTCACGTCCGCCTCTCCCTTTTCCGCGCGGCAAAGTCGCCGGCCCCTCGCACTCCCCAGTCCCCAGTCGTCCTCCACCCCCACCGCGCCTCCCCTCCCTAGATCCCCCACCCATGACGTCCTCTGGCTCGCCCTTCTCCTCCTCCTCCTCCTCCGCGTCTCGCATGCCGGACAGGTGGGAGCCGCCGTCGTCGCAGATGTCAAAGGACGGGCCCGACTCCGACTCTCCGCCGTCATCACAGATGTCGAAGGACGGCCACGACTCTGACTCGACTCTGCCATCGTAGATGTCGGGGTACGGCTCTTGCAGCGAGGACAGGTGCGACCTAGATCTGAGGGGCGGTAGCGGCAGGGGCGGGAGGTGAGCGTTGCTGGACCAGGTGTTGGGGATCGTGTCGCAGAGGAGGACTCGGACTCGTCGTCGTTGCAGATGGGAGCCAGATCTCCAGTGACTCCGTGAGTTGCCTGCTCTGCTTCACAGCACACACCCAGCACAACACTAGCTCAGCTCGGCAAGGTAGCAGTCATTGCTCGCCATGCAATGTCATTGCCGCTGCTCCCCTCCTCCTGCTCACCGCTGCCGTAGCGGGGCTTCTGTTGGAGCTGTCAGTTTCTTGTTCTCTGTTACAACTGTGTCATTCGGCAGTGGTAATTTAGAAGTAAATTTTTCACTCCACATTTGAGCATAAAGTAATGGAATAGATGGTATAACCTTGCAGGTGGTTGCATCCATGGACTGGCCACAAGTCACAACATATAAAGCTCTGGTCTCGGCACAAGCACACAGGGAAGAGATTATACAAAATCTCGGCGGAATGATAAGGTAATTTATATCCTCTGTGTTCACGAAAGCTGTGAATGAAACTAAGGTGCCACGTAATTATGCTCTGCAGGGAGTTGCTGATTTCGTTCTATAAGAGGACTGGCAAAAAGCCCAAAAGGATTATATTTTACAGGTATGTGCTTGACTTAACTATCTAGATAACTCTTGGATGAAGCCTTCATTTCGTGACTTCCTTTGCTTTTGTTTTGTTTATTTAGGGATGGAATAAGTGAAGGACAATTCAACCATGTTTTGATCCTTGAAATGGACGCGATAAGGAAGGCTTGTGCCTCTCTGGAAGATGGGTATCTACCCCCAGTGACATTTGTCGTAATACAGAAAAGGCACCACACAAGGCTCTTCCCTGGAGTTCATGGAAGGAGAGATGTTACTGACAGAAGTGGGAACATTCTTCCTGGTTAGTACCGTGATGTTCATCCTTGTTTAATGACAACCTTAGCATTAGCATTTGCTTGTCACTGAGATTGGACCCTGGTTGGTTTAATGACAACCGCCACATTAGCCATACTGTATCTTTGGGAGATCTCCACTTCTAACACAAGCATGATACTATTTTGAACACATACATGCAGTTGGCTGTAATTTGTGACTCTTTTCTTCCTGTTAAAATACACAGGAACTGTGGTTGATACCGAGATTTGTCATCCACGGGAGTTTGATTTCTACCTTTGTAGCAATGCTGGAATTCAGGTATGTTTTAACAGGTACTTGATAGTGTGTTATATTCGTCCCTCTGAATGTAGATTCGTTTCTCCAGGGAACCAGCAGGCCAATACACTATCATGTCCTCTACGATGAAAACCGTTTCTAGGCTGATGGGCTGCAGATACTTACAAACAGCCTGTGCTACACGTAAGCTTAGCTTGATCCTGATCCCCAATATATATTTGCTGCCATCTGAACTCAAGTTTTTTTTTTTGTTGTTTTGCAAATGCAGATACGCACGATGCACGCGCGCTGTCTCAGTTGGTAAGTCTATATGCCAGTTTCACCAAGTTCTTTGTGTGATTAGTCAAGTGTATTGTTGCTTCATTTCTTATTGGTTACAGTGATCCTGGCTTTCAGTCTGTGATGCATTGTAGCAGTTCCCCATAATAGAATAGACCATGTTTTTTTTCTGTTTAGGCTGATGCTTCTATTTGTGTGACTGAAAGTGCCATAGCTTTTTTCTGAAATGTTTCTTGTTTGTTTGACCTATACCTTTTCTGTCTAGATTTTTGCTTACTTTTTAGTCTTCATGTACCACCTGTCTGAGATTGATGAACTGAGACAAAAACCATTCAAAAGAAATGGCCCAGATTTTGATGCTAAATAAATAAAGTTGAATCACATTTCAACTCCTATATCTCTTCATTCTTAAATACCATGAACAAATTTTCTCTTCGAATACCATAAACTTACTTCACTATTCTAAATTCCTGGTGCTTGTGCTACCAGTTTTTCATTTACAGTGATCATGATTTCAGTTTGTGATGCATAGTAGCAGTTCCCCATAATAGAATAGACCATGTTTTTTTCTGTACCTACATTTTCCCTTCTTGTACTTCTTACTCTTCCAGTGATTTAGCTACAAGCAGGCAGCTGCTAGGGCCAATGATTCGGCTAGGATAAGATGATTGTTGAGGACCAGCCGTACAAATGCAAAATGGAAACAATACATGCATGTATCAAACTTACCAAAAGTTGAGACACCTCGTATCCTTTCATCCCCATTTTTTTGCGTACCCGGTTATTGATTTGTTGTCCATTGCAGTTGCAGAACAAAGCCTCAGCCTATTTTGCTGCTACCAACCCTCCCCCCCCTAAACTTGTTTAAAAAGCAACCCATTCCAGTACATAGTTGCTGCGTACAGTTTATTATCAGTGCTTGTATTCCAGTACATAGCAGCTCATTCCAGTATATAGCGGCTCATTCCAGTATAGGGAATAATAATGATAATAGTTGTATATCGTTGGCAGTTTCTTTTTATATCTTCTCTGTCGCATTTCCTACCACGTTAAACACTTGCAGATGCTTAAGATTATTTCAGAGTTGGAACTTTTTAAAACTAGAGTTTCTTATAAGTTATTCAAATCTTGTTGAATGTTGATGAAGTTACGAAACACTGGTTGATATCACCTGGGCGAGGATGTCTAAATGGCCAAGTGCTTGAAATTGCTTTTTCCATACCAAATCAATTGCCTTACATGCCAGATTTGCTCACCAAATTGTTTGTGTTGTTGGTCTCACAAATGTACATGTTAATGGAGGTCTTAATTTTTTGGCTTAATGTTCACTTTTTTTCCTAATCACAGTATTACGGATCAATTACTTATTTCAAACAAGATTGTATGTTGTTGGTTGCCTACCTAGAAGAATACGCCTATTGCCTAACTGAGTTTGATCAATATTTTCCACCAGCCTACTACGCTCACCTGGCAGCATTCCGCAGGAGGTACTACGACGAACAAGGTAGCCCCGCCCCCGATGGAACCTCAGTTGTCGGTGGCGATGCCGCTGCAGCCGGCGATGATCCACCTGCGTGCCGCAGGCTCCCCCAGATCAAGGAGAATGTGAAGGAAGTGATGTTCTTCTGCTAGTGGCTCAGCGCGAGCTGCATTTCTTGATTCAGGCTGCCTCAATATACAAGAGGCCTTTTTTTGTGATAAACTGGTATCGATGGTTGTCCTGACTATTTTGCATGAGTGCTGCTAATTAGGGCTTGTTTGATAACACTGTTTCTCAAAATCATGATTTTACATTTTTTTAACATTTGTCCAAGTACCAAATTATGACAAGATTATGTCTGGCTTATGCACAATACCTGAGGATTAAAATTTGCATTACCTGTAACTATTTTGAGAAAAAAGTTCTTTGGAGAAGTATATCTTCCATGTCACTTACAGAAATGAGTGTTAAAAATGATCCTAAATGTTGATGCCTTACTGCCTTAGTAACGCCAACAAAATTCCACTGTGTGGTCCTGATTTGAGGACTAAGACATTAATCAGTTCAAGCAGTACCATTTTGTGTTATCGAGTGGAGGATAATGATCTTAAACATGTCCCTTCTTTACGCATATATAGAATTTTTTTAGGATGCTAGGAATCCTTTTGAACAAAGTGAAAAATTGAGTCATTGTTCTGAAATGCTAAAAGAATACCATCTCAGATAAGAAAAGTACAAGCTTTCTAAGTAATTTGTCGCTTTTTGCTTGGTCTGTGTTTTTGGACCTTCTCCTTCGATTTGAACAACTATTATATATATTATTCAAAATATTACTTAGCAGATGCACATGACTTCTATGTTTGATGAGTATTGTTTCATGTTCTATATCAGTTGGGCAAGTGGTGCTCTCGATCCACAAAGGAGCTCATCTGTTGATCGTTGTTTCGTAAGTCAATATGTGTTTTTAATGATTGGTCCTCTTCCATTGCTTTTCTTGCAGCTATACTTTTACGAATCTCTCTTTGTTCTGAACTCAGTACTTCTGATCACCATTTTTCTTCATCTCATGTGTTGGTTACCATTTTAAGTAGGGCTTATGAACTAATCTATATTCTCATGTCAACAGGGGGTGTACTTTGTGATGGTTGCTGTTTTTTTGGCTTAATCCTTTCTTCAGCCACCTTCAACGTGAGTTACACAGCTCTTTACCTTTCATTAAGAGGCGAGAAAGTTTGACCACATTCATGTCAAAGCCAAGAATAGTGTAAATTTTAGAAAACAGTTTACTTGAGGTACCTCATAGTCATATGGATAGATAATAAGGACATTAGATATCTGGTACTTGTGAATTAGAAGATTTCATATGCCAATTTTTTTGGTGGATGGAACATGACACATGTATTTATGGAGCTTTTATACTCACATTCTTGTATTTGTTGTTTGTAGCCTCGACAAACCTGGAGTTTGAACACATGACAGATGGTGTGCTCACTTTTTTGGATGAAGAGTTGCGCTTATAGTTTACTACGTTAGGTTTATGTACATAACTATGTGGATTGGCCCGACTATGGCTCTCAATACTATATATATATACCTCCTGTTATGGTTTGTCCCTATGCGACGCCTCACTCCCGTTTTTTCCTTGTGCTGGATGGAGCCTGTGTTGGATAGGGCGCCCGAATGGGCGCCACCTGATCTAGTTTCTCCTAAAAGAAGCAGCTGCTAACAGCAAGACTTGGGGAGGGAAAGAGAAAAAAACATATGGCTTTGATCCTAGCCATTCATGGCCTTTTGAATGAAACAGATGCAGCTACTGCATAGATTCCAGTAGCAGTTGCTACTGCATCTGATCCAGGTCCCAATGTTTTAGCACATTTGTCTGATTCCATCAATGAACTTCGCTCCGCTCAACGCTACTGCCTAACTCAGAAGCGCGAATTGGAACATCGATGAGCAAGGGGGGCACGAGGTCCGTACCGAATTTGGTGAGGAGGAATGAGAGGACGAGCCCAACAGGGCCAGCTCCGACGATGAGTACGGGCAGATGTGGCGCGTCGCTCCTGCCTTCGCCGCCGGCTAGTGTCGACAAGAGTGGGCTTTGGCAACGGCGGAGCCACAAGAGCGCGCCCCGGTGCGTCGAGAAGAGCCCCCCACGCCCACCTCTGGTGATCGACGGCATAGACGCGATCGATTCGATTGGGGGCGTATGGCCTTCGACGTCCGTGGTGGAATAGGCTGCAGCCTGCAAAAGGGGTTCATGGGTTTAGAAGGGAGAAATTTGGAATTTAACCATTAGCCTATGGGTTAATTATATCTGTGCCATTACAATTTTCTAGTTTTGATATGTGCCACTAAACTTTTTAAACTTGCACATATGTCATTAAACTTCTAATCAACTCTAAAATACATCATTTTGTTTGAATCTGACCTACCACAAATACACGTATTTTCAGACTTCCTTTTTTACCCTTGTTTGCTCAAACGTACCCACCAGTACATCAACTATGCTGCTCTAGCGAGGGGTGGGGCGCAACTCCAGTGGGGAATCCCGACGAGGGCACAACTTCGGCTGGGGGCACAGCTCCGGCGGGCGCAGGGCGCAGCTCCGACGAGGTGGGGTGCAGCTCCAGTGGGAGCATACTGATGAGGGCGCAGCTTCAGCAAGGGACACAACTTCGGTAGGGCTCAGCGCACAGCTCCGGCGGGAGTGCAGCTCTGGTAGCGGTTGCTAGGGTTAGGGGAGCGCAGGTTTGGAGAGACAAAAAGTCACAAACTGGCTACGTTCGTAGCAACGTTTCTGCTGGGTTTCCTTTGAACAAGGGTAAAAAAGGAAATATGAAAATACATGTACGATAGGTTACATCTAATTCAAACTAAATGGTGTATTTCAGAGTTGATTAGAAGTTTAATGGTATATTTACAAGCTTATGAAGTTTAGTGGCACATATCAAAACGTAGGAAATTATAATGGCACAAATATAATTAACCCTTAGCCTATACATAACGATTCCCTCTAAAATTCTCTCCCTATATTATCTTTTTCGTCACATCATCAACATTTCATCCCCTACTTCTTCATCTCCTGCAACGGTTCCCCTAAAATTCTTCCCCCATAAAATATCATTTTTATACATACTTTTCATCCACTATTAATTTTTCTTCTACTAATAATTAAAGGTGGGTCCATGTCAACACTGCCTGGGGGGCGGCCGCGCGCACGCTATAGCTGGAGGGAGAGAGAAGAGCGCGAGCGCCTAGAGGACGTCGTAGAGGGCCACGCTGCGGCCGTCCGGGTGCCCTGCGCCCGCCATGGAAGGGGAGGGGTCGACACTACGGCTGCCGTTGCGGTTCCCCCCTCTTAACTTCCTCTATTTGTACTTTGTATGCATTTTTAAATACCTTTCCCTCTTTCATTTCTCCCGCTATTTCACCTCCTCTTCGATCAATTCCCCTATTTAGCTCCCCTTTATATTTTAAGTGGACTATTTGACATTTATATATCAGTTTATAAAGTTTTAAAAAATTATATAATATTTATAGTACAGTGATACACATTGTTATTTGGTAGTTAAAATTAAAAACAATTAATTTCACATTAAATATCATTAATTAGTGAAGAGGGGGATATTAGTGCTCCCCTCTTCACACGGGGAGATTTCTGACACAGAAAACAGGGGGACGAAGAGGGTGAAGCGTTGAAGCAATGGAGGGAGTACGTACACGCAGTATAGAGGGGGAATGAACGATCGAGTGGACCGTTGGAGTGAGTCTTACGTATCAGGTGTTTGTGTGCGTTAGAGTGTGTATTTTGGGTGTGTTTTTTGTTTTTCTGTCCAGGCTCTAGCCCTTATGAAAGTTTTCTTTACTCGGAAACAGGATCTGGATGTCATCTAGAGGGGAGGGTGAATAGGCGGATAAAAATTATCACTTGAAAACTGAAATTCTTACCCTACTTAAAGGCTGGATCGCAGTGGAATGAAAGACCCTTCGAGTAGGTTGCAGCGGAATAGAAGATCCTGTCTCAAAATGTCCTGCACCTCAAATATAACTTGTACCACAGATAAGTGTTGAAGTGCAGATATAAAAAGTGAGTAAGACAGAGAGTCAGCACACAAACAGAGCGAAGCACACAAACGCAAGGATTTATCCCGAGGTTCGGCCAAGCCTGAAATGCTTGCCTAGTCCTCATTGAAGTTAGACACACCTGGGCTTAGAGTCTGTTTCAACTCCTTCCTCCGTTTGCTTAGATCTGTCAGTATGACAGATAGAGCCTTCCACTATGTTGAGTTGGGTTACAACAAAACCGCGGCTGCTTACAATCTTCTTGACAGCACTCCGGCAGAGTAACGATATGCTCAAAACCTTTCTCTAGCTCTTAGCAGCACTTCTCCACTCTCTAAAGGCTTATAACTTTGCCTTCTACACAAACTAGAGAAATACACACAAGAGAGAGAGTGAGAATTGATCCGAGTGATGTATACTATTGTTGGCTGCTCTTCTCTACTTGTTGGAGGCGCCTAGGAGTCCATTTTATAGACCCAAGGGGCCTAGGAGCCGTTGGAATCCCTTTTGGAAGGCAATATTTGCTTTTAGTCGAGTGGCGCACCGGACAGTCCGGTGCCCCACCGGACAGTCCGGTGCCCCACCGGACAGGTCCTGTAGCTTGTCCGGTGCGCGATCTCCTTCCAAATCGGGCTCAGCTGACCGTTGGAGCAACGGTCGTCTTAGCTCACCGGACACTGTCCGGTGCACACCGAACAGTCCAGTGCGCCAACTATCCGTTGGCCCAAGCCACGCGTCGCCCGTTGATCGCGCAGTCGACCGTTGGTGCAGTCGACCGTTGGCTCATCGGACAGTCCGGTGAATTATAGCCGTATGTCGCCAGACTTCTCCCGAGAGCGGCCTGTTCACCGGAGTTCAGTCTGGCGCACCGGACACTGTCCGGTGCACCACCGGACAGTCCGGTGTGCCAGACTGAGCTGTCTTGGCTGTACACAGCCAAACCTTTTGCTTCTCTTTTCTTTTCTTCTTTTCTCTATTTCTAATACTTAGACAAATATATCAGTACACAAAAACCAATGTACTAAGTCTAGAAACATACCTTCTCTTTGATTTTCACTTCTTTAGCATTTGGCATGCTTGAGATTGATGTCGGACTCATAAATCCTCAAGTCAGCTTGACTTGATCTAGATTGACATTTCTGATCTCCAACATCCTGCAAAGGTCACATAGAATATCTCCAAACATAGGAACAACCCAAACTTAAGGTCAAAGTGCACTTAGCTCTTTTGGGCTGTTTCCAGTTCTGGTTTTGACATTGGTTCTCCTTCCAGTGACCTTGTTCACTTCTTGAGCTTGATCTTGAGCCTTATGACTTACACCACATAATTGTAGATGTTACCTCATTGGTTGTAAGTCATGTCCTTATGTAGTGTTCCTTGATGCACCATAACTCTTCTTAACTCGATCAACCTTGATTCCGCAAGTCTCCTTCTTCACCCCTGGCTTTAGGTTCCTGGTCTCCTTGACTTTCTCCCGTGCACTTGGTACCTCAAAGCTCTTCTTGCTTCCAACCTTGGTTTGATCGGTTTTCTCCAGGTTATGCACATCAAGTCTCACTTAAGCAATGTCTATCTTCCTTGTGATGTCCATTATATCTATAGATAACTCCGTCTTTGGACCATCACACCTGTTTACTTGTTTTGAACCCTATTAGCTTTGCATTCAGCACCTGTTCAACACTTAGCACACTTGTTAGTCCTTTAATTGAGTTGTCATCCAAACACCAAAACCCACAAGAGAGCTTTCAATCTCCCCCTTTTTGGTGATTGATGGCAACACAATTAAAGCTCACATAAGAATAAGATTTAAAGCACTAATTTTGAATTCTAAGTTTGTAGAATGCTCCCCCTAAATATGTGCTTACATCAATATCTTAATTTTGGCCTTATATGCCACATTGCACATACTTAGGCTAATTGGAAGCATTACTACACCTTAGCACCTGTGGGATGTATTGTCGATATTTAAACATATGCACAGAATCAGAGTTAAACACCAATCAATTGAGTGGATATATCACAGGAATGTCAACCTACCACTATTCACAATTAAGATACCAATTTAAAACAATTTTAAAGCACCAGAACCACATGAATATCTATTACATGATACACATAGTAGATACTAATTGATTTATATCAACGGAAGCACTAATTTTGCATTATCACCATATAATACAACAAGAAGCATAGAGTTATCAAACAAACTAACACAACCCTTTAAGATAAGCTTTCCTCTCAGGTTGAGGTAAGCTTTAATGCACAAATTCTTCCCCTTTGACATCAAACACCAAAACCATATTCAAGCAATAACATAGGATGATGTCAAGGGACAACATGGTATTTTAGTAGGTAAAATACAACACACTAACATTACTCCCCCTTACACATTAAACACATGCAACACAAGCATTAGAGGAAAATACAGATACGCAAAAGGTCAACACTTCCTTTTGTACCTTTACCCTGTTGTGATGTACTTTCCATCTTGAGAGTTTAATCTCTAGGAAGCTCCTTCACACTTGTGCCTGATCCTTTATCCTGACCTTTTCTTGTTGCTAAGACACCATACTTAGAACAAGTTATAGTTTTGTGGCACAAGATGAAGCTTCTGATTACCAAAAGATATCAATTGATGCAAACTACCACAACTACCAATTGAAAAATCATTACTGTCACAGCTCCATAATATTTTAAAGATAAGCATCTAGTATCACCAAATATTATAGAGCATGAGCAATCTAAAAATATGCAATTACTCACAACTTAAGATACCAAATACTGACTTATGGAGGTACCCAAGTCTTGATTGCTTCATTTCTTGCTCATCTTCCCTTTTCCACCTTGAGACTTTGTCTTTTCCTGAATTGCCATGAGAGCACCAGTTGTCACCAATTGAGTGCTCCTTTTGCTCATGCACCTCATAATTCAAGAAGGTGCATTAGTGGCACAACATGAATTTGGTATACACACAGTATCAAAATAGGGTAATTATGTAAACATGGACTAAACAAGATGTCATGCTTGCACATAGATTAATCATTAAAAACCATATAGCATGACTTACAAAAGATATAGGTTTATCCATGAACACAAAAAGAGTTAATCTTGGTGAATATATTAAATGAAAAACTACCCATTTAATGATTCAAAAGAAATAACATATAGAACACAACAATCATGATTAAGCAAGCATTATTATGATTTTGGAAATCATGAACCATTGATTGAAAGGAATTCAACACAGGTAATCTCAAAAGCTTAACTACTCCAAGGACAGGTAGCACAACAATCAAATTTAAGAGCAATACTGATTTGCAGTAATGTACTTAAGATACACTGGTACCGTCCTTTGGAGAGCAAGTTGCATATTTTCATCAAGGTCCTTTGCTTGATTCACCAATAATGATTAAAGCCCTCTACAACTTATTTTACTCAAGATGAACATGGGATTAGTATTGCACAATAATTCAACCTTGGGTCAATAAATAGATAATAAAATTGACAACTTAAGCATAGAGTTTGAATTAACCATCTTAAGCTCTCCCAGGGTCTCCAGTCCATCTCGAGGCACCTGCATGGTCTAGTTGGCACAGTTTGGTACCCATCTCGGGATGGGTCCATGATGTTCAACTAAAAGTGCCTTTGGTACCCAAATAGCCTTTGTGCTAGTTCTAGGTGATCTCATTATTGATCTAGCACAAGTGTATGATTTGGGTCTCCTAAGCGAATAAGATTGAGACAAATTTACTTGCTTAGGAACCTTACCCTTTTTACATACCTCAGGTGGATGACCATGCTCACCACACATGTAGCAGAAACGTCGCTCAACTCGACATGACGCTTGTTGTTTATCATTTTCCTTGGTGAGGGTCATCTTGGAGGGTGCACGTCCTTGATTCTTTATGACCGGACATGAAGTGATCATGTGGTCCTTTTCATTGCATCCAAAACATCTCCTTATCCCTTCGTCCTTGTCTTTGGATGGACAAGAAGCAATGAGGTGACCTAATCTCTTGCACTTGAAGCACCTCCTTTTTCCTCTTCTCTTTTTGCTTTTGGATGACATAGAGAGATTATTAGTGCAAATAACATGACTAATTGAATCATTACCTTTTTCTTGTCTCATGTTGATTGCTTCACTTATTGCTTTAGGAACATCTTTCTCAAGGAGTTTGACCCTTGCTGTGGTTTCTCCTTCCTCAAGCTTCTTCACCATGTGTTCGTAGATATCTTGAGGAAGTCGAGCAAGGTGTCTTCTCCTTAATTGTCTTTATTTCTTGTTCCCAAGCAATTTCCTTTTTGACCCTACAACTTGTTGCTCATTCAAACATTCGCTTCCTTTTGAGCGACAAGGGTTAGCACATAGTGATATATTATCCAAATGTGCACTTGTGCAAGAATGAGGTTCACATGAATTTAAGTTTGTAATTACAACCTCATGAGCAACATCAATCATGATATGGTCATCGACTAGTTTACTATGAGAATACGACAACATATCATACTTTTCACCTAGAGCAAGTTTTTCTAAATTTATCATTTCTACTTGACTCCTAAGCATAGAATTTTCAGTTTTAAGTTGAGCAACATTAGATAATACATCATGATTATTTCTTTGCTCAATTAACACAGATTCATACCATTGGACCAAATTCTCATGAGAGTACTTTAGCTCATCATGTTCTTTGGTCATCTTCTCCAGGCTATCGTTGGTTTTTATGAGAGTCTCTTCTAGCCTGAGAAGCATTTCGCCTTGTTCCTTGTTCCTTCTCAACAGCTTAACCAAGAGCACTTTGTTTTCTTTATTGAGATGGGTGTAGAGCCGGCGAATCTCTTCTTCTTCCACATCATCGGTCTTATTTTCCCTGTCATTATTATCAGTGGAAGCAAAACAGGAAAATGTACCTTGTGGTGATGAGGACTCATCCATGCTATCATCCTCATATTCCTCCTCATCATCGCTTTCGTCTCCACCATCATTGTTAGCAATAAGACATTTATTATTAGTAGAAGACAAACCTGCCGGTGAGGTGGATTCATCGTTTGGTAGCTATTGTTCTTCTTCTCCCTTTGAAAGGTTAGTATCACAAGCAATATAGGGAGTTGAAGCAGTACAATTTGACTCAGAATATTTTATTCTAATTCTATTCCATAGATCATGAGCATCAACAAATAAATCACTATCACTGCTCATGATGGCAAAATAGGCACCTCTAGAAAGAGAGTCAACTAAGATGTTGCAAGCATGGTGATTGAGAGATAGACATCTTAGTTCATCATTGGAAGGATTTTGACTAATATTAGAGGGAAAAATACTTCTACTAAAGATCTGTCTCAAATCAGGATCAATATGCATGAAAGCATTATAAATAGAGACAGACCAGGATTTATAGTTAGAACCGTCACCTAAAAGAAGTTCTACGGTTACCTCTTGTGACGACATCGTCGTCTCTGAACGGCTAAGCCCACACTGGAGAGTCCTAGCTCCGATACCAATTGAAAGTTCCCTTTGCTCGGGAACAGGATCTAGATGTCGCCTAGAGGGGGGTGAATAGGCGGATAAAAATTATCACTTGAAAACTAAAATTCTTACTCTACTCAAAGGCTGGATCGCAGTGGAATGAAAGACTCTTTGAGTAGGTTGCAGCGGAATAGAAGATCCTGTCTCAAAATAACCTGCACCTCAAATATAACTTGTACCACATATAAGTGTTGAAGTGCAGATATAAAAAGTGAGTAAGACAGAGAGTCAGCACACAAACAGAGCGAAGCACACAGACGCAAGGATTTATCCCGAGGTTCGGCCAAGCCTGAAATGCTTGCCTAGTCCTCGTTGGAGTTAGCCACACCTAGGCTTGGACTCTGTTTCAACTCCTTCCTCTGTTTGCTCAGATCTGTCAGTATGACAGATAGAGCCTTCCACTATGTTGAGTTGGGTTACAACAAAACCGCGACTGCTTACAGTCTTCTTGACAGCACTCCGGCAGAGTAACGATATGCTCAAAACCTTGCTCTAGCTCTTAGCAGCACTTCTCCACTCTCTAAAGGCTTATAGCTTTGCCTTCTACACAAACTAGAGAGATACACACAAGAGGGAGAGTGAGAATTGATCCGAGTGATGTATACTATTGTTGGCTGCTCTTCTCTACTTGCTGGAGGCGCCTAGGAGTACCTTTTATAGACCCAAGGGGCCTAGGAGCTGTTGGAATCCCTTTTGGAAGGCAATATTTGCTTTCAGTCGGGTGGCGCACCGTACAGTCTGGTGCCCCACCGGACAGGTCCTGTAGCTTGTCCGGTGCGCGATCTCCTTCCAAATCGGGCTCAGCTGACCGTTGGAGCAACAGTCGTCTTGGCTCACCGGACACTGTTCGGTCACTACTAGAGATATGCTTATTTAAGACGCACATTTTAAGACGTATATCAATGCATTTTATAGAACCGTCTTTTATCATATGGTGATGAGTAAGTTAAGACGGTTTGTTGGAGATCCGTCTTTAATAAACAAGTGTTTTGAGACAGTTACATAGTAAGAAATGTCTTATATTGATTTAAGACGAATTGTTATTGAAAACCGTCTCAAATCAATATACCTTTTGAGTCATTAAGATTGCAAGAATTATCTTAGATTTTGGTTAGTATATTAGACACTTTTGTATATGAAACCATCTCAAATAAAGATATTATTTGAGTCGTTTAGACAATAAGAATTGTCTTAGATGTTAGTGGGTGTACTAGACACTTCTAAATATGAAACTATCTTCATATGATATTTCTAATTAGACATATTGTGAAAAAATGTAGTAAATAATGAATTCAACTTAGTTTGATGATATATCTCTTCAGGTTTTTTAAAACCTGAACCCTCCTCCCTCCATGTTAACGTTTGGCGCGTACGACGACACCACATCGTGCTGACGTGTGAAAAATTATTTCTCATTTTCTTTGTGTCTTTAATTTCTCTCCGGACCACGAGCCCTCACTTGGCAGCTCCCAAACCCTAACCCATGGGTCCCTCCTCCCCTATGCTCCCGCATTGTCGCCGGTCCTACTGGTCGCGGCTCACCCATACTCTCGCGCGCCTGAACCCTAAGCATCCTCCTCACCGCTGGTGATTGCTACCATGAGCCTCTATGAAGGGCATGCTACGAACACAGCCTCCTACCACGACCACATAGGGATGACAATTTTACCCGTGAGTTTGAATATCCGTCAGATATCCGATCCATTAGATTCAGATTCAGGTATATAATTTGACCCACGGGTCTCGTTCGTATCTGAGTATCTGACACGTCTTAAATTCGGATCAGTTACAGATTGTATCTCTGCATTGTACATCTGAAATTAACGATTTCAGGTTTTCAGCGCACGGGTTGCAGCCGGCCGCCTAGTGGAGTAGTGGTGTCTAACCCTAGTCCACTACTCCACTCGAGTTACTCCCCTCCCCTGAATCCCTCGTCCCCTCGACGGCTTGACTCCTCTTGGTTGGGCGGCTGGCAGGCGACGACCGTGACCTAGACAACCATGCCCCACACGGTCGTGCTAGCCCGCCATCGGCATCCACCGGCCACCATGCCCTATGTCAGCGAGAGGGCCAGTAACGACCTTGGCACGACGGCACCCTGCGGGCATCACCAGCGTCGCCTACCACCACGGCATCACCGACACTCTGATCAGGCATATGCGTGTGAGTCTCCAGCCCCTTGTTGATACTCTCTCGTCCCAACAGTCCTGTCCCAAGCAAAATTTATCTCCTCTTCTTCCGCCCAGATGAGTCTCCAGCCCCATGCGATGTGCTAACGATCGGGTATTGAGCGTGCCAAGCGGCGATGCGCGTGTCTAGGGCTCACACTCGTTTTCATGGGTTGGTAAGGTCATCTAATTCGGAGGTGGTCGAGAGATTGGTTGGCGTCATCCTGGATTTCAGTCACATTTAGCCAGAAGCTCTATCCTCTCTGTTTCTCTTCCTATCTAGTCTATGATTGATTCGACCTGTTTTTGGGACAAGTTAGAGTAGTCTTCAGTGCAGGTTACTGCATTTTTCAATATATTGTTCTATGCTACAATTTGAGTGGAGTTTTTGGTGCTTCTAGGTCAATCGGTGTGTTTGTTCAAAGGCGATGCTGCTTGTATCGATAGTGAAAAGATCTGTTTCAATCATGATAAGTTTATCACATTCACTAACAAAGGTACCATGTAAAAAAAGACCACCGCAAAAAATATTGAAATGTTAAGATTAAGATTGAATCAGAACGATACCTGCACTATTTCTTCTTCCTTATGGACTTCACCTTTAGAGAAAGAAACATACTCTTCAGCTTCAAGATCATATTCTGTAGGAAAAGAATTATATCTACCAACTCTTTTTCACATGGATTTTTAAAACTTGTAGTGTTTAAAGAACGAGAAATGGATTTGCTTGTTTCTAATTCATTTTACTTGCTGGATATCGATATGCACATGCACTTTTAGGTAAATTCACTCCTACTTTACATCCTTTTTTTCCTTGCAACCATTGTCTCAGATAGATAACCTTCTGCAGTCAGCTTATAATCAGGGGGACAAATGAGGATGATGCCAACTCTCCTCCATGTATGTTGACGTCACATGTCTGTCCAATAATCTTGATTTCATTTTGCTTCACTTATCTATGGATCCTTGGTTCTGTACTACAATTCTAAAACCTGTTTTGGAGTTGGATCATTTAGTTGTATTCCCTAAGAGCTTTTTACTTAAGTATCTGGGATGTGAGAGAACTTAGTTTTGTTCACAATAAAGCTGCCATTATATCCTTATTTATCAAAGAAACTTGGAGACATAATGGAAATGATGTTTGGTGGATGTTATGTAATTATGGTGATGGCGGTTTTTTCAATCTACAGATGATTAATATACAATGAATTTTCTTTATTCTATTTGGCCTTTTCGGTAAATTGACATGATGGCGTGGAGAGTGGCAGGGAATCCTCATCGTTGTACTGACGGTACGATATACAACAGGTATGTACTGTCTTTGATTGTGCTTTCGTTTAAAAGGTAGTTTTGTCAGTTCACATTACCCTGCACCACTCTGATGAAAATTGTTCTAATTAATTTGTGTTACTCTTCTTTAAGTGATGGCAATTGCTTTGCTCAAGATAGTGACATAGCAGCAGTTGACCATTCAAGTGCTCAGGTGTCTTTCTCTTTGTGGCTTACAGGCTATCATCAGCACAGCACCTTATTCATCTCCTATCTTCTGTTTTAAACTACATTATGTAAACAGTGCAAAATAGTGTTTTGCACGGCCATATGCATTATCTGCTGGTCATAGCCTTAGGCATGTTAGTGACCATCATCATGTCTCAAAGTGTACAAAAATCGAGTTTACCACTCATCAAGTTGAAGTGTCCCACAGCTGCCTTTTGCTTGCTATAACTTATTCCCACTACAACACTTATGGCCTGCTATAACTTACCACTCATCAAGTTGAAGTATCTTCACAGTTGAAATTGATAATATAACTAGTGATTGACAGATTGAACAATTAAAATTTTGCGGTAAAAAAACTGTGCCGTCACACACTTACATGTGGTTGCATGTCCTCTAGTCAAGAACAACTGAGAGCATGTGAGTTTGATTTCTTAGTTGTGCATTCTATTGGACTAGCCCGCTGGTGTCTTCAAAAGAAAGTGCAGAAAATATATCCGTGTTAGTGCACAAAATATGCATAGTAAACATAATTCATATAGTTGTTTGGTCCTGTCAACATCACACACATTGTAAGGAATTATGATAATATTCCCTTGCAGTGCCTAGATAGTTCATTGTTTTTTTACTACGGAATGAAGTTAGTCAAACTAAATTTGTGATCACCGCCTCGATGTAGTTCATCCTGTTTGATTTTGTTACCTATACTTTATCTGTGACTGGCCATGTGAACATGCACTGGCTTGGTTTCTAATGTCCACCTTCCCATCCCTGTTTTTCTCTCTTGATGTAGTTCATCCTGTTTGATTTTGTTACCTGTACTTTATCTGTGACTGGCCATGTGAACATGTACTGGCTTGGTTTCTAATGTCCACTTTCCCATCCCTGTTTTCCCCTCCTTCAGGACTTCTTCAGTGATCTTTTGGTACATCGCTGCTGATACAAACAGCCTACCCAGACTGCTTTTGTGAAGGTATGTGCGTACCTATATTGCTTCTTGAGGCTGACTCATGTGATTGGTGGTGTTTGGAAGATACATTAAAGTTTAATTTGACAAATGTCTTTTGCTTAGGGCTCCTAGCTTGGTGTTTCTTGTTCTGTGATACTTGTGCATGCGAAGTAGGTGAACTGCTACTTAAATGGTACATATTTAGCTTAATTACTTACTGGTGGCATTGCAGATTATATGTTTCTGTCTTAAAGATACATTAGTAGGCTGTAGTACTCACACTGCTTCTGTTCTCATCTGTTCACACACTGCACCTGTTCACAGCCTGATTCAGAGGCATGCATGAGGTTGTAGTAGGCGAGACCACCCAAAAGCACTCCCAACGCCTGACCACAAGAGCTAGCCGATAGCAGCCCTACTGTTGGCAATCCAATAATCACATACGAAGTTTTCCTTGAAATTTTTTTGAGTCTTGAATTGACTTCTTCCTTAATTTATAGTTTCAACTCAAAACGAATACACTATTTTTTGTTGAACCACATTTTTCCTCTGCTCAGTTTGGCATCATTATTGTATCATAATATTATCATAATTAATCCATTCAGGTAAACTGACTCTAGAAAATTTTCTTGAATGGTTTCCTATCTTTTACAGTTAAGCTACATTATGTGCATGGAATTTTGCAATATACCTTCTGTTTCTTGCTCACATGATTGATGTGATTTTGAATTCATTTAGCACATTGCTTTCTGAGAAGCCATTTGCAGTGCAAGGATGAAACTTGGTCAGAGTGTTTACCATATGGATTGGCAAGTATCTTTCAGCTTCTTACATATTAAAGGTTATATTGTACTTTTCGGAGCTAATCTGCCTCTATTGGCATCGACAATTTACTTCTGTAGCCCCAAACAAAGCTCTGGATTGTCCTATTCCCATGACAAGGTTGTGCTCTTCTCCTGCAGTGAAACCAAAAAAGAAGGCGCACTATTGTTCTTCCGTATTCATGTCAATGCAACAACAGGTACAAGTAGTCTTCTTGGGAGCTGTTGGGGACTCGTTCTCAAATACTAAGAGTTAAGAACAAGGCAACATAAAAAGTGTTAAGTGTTAAAGTCCTTCGTCCTTCGAAACATTATTCCCCTTCGGGAAATAATGAGTTTCGGACGAAGGTCACAAGAGACATACCTTCGTAAATATAACAAGTAATGACGAAGGATTCATATAAAGCATGAAATATAATATAAACATCATAGAATCATTTCTATTTTATTAACATGAAGAAATAGAAATGATTTCAAATTACAAATATACCTTCGGTCTTGAGAGAAGGTAAAAGTACAAGCGTGACGCAAAAGCAAATGCCAAGTCAGCGTGACCAGTACGGGAGTACTGTTCATCTATTTATAGACGTAGGACGCAGCCCACGTAAAATTACATTCATGTCCATTACATTTGTCAATGACTTATGAAAATCTGTCAAGGTCCACGTAGTCTTTTCATCTCTAAGTCGGTTCCCCCCTCTGCTATCGCGACGAAGCTTCCCTGCGCACAGCTTCGGCTGTGCATCATCCTTCGTAGAGCTTGGTAATCAGCTCGTCCTTCGTCTGGTTCAGGCTTCGTCCTGACCGTGCTTCATGTTCATAATTCTGAGTCCGAAGATACCTGTTCACGTAATCCACTTGGAAAACATTGTCAAATCATGTTTTTGAGGACCTTCGGAGGACGAAGGCCCCCAACAGTAGCCCCTCGCAATATTAATTTGTTAATAATAAATTCAGATTGCGATATGGACGAAGGCCTTGAGCCGAAGGTCCGAAAAAACACCTTCCCTTTGCTAGAATAGCAACATTCACTGACAAGTGGGGTCTTTCAATTTTCAACGCCCTGGGGGTATAAATAAGATCATACCGCAAACTTATTTGGTACGCACACTTGCCATCTGCTTCGGCCCACTAAATTTTTAACTCTTGTGCAGTAAGATTTGCTGATCTTTTTGTTTTTGAAGCTTCGGCCTTAAAAACAGTTTTTTAGCGTTTCCGAAGATGTCTGAAAGTAAGAAGATCGCTGCCGAGACGAAGCTGAGCCTCGACGAAGAGAAGAACTTGGGGTTCCTTATAGCGATGGCGGAAACCAACATAGAGAAAATCACCAAGGAAATTCTTGAAGGTTTGTCCGAAGATACTGATGACAGCGACAGTTTTGATGTAGAAAGTGGTGGGGAAGAATCCGAAGACCGACCATGGCGACCAAGCCACACGGTTTTCGGGAAAACTACTATTAAGCAGAGCCATATTGATAATATGAGGGGGCGGTATTTTCGAGATGTATCTATTGTGAGAGCTGACGCTGGAGAAAAGACTTCTCCCACCCCCGAAGAAGATGAAGTTGTAATCTTCCGAAGCTTTCTCAAGGCTGGGCTTCGATTCCCCCTGAGCAACTTTGTTGTTGAGGTACTGAAAACATTTCAAGTCTACCTTCATCAACTTACTCCCGAAGCTATCATAAGAATGGGGATGTTTGTCTGGGCTGCAAGAAGCCAAGGTTTAGAACCAAATGCTAAAAGTTTTTGCAACATTCATGAGTTGTTATATGAGACGAAGCCCTGGGGGAAAGAACAATATCACAACAACTTTGGGTGTTACAGCTTCGGTGCCCGCTCCGGGTCAAGCCGCCCTGTGCCAACCTTTCGGCAGAGGTGGCCCGGAGCCTGGATGACTGAATGGTTCTATGTAAAGAATGACTTAACGGTGCAAGAAGATGTCAAAAGTATCATTATGCGCCCCATCTGGCAACGCTTCGGACTTCGAAGGCCGAAGGTTGAAATGGATGAAGCAGCCGAGGAATGCCAAAGAGCCTTCGGCGTGGTCTGCTCTTTCATTGGGACAAGGGACTTGGTCCAAGAGCACATTGCCTTCAGGGTATGGCCACTTGCAGGAAAGTGGGGAATGCCGAAAGAGACCATCAAAGAGTCCGACGAAGGCGGACTAGTTAGACTGAAATACACATTCAAATACGGAGATAAGTTTGTTGAACCTGATGATGACTGGCTGAAAAGTATTGAAACATTAAGTGACGAACTACTTGGGGCATATTCGAAGGCTGAGAACACTGCGTTATCAGCAGCCTTCGGAGGCCGAAAAAAGAAAAGGCTCAACCGGGTGTTTGACGCAGTCGGGTTTGTCTACCCTGACTATCATTATCCGGTACTGGGTCGCAAAAGAAAAATTACTTCTCCGGCAACAGAAGCTACCACGAGTGCCACTAATGAGCCAGCGCCGCAAAGGAAAAAGATGAAGGTGCTCACCCACTGAGCGCGCTTTATTGAGCCGGCCACAGTGCCAAAATTTATTGGTGAAGTCTCTTTGGCCTCTGAAGCTACAGATCCAGCTCCAGTGCCGAAGATAGAAGAGAAAACTGAAGCGCTTCTGGCAGAAAAAGTAGAAAAACCGAAGATTGAAGGGTCAAAAGCATCGGAAATCTTAAGTCCTTCAGCAAATGTCGAAACAATAAGAAGCCAAAAGGGGCCATTGGTGACCCCAAAAAGAAAAAGAATGGTGAACGTACTAGATGTCTTGGAGACAATTAAGTCTTCAAGCACAACTCCAAAGAAGACTGTTGAACTTGCTGAAGCGTCTACCGAAACTTCGAAACAACAAGCTGAAGCTGAAGCTGGGCCTTCAGAGCCCACGAAGAAACAATCTTTGGATACCGAGAAAATATCAGAACCAGCCTTGGTCAAAGAAATTGACACTGCCGCCCCCGAAGCTCCTTCCAGCACATGCGGTTACATCGTGCGACATGCTTCGGGGAAGAAATTAACTGAAGAAGAAACTTATGAAGCGAATTACTATGCTAGAGAGCTAAAGTATCCGAAGGGGGCGATAGTATTCAATGGGACAAATGAAGATGACTTCCTATACTGCCTCCCTGATAACAAAGAATTATCTGTCTGCCGGGAGATGGCTAGAAGTATGGGTTTCCCGAAGCTCGAAGCTGGATTGTGTGCTATGACGAAGGAGGATCTCGCAGACAGTCTTGCATACAATAGCTTAAAGGTATGGGAATTAGACGCTTGAAAAAATTTTTATTACGTAATTCTTTCTTTTATTCTTATATAGATTCTTTTTTGTATAGGGTTTAATTCTAAGCAACGCATTAAGAGCACAAAAGAGCACCGAAGATGAAAGCTACGAAATTGCGTTCAACAATTTACGTTCAGAAGTTATTAAACTGAGAAACGAAGCTCTAGAAAAAGACAAAATTCTGCTTACATTAGTAGACAAGGTAAAAAAGGACGAAGCTGCTGCGAAGATTCAGACCGAAGCTCACAAACGCGAGATTAAAGATCTTCAGAAACAACTGGCCCGGGCGAAAGAAGAGCGCATACTTGAAGAAACAAGACGGGAATGCAGCGACCAATGGGCTGATCATTTGGAGGCAACCGTGGAAGAGCTTCGGTCTTCTAAGAAAAAATGCTACAAAAAATCCATGGAATGCGTGAATAAAATTAAAACCAGCTTCGCCAGCGTGGGCGCCTTTTCCAGCGAAGAGAATTTCTCAAGAGGCAATCCCGAAGGTCCACTGGAATGGATTAGTCACGAAGCAGAGGCCTTCGAGGAGATCCTGAGTAGTCGTGGCGACATCTGCGCTTTTTCGGGCGCCAGGGGAATTGCTTCTGTCTTAGAGAAGAAAGGTTGCGGGCATGTAAAATCTTTAGCTCAGTCCGAAGCTGCCTTATCCTCCGAAGACATCAAAGACCCCTCGGCCGAAGCAAGCGTGGTTGGTGGCAAATTCTTTACTGATATCTGGAACGACGGCGGCCGAGGAATGGCGCAAGAAATCATTCAAAGGAGTGAAAAAGGCATCCATGATGCTAGGAAAGTGACAGAAGCTGCCGAAGGGCAAATAGGTATTAATTAGTCGTTCTTATTGTGTTGTAATTTTTATTTCAAACTTTGTTCGCGATTTGTAATAGTAATGAAGAAATGTTCTCTTCCCTCAGAACCTGCTGGATCGACTGCCGACCCTCACACAAAAGGAGATGACGAGATTAAACGAATGGCCGAAGCTATCATGGATAAAGTTGTTGATCAACTTCTAAATGAGGCCGCCGAAGCAGTATTAAGAGAAGACTAAATGTTATTAAAAAAACATTGGAAGTGTGATCTTTGTAATATTTTGTACATTTGAATGTAATATACAAGTCTCTTTTCATTATTCAATTCTTTACGATGCATGAAATTCTATATACATACCATTTTTGAGCCTTCGGCGAAAAAACACCTTCCCTTCTTTTCATGCTTCGTGAAGAAAACATTCTCCGTTAAAACTGTTTTGATAAATCACATCCATGCTTCGTGTAAACATTCTCCGAAGCTATACAATTTTGATATTACTCTGATGAAGCTCATCCATGCTTCGTAAAAACATCCTCCGAAGCTATTTTCCGAAGATTATCATTGTATTCCCTCGTGACTTTACACAATTTGCTCTTTCTCAAAGCATCCTTTCGAAGGTTGATACTGTGTCCCCTTCTTTTGCCATATGCAACATGATGTATGATGCTTATGCTATGCAAGATGATGTGATGATGTTATGTTATGCAAATGACATTTGTTCCGAAGATATACACAAAATATATTTGTAAGCTCTGCATTCCCTTAGGAACGTCTTTGGAGCTTCTTCGCCTTTTACTTAGGCGGTATAAGCTCTGCATTCCCTTAGGAACGTCTTTGGAGCTTCTTCGCCTTTTACTTAGGCGGTATCAGCGTTGACTTTTCGCTGTATGCTCTGCATTCCCTTAGGAACGTCTTTGGAGCAAAAAACTTACACTGCGCTCCCTTTGGAACGGCTTTTTGTAACTTCGGCAACTTACTCTGCGTTCCTTAGAACGACTTTTTGTTGCTTCGAAGGATTTTTAATAATTCGAAGGTCCTCCTTATTACCGCAAATATTTAAGCTTCAGCAACTTAAGCCTGTGGAGAAGATAGATTTTCCTCATAACCAACCACGAAACTATTATATGAAAACTGAAATGTTCTTTATTACAAGAAAATAGAACTTAAACGGAAAAAACTGTTATCAAAGTAGGATATCTGTCAATAAATGTGCTTCGATTCTGGCACAGTACTATTGACTGTGCGAGCTTCAGATTGCTCTCTGAGATCCCTTTGGTGCGGAACATATTGGCTCCCTTCTGGCTGTTGGCCTTGTTGCAGCGGAGGTGGAGGCGGGGGCTGTTGCCATGAAGCTTGAGGTTGACTCGCCGAAGCTACGGAAACTGTAGGGTGGTTGCCCACATATTCCGGGATGTAAGGCTGATGGTACGAAGCAGTATGCATGACCTGCTTCGGCTGTCCCTGTTGCGCTGCAGCTTCTGCTAGCTCCTTTTGTTTCTGGATGGTGACATGGCACATCCTGGTGGTATGGCCCTTGTTCTCACCGCAGAATAAGCAAAATGTCCTCCTTGGTTGATCTCCAAATCTCCCGCCGAAGCCCCTGGCGCCTCTGCCTCTTGGAGCTGGTGGCCGAAAGAAAGTTTGCTGTTGCCCCGAAGCCTGTGAGGAGCACTGTGGCCTGTTCTGCTGACTCCCCTTATCATCATTTTGAGTGTTGTGGATGGACCTGACATGCCTCGGATAGAATCTTCCCCCAAAGCCCCTGGTCATCTCAGAAAATCTGAAGGCCTCCTCCTTTCTTTGGCGAAAGTCATTATCAGCACGAATGTACTCGTCCATCTTTTGGAGCAGCTTCTCCAGAGTCTGAGGAGGCTTCCTAGCAAAGTATTGGGCTGCAGGTCCAGGACGAAGCCCCTTGATCATGGCTTCGATGACAATTTCATTGGGCACCGTTGGTGCCTGTGCCCTCAAACGCAAGAACCTTCTGACATACGCCTGAAGGTATTCCTCATGATCCTGAGTGCACTGGAACAAGGCTTGAGCAGTAACCGGCTTCGTCTGAAATCCTTGAAAGCTGGTTAACAACATATCCTTCAGCTTCTGCCATGAGGTAATAGTTCCTGGTCGAAGGGAAGAATACCAGGTCTGAGCAACACTCCTGACGGCCATGACGAAGGACTTTGCCATGACTGCAGCATTGCCCCCATATGAAGACACTGTTGCTTCGTAGCTCATCAAGAACTGCTTCGGGTCTGAGTGGCCGTCAAACATAGGAAGCTGGGGTGGCTTATAGGATGAAGGCCAGGGTGTAGCCTGCAGCTCAGCGGACAGAGGAGAGGCATCATCGAAAACAAAATTTCCATGATGGAAATTTTCATACCAGTCATCTTCGTTGAAGAAGCCCTCCTGACGAAGGTCTTTTTGTTGAGGCCTTCGGTCTTGCTCATCGTGGGTAAGATGACGGACTTCTTCAGAAGCTTCGTCTATCTGCCTTTGCAGCTCAGCCAGCCTGGCCATCTTCTCTTTTTTCCTCTGCACCTGTTGATGAAGCATCTCCATATCCCTGATTTCTTGGTCTAGTTCATCCTCCTGAAGCGTCGGGCTGACGGCCTTCCTCTTCTGGGTTCGGGCCTCCCGAAGAGAGACGGTCTCCTGGTTGTGGTCCAGCGGTTGCAATGCTGCAGCCCCAGTCGCTGAAGCTTTCTTCGGCGCCATGGCGAAGGTCTATAGCTTCCGAAGGTGTTCAAAAAGCTCGAAGTGGAAGTGAGTTCACCGGAGGTGGGCGCCAATGTTGGGGACTCGTTCTCAAATACTAAGAGTTAAGAACAAGGCAACATAAAAAGTGTTAAGTGTTAAAGTCCTTCGTCCTTCGAAACATTATTCCCCTTCGGGAAATAATGAGTTTCGGACGAAGGTCACAAGAGACATACCTTCGTAAATATAACAAGTAATGACGAAGGATTCATATAAAGCATGAAATATAATATAAACATCATAGAATCATTTCTATTTTATTAACATGAAGAAATAGAAATGATTTCAAATTACAAATATACCTTCGGTCTTGAGAGAAGGTAAAAGTACAAGCGTGACGCAAAAGCAAATGCCAAGTCAGCGTGACCAGTACGGGAGTACTGTTCATCTATTTATAGACGTAGGACGCAGCCCACGTAAAATTACATTCATGTCCATTACATTTGTCAATGACTTATGAAAATCTGTCAAGGTCCACGTAGTCTTTTCATCTCTAAGTCGGTTCCCCCCTCTGCTATCGCGACGAAGCTTCTGTAACACCTCTGGTGTTACTCTAACTAAAACTTGAGCATGACATCATGAGCATGGGCATTGCATATGTTTGATACACCTAGAGTGCATCCACTAGGTAAAAATTTCAAGCAAGTTGTATTGTTTTATTGTTTTGCAAATAGGACCTTGGTTTAAGGACTTAACCCTAAATAGTGGTTAAAGGGGTAAAACTTAATCTAAGTTGAGAAAAACCTTAGGGCTTGTGAGAAAAGTCATAAAACAACCTCAAACACCAAGTGGAATCACAATTATACCCCTGGGATATTAAAAACCCTAATCAGAACCCTGGAAAACCCTAAATCAAACCCTAGGGGCTTATGTGCAAAATTAGCCCACTTTTGGGCTAAAGTGCAAAAACCAAGCCAAATAAGTATCTTAAGTCCTTTGATTCACAAATATGTGATTTTGCAAGCAAAACCCTTGGTTTTGGACTTATTTGCAAAATGGACCCTATTGAGTTCTAAACTAAGTCTGAAAGTTAGTGAATGGGCTCAACTTTGGAGCTTTGTAACTTACAAAGTATAGGGTTTTTGCCCTAGGTCACCACATCAAAGTTGAAGACCAATAATAGGAGAACAACTTTGCTAAAGGGTGCAAGCATAGTTGTTATGAGAAATTTGGAGAAAAACCCCATCAAAGTTTGGCTGTCAGGCTGTTTGATCTGACATTCAGTTTAGCAGGGAACTGACACCAACTTCTAGCTCAGATTCAAGCAAGATCCAGTACTCCAATGTGATCAAATCCTATAATGGAGTTGTAGCTGGCATGTAGCACTACAACTTTGGTATAGAGACTGAGACCTGTCATCACATGAAATTTGGAGATACATAGCTCTAAACTTGCTCGGTCAGTCGCTCTGAACCAGGATTCTGATGGTACAGTAACCGCTATAACTGAAGAAGATCAGGTTTCGTCCTCACCGCCGGTTGCTGCCGCCGTCGATCGTCGTTCGCCAAGATTCGTGTTCAACGGTCACCGGATAAGCTTGCCGCGGTAAAGGCCTCGTCACCGGTGAGCTGGCCACCACTCCGACGAACCCCCCCCTGTCTCCCTTCAACTTTGCGGCTGGCGGATTACCTCGCCGTCGACCGCCGCCTCTCGGCCGGGTGCCGCGTGGCTCTACCCTTTCACCGTGTCGCCAGGACCTTCTCTGACCCCTCCGTGGATCACTGGAGTTACCGCCACGTCGCGGCCACGTACCCGCGAAGTCAGTGCGTCTTCCCTATCTCCGGCCGCCGCTCATCTTCATCCAAATTGAGCACCGCCGCCCGCGAACACTATAAATTGACCCCGCCGTGAGCTTCGCCATATCTTTACGCACCCAGCCACCGCTAATCAGCCCCGATCATCCACCCGAGCGCCCGAATTTCTAATTGCCCCCAAATCCATTCTCCGCCGCCGTAGAATCGAGTTCACCGTCGCCAGCCCAACTCCGGTCAGTACCCGCCCGTTGCTTCCTCGTTTGAGCATGCTCATGTCTCCGTGATGCTTACCGAAGCATTGGATTGAACTAGACCGGCGCCTATCGCCGGGAACACGCTTGCGTCGCCGTTGTGCTTACGGCCACCGTGGCCGGAGCTCCACAATCCACCAACGGTGCAATTAGGTTAGGGGAAATGCTCCTTAGGGGTTAAATGTCGCGTATACCGCTCGGAGAGCTCAGCCACTGCCCCAATCGGCCGGTCTGCTGCTCGCCGGAGCGCGGCCGAGCTTGAGCGCCGTCGGGGACTACGAATTGTGAATTGACAAGAACCCGAGGACGTTTTCGTGATCTGTCAGTGACTGGTTCAAATAGTGACCGAACCTAACTCCTATTAGCCCAAAACCCCGAGGACCCCCGTGCAAGTCTGCCCCGCGGGCGCGGGCGCGCTCCCGTTTTCTCTGTAGGCCGGGCCGTATGGGCTACTTCTGGCCCAGTACTATTCATTCCTTTCTTCTTTTCTTTTTACTCCAGAGCCAAAACAATTTTAGAAAATTGTAGAAAAATGATAAAATTGTGAAACCAATTTTCCTAGGTTTGTTATTTTCCATAGTATTTAATAAAAATAGTTTTATGATTTTTAGTTTGAATAGGGAATTTTAGGATATTTAAAATAGCCTAAACCAATGGTTCTGGAATTTTAGAAAATAAATAATAAGTCCAAAATTCCCCAAACTTTTTATGTGAGCTTTTCACATTATTTAGAAGCCATGGGTAGAGTTTGGTTTGATTTGGACCTTGTTTGATCACAAAACCCAAAACCACCCCCCTGCTCCATGAACTCCTTTACTGACTCCGGAAACCCTAAGTTCCCGGACCTCTGTGAAGGAAAGTTGTACTCAAGACATAAATAACAAGTTTATGCTATCTTTGCATCCTCATGAGCATTCCATGACATCCATCCTTATGTATGTATATGGTTATATTAGAGCAAGAAGAAGAAGAAGAAGTTTTTGAAGAAGGGATACCACCCACCTCTGATCCCCAGGCAGACAACTGCTTCTATTTTGATATCTGTGGATCCGAGCCCGACACCTCTGATAACAAAGGCAAGCCCCGGTGCATTTGCCACCTCCCTTGATGTTTTTAAAATCTTTCTCACTTGCTTGATGCATTAGGTAATAGGAGTTGATTGATTAAACAATTCCTGCATTACTTTCCTTGATTTTGATTACCCTCCTTGAAATCCTGTTTTACAAAAAGGTTTTACTTTGCTTAGTATTGCTTTAGAAAAACAAAAGGGTTTGTTTTACAAAAGATGTTTGGCAAAGTGGGAGGGATGTTTTTGAAAATAAAACTTGATGGTGGATCCATCACGGCCGTGATGGATTCAACATCGGAAAAGATGTACCTCTGTCAGGTACCAAACTTTGGGTTTGAAATGAGTAAGCTGAGACCGGGCGGGTGACTTGCACGAGAAGAGAGTCTCGGTGTAGTGTCTCCGTCTGAGTCGATTAAGGACCTTGTCGATGTAGGCTTGATGATCGAGGACCCTTTAACTGGTCACATGCCTCGTCATGGGTAAGCCTTGCCTCGGGCAGACTAAGGCCGGAATAAGATAACACGAAATGGGAGTGGAGCGGTGGCGAGAGTAGCGTGTACCCTCCGTGGCAAGAGGCTGGACGGTGGTGTATCTGTGCTCTCGGTTTGCGTGAACCTGATCCGGTCTTAAGAACCCCGGTGGCGGGTTGACATATGCAAGGGTTAAGTGCTACATATGTCGTGTGATTGGAGATCCTCAGCTGAGTATAATCGATTCGGATCGCCGTACCTTCGCGGTTATGAAGACTTGGTCACTGACCTACACGTAGCATTCCACTAAAGATGATGGGTTTTTGATTAAGAAATTGGCTAGTGCAGGACCAGTGATTGAACTAGGATAGAAAGAACTCTAGCACAGGTAATCCTACCTAACTTGACGAATAAAATTGGATTTTTAAGGATCCACTTTAGTAAGCATTTCTGCAAAACAGAGTCTTTGACTATTGGAAAGCCTTACCTTGATTCCCATATATCCAGCATACCCTTGAGAGTCTTTTCCTTAGTCGGGTAAGACTTGCTGAGTAATTCCATACTCAGGGTTTATCCCTTTGTTGTTTTTAGGTGGGGAAGTAGCAGACTTCTGCTGCTTCTGTGCTAAGGTGGTTCCCAAGGATGAAACCCAAGACTGAAGTGCGGGAGGACTCGGTCCTCCATCTTAGATCTTTTGTTTATAGTCCTTCGGGAGAAGTTGTGTCTCCCTGGTTTGTATAATTAATACTTTTATGCACTCGTTTTTACAACTGGTCTGTAATAACTTAACTTGAGCTTACTTTTGGAAATAAATGTAAGTTATGTAATTCGCTTCCGCATATCTGTATCTCCGATGATCTGTAATGTCTGCAAGACGGGTGAAACGTTCCTGGTGAGGTAAGGAAAGATACCGAGCTTGTCAAGTAACTTAGGAACATCTACAGGGTGTCTGATGTCTGTTAGACAAGGACAACTGTAGGTGGGCCTGATTACTTGGGAGGTTCCGTCACAGCTGGTATCGGAGCGTAGCCCTTCTTTGCAGATATTCCAGGGCATCTTCAAAAGATTTTCAAAAGTCTTATCTAAAGATTCTTTTCTCTTCGTACCTAAGTAGTCTGAAGAGTTTATATTAAAGACCAGTTAGGAAGAGTGCAACGTATAGAAGGTTGAATCAACCAAGGTTGATTCTGTACTTACTCATGCATCATGCTAAGAATTATACTAATAAACTTCCCCTTTAGAAAATGCCGCCGCGCACAAGAAAGACCGCGCGTAAGTCGACTGGACCTCTTGGAGTGCCTCGACATCAGCTTGCTCCGCGAGATGAAGATAGTAGTAGCGGGAGCAATGATCCCATAGGGGATCTAGAAGCAGAAGTAAGCAGGCTCCAACTGGAACTCCGCCGCAGGACAGCTATATGGATTGGAGATGGTGACCGTATAAATGAGTTACGAGCAGACGTTCGCCATCTACAAGACCAGCTGGCCGATCGAGATTTGGCACTCGATTCCCTGCACTGCCAAGTTCTTCCACTGGATGCTTTAACTGTGGCAAATCTGGGCACTTCATTAAAGATTGTCCCTATCCTCGGCAAAATCAGGCCAATAATCAGCAAGGATCGGGAACTTCAGCTCCAGGCAAGGGAACTACTTCGGGCAGAAATACCAAAAAGACGGGGCGAGTCTATTATACGCAAGTGGCTACCACACCGGAAGGAGAGCCGGTGATGATGGGTACGTTCCCTGTAGCCAGTCACCCTGCAGTAATTCTTTTTGATTCTGGTGCTTCACATACCTTCATTAGCAAGACATTTGTGGAGCAGCATCACATTACATGTCATGAATCAAAAGAGGGTTTTAAAATTCATTCACCTGGGGGATACATTTTTACTAAGGAAGTGGCCTATGGAGTGCCAGTAACTATGGCCGAACGGAACTTTCCTGCTAACATGATTGTTCTAAAAGGCCAAGATATAGATGTAATTTTGGGGATGAATTGGTTAACTCAACACAAGGCAGTACTCAACACTGAACTCAGAACCGTCAGGTTGAGTTATAATCAAGAAGAAATTCTCTTATCTCTCCCCAAGACCAATCCAGCCAAAGCTTCTGGTAGAATCTTTGAAGCCATTGTACCGGAGATCAAGAACATTCCGGTAGTTTGTGAGTTTCCAAATGTGTTTCCGGAAGATTTGCCTGGACTACCCCCTGAAAGAGATGTGGAATTTGTGATTGAGCTAAAGCCCGGTACGGCTCCCATTTCCCGAAGGTCGTACCATATGCCCCCTAATGAATTGGCGGAATTGAAGATTCAATTACAAGATTTATTGAATAAGGGATTTATCCGGCCAAGCTCGTCCCCTTGGGGTTGTCCCGCCATCTTTGTGAAGAAGAAGGATCAAACCTTGCGCATGTGCGTGGACTATCGGCCCCTGAATGAGGTCACCATCAAGAATAAGTACCCTCTTCCAAGGATTGATATCTTATTTGATCAACTGACTGGGGCGAGGGTGTTTTCCAAAATTGATCTCAGGTCGGGCTATCATCAAATCCGTATTCGGCCCAAGGATATACCGAAGACCGCATTTACTACGCGGTATGGACTATTTGAGTACCTGGTAATGTCTTTCGGGCTCACAAATGCTCCTGCCCACTTCACCTATTTGATGAACTCGGTGTTCATGCCCGAGTTAGACAAGTTCGTGGTGGTCTTCATCGATGATATTTTGATATACTCTAAAAATGAAGAGGAGCATGCTCAGCACCTGCGGATTGTATTAACGCGCCTGAGGGAACATCAACTATATGCCAAGTTCAGCAAGTGCGCGTTCTGGCTGGAAGAAATTCAATTTTTGGGGCACGTATTATCATCCAAGGGAATTGCGGTAGATCCTAGCAAAGTCAAGGATATTCTGGAGTGGCAACCTCCAACGACTGTTCACCAAGTCCGGAGTTTTCTTGGACTAGCAGGATACTATCGCAGATTTATACCTGATTTTTCTAAGCTTGTGAAACCAATCACAAGTTTATTGAAGAACGATACTAAATTCAATTGGTCTTCTGAATGTAATGAGGCATTTGAGCAACTGAAGACACTATTGACCACTGCTCCGGTATTGGCTCAACCGGACATCACTAAACCTTTTGACGTATATTGTGATGCGTCAGGCAGTGGACTCGGCTGTGTACTAATGCAAGAGGGCCGAGTGATTGCATATGCTTCAAGGCAGTTACGCCGACATGAGGAGCACTATCCAACTCATGATCTGGAGTTAGCTGCGGTGATTCATGCCCTGAAAATATGGCGTCACTATCTGCTGGGAAATATCTGCCACATATACACTGATCATAAGAGTTTGAAGTATATATTTACCCAGTCAGAATTGAATATGAGGCAAAGGCGATGGCTTGAGCTTATTAAAGATTATGAACTGGAAATCCATTATCACCCAGGCAAGGCCAATGTGGTGGCAGATGCATTGAGTCGTAAGACTACCTGCCACTGTCTTATGGTAAAGACCCCCGAAAGCACTTTGTGTCAAGAAATGGAAAAGTTAAACCTGGGGATAATCCAGCAAGGGACTTTGAATCAACTGAAGCTTGAGTCAACCATTTTGCAAAGGATAATTGATGCTCAAAAGGATAATCAGGGTATGAAGCACATACGAGAAAAGATCAGGGCTGGAACAGCCCAATGTTTCAGGGAAGATGATCAAGGGGTGTTATGGTTCAATAACCGCATAGTAGTACCGAAGAACGAGGAACTCCGCCAGCAAATTTTAGATGAAGCGCATCTTAGTCGCTATTCCATTCATCCGGGGAGCACTAAGATGTACCAAGATTTAAAGCAATATTACTGGTGGACAAAGATGAAGATTGAAATTGCACGCTATGTGGCTAAGTGCGACACTTGCAGACGTGTCAAAGCCATACACCTGAAAACTGCTGGTCCATTGCAATCTTTGCCAGCCCCAACATGGAAATGGGAAGACATCAGCATGGACTTCATTGTGGGATTGCCCAGGACCGCAAAAGGGTACGACTCTATCTGGGTGATTGTTGATCGACTTACAAAGGTTGCTCATTTTCTGCCGGTCAAGACATATTACCCGGTACTTACCTATGCCGAGTTATACATTGCTCGTATTCTCAGTTTGCATGGTGTTCCAAAGACTATAGTGTCGGATCGTGGACCTCAGTTCGTATCCAAATTTTGGGAAGAACTTCATAAATCCCTGGGAACTAAGTTACTCCACAGTTCGGCCTATCACCCTCAAACCAGTGGACAAACTGAGAGAGTGAACCAAATACTTGAAGATATGTTACGGGCATGTGTCCTGGATTTCTCAACAAAGTGGGATGAATGTTTACCTTTGGCGGAGTTTTCATATAATAACAGTTACCAGGAAAGCATCAAGATGGCGCCTTTTGAAGCTTTGTATGGGCGACGGTGTCGAACTCCGCTAAACTGGTCTGAACCTGGTGAAAGATATTTCTTTAGACCTGATATGGTAAAAGAAACCGAAGAAAAGGTTCAGAAAATAATTCGTAATATGAAGAAGGCACAGGCTCGTCAGAAAAGTTATGCAGACAAACGGCGAATGCCCTTATACTTCTTGGAAGGAGACTATGTCTACTTAAAGGTTTCACCAATGAAAGGCGTATCGCGTTTTGGGGTCAAAGGAAAACTTGCACCCAGGTACATTGGTCCATTCCTGGTACTTGAACAATGTGGACCAGTGGCATATCGACTTCAGCTCCCTGAAACATTGTCTGCCGTGCATAATGTGTTCCACGTGTCACAATTGAAGAAGTGCCTTCGGGTTCCCGATCGAACCGTTGAAGTGACTGATGTTGTCCTGGAACCAGATCTGACATACTCGGAACATCCCATTCGAGTTCTGGATCAAAAGGACAGGGTTACCCGGAGAAAGACTCTCAAATTTTATAAAATTCAGTGGAACCAGCATTCGGAAGATGAGGCTACATGGGAAACCCAAGATTTCTTAGATAAGAATTTCCCAGGCTTTCTAGCCTCTTGTAAATTGTAAAGTTTGTATAGCTGTGTAATAAAGGAATGAACCCCCACACCACCCCTGCCTTGTACCAGAAATAAGGGAATACAAATGTGAAGCATTTCCTTTTCCATTACTCACCCTAGGACTTTAAATCTCGGGACGAGATTCTTTTATGGGGGGAAGGATGTAACACCTCTGGTGTTACTCTAACTAAAACTTGAGCATGACATCATGAGCATGGGCATTGCATATGTTTGATACACCTAGAGTGCATCCACTAGGTAAAAATTTCAAGCAAGTTGTATTGTTTTATTGTTTTGCAAATAGGACCTTGGTTTAAGGACTTAACCCTAAATAGTGGTTAAAGGGGTAAAACTTAATCTAAGTTGAGAAAAACCTTAGGGCTTGTGAGAAAAGTCATAAAACAACCTCAAACACCAAGTGGAATCACAATTATACCCCTGGGATATTAAAAACCCTAATCAGAACCCTGGAAAACCCTAAATCAAACCCTAGGGGCTTATGTGCAAAATTAGCCCACTTTTGGGCTAAAGTGCAAAAACCAAGCCAAATAAGTATCTTAAGTCCTTTGATTCACAAATATGTGATTTTGCAAGCAAAACCCTTGGTTTTGGACTTATTTGCAAAATGGACCCTATTGAGTTCTAAACTAAGTCTGAAAGTTAGTGAATGGGCTCAACTTTGGAGCTTTGTAACTTACAAAGTATAGGGTTTTTGCCCTAGGTCACCACATCAAAGTTGAAGACCAATAATAGGAGAACAACTTTGCTAAAGGGTGCAAGCATAGTTGTTATGAGAAATTTGGAGAAAAACCCCATCAAAGTTTGGCTGTCAGGCTGTTTGATCTGACATTCAGTTTAGCAGGGAACTGACACCAACTTCTAGCTCAGATTCAAGCAAGATCCAGTACTCCAATGTGATCAAATCCTATAATGGAGTTGTAGCTGGCATGTAGCACTACAACTTTGGTATAGAGACTGAGACCTGTCATCACATGAAATTTGGAGATACATAGCTCTAAACTTGCTCGGTCAGTCGCTCTGAACCAGGATTCTGATGGTACAGTAACCGCTATAACTGAAGAAGATCAGGTTTCGTCCTCACCGCCGGTTGCTGCCGCCGTCGATCGTCGTTCGCCAAGATTCGTGTTCAACGGTCACCGGATAAGCTTGCCGCGGTAAAGGCCTCGTCACCGGTGAGCTGGCCACCACTCCGACGAACCCCCCCTGTCTCCCTTCAACTTTGCGGCTGGCGGATTACCTCGCCGTCGACCGCCGCCTCTCGGCCGGGTGCCGCGTGGCTCTACCCTTTCACCGTGTCGCCAGGACCTTCTCTGACCCCTCCGTGGATCACTGGAGTTACCGCCACGTCGCGGCCACGTACCCGCGAAGTCAGTGCGTCTTCCCTATCTCCGGCCGCCGCTCATCTTCATCCAAATTGAGCACCGCCGCCCGCGAACACTATAAATTGACCCCGCCGTGAGCTTCGCCATATCTTTACGCACCCAGCCACCGCTAATCAGCCCCGATCATCCACCCGAGCGCCCGAATTTCTAATTGCCCCCAAATCCATTCTCCGCCGCCGTAGAATCGAGTTCACCGTCGCCAGCCCAACTCCGGTCAGTACCCGCCCGTTGCTTCCTCGTTTGAGCATGCTCATGTCTCCGTGATGCTTACCGAAGCATTGGATTGAACTAGACCGGCGCCTATCGCCGGGAACACGCTTGCGTCGCCGTTGTGCTTACGGCCACCGTGGCCGGAGCTCCACAATCCACCAACGGTGCAATTAGGTTAGGGGAAATGCTCCTTAGGGGTTAAATGTCGCGTATACCGCTCGGAGAGCTCAGCCACTGCCCCAATCGGCCGGTCTGCTGCTCGCCGGAGCGCGGCCGAGCTTGAGCGCCGTCGGGGACTACGAATTGTGAATTGACAAGAACCCGAGGACGTTTTCGTGATCTGTCAGTGACTGGTTCAAATAGTGACCGAACCTAACTCCTATTAGCCCAAAACCCCGAGGACCCCCGTGCAAGTCTGCCCCGCGGGCGCGGGCGCGCTCCCGTTTTCTCTGTAGGCCGGGCCGTATGGGCTACTTCTGGCCCAGTACTATTCATTCCTTTCTTCTTTTCTTTTTACTCCAGAGCCAAAACAATTTTAGAAAATTGTAGAAAAATGATAAAATTGTGAAACCAATTTTCCTAGGTTTGTTATTTTCCATAGTATTTAATAAAAATAGTTTTATGATTTTTAGTTTGAATAGGGAATTTTAGGATATTTAAAATAGCCTAAACCAATGGTTCTGGAATTTTAGAAAATAAATAATAAGTCCAAAATTCCCCAAACTTTTTATGTGAGCTTTTCACATTATTTAGAAGCCATGGGTAGAGTTTGGTTTGATTTGGACCTTGTTTGATCACAAAACCCAAAACCACCCCCCTGCTCCATGAACTCCTTTACTGACTCCGGAAACCCTAAGTTCCCGGACCTCTGTGAAGGAAAGTTGTACTCAAGACATAAATAACAAGTTTATGCTATCTTTGCATCCTCATGAGCATTCCATGACATCCATCCTTATGTATGTATATGGTTATATTAGAGCAAGAAGAAGAAGAAGAAGTTTTTGAAGAAGGGATACCACCCACCTCTGATCCCCAGGCAGACAACTGCTTCTATTTTGATATCTGTGGATCCGAGCCCGACACCTCTGATAACAAAGGCAAGCCCCGGTGCATTTGCCACCTCCCTTGATGTTTTTAAAATCTTTCTCACTTGCTTGATGCATTAGGTAATAGGAGTTGATTGATTAAACAATTCCTGCATTACTTTCCTTGATTTTGATTACCCTCCTTGAAATCCTGTTTTACAAAAAGGTTTTACTTTGCTTAGTATTGCTTTAGAAAAACAAAAGGGTTTGTTTTACAAAAGATGTTTGGCAAAGTGGGAGGGATGTTTTTGAAAATAAAACTTGATGGTGGATCCATCACGGCCGTGATGGATTCAACATCGGAAAAGATGTACCTCTGTCAGGTACCAAACTTTGGGTTTGAAATGAGTAAGCTGAGACCGGGCGGGTGACTTGCACGAGAAGAGAGTCTCGGTGTAGTGTCTCCGTCTGAGTCGATTAAGGACCTTGTCGATGTAGGCTTGATGATCGAGGACCCTTTAACTGGTCACATGCCTCGTCATGGGTAAGCCTTGCCTCGGGCAGACTAAGGCCGGAATAAGATAACACGAAATGGGAGTGGAGCGGTGGCGAGAGTAGCGTGTACCCTCCGTGGCAAGAGGCTGGACGGTGGTGTATCTGTGCTCTCGGTTTGCGTGAACCTGATCCGGTCTTAAGAACCCCGGTGGCGGGTTGACATATGCAAGGGTTAAGTGCTACATATGTCGTGTGATTGGAGATCCTCAGCTGAGTATAATCGATTCGGATCGCCGTACCTTCGCGGTTATGAAGACTTGGTCACTGACCTACACGTAGCATTCCACTAAAGATGATGGGTTTTTGATTAAGAAATTGGCTAGTGCAGGACCAGTGATTGAACTAGGATAGAAAGAACTCTAGCACAGGTAATCCTACCTAACTTGACGAATAAAATTGGATTTTTAAGGATCCACTTTAGTAAGCATTTCTGCAAAACAGAGTCTTTGACTATTGGAAAGCCTTACCTTGATTCCCATATATCCAGCATACCCTTGAGAGTCTTTTCCTTAGTCGGGTAAGACTTGCTGAGTAATTCCATACTCAGGGTTTATCCCTTTGTTGTTTTTAGGTGGGGAAGTAGCAGACTTCTGCTGCTTCTGTGCTAAGGTGGTTCCCAAGGATGAAACCCAAGACTGAAGTGCGGGAGGACTCGGTCCTCCATCTTAGATCTTTTGTTTATAGTCCTTCGGGAGAAGTTGTGTCTCCCTGGTTTGTATAATTAATACTTTTATGCACTCGTTTTTACAACTGGTCTGTAATAACTTAACTTGAGCTTACTTTTGGAAATAAATGTAAGTTATGTAATTCGCTTCCGCATATCTGTATCTCCGATGATCTGTAATGTCTGCAAGACGGGTGAAACGTTCCTGGTGAGGTAAGGAAAGATACCGAGCTTGTCAAGTAACTTAGGAACATCTACAGGGTGTCTGATGTCTGTTAGACAAGGACAACTGTAGGTGGGCCTGATTACTTGGGAGGTTCCGTCACAGCTTCCCTGCGCACAGCTTCGGCTGTGCATCATCCTTCGTAGAGCTTGGTAATCAGCTCGTCCTTCGTCTGGTCCAGGCTTCGTCCTGACCGTGCTTCATGTTCATAATTCTGAGTCCGAAGATACCTGTTCACGTAATCCACTTGGAAAACATTGTCAAATCATGTTTTTGAGGACCTTCGGAGGACGAAGGCCCCCAACAGGAGCTACCCAGTAGTTGAGTGAGAAATTTATAAGCTATTCTAAATTAAATGTAAATATGCATTTCTGACCATAGTATGAAGTTGAAAGGTGTTTCTGTTCCTTTCCTGTGTATAAGATAAACATTTTTTCTAACCCTTCTTCCTTAGGTCGCTTAAATTGAAATTGATGTCTACAAAGTGCTTCCCATTTCATTATTAGATTACTGATATAGCTATGCCTGGTGAGTGGAGATAAGTGGAGGTGGCACTACCAATTCCTTGATGTACCAGGAATGTTTGGATTGTTGTATTCTGACATTGTTTGGTTCAACATATTCAAGGTATGTTCCAAGGCTATCTTAGAAAAAATTCCTGCAAATATTGCATTTTGATTCATCTTGTTGCCCTTTTTGTTTTCGGTTTGGACCATACTGTGATTTCTTCAAGTTTGACGTCGGCAACGTGGTCATGGTGTCCGGCAGGAGGAACATCGGGCGTGTAGGAGTGATCAAGAACTGGGAGAAGCACAAGGGTAGCTTCAAGGTCATCGACGTGCTGATTTGAGCTTTTTGCATGCTATGTCTAGTTTTCTCCTATTTGTTGTACAGGAAAACATAGAATGGAATTCAAATTTGGTGGTCGCAAAAGTGTGGAGACTTGAATTCATATAAAGTTAGGCTTAACATTATTGCAAACAGTTGTATTTTAGTTTAGATTTAGAGTACACTTATGTATGCCTTGTTTGACAATGCTTATTTATGATATATTGAATGGTACTTATTTATATTATATTAATTATAATGTTGTTCAATATATGTGTATGTATATTTCTCTTTCAAATTATTATAACGTGATGTCTGAAAAAATGATTATAAATTGAAGAATGTACTCCTGTGTAAGTCATTTCGTTTAAATCTTAATAAGACGGTCACCAAAATGTCTAATATTAGTCTCCTAAATAAGACGGTTTCTAAAACGTCCATTATTAGTCACCTAAATAAATGGTTTCTCTATGGTTCTTTAGAAGCAGTGCCTTAAACAAAAACCTAATTCAAGACGGTTTATCGGACAAAATGACTTAAGCAAATACTTTTTTCAGACGGTTATAAATTAAAAATTGTCTTATATAATATCTTTTAAGACAGTTTTTAAACATCTTAAATGTGGGACATCTTTTACGACTCCATCAAATTTGGACACTTCATAAGCGTCTTAAGAACTGAAAATTAACCGTCTCATATAACATGTTTTGTAGTAGTGGGTGCACACCGGACAGTCCGGTGCGCCAACTATCCGTTGGCCCAAGCCACGCGTCGCCCGCTGATCGCGCTACCGACCGTTGGCGCAGTCGACCGTTGGCTCACCGGACAGTCCGGTGCACCACCGGACAGTCCGGTGAATTATAGCCGTATGTCGCCAGACTTCTCCCGAGAGCGGTCTGTTCACCGGAGTTCAGTCTGGCACACCGGACACTGTCCGGTGCACCACCGGACAGTCCGGTGTGCCAGACTGAGCTGAGTCTTGGTTGTACACAGCCAAACCTTTTGCTTCTCTTTTTTTTCTTCTTTTCTCTGTTTCTAATACTTAGACAAATATATTAGTACAAAAAAACCAATGTACTAAGTCTAGAAACATACCTTCTCTTTGATTTTCACTTCTTTAGCATTTGACATGCTTGAGATTGATGTTGGACTCATAAATCCTCAAGTCAGCTTGACTTGATCTAGATTGACATTTCTGAGCTCCAACATCCTGCAAAGGTCACATAGAATATCTCTAAACATAGGAACAACCCAAACTAAAGGTCAAGGTGCACTTAGCTCTTTTGGGCTGCTTCCAGTTCTGGTTTCGACATTGGTTCTCCTTCCAGTGACCTTGTTCACTTCTTGAGCTTGATCTTGAGCCTTATGACTTACACCACATAATTGTAGATGTTACCTCATTGGTTGTAAGTCATGTCCTTATGTAGTGTTCCTTGATGCACCATAACTCTTCTTAACTCGATCAACCTTGATTCCGCAAGTCTCCTTCTTCACCCCTGGCTTTGAGTTCCTGGTCTCCTTGACTTTCTCCCGTGCACTTGGTACCTCGAAGCTCTTCTTGCTTCCAACCTTGGTTTGATCGGTTGTCTCCAGGTTATGCACATCAAGTCTCACTTAAGCAATGTCCATCTTCCTTGTGATGTCCATTATATCTATAGATAACTCCGTCTTTGGACCATCACACCTGTTTACTTGTTTTGAACCCTATTAGCTTTGCATTCAGCGCCTGTTCAACACTTAGCATACTTGTTAGTCCTTTAATTGAGTTGTCATCCAAACACCAAAACCCACAAGAGAGTTTTCACCTTCTTTCTTCTATATGTAGTTCTCCTGTGTTTTCAAGAAAAAAAGCGAAAGTAGGCTTTTCCACTTTGCCATTAATCGAGTGGGATTCGATCTAGTGCCGTTATGAAACTTGGCCTAAACGCTAAAATGTCTTTTGGCTATTAAAAAACAAAAATTGATTTAATTGGATTACAAGGGATTTACCTTCGCCTCATCATCCTTTTTCTCGTTCCTCCATGTGTTCCCCACCTAACCCCACCCTAAATCCACCATGGCCACCGGCTCTCGCCATGACCTGGCCACAGAAGTGCAGCTCCCGACGTCGATCGCTGCCGGACCAGGCGATAAGGATGTTGCGCGTAGGGTTGAAAACGAGCGGAGCTGAGCCTAGCTCCACCTAGCTCGGCTCGGTCCTTTGACAAGCTTGCCAATGAGGCTCGCCTCGGCTCGTAACAGGCTCGCAAGCTAGTCAAGCATCTGCTCAGCTGCTACACTACAATAACCAAAAAATCTAAACTCCAAATGAAATCAATCATAGCTCATGATTAAATTTGAAAGTTCATAACTATAAAATAAAATTATAGCTTGTCAGCTCGCTCACATCGTGCACACACCATAACTATAAAATGAAAATCTGAAATTATAGCTTGCCTACATTATAGAGTTGACGTGAAGCAGTTTGCCACTTGCACTTGCATCAACCCAAACCACTTAGTTACCGTTTGGTTCACAAAATATAATATAAATGATAATGGTAATTATTCACACTCGAATACCAGTGGTAACAAGTTTGAATAAGTCAGTATCCATTTCTAGTGTGCAATCGATTACGATTGAACTTAAACAAACATAATTTAATGTTATGGGTTATCCATTACGTTACCAATATGTGAATCAAACGGCACCCTAGCTACTTGCCGATGAGGCAGTCACTCGGTCAAGTCGTGGACCGATGGCAGACGACGGACGTGCAGAGGACGAGAGGAGCAGGAGTAGAGATGGCAATGGGTAAATACCCACCGGGTATTACTACCCTATACACATATCCACGACACAAAAATAACATCACCGGGTCACCCATATACACTGATGGGTATGAATTTACCCCCATACCCATACCCATGTGGGTATGGATCACCCATCGAGTCACCCGTACCCATAAAAATTAAACATCTATCAAAATATTATACTATACAAATGTCAAGTATATCCATATAAATACCATTACAAAATTTTCTAGCATCATTTAACCATCCATTCAACACACCAAAGATAATTGGATAAAGTAGTAACACTAGGATAGTACTACATATCACATTACATGTTCCATTACATGGTCATTAAATTGTCGTTAAGCCTTCTATGACACTATGGTCTAAAAGGTTGTTAATAGTAAAAAAATATGGATGACTAAAGTCCAAGTTCATGCTTGGGCTAAGTTTATATTGGGTATTTTATACCCACGGGTTAACGGGTATGGGTAAAGGCGAAAAGTTCTAATACCCGTTTACCCATTCGGTGAAGATTTTTGCCCAATAACAGACCCACGGGTAGAATATTTAGCCCACATATATACCCTAATGGAGTAAATACCCATCGGGTATCGAGTCACGGGTACCTATTGCCATCTTGTCGGCGTTCCGAGACCGGGGGTCCCCGAGCCGACGAGTGAGTGTGCCGCGTGCCCCAGCCCAGATGGGTCGAGCGCGTGGGCGAGCGCGAAGGGGGGAGAGAGAGCGAGAGCGAGGTGGCCGGAGCCGGGTCGTGAGGGAGTCGGAGGTTCCCGCGGCCTTCGTGTTCGTCCCGCGCCCAGGTCGGGTGCGCTTGCAGTAGGGGGTTACAAGCGTCCGCGCGGGTGAGGGGAGCGAGCGGCCCTGAGAGAGCGCCTGCCCCTGCCCTCGTTCCCACGAGGCCAACCTTCTCTAAGAAGGCCCTGGTCCTTCCTTTTATAGGCGTAAGGAGAGGATCCAGGTGTACAAATGGGGGTGTAGCAAGGTGCTACGTGTCTAGCGGGGGAGAGCTAGTACCCTAAGTACATGCCAAGGTGGCAGCCGGAGAGATCTTGGCACCCAGCTAGTGTGGCGTCGTGGCTGTTGGAGAAGCAATGGAGCCGGGCGGAGGGACAGCTGTCGGAGTGGTTGGGCCCTTGCTGACGTCCCCCTGCTTTCGTAAGGGAGCTGGGAGCCGCCGTCGTCATGGTCCAGCGGGGCGCCATCATTGCCTATCTGGCGGAGCTAGCCAGATGGGACGTCGGTCCTGTTCTCTGCGGCCCGAGTCGTCTCGGGGTAGGGTGATGATGGCGCTTCCTGTCGATGTGGCGGACTCGTGCCCTAGGTCGGGCGACGTGGGGGCTCCTCCGAAGCCGAGGTCGAGTCTGTCCTGCATGGCCGAGGCCGAGGCCGAGCCCGAGCCCCTGGGTCGGGCGAGGCGGAGGTCGTTTAGCAGAGGTCGGGGTGGAGTCCGAGCCCTGGGTCGGGCGAAGCGGAGTTCATCGTCTTCTGGGGCCTTAGCCCGAGTCCGAGCCCTGGGTCGGGCGGAGCGGAGTTCGCCGTCTTCCGGGGCCTTAGCCCGAGTCCGAGCCCTAGGTCGGGCGGAGCGGAGTTCGCCGTCTTCCGGGGCCTTAGCCCGAGTCCGAGCCCTGGGTCGGGCGGAGCGGAGTTCGCCGTCTTCCGGGGCCTTAGCTCGAGTCCGAGCCCTGGGTCGGGCGGAGCGGAGTTTCCTCTGGCGCTTTTGGCCAAGCCTGGCTGCCCGTCAGTCTTATTCTTTGCGTTAAAGGCCCCAGTGACTTGGTCGGTCGGCGCGGTGATTTAGTCAGGGTTACTTCTTATCGAAGGCAAGGCCTCGGGCGAGCCGGAGATGCGTCTGCCGTGAAAGAGGAGGCCTCAGGCGAGACGGAGACATCTCAGGGTCGGCTGCCCTCGCCCGAGGCTAGGCTCGGGCGTGGCGTGATCGAGTCGCTCGTATGGACTGATCCCTGACTTAATCAAACCCATCAGGCCTCTGTAGCTTTATGCTGATGGGGGTTACCAGCTGAGAATTAGGCGTCTTGAGGGTACCCCTAATTATGGTCCCCGACAGTAGCCCCCGAGCCTCGAAGGGAGTGTTAACACTCGCTTGGAGGCTTTTGTCGCACTTTTTTGCAAGGGGACCAGCCTTTCTCGGTTGTACTTTGTTCCGGTGGGTGCGCGCGAGCGCACCCGCCGGGTGTAGCCCCCGAGGCCTCGGAGGAGTGGTTTCACTCCTTCGAGGTCTTAATGCCTTGCGTAATGCTTCGGCTGGTCTGGTGGTTCCCTCATGCGAACAGGCCGTAGCCCAGGTGCACTGTCGGGGCCCAAGTTCTCGGGCTGGTATGTTGACGCTGTCAACGGTTCGGCCGGAGCCGGGTTTGCGAGAGCAGCCCCCGAGCCTCCGCACAGAGCGAGAGGACGATCAGGGACAGACTCGGCTTTTTTACATACGCCCCTACGTCGCCTTTCCGCAAGGAGGAGGGGGGAGAGTGCCATGTTACCCTCGATGGGCACCGAACATGGTGTCTCCGGTGAGCTGCAATCGGGTAATCCGAGTGGACGTCCGTGCCCCGTTCGTTGGGGGTCGGCTAGGGGCCCGGAGGCACGCCCAAAAGTACCTGCGGGTGATCTGCCGGACCCGGTCCCCTGGCGACGGGGTCCGAGGGCTCGTTGCCTCCCTCCGATGGGATTCCGTTACAGAGTCGTTCCCGCTAGTCTCGGAAATGTCCTAGGGTACCTCGGGAGCGCAGCCCGAGCCTTGGTTATGTATCGAACGTACCCCTGGTCATCCCTCGCTCGGTGTCTGAGGCGACTGTGAACCCTTCGGGGGGCCAGCCTTCGAACCCCTGATCAGTAATGGGCGCGGAGCCCGAGTAGCCTGAGGCGGTCGTGGAACCTTTCGGGGGGCCGACCTTCGAACCTCTGACCAGTAGTGGGTGTCGGGCCCACGCGATCTGAGGCGGCTGTTGAACCCTTCGGGGGGCCAGCCTTCGAACCCCTGATCAGTAAGGAGGCTCGGAGCCTAGTTCCTTCACGGGGAAGGATCCCTTTGGGGGTATCCCCCTTCCCGGTCCCTGTTGCAAGAGATAGAGAAAGGGGAAAGAGGGAAAAAGGATACGAAATTGAACGACGTGGCGTACCTTTTTTGGTGTGGTCATTTTGGTGAAGGCGAAACGTCGCCAGCTGCTCCCGCCAGTAGCGCTGCCCGTCGAGCCGCGGAGTTAATGCGCCGGGGCGAGTAGTTGGCGAGGCTGCCGTTGCGCGTGCGCGAGCCGTTCGAGGAACGGGTCACGGGCGTGTCGTCTTCACACCGTGAGAGAGGGGGTTCTCTTGCTGCCTCCGGATGGGACGTGAGCCTGGCCGATGGCGTGATCGCTGCTCTTGCGCGCCTGCCACTGTCATTACTGCCGGCCCACTTTTGACCGCGTTTGACCGCTGCGTCAGGCTGGCGCAGCTGGGCCGCGCGTTGGGCCGCCTCGGGTCGTGGTATTGGTTCCGCAACCGAGGAGGTGCGGTGGTGGCGCAAGTGGCATAGTGGCTTACATGCAGCATCCGGCGCGCCGGTTGCGCGACGCGTGGGCTTGAGCCTCCGCGCTGGCCTGTCAGGAGTCGGAGAGGCGCGTCCACTTGGCGCGGCTGCATGCCGCCCGCATGGCTGCCCACCCCCTTCGCCCGTTGGTCTGGGCAAAAGTGGAGGGTCGCTTGTAACTGCTGGGTGGTTGCGCGCGCGCCGCGCGCGGCGGTTCGGCTTCTTCTGCTCGGAGCCGGTCTGCATGACAGGTGGGCCCCAGCCCCTGCGCCGCAGGGGAGGGCTTTGGAGGCGTGTTGGAGAAGACTCAGCTCGTGACGGTTGGGGGCGCAAGCACGGAGAGTTGCCTTTAAGAGGAGGGCGACCCCTTTCGTAAGGCGACCATGTCTTCTTCCTCCCTTATGCATCGTGTCTTTCCGCCTTTCAAGCCCCCGGATGGGGGAAACCGCCGTCTCCGTGCCTCATCGTCGGGGGACACCACTCCGTGGGAGCGGGTACCTTTTAGCCATCGTTCGGCTTCAAGGATTTTCATCATGCAGCCCGGCGGCACCCCTCCACCGGGGGTCACCCAAGAGGGCGACCTCCGGCTTGATGGTGGGGGAAAGCGAGCCGGGCTGCGGCCTCTACCCCTCCCTCAGCCTCAAGGATTTTCATCACCAGGGCTGAGGAGGGGAGTGTGCCGAGTTGGGGTCGGCTCCTGCGCGGGCGGTGGCCCGCTCCTTCCCTCAGTGATCGGGGGGAAGGGCGGGAGTCGTCCGTGGCGCCAACAGCTGCAGCGTGCCTGGCTTTCGGACGCGAGTGGCTTCGGAGTCGCTCGCGGCGCCGGCGTTTGCCACGGCAACTGGAAGAGGTTCTTCCGCCGGCGCAACAGCCAAGGTTGGCCATGGACCGACCTCCAACTCTATGGCCTTCTGCCCGTCCTTGCCTCTCGAGTTTGGGCAAGGGCGGGGGCCTCCTAGCAGCAGCATCCGCCCTGAGGCCATCATTGCTGCTGTTCGGCCCCCCGGGGCAGAAGTCTTCATCGTCGCCGCTGTCGGGGCGGTCGGCGACATGCCGTTCGTCGGTCTTCTGTTGCCCCGCAGGCCCACCCCCATCGAGTGGGGTTGTTCGTACCTGCGGAGGGGGAACCATAGTTCCGTTTGTAATGGCACTTCGAGTGCCGGGTTTTTTGTTCATTTTGGCTTTCGGGGCCTGAACATGTATGTAATTACGGCACGGAGCCGTGTTTTTTCCTCATTTCCGAGCACTAAGACTCGTCCGCTGATTGTCTGAACCGCTTCACTAAGCATGAGTCGCCCCATGTCAAGGTGACGAGTGAGGTATCCGTATCCCGGAGGCGTAGGAGTCCCTCGGCTCGGTCGGCCCTGTTGTCCGAGGCTCCTCTAGCTTAGTTAAAGAGACCCCTCGGCCGCTCTTCGACGAGCTGAGGCCGGGGGTAGCGATATCAGCATGAGCAGAGGCAGAGTTGGCTCGGAAATGAAACCTGGTTGGCCGGAGCCTAGCCGGGTTGTCCGTTGGCAGGATCGACACCGGAGTCGGTCAGCCGAGGCTTCGGACCGGGCTCGTGCCCTCGGAAGGTGGTTGGCCGAGGCCCCGGAGGTGGCTGGCCGAGCCGCCTGCTCGGGCCGGATTCCCGGAGAAGTCCCTGACAACGATCGCCCGGGCGTGGTGATGACGCCGTCCTTTGGAGCGGAGGCCCTCGGACCGCGTCGCCGTCCGAGGCTAGTTCGGGCCTTGCCGAAGGTGCTGTCGATGCCGAGGGTGTCGCCGCCCCCTTCCAGCGCCAAGACCTGAGCCTGCAGGATCAGCCTGTCTTGCAGCGTGTGCTTTGTGCGGCCGTCGAGGCCAGAACACACACCCTTGCTGTGTTGTAAAGCCGCGTCCCTTTTCCTCTTGTTCCAAGCATCTGGACTTTTTGTCGGTAACAGGGATGTTTGTGCGAGCGAAAGTTGCTTCTCGCGGAAGGTGAGGAGTGAGGTATCCGTATCCCGGAGGCGTGGGAGTCCCTCGGCTCGGTCGGCCTTCCCGCTTACGCGCACTTTTACTCGTCCATGAGGCCCTATCACCGACTTAGTCGAGAAAACTCGAAGAATCGCTTCGACAGAAGAGCTTCCGAACGTAGAGACTTGTTCGATCCGTGGAGTCACCTTATCCGAGCGCGAGTTACTTATCGCAGAAGGTGATGAGTGAGGTATCCGTATCCCGGAGGCGTAGGAGTCCCTCGGCTCGGTCAGCCTTGGCTGCTTACTGTACCCTGTCGTTTCCATGACCCACTTTTCGAAGTAGTCAAAAAGCACGGAAGATATTCTGATAAAAGAGATTTTTTGTTCGAGGAAAATTTTGACGCAGAGGGGGTTTCCCCCCTTTTAGCCCCCGAGGGAGGGTCGGGCTTTGCCGAGGCGAGGCCGACCCTTCCTTGTTGACTAAACTTTGCGTGGGTGCGAGGTATATGAACAATTTGGAAACATCTCAAGGGTAGAAGCGACGTAGCTGTTGGATGTTCCAAGCGTTGCCGTAGACCTCGCCTTGACTATTGGCTAGCTTGTACGTTCCGGGCTTCAGAACTTTGGCGATGACGAACGGCCCCTCCCAGGGGGGCGTGAGCTTGTGCCTCCCTCGGGTGTCTTGCCGCAGCCGAAGCACCAGATCGCCCACCTGGAGGTCTCGGGGTCGGACCCCTCGGGCGTGGTAGCGTCGCAGGGACTGCTGATATCGCGCCGAGTGTAGTAAGGCCCTGTCCCGAGCCTCATCCAGCTGGTCCAGCGAGTCTTCTCGGCTAGCTTGGTTGCTTTCTTCGTTGTAGGCCCTCGTCCTCGAGGAGCCGTATTCCAGGTCAGTGGGCAGGACGGCCTCGGCCCCGTAGACCAGGAAGAACGGCGTGAAACCTGTGGCTCGGCTTGGCGTCGTCCTCAGGCTCCAGACCACCGAGGGGAGTTCCTTCATCCATCGCTTGCCGAACTTGTTGAGATCATTGTAAATCCGGGGCTTGAGCCCTTGTAGAATCATGCCGTTGGCACGTTCCACTTGCCCATTCGACATGGGATGAGCTATGGCGGCCCAGTCTACCCGGATGTTGTGATCCTCGCAAAAATCCAAGAATTTTTTGCCGGTGAACTGGGTGCCGTTGTCGGTGATGACGGAGTTCGGGACCCCGAAACGATGGATGATGTTGGTGAAGAACGCCACCGCCTGCTCGGATCTGATGCTGTTTAGGGGTCGGACCTTGATCCACTTGGAGAATTTGTCGACGGCGACCAGCAGGTGCGTGTAGCCCCCGGGCGCCTTCTGTAAAGGGCCGACGAGGTCCAGACCCCACACAGCGAAGGGCCAGGTGATGGGTATCGTCTGCAGAGCCTGAGTGGGCAGGTGGGTCTGCTTCGCATAGAATTGGCACCCTTCGCAGGCGCGGACAATTCTAGTGGCGTCAGCCACCGCCGTCGGCCAGTAGAAGCCTTGGCGGAAAGCGTTCCCGACGAGGGTTCGAGGTGCTGCATGATGGCTGCAAGCCCCCGAGTGTATTTCCTGCAGGAGTTCCTGACCCTCGGCGATGGAGATGCATCGCTGGAGGATGCCCGAGGGGCTACGGTGGTAGAGCTCCTGCTCATCGCCCAGCAAGACGAACGACTTGGCGTGTCGCGCTACCCGCCGAGCCTCGGCTCGGCCGAGGGGCAGCTCTCCTTGGCGGAGATATTGCAGGTACGGGGTCTGCCAATCTTGATCTGGCATGACCCCGCTCTGCTCCTCCTCGATGTGCAGTGCTTCGCCCTCGGGGGCCGAGGGTTCCTCAGGTTGAACCGAGGATGGCTCGGGCTGGGCCGAGGTCGCCTCGGACGGGGCCGAGGGCACCTCGGGCTCGGGCGTGCCGCCTATCTTGACGGAGGGTTGGTGCAGATCCCGGGAGAAGACGTCCGGGGGAACCGTCGTTCGCCCCGAGGCTATCTTCGCCAGCTCGTCCGCAGTCTCGTTGTAGCGCCGGGCGATGTGGTTAAGCTCGAGCCCGTAGAACTTGTCTTCCAGGCGTCGAACCTCATCACAGTAGGCCCCCATCTTCGGGTCGCGGCAGTGGGAGTTCTTCATGACTTGGTCGATGACGAGCTGCGAGTCGCCGCGTGCATCGAGGCGTCGGACCCCTAGCTCGATGGCGATTCGCAATCCGTTGATCAGAGCCTCGTACTCAGCCACATTGTTGGACGCCGGGAAATGGAGGCGGAGCACGTAGCGCAGGTGTTTCCCGAGGGGCGAGACGAAGAGCAGGCCCGCGCCGGCTCCCGTCTTCATCAGCGACCCGTCGAAAAACATGGTCCAGAGCTCCGGTTGGATCGGAGCCGTCGGCAACTGGGTGTCGACCCATTCGGCTACGAAGTCCGCCAGTACCTGGGACTTGATGGCCTTTCGAGGGGCGAACGAGATTGTCTCGCCCATGATTTCCACCGCCCACTTTGCGATCCGTCCCGAGGCTTCTCGGCACTGGATGATCTCCCCCAGGGGGAAGGATGACACTACAGTCACCGGATGAGACTCGAAGTAATGTCGCAGCTTTCGCCTCGTCAGGATCACTGCATACAGCAACTTCTGGACTTGTGGGTAGCGGATCTTGGTCTCGTACAGCACCTCGCTGACGAAGTAAACTGGCCTCTGAATGGGCAAGGCATGCCCCTCTTCCCGCCTTTCGACCACGATCGCGGCGCTGACCACTTGAGTGGTAGCGGCGACGTAGACCAGGAGGGTTTCTCCATCAGCGGGGGGTACCAAGACGGGCGCCTGGGTGAGGAGCGCCTTCAGGTTCCCGAGAGCTTCCTCGGCCTCGGGAGTCCAAGTGAAGCACTCGGCCTTCCTTAAGAGACGGTACAGGGGCAGGCCTCTTTCGCCGAGGCGCGAGATGAAACGGCTCAAGGCCGCGAGGCATCCCATGACCCTCTGTACGCCTTTTAAGTCCTTGATGGGCCCCATGTTTGTGATGGCTGCGATCTTCTCCGGGTTGGCTTCGATGCCCCGCTCGGAGACGATGAATCCCAAGAGCATGCCTCGGGGCACCCCGAAGACGCACTTCTCGGGATTGAGCTTGACGCCCTTCGCCTTGAGACACTGGAATGTCAGCTCAAGGTCGGAGAGAAGGTCGGAGGCTTTCCTCGTCTTGACTACGATGTCATCAACGTAGGCCTCGACCGTGCGACCGATATGTTCGCCGAACACATGGTTCATGCACCGCTGGTACGTTGCACCCGCGTTCCTCAAACCGAACGGCATGGTGACATAACAGTACATGCCGAAGGGCGTGATGAAAGAAGTCGCGAGCTGGTCGGACTCTTTCATCTTGATTTGATGATACCCTGAGTAGGCATCGAGGAAAGACAGGGTTTCACACCCTGCAGTGGAGTCCACGATTTGATCGATGCGAGGTAGAGGGTAGGGGACTTTCGGACATGCTTTGTTGAGGCCAGTGTAGTCTACGCACATCCGCCATTTCCCCCCTTTCTTCCTCACAAGTACAGGGTTGGCAAGCCATTCGGGATGGAATACCTCTTTGATGAACCCTGCTGCCATCAGCTTGTGGATCTCCTCGCCTATCACCCTGCGCCTTTCCTCGTCGAATCGGCGCAGAGGCTGTCTGACCGGTCGGGCTCCGGCCCGAATATCCAGCGAGTGCTCGGCGACATCCCTCGGTATGTCGGGCATGTCCGAGGGACTCCACGCAAAGACGTCGGCGTTTGCGCGGAGAAAGTCGACGAGCACTGCTTCCTATTTGGGGTCGAGCCCGGATCCGATCCGAATCTGCTTGGAGGTGTCGCCACTGGGGTCGAGAGGGACGGCCTTAACCGTCTCCGCTGGCTCGAAGTTGCCGGCATGTCGCTTCACGTCCGGCACCTCTCGGGAGAGGCTTTCCAGGTCGGCAATGAGGGCCTCGGACTCGGCGAGGGCCTCGGCGTACTCCACGCACTCCACATCGCATCCGAATGCGTGTTTGTACGTGGGGCCGACGGTGATGACCCCGTTGGGGCCTGACATCTTGAGCTTCAGGTAGGTGTAGTTGGGGATGGCCATGAACTTCGCGTAGCATGGCCTTCCCAACACTGCGTGGTAGGTCCCTTGGAACCCGACCACCTCGAACGTCAAAGCCTCCCTTCAGAAGTTAGAGGGTGTTCCGAAGCAGACAGGAAGGTCGAGCTGTCCGAGGGGCTGGACGCGCTTCCCGGGAACGATCCCGTGGAAGGGCGCAGCGCCTGCTCGGACGGATGACAGATCGACGCGCAGGAGCCTGAGGGTCTTAGCGTAGATGATGTTGAGGCAGCTGCCCCCATCCATCAGGACCTTGGTGAGCCTGACGTCGCCGATGACGGGATCGACGACGAGCGGGTACTTCCCTGGGCTCGGCACGTGGTCGGGGTGGTCATCCTGGTCAAAGGTGATGGGCTTGTCGGACCAGTCTAGGTAGACTGGCGCCGCCACCTTCACCGAGCAGACCTCCCGACGCTCCTGCTTACGATGCCGAGCCGAGGCATTCGCCGCATGCCCTCCGTAGATCATGAAGCAGTCGCGGACCTCGGGGAACTCTCCTGCTTGGTGATCTTCCTTTTTGCCGTCGTCGCGGGCCCTGTCACCCTCTGCGGGTGGCCCGGCCCGGTGGAAGTGGCGCCGAAGCATGACGCACTCCTCGAGGGTGTGCTTGACGGGCCCCTAATGGTAGGGGCACGTCTCCTTGAGTGCCTTGTCGAAGAGGTTGGCGCCTCCGGGGGGCTTCCGAGGGTTCTTGTACTCGGCGGCGGCGACAAGGTCCGTGCTGGCGGCGTCGCGTTTCGCTTGCGACTTCCTCCTGCCTTTCTTCTTGGCGCCGAGCGGAGTAGACGCCTCGGGAGCATCTTCCGACGGGCGGCCCTGGGGCTGCTTGTCCTTTCGGAAGATGGCCTCGACCGCCTCCTGACCAGAGGCGAACTTGGTGGCGATGTCCATCAGCTCGCTCGCCCTGGTGGGGGTCTTGCGACCCAACTTGCTCACCAGGTCACGGCAGGTGGTGCCGGCAAGGAACGCGCCGATGACATCGGAGTCGGTGATGTTGGGCAGCTCGGTGCGCTGCTTCGAGAATCGCCGGATGTAGTCCCGAAGAGACTCTCCCGGCTGTTGCCGGCAGCTTCGGAGGTCCCAGGAATTCCCGGGGCGCACGTACGTGCCCTGGAAGTTGCCGGCGAAAGCCTGGACCAGATCCTCCCAGTTGGAAATCTGCCCCGGAGGCAGGTGCTCCAACCAAGCGCGAGCGGTGTCGGAGAGGAACAGGGGGAGGTTGCGGATGATGAGGTTGTCATCGTCCGTCCCACCCAGCTGACAGGCCAGGCGGTAATCCGCAAGCCATAATTCCGGTCTCGTTTCCCCCGAGTACTTTGTGATAGTAGTCGGGGGTCGGAATCAGGGCGGAAACGGCGCCCGCCGAATGGCCCGGCTGAAGACCTGCGGACCGGGTGGTTCGGGCGAGGGACTCCGATCCTCCCCGCTGTCGTAGCGTCCCCCACGCCTGGGGTGATAACCTCGGCGCACCCTTTCGTCGAGGCGGGCCCGACGGTCGCGGTGAGGGTGCTCGTCACCGAGGTGGCCTGGGGCCGCAGGCGCGGTATTGCGCGTGCGCCCGGTGTAGACCGAGGCTTCCCGCGTGAGTCGGGAAGTCGCGGCACGAGGTTCCGAGGGGTACCCCTGCCTTCGGGAGGCAGAGCTTTCGGCCCGCCGGGCCGCAGCGCCTTCCAGGAGATGCTTGAGCTCTCCCTGGATTCGCCGACCCTCGGTGGTTGATGACTCCGGCATCGCGCGGAGGAGCATTGCTGCGGTGGCCAGGTCCTGACCGGTTCCGCCGGATGCTGAGAGCACCTAGAGGGGGGGGGGGGGGTGAATAGGTGATCCTGTAAAAACTTCAAACTTAAGCCACAAAAACTTGTTATGTGTTAGCACGATTATTGCCAAGTGGCTAAGGTAAAGTCTCAACCAAAACACAATACCACAAGAGATCAAGACAGAGGTGACACGGTGGTTTATCCCGTGGTTCGGCCAAGCCAATGCTTGCCTACTTCCACGTTGTGGCGTCCCAACGGACGAGGGTTGCAATCAACCCCTCTCAAGCGGTCCAAAGACCCACTTGAATACCACGGTGTTTTGCTTTTCCTTTCACTATCCCGTTTGCAAGGAATCTCCACAAATTGGAGTCTCTTGCCCTTACAATTATATGATCACAAAGAAAGCACAGAGTAAGGGAGGGAAGCAACACACACAAATCCACAACAAAAGCGCACACACACGGCCAAGACTCGAGCTCGAATGACTATCTCAGAGTTCACACTAGAACAGAGCTCGAATCACTTAGAATCACAAACGAATGCGCAAAGAACTTGTGTGGATGATCAAGAATGCTCAAGAGTTGCTTGTGTGTCTCCTCCATGCGCCTAGGGGCTCCTTTTATAGCCCCAAGGCAGCTAGGAGCCGTTGAGAGCAAATCCGGAAGGCCATCCTTGCCTTCTGTCGTCGGGGGCACCGGACAGTCCGGTGCACACCGGACATGTCCGGTGACCGATTTCTTTCCTTATCCAGCGCTTCCCGACCGTTGCAGACCGGCGAAGATCTGAGAGCCGTTGGCGCACCGGACAGTCCGGTGCACACCGGACAGTCCGGTGCCGTCTTCCGACCGTTGGCTCGGCCACGTGTCCCGCGCGGATTGCGCGGCCGACCGTTGGCCCTGGCCGACCATTGGCTCACCGGACAGTCCGGTGCACACCGGACAGTCCGGTGAATTTTAGCCGTACGCCGTCGGCGAATTCCCGAGAGCGGCCAGTTCGAGCCGAGTCAGCCTGGCGCACCGGACACTGTCCGGTGCACACCGGACAGTCCGGTGCTCCAGACCAAGCTGGAACTTGGCTGCACACAGCCAAGTCATTCTCTCCCCTTTTCTCTTTTTCTTCTTTCTGTTTCTAACACTTAGACAAATATGTTAGTCCACAAAACCAATGTACTACGGATTAGAAACATACCTTTACTCCATGATTTGTACTTTGTTCCATTTTACAATTAGGCACCTGTGTTGGTCACTAAATCACCAAAATACTTAGAAATGGCCCAAGGGCACATTTCCCTTTCAATCTCCCCCTTTTTGGTGATTTATGCCAACACAACATAAAGCAAGTTTAACAAGTACAAAAACACTTCAAATAATAACTCAAATTATTTTGAATCGATTTTGGCATATATGGATCATCCTTTGCCACCACTTGGTTTGTTTTTGCAAATCAAACTCAAATCTCTATCTCTAAGTTAAACACACATGTTTAAGCATAAAGAGAGTCATTCAAAAAGAGATTGATCAAGGATTTCAAAAACTCCCCCTTTTTCCCATAATCAATACTTCTCCCCACAAGAAGCCAACTTTTGACAAGAGAGACAACTTAAGAATTTTGACAAACCAAAACTCTATTCTACTATTTTCTAAATCTCTCAAGTGGTAGCTGATCCATTTATTGCTTTGGCCTTTATTTTCTCCCCCTTTGGCATCAAGCACCAAAACGGGATCAATCTTGGCCCTTTAACCCCATTGCCTCACCAAAATCTTTAATTAAGAGCAAATGGCAATAAGAGTTCATGAGATGGACTTGGAATAAGTTACCCCTCATCGGAGTGCAGTGGAAGTCTTTCATGGTCCAAGTCCACCTTTTCCCTTTCAATTCTCCTTTGTGACTAACACAAGCAAACTCAAACATATGGTTAGTCTCAAAGGGTCAAGTTGTAACACATCTCCCCCTAAACATGTGCATCACATTGCAACGGACTTGTGAGGTCCAGGGAGTGTTTGTACAACTTGAGCACCATAATAAGCAACAAAAATGCAGAATGAACATGATCAAAGGCATAAATACATGTATGCTACAATTCAATCCAAGTTCCGCGAATCTAAGACATTTAGCTCACTACGCAGCCTGCAAAAGGTCTTCTCATCTAAAGGCTTGGTAAAGATATCGGCTAGCTGGTTCTCGGTGCTAACATAAAACACTTCGATATCTCCCTTTTGCTGGTGGTCTCTCAAAAAGTGATGCCGGATGTCAATGTGCTTTGTGCGGCTGTGCTCAACAGGATTTTCCGCTATTCGGATAGCACTCTCATTATCACATAGGAGTGGGACTTTGCTCAGATTGTAGCCAAAGTCCCTGAGGGTTTGCCTCATCCAAAGTAGTTGCGCACAACACTGTCCTGCGGCAACGTACTCGGCCTCAGCGGTGGATAGGGCAACGGATGTTTGTTTCTTAGAGTTCCATGACACCAGGGACCTTCCTAAGAATTGGCACGTCCCCGATGTACTCTTCCTATCGACCTTACATCCAGCATAGTCGGAATCTGAGTACCCAATCAAGTCAAAGTTAGACCCCTTTGGATACCAGATCCCGAAGCAAGGCGTAGCGACTAAATATCTAAGAATTCGCTTCACCGCCACCAAGTGACACTCCTTAGGATCGGATTGAAATCTAGCACACATGCATACGCTAAGCATAATATCCGGTCTACTAGCACATAAATAAAGTAGAGATCCTATCATTGACCGGTATGCTTTTTGATCAACGGACTTACCTCCTTTGTTGAGGTCGGTGTGTCCGTCGGTTCCCATCGGAGTCTTTGCGGGCTTGGCGTCCTTCATCCCAAACCGCTTCAGCAGATCTTGCGTGTACTTCGTTTGGGAGATGAAGGTGCCGTCCTTGAGTTGCTTCACTTGGAACCCAAGGAAGTAGTTCAACTCGCCCATCATCGACATCTCGAATTTCTGCGTCATCACCCTGCTAAACTCTTCACAAGACTTTTGATTAGTAGAACCAAATATTATGTCATCGACATAAATTTGGCACACAAACAAATCACCATTACAAGTCTTAGTGAAAAGAGTTGGATCGGCTTTCCCAACCTTGAAAGCATTAGCAAGTAAGAAATCTCTAAGGCATTCATACCATGCTCTTGGGGCTTGTTTAAGTCCATAGAGCGCCTTAGAGAGCTTACACACGTGGTCGGGGTACCGCTCATCCTCGAAGCCAGGGGGTTGCTCCACGTACACTTCCTCCTTTATTGGCCCGTTGAGGAACGCGCTCTTCACATCCATTTGGTACAACCTGAAAGAATGGTGAGCGGCATATGCTAGCAAGATGCGAATGGATTCTAGCCTAGCCACAGGAGCAAAAGTCTCCTCAAAGTCCAAACCTGCGACTTGGGCATAACCTTTTGCCACAAGTCGAGCCTTGTTCCTTGTCACAACTCCGTGCTCGTCCTGTTTGTTGCGGAACACCCACTTGGTTCCCACAACATTTTGCTTGGGACGAGGCACCAGCGTCCAAACTTCATTGCGCTTGAAGTTGTTGAGTTCCTCCTGCATGGCCAACACCCAATCCGGATCTAGCAAGGCCTCCTCTACCCTGAAAGGCTCAATAGAGGAGACAAAAGAGTAATGTTCACAAAAATTAACTAATCGAGACCGAGTAGTTACTCCCTTGCTAATGTCACCCAGAATTTGGTCGACGGGATGATCCCTTTGAATCATCGCTCGAACTTGGGTTGGAGGTGCCAGTTGCGCTTCTTCCTCCATCACATGATCGTCTTGTGCTCCCCCTTGATCACACGCCTCCTTTTGATGAACCTGTTCATCGTCTTGAGTTGGGGGTTGCACCGTCGTTGAGGAAGAAGGTTGATCTCGTTCATCCTGTTCCTGTGGCCGAATGTCTCCAATCGCCATGGTTCGTATAGCGGCCGTCGGAACATCTTCTTCATCTACATCATCACAATCAACAACTTGCTCTCTTGGAGAGCCATTAGTCTCATCAAATACAACGTCGCTAGAGACTTCAACCAAACCCGATGATTTGTTGAAGACCCTATACGCCTTTGTATTTGAATCATAACCTAATAAAAACCCTTCTACAGCTTTGGGAGCAAACTTAGAATTTCTACTCTTCTTCACTAGAATGTAGCACTTGCTCCCAAATACACGAAAGTACGATACATTGGGTTTGTTACCGGTTAGTAGCTCATACGAAGTCTTCTTGAGGAGTCGATGAAGGTAGACCCTGTTGATGGCGTGGCACGCCGTGTTCACGGCTTCCGACCAAAAACACTCGGGGGTCTTGAACTCTCCAAGCATCGTCCTCGCCATATCGATTAGCGTCCTGTTCTTCCTCTCTACCACACCATTTTGCTGTGGTGTGTAGGGAGCGGAGAACTCGTGCTTGATCCCTTCCTCCTCAAGAAACTCCTCCACTTGAAGGTTCTTGAACTCGGACCCGTTGTCGCTCCTTATCTTCTTCACCTTGAGCTCAAACTCATTTTGAGCTCTCCTGAGGAAGCGCTTGAGGGTCCCTTGGGTTTCAGACTTATCCTGCAAAAAGAACACCCAAGTGAAGCGGGAAAAGTCATCAACAATAACTAAACCATACTTACTTCCTCCTATGCTTAGATAGGCGACGGGTCCGAAGAGGTCCATATGCAGCAGCTCCAGAGGTCTTGACGTGGTCATCACATTCTTGCTGTGATGTGCTCCTCCTACTTGTTTACCTGCCTGACAAGCTGCACAAGGTCTATCTTTTTCGAAATAAACATTTGTTAGACCTATCACGTGTTCTCCCTTTAGAAGCTTGTGGAGGTTCTTCATCCCCACATGTGCTAAGCGGCGATGCCACAGCCAGCCCATGCAAGTCTTAGCTATTAAGCATGCATCTAGACCGGCCTCTTCTTTTGCAAAGTCAACTAAATAAAGCTTGCCGTCTAGTACACCCTTAAAAGCTAGTGAACCATCACATCTTCTAAAGACAGACACATCTACATTTGTAAATAAACAATTATATCCCATTTGACATAATTGACTAACAGATAGCAAATTATATCCAAGACTCTCCACTAAGAATACATTTGAAATAGAATGCTCATTAGAAATTGCAATTTTACCTAACCCTTTTACCTTGCCTTGATTCCCATCACCGAATATAATTGAATCTTGGGAATCCTTATTCTTGACGTAGGAGGTGAACATCTTCTTCTCCCCCGTCATATGGTTTGTGCATCCGCTGTCGATAATCCAGCTTGAACCCCCGGATGCATAAACCTGCAAGGCAAATTTAGGCTTGGGTCTTAGGTACCCAACTCATGTTGGGTCCTGCAAGGTTAGCACAAATGTCTTTAGGGACCCAAATGCAAGATTTATCTCCCTTGCATCTAGCCCCTAATTTCCTAGCAACAACCTTCTTTCCCTTTCTACAAATAGCAAAGGGAGCATTACAAGCATAATAAATGGTAGAAGGTTCATTCACTACTTTCCTAGGAGCATGAATAACATTCTTTCTAGGCACATGAGCAATATTTCTCCTAGGCATATGCGCAACATTTCTCCTACTCATATTTCTATCATGCTTATGAGAGGAACTAGAGGCAAACATGGCATGAGAATCATAAACATGTGAATCAAAATCATTATAAACATTTCTAGCATGTCTCCTATCATGGTATAAGAAAGCATGGTTCTTTTTAGCACTATTAGCCATAGGGGCCTTCCCTTTCTCCTTGACGAAGACGGGAGCCTTATGGCTTGTTAAGTTCTTGGCTTCCCTCTTGAAGCCAAGCCCATCCTTAATTGAGGGGTGTCTACCAACCGTGTAGGCATCCCTTGCAAATTTTATTTTATCAACTTCATTCTTGCTAGTCTTAAGTTGGGCATTAAGACTAGCCACTTCATCATTTAATTTGGAAATTAGAACTAGGTGTTCACTACAAGCATTAACATCAAAGTCCTTACACCTAGTACAAATTTTAACATGTTCAACACAAGAATTTGATTTACTAGCTACTTCTAGTTTAGCACTTAAATCAATATTAACACTTCTTAAGGTGGAAATGGTTTCATGACAGGAAGATATTTCACTAGAAAGCATTTCATTTCTTTTCACTTCTAAAGCATATGATTTTTGTGCCTCTACAAATTTATCATGTTCATCATACAATAAATCCTCTTGCTTCTCTAAAAGCCTATCCTTTTCATTCAAAGCATCAATCAATTCATTGATTTTATCTATCTTAGATCTATCTAAGCCTTTGAACAAGCAAGAATAATCTATGTCATCATCGTCACTAGACTCACTATCACTAGAAGAAGCATAAGTGGAGTCTTGAGTACTCACCTTCTTCTCTCTTGCCATAAGGCAAGTGAGACGCTCATTGGGGAAGAAAGCTGATTTGTTGAAGGCAGTGGCGGCGAGTCCTTCGTTGTCGGAGTCGGAGGAGGAGCAATCCGAGTCCCACTCCTTTCCTAGATGCGCCTCGCCCTTTGCCTTCTTGTATTGCTTCTTCTTCTCTCTTTTGTTCCCCTTTTCCTGGTCACTTTCATTATCGGGACAGTTAGCAATGAAATGACCAAGCTTACCGCATTTGAAGCATGAGCGCTTCCCCTTGGCTTTGGTCTTGCTTGGTTGTCCCTTGTGACCTTTAAGCACCGTCTTGAATCTTTTAATGATGAGAGCCATCTCTTCATCATTAAGGCCAGCCGCCTCAATCTGTGCCACCTTGCTAGGTAGCGCCTCCTTGCTTCGTGTTGCCTTGAGAGCAAGGGGTTGCGGCTCGTTGATCAGACCGTTCAACGCTTCGTCGACGTATCTTGCCTCCTTGATCATCATCCGCCCGCTTACGAATTTTCCAAGCACTTCCTCGGGCGTCATCATCGTGTACCTGGGATTCTCACGAATATTGTTCACGAGATGAGGATCAAGTACGGTAAAAGACCTGAGCATTAGGCGGACGACATCGTGATCCGTCCAACGCGTGCTTCCGTAGCTCCTTATTTTGTTGATAAGGGTCTTGAGCCGGTTGTACGTCTGAGTTGGCTCCTCTCCCCTTATCATGGCGAACCGTCCAAGCTCGCCCTCCACCAACTCCATCTTGGTGAGCATGGTGATGTCGTTCCCCTCGTGAGAGATCTTGAGGGTGTCCCATATCTGCTTGGCATTGTCCAAGCCGCTCACCTTATTGTACTCTTCCCTGCACAAAGATGCTAAGAGAACAGTAGTAGCCTGTGCATTTTTATGAATCTGTTCATTTATAAGCATAGGGCTATCCGAGCTATCGAATTTCATTCCGTTCTCCACAATCTCCCATATGCTAGGATGGAGAGAGAATAAGTGACTACGCATTTTGTGACTCCAAAATCCGTAGTCCTCCCCATCGAAGTGTGGAGGTTTGCCAAGAGGAATGGAAAGCAAATGCGAATTCGAACTATGTTGAATACGGGAATAATCAAATGAAAAGTTCGAATTGACCGTCTTCCTGTAGTCGTTGTCGTCGTCCTTTTGGGAAGAAGTAGACTCGTCGCTGTCGTAGTAGATGATCTCCTTAATGCGCCTTGTCTTCTTCTTCTTCCCTTCCTTCCGTCTTTGGCCCGAGCCGGAGTCGGTAGGCTTGTCGTCCTTCGGCTCGTTGACGAAGGTCTCCTTTTCTTTGTCGTTGATCACTATACCCTTCCCCTTAGGATCCATCTCTTCGGGCGGTTAGTCCCTTTGTGAAGAGAACGGCTCTGATACCAATTGAGAGCACCTAGAGGGGGGGGGGGGTGAATAGGTGATCCTGTAAAAACTTCAAACTTAAGCCACAAAAACTTGTTATGTGTTAGCACGATTATTGCCAAGTGGCTAAGGTAAAGTCTCAACCAAAACACAATACCACAAGAGATCAAGACAGAGGTGACACGGTGGTTTATCCCGTGGTTCGGCCAAGCCAATGCTTGCCTACTTCCACGTTGTGGCGTCCCAACGGACGAGGGTTGCAATCAACCCCTCTCAAGCGGTCCAAAGACCCACTTGAATACCACGGTGTTTTGCTTTTCCTTTCACTATCCCGTTTGCAAGGAATCTCCACAAATTGGAGTCTCTTGCCCTTACAATTATATGATCACAAAGAAAGCACAAAGTAAGGGAGGGAAGCAACACACACAAATCCACAACAAAAGCGCACACACACGGCCAAGACTCGAGCTCGAATGACTATCTCAGAGTTCACACTAGAACAGAGCTCGAATCACTTAGAATCACAAACGAATGCGCAAAGAACTTGTGTGGATGATCAAGAATGCTCAAGAGTTGCTTGTGTGTCTCCTCCATGCGCCTAGGGGCTCCTTTTATAGCCCCAAGGCAGCTAGGAGCCGTTGAGAGCAAATCCGGAAGGCCATCCTTGCCTTCTGTCGTCGGGGGCACCGGACAGTCCGGTGCACACCGGACATGTCCGGTGACCGATTTCTTTCCTTATCCAGCGCTTCCCGACCGTTGCAGACCGGCGAAGATCTGAGAGCCGTTGGCGCACCGGACAGTCCGGTGCACACCGGACAGTCCGGTGCCGTCTTCCGACCGTTGGCTCGGCCACGTGTCCCGCGCGGATTGCGCGGCCGACCGTTGGCCCTGGCCAACCATTGGCTCACCGGACAGTCCGGTGCACACCGGACAGTCCGGTGAATTTTAGCCGTACGCCGTCGGCGAATTCCCGAGAGCGGCCAGTTCGAGCCGAGTCAGCCTGGCGCACCGGACACTGTCCGGTGCACACCGGACAGTCCGGTGCTCCAGACCAAGCTGGAACTTGGCTGCACACAGCCAAGTCATTCTCTCCCCTTTTCTCTTTTTCTTCTTTCTGTTTCTAACACTTAGACAAATATGTTAGTCCACAAAACCAATGTACTACGGATTAGAAACATACCTTTACTCCATGATTTGTACTTTGTTCCATTTTACAATTAGGCACCTGTGTTGGTCACTAAATCACCAAAATACTTAGAAATGGCCCAAGGGCACATTTCCCTTTCAGATGCGGGTGGCGGTCTGTCCCTGGCATCGTTGGCGATGCGGTGCTGGAGACCTTGGGGCAGGTGACGTATTCCTCCGGCCGGGGGCTGGCTCGCCCATACCTGCCCGACGTTCCGGCGGATTGCCTCGAGCGCTCCTGCTCCCTCATCGAGCCCGGCCTGCGCCCCGCGGACTTGCTCGAGCTGTGGGTCGTGACCCCCCGCCGGAACGGGGACCACAGCTAGCTCCCGCGGGATGTCGGCGCGAGGCGCTGGCCTAGGGGGATCACCATCCTCCGGCATGCCGAGACAGCTGCCTCCGGAGGGATCCCCTAGCTCGATGTGGAAACATTCGCGGCTCGGGCCGCAGTCCTTGTCGTCAAGGCTGCGGCTGCCGTCGGAACAGTCGGAGAGGCAGTAGTTGCATGCGGTCATGAAGTCCCGCATGGCACTGGGGTTGCCAGATCCAGAGAAATCCCAGCAGATGCTGGGGTCGTCATCTTCCTCGGACCCAGAGGGTCCGTAGGTCGAGACACCCGTCAATCGGTCCCAAGGCGACCGCACACGAAACCCCAGAGAGGTTGCACTCGCCTCAACGTGAGCGCCCGCCAAAGCGAGGCCGCCAGGCGGGTTGAGGCCGAGTCGAAATGACGAAGGATGGGAATCAGCCCGTACCTTTTGGTCGACGAGGATCGACTAAGTCGCATCGGGGGCTGATCGTGCTGTCGTCCTGGGTGCAAGGGCGACGTCCTGCAGGCCTTCCGTGAGCGTGCTGGCGTCGTCCACTTGCTCGGGATCGGCGTGTCGCAGGGGGACGGCGCTCGCCTTCGCCTCAAACGCGTGGGTGATGCCCGACGCGTCCTCCGTTGGGGCGCTGGGGATGTCGATTTGCTCGACAGTCGACTGAGCGCAGCCTCCCGCTCGGCCTTGGTTGCCCCGCCTCCTCCTCCGATGGCGAGGGAGAGGATGGGGTGAGCTCGAAAGTTGTCCTTCCCCCACGCGGGAAAGACGTCGTCGATTCCGCCGCCGGCGGGCAGGCTGTCCGCCACCGTTGTCGCTGTCGCGCGGCGGTGGAAGGAGTATCATGTCGTAGCTGCCGTCGAAAGACATGAACTCGAGACTCCCGAAACGGAGCACCGTCCCGGGTTGAAGAGGTCGTTGGAGACTGCCCATCTGGAGCTTGACGGGAAACTACTCGTCAACACGCAGCGTGCCCCTACCTGGCGCGCCAACTGTCGGCGTTCCGAGACCGGGGGGTCCCCGAGCCGACGAGTGAGTGTGCCACGTGCCCCAGCCCAGATGGGTCGAGCGTGTGGGAGAGCGCGAAGGGGGGAGAGAGAGCGAGAGTGAGGTGGCCGGAGCCGGGTCGTGAGGGAGTCGGAGGTTCCCGCGGCCTTCGTGTTCGTCCCGCGCCCAGGTCGGGTGCGCTTGCAGTAGGGGGTTACAAGCGTCCGCGCGGGTGAGGGGAGCGAGCGGCCCCGAGAGAGCGCCTGCCCCTGCCCTCGTTCCCGCGAGGCCAACCTTCTCTAAGAAGGCCCTGGTCCTTCCTTTTATAGGCGTAAGGAGAGGATCCAGGTGTACAAATGGGGGTGTAGCAAGGTGCTACGTGTCTAGCGGGGGAGAGCTAGTACCCTAAGTACATGCCAAGGTGGCAGCCGGAGAGATCTTGGCACCCAGCTAGTGTGGCGTCGTGGCTATTGGAGAAGCAATGGAGCCGGGCGGAGGGACAGCTGTCGGAGTGGTTGGGCCCTTGCTGACGTCCCCCTGCTTTCGTAAGGGAGCTGGGAGCCGCCGTCGTCATGGTCCAGCGAGGCGCCATCATTGCCTATCTGGCGGAGCTAGCCAGATGGGACGTCGGTCCTGTTCTCTGCGGCCCGAGTCGTCTCGGGGTAGGGTGATGATGGCGCTTCCTGTCGATGTGGCGGACTCGTGCCCTAGGTCGGGCGACGTGGGGGCTCCTCCGAAGCCGAGGTCGAGTCTGTCCTGCATGGCCGAGGCCGAGGCCGAGGCCGAGCCCGAGCCCCTGGGTCGGGCGAGGCGGAGGTCGTTTAGCAGAGGTCAGGGTGGAGTCCGAGCCCTGGGTCGGGCGAAGCGGAGTTCATCGTCTTCTGGGGCCTTAGCCCGAGTCCGAGCCCTGGGTCGGGCGGAGCGGAGTTCGCCGTCTTCCGGGGCCTTAGCCCGAGTCCGAGCCCTGGGTCGGGCGGAGCGGAGTTCGCCGTCTTCCGGGGCCTTAGCCCGAGTCCGAGCCCTGGGTCGGGCGGAGCGGAGTTCGCCGTCTTCCGGGGCCTTAGCCCGAGTCCGAGCCCTGGGTCGGGCGGAGCGGAGTTTCCTCTGGCGCTTTTGGCCAAGCCTGGCTGCCCGTCAGTCTTATTCTTTGCGTTAAAGGCCCCAGTGACTTGGTCGGTCGGCGCGGTGATTTAGTCAGGGTTACTTCTTATCGAAGGCAAGGCCTCGGGCGAGCCGGAGATGCGTCTGCCGTGAAAGAGGAGGCCTCAGGCGAGACGGAGACATCTCAGGGTCGGCTGCCCTCGCCCGAGGCTAGGCTCGGGCGTGGCGTGATCGAGTCGCTCGTATGGACTGATCCCTGACTTAATCAAACCCATCAGGCCTCTGCAGCTTTATGCTGATGGGGGTTACCAGCTGAGAATTAGGCGTCTTGAGGGTACCCCTAATTATGGTCCCCGACACATCTCTAAGCAGGAGGCCTGAGCCCCGGACGTCCATAGAAAGATTATTGCTAACTACCCAAAGTAAGAAGCAAAAATGTTCTGATAAAGACGTTCCTCAGTAATATCATCATGACTTTCGAAATCATGTGTGGTAGCAATACCAAACCAAATACGACGAGTAGTGGGGTCCTGAACTAAGCCTTGGCTAAACCTGGGAAATCTTAATTCCATAATGCCTTTCAAATCCTCCTAGCCACTATCCTACTGCAATAATTCTCGCTAAGAAGAATGCCCATGTTGTGGTAATTCCACCCAGAAGGTAATGGGTTACTCCTACAACACGTCCTTGCATAATGCTCAAGGCTCTAGACTGAGTAGCAGGAGCAACTTTTAATTTGTTATGAGCCCAAACGATAGATTCAATGAGTTTTTGCCAATAACCACGGCCGCTGAATAAAAACATTAAACTGAAAGCCCAGACAAAATGAGCGCCTAAGAAAAAAGACCATAGTGACGGTGTGCCGACGTCATGGCGAGCTGACAAGTAGAGCAAACGGTGCGCCTTGGATAGGGTTGAGGGCTGTAAGGTCATTCGCCCGTCACTGATCGGTGGTGTACTGGCATCCTGAAGACGAGCAAAAGCAGACGACGACACGAGTACGATGCTTACTCGCTTAGGTTTAGCAGAAGCAGTTGGACCGCAAGGCAACAACCCATAGGCCAGAGGTCGGGCTTCCCGAAAGGCCGCAGCCCACAGGCCGACACTCTCCGTCACTCTAGTTGGGCCGACTCGCGAGCTCGCACGAGCTAGCTTGGCTCGGGAAATTTTCGAGCTCGTAAAATGGGCTCAGCTCGGCTCGACGTGGACTTGCAAGCGTCGTCGAGCCAAGCTGCACCGAGCGCGAGTCGGCTCGTCGAGCTCGAGCCATTTTTCCAACCCTAGCCGTGTGGTTGAAGCGCCTCGACAGCAGTGGCGAAGATAGGATCTATCTAAGTGTATGATCAGATATAACATGAAAAATATTTATACTAGCTAAAAAATTTAAAGCGTGCAAATACGTAGATAATAGCGCATATTAACTTCATTTGAGGAAAATAATTATAATTTAAAGCAAAATTGACTTAAACAAGTTGTCACCTAATTAAGAAAATGATAGGTCTTCGTCTCAATGATCAATTGTTTAGGTTGACTTCATCAACAATAGGACTTCCTGAAATTGAACGATATTATGTTATTACATACATAAAAGAAAATGAACTACAATCTGATAGCATAAATGGCACGTTGATCTGTTCAGAGCTATGACGGAACCTCCCAAGTAATCAGGCCCACCTACAGTTGTCCTTGTCTAACAGACATCAGACACCCTGTAGATGTTCCTAAGTTACTTGACAAGCTCGGTATCTTTCCTTACCTCACCAGGAACGTTTCACCCGTCTTGCAGACATTACAGATCATCGGAGATGAAGATATGCGGAAGCGAATTACATAAACTTACATTTATTTCAAAAAGCAAGCTTAAGTCATTTATTTACAGACCAGGCTAAAGTGAGTGCATAAAGGTAATAATTATACAAACCGGGGAGACACAAACTTCTCCCGAAGGACTAAAAACAGAAGATCTTAAGTGGAGGACCGAGTCCTCCCGCACTTTAGTCCTGTTTCTCTTCGTTGGGAACCACCTTAGCACAGAAGCAGCAAAAGTCTGCTACTTCCCCACCTAAAAACAACAAAGGGATAAACCCTGAGTATGGAATTACTCAGCAAGTCTTACCCGACTAAGGAAAAGACTCTCAAGGGTATGCTGGATAACTAGGAGTCAAGGAGAGGCTTTAGCAAAAATCAACTTATATTTTTGCAGAAGTAGCTTACTAAAGTGAGTCCTTACTTTCAATCTTTTAACGCCATATTAAGTATTAATAGACTCCATTTGCATCTAGTCTAATTTCGCATCACATCAAGACAACATCATTTTTATCCATCATTTTCACATCCTGACTCTAGGTTGTAGAAAAGTGACCAAGTCTTCATAACCGCGAAGGTACGGCGATCCGAATCGATTATACTCGGCTGAGGATCTCCAATCACACGACATATGTAGCACTTAACCCTTGCATATGTCAACCCGCCACCGGGGTTCTTAAGACCGGATCAGGTTCACGCAAACCGAGAGCACAGATACACCACCGTCCAGCCTCTTGCCACGGAGGGTACACACTACTCTCGCCACCGCTCCACTCCCATTTCGTGTTATCTTATTCCGGCCTTAGTCTGCCCGAGGCAAGGCTTACCCATGACGAGGCATGTGACCAGTTAAAGGGTCCTCAGTCAGCACGCCTACATACGCGTTAATCCTTAACCAACCTGGGTAGAACATCACCTGTTCCTACCCCCAAGTCTCAATTTGAGTATTTCCATCCTTAGGATTGTGTCTGTTCCTTAGGAGGAAAGAGCATCTCAGGGAACTTTGCAGTAAGATCCCACTATTGCTCCAAATGAAAATATTCTTGTGGGTAGAAGCCATCCTCACCATGGTTAAATTGAGGACAACCTCTATCCACAAGATCTAAGCAAGGCTAAGCATTTTTGTAAATCATATTTTGATACTTCACCGAAGTATCTAAACAGGTATGGATATCAAGGAAAGCAATGCATCAAAGGGTTTCAAGTAACTCCTATGAACCTAATGCACATTTCACTAGACTTAAGTGTGCGAAAAGTATTTAAAAACACAAGGAAAGGGGTTGCATGCACCGGGGCTTGCCTTTGTTATCAGAGGTGTCCTGCTCGGATCCACAGATATCAAAATAGAAGCAGTTGTCTGCCTGGGGATCAGAGGTGGGTGGTATCCCTTCTTCAAAAACTTCTTCTTCTTCTTCTTGCTCTAATATAACCATAAACATGCATAAGAATGGATGTCATGGAATGCTCATGAGGATGCAAAGGTAACATAAACTTATTATTTTATGTCTTGAGTACAACTTTCCTTCACGGTACTCCGAGAACCTAGGGTTTCCGGAGTCAGTAAAGGAGTTCATGGAGCAGGGGGGGTGGTTTTGGGTTTAGTGATCAAACAAGGTTCAAATCAAACCAAATTCTACCCATGGCTTCTAAATAATGTGATAAGCTCACATAAAAAGTTTGGGAAATTTTGGGCTTATTATTTATTCTCTAAAAATCCAGAATCAATAGTTTAGGCTATTTTAAATACCCTAAAATTCCCTGTTCAAACTAAAAATCATAAAACTATTTTTATTAAATACTATGGAAAATAACAAGCCTAGGAAAATTGGTCTCATATTTTTAGGATTTTCCTACCATTTTCTACAGTTTTCTAGAGTTCTGTTGTAAAAGAAAAAGGAAAACGATAAAACAGTACTGGGCCGAATCTGGCCCAACAAGCCCAGGTCCAGGGAGAACAGTGCGCTCGCGCCCGCGCGCGCGCGCCCGCGCCTAGGCAGTTTTGCAGAAAGGGCCTCGCGCTTCTGGTTAATCCGAAAAAGGTCCTTTTACTATTGTACGCAGTCACTGACGATTTGCAGAAACGCCCTCAAGCTTCTGTTTCTTTCCCGCGATAGCCCCTGACCACGCCGCGCCCTGGATTTCTCCCGGCGTGACCCGTACTGGACATGGCCGGCGAGGACTGCTCAAGCTAACGGTCGGAGAGTCTCTACGGACCTAAGGCGACCTAAGAACGGCCCTCAATTTCGAACGGTGCTCCAAGAAATTGTTCTGCCCACGCTCAGGGCGGAAACTGGGGCGTCGAGCTCACGTTCCCGTACAACCACGGCCGGACTGAGCAAACGGACGCCACCGAGAGCATCACAAGCATGCAGAGGCACGAAAACAGTATGCGAATTGAATGGCGACGTACCAGAACGAGCTGGCCACGGGAGGGCTAGTTTTCACGGTGCGGCGGACGGAATTGGGGGAAACGTGGAATTAGAGCTCGTCGGTGAACCACTGGGAGCAATACTAGATGTAGAGGTACTTAACTACCATACGGAACTATGAGCGCGGTCAATTTATAGAACCCTTCAGCGGTGGCCGCGAATTTTAAACTATGGCACGCGGCGGCCGGAGGTAAGAAAGAAGGTGTCGCGGTGAAACCGTGGCTAATGGCGTGGCAAATTCCCCGTCGATGATGGGACGACCTAGAGGAGTCATGGCGATGCTATGGAAGGGCTTGGACACACGGCACCCGGCCGAGAGGCGGCGGTCGACGGTGAGCACTTTACTGCGGGCGGTGAGCCAGGGGGTGGATTACGGCTAGTCGGAGCAGTGTCCAGGCCATGGGCGGTGACGATCTTTTGACGCCACGACGTTATCCACACACCCGAGCGCGAATCATGACGCCGGCGACGTGAATCCCGGCGGAAAGCCACCGGCGGCGGTGGGCTGGCGACCTTATCTGCTCGGGGCACTGTACCATCAGAACACCCCATCAGTGCTTCTGACAGGCAATGTTTTGGGTCAATTTTCTCCCAAATTCCTGTGGCAACACCCCCAAGTCACTGCATCAAAGTTGTAGTGCTACATACCAGCTACAACTCAACTATAGGACTTGATCACATTTGAGCACTGGATCATGCTTGAATCTGAGCTAGAAGTTGATGTCAGTTCACTGCTTAAACTGAATTTCAGATCAAAAGCCTGACAGCCAGTTTTGGACTGGGTTTTTCTCCAAATTTCTCATAACAACTATGCTTGCACCCTTTAGCAAAGTTGTTCTCCTATTATTGGTCTTCAACTTTGATGTGGTGACCTAGGGCAAAAACCCTATACTTTGCAAGTTACAAAGCCCTAAAGTTGAGCCCATGCACTGATTTTTCAGTCTTAGAGTAAAACTCAAATGAGGTTCATTTTGCATTTAGGTCCAAAACTTAGGGTTTGGCTTGCAAAATCACATATTTGTGAACCAAAGGACTTAAAATACTTATTTGGCTTGGTTTTTGCACTTTAGTCCAAAAGTGGATTAATTTTGCACTTAGGTCCCTAGGGTTTAGTTTTAGGGTTTCCCAGGGTTCCAATTAGGGTTTCTAGTATTCCAGGGGTATAAATGTGATTCAACTTAGTGTTTGGGGATATTTTATGACTTTTCTCACAAGCCCTAAAGTTTTTCTCAACTTGGGTTAAGTTTTACCCCTTTAACCACTATTTAGGGTTAAGTCCTTAAACCAGGGTCCTATTTGCAAAACAGTAAAACAATACAACTTGTTTGAAATTTTTGCCTAGTGAATGCACTCTAGGTGTGTCAAACATATGCCATGCCCATACTCATGATGCCATGCTCAAGTTTTAGTTATAGTAACACCAGAGGTGTTACAAGAGCCCCATTCAAATATCGACATGAATCCTGAAATATACATTTGGTGTTACCGTGTTAGTAACAAATGACAATTGCAGAAAGAGTTAATCAAATGCAAGCAAAACATGCTCTCCATTCATGACCCATGATATCACGAACAACTATTTCGAATTAGTAACAATTTCTAAATGATTAGCATGAGGTATGCCTAAAATTCGTGGTTGTATAAAATGTAGTCACTAGAGTCAAACAAGAGGCTGACCATAGTACATGTTTTATTCTTTTTGTACTGCTAAAGGTTTGTTTGGTTTCTTTAGGCCCGTTTCAATCTCACGGGATAAACTTTAGCTTCCTGCTAAACTTTAGCTATATAAATTGAAGTGCTAAAGTTTAGCTTCAATTACCACCATTAGCTCTCCTGTTTAGATTACAAATGGCTAAAAGTAGCTAAAAAAAGCTGCTAAAGTTTATCTCCGAGATTGGAACAAGGCCTTAGTCCATAGATAAAGTTTAGTTAGAGGATTAAAATTTAGTCCTTATCCTATTTGCTTATAGAGACTACAAAAATTCAGAGCACATTAAATAAATCATAAGAAATACCATTTAGTATTCTCCCGTAATTAGTGCAACTAAAATAAATGAGAGTCAAAAATTAATACAATTTATTCTCTTTTAGTCACTCTTTGATGGAATAGAGACTAAAGCAGTTTAGTCCTTGTTTTATTCTTGCCATTTGATAATTTAGAGATTAAATAGGACTAAAATGAAGTGACAACCTTTAGTCCCTCAACTGAGCAAAAGGAAAACAAATGAGACAAAACCGCAACAACTCCTAGTGTACCGGTTATCAGGCGATTGTAACTAATGAAACGTAAACCTTGAAGAAAACAAATCATATGTATTTAGAGAAACTAAGGCCCCGTTTCAATCTCACAGGATAAACTTTAGCTTCCAGCTAAACTTTAGCTATATAAATTGAAGTGCTAAAGTTTAGCTTCAATTACCACCATTAGCTCTCCTGTTTAGATTACAAATGGCTAAAAGTAGCTAAAAAAAGCTGCTAAAGTTTATCTCGCGAAATTGGAACAGAGCCTAAATAAATAAAGTTATACCAATGATGAGGAACGGTCTTGTTGTCAGAAGTTCGGTATGATTGCATGTTACAACAACTTTTGACAATTTTACCGTTAAAGAAAAATTGTTATGATGTTTTTTTGGGTAGACTAGTTAAGAGCACCGAACATGTCTAGTGCTTTAATAAGGGTAATAGTAGTAAAATGTGCATTGGATATGGCACCAGATGTATCAGTGCTCAGCATATGATCTATTTTTATATTTTGGTCATAACTTTTAGCTTCGAACTCTAATTTTGATGATCTTAGACTTATTGAAAAGCAAATGAAAAGTTATAGAGCCTATAGTTGTGTCGGCGTTTCGAGACCGGGGAGTCCCTAAGCCGACGAGTGAGTGTGCCGCGTGCCCCAGCCCAGATGGGTCGAGCGCGTGGGCGAGCGCGAAGGGGGGAAAGCGAGGTGGCCGGAGACGAGTCGTGAGAGAGGTGGAAATCCCGCGGCCTTCGTGTTCGACCCGCGCCCAGGTCGGGTGCGCTTGCAGTAGGGGGTTACAAGCGTCCACGCGGGTGAGGGAAGCGAGCGGCCCCAAGAGAGCGCCTGCCCCGTCCTCGTCCCCGCACGGCCAACCTTCTCTAAGAAGGCCCTGGTCCTTCCTTTTATAGGCGTAAGGAGAGGATCCAGGCGTACAATGGGGGTGTAGCAGAGTGCTACGTGTCTAGCGGGGGAGAGCTAGCGCCCTAAGTACATGCCAATGTGGCAGCCGGAGAGATCTTGGCACCCAGCTGGTGTGGTGTCGTGGCTGTCGGAGGAGCAACGGAGCCTGGCGGAGGGACAGCTGTCGGAGCGGTTGGGTCCTTGCTGACGTCCCCCTGCTTCCGTAAGGGAGCTGAGAGCCGCCGTCGTCACGGGGCTAGCGGGGCGCCATCATTGCCTATCTGGCGGAGCTAGCCAGATGGGACACCGGTCTTGTTCTCTGCAGCCCGAGTCGGCTCGGGGTAGGGTGATGATGGCGCTTCCTGTTGACGTGGCGGGCTTGTGCCCTAGGTCGGGCGACGTGGAGGCTCCTCCGAAGCCGAGGTCGAGTCTGTCTTCCATGGCCGAGGCCGAGCCCGAGCTTCTGGGACGGGCGAGGCGGAGGTCGTTCGGCAGAGGCCAGGGCGGAGTCCGACCCCTGGGGTCGGGCGAAGCGGAGTTCGTCGTCTTCCGGGGCCTTAGCCCGAGTCCGAGCCCTGGGTCGGGCGGAGCGGAGTTCGCCGTCTTCCGGGGCCTTAGCCCGAGTCCGAGCCCTGGGTCGGGCGGAGCGGAGTTCGCCGTCTTCTGGGGCCTTAGCCCGAGTCCGAGCCCTGGGTCGGGCGAGGCGGAGTTCGCCGTCTTCCGGGGCCTTAGCCCGAGTCCGAGCCCTGGGTCGGGCGGAGCGGAGTTCGCCGTCTTCCGGGGCCTTAGCCCGAGTTCGAGCCCTGGGTCGGGCGGAGCGGAGTTCGCCGTCTTCCGGGGCCTTAGCTCGAGTCCGAGCCCTGGGTCGGGCGGAGCTTCCTATGGCGCCTTTGGCAAGGCCTGACTGCCTGTCAGTCTCACTCTGTCAAGTGGCACTGCAGTCGGAATGGCGCAGGCGGCGCTGTCCTTCTGTCGGACCGGTCTGTGGAGCGGCGAAGTGACGGCGGTCACTTCGGCTCTGCCGGGGGGCGCGCGTCAGGATAAAGGTGTCAGACTACCTTTGCGTTAAATGCTCCTGCGACTCGGTCGGTCGGCGCGGCGATTTAGTCAGGGTTGCTTCTCAGCGAAGGCAAGGCCTCGGGTGAGCCGGAGATGTGTCTGCCGTTAAAAGGGGGCCTCGGGCGAGACGGAAACACCTCGGGGTCGGCTGCCCTTGCCCGAGGCTAGGCTCGGGCGAGGCGTGATCGAGTCGCTCGTATGGACTGATCCCTGACTTAATCGCACCCATCAGGCCTCTGCAGCTTTATGCTGATGGGGGTTACCAGCTGAGAATTAGGCGTCTTGAGGGTACCCCTAATTATGGTCCCCGACAGTAGCCCCCGAGCCTCGAAGGGAGTGTTAGCACTCGCTTGGAGGCTTTCGTCGCACTTTTTTGCAAGGGGACCAGCCTTTCTCGGTTGCATTTTGTTCCGGTGGGTGCGCGCGAGCGCACCCGCCGGGTGTAGCCCGCGAGGCCTCGGAGGAGTGGTTTCACTCCTTCGAGGTCTTAATGCCTTGCATAATGCTTCGGCTGGTCTGGTGGTTCCCTCATGCGAACTGGCCGTAGCCCGGGTGCACGGTCGGGGCCCAAGTTCTCGGGCTGGTATGTTGACGCTGTCAATGGTTCGGCCGGAGCCGGGTTTGTGAGAGCAGCCCCCGAGCCTCCGCACAGGGCGAGAGGGCGATCAGGGACAGACTCGGCTTTTTTACATACGCCCCTACGTCGCCTTTCCGCAAGGAGGAGGGGGGGAGAGCGCCATGTTACCCTCGATGGGCACCGAACATGGTGTCTCCGGTGAGCTGCAAGCGGGTAATCCGAGTGGACGTCCGTGCCCCGTTCGTTGGGGGTCGGCTAGGGGCCCAGAGGCACGCCCAAAAGTACCTGCGGGTGATCTGCCGGACCCGGTCCCCTGGCGACAGGGTCCGAGGGCTCGATGCCTCCCTCCGATGGGATTCCGTTACAGGATCGCTCCCGCTGGTCTCGGAAATGTCCTAGGGTACCTCGGGAGCGCAGCCCGAGCCTTGGTTATGTATCGAACGTACCCCTGGTCATCCCTCGCTCGGTGTCTGAGGCGACTGTGAACCCTTCGGGGGCCAGCCTTCGAACCCCTGATCAGTAATAGGCGCGGAGCCCGAGTAGCCTGAGGCGGCCGTGGAACCCTTCGGGGGGCCGGCCTTCGAACCTCAGACCAGTAGTGGGTGTAGGGCCCACGCGATCTGAGGCGGCTGTTGAACCCTTCGGGGGGCCAGCCTTCGAACCCCTGATCAGTAAGGAGGCTCGGAGCCTGGTTCCTTCACGGGGAAGGACCCCTTTCGGGGTATTCCCCTTTCCCGGTCCCTGTCGCAAGAGATAGAGAAAGAGGAAAAAAGGAAAAAAGGATACGAAACCGAACGACGCGGCGTACCTTTTTTGGCGCGGTTGTTTCGGCGAAAGCGAAGCGTCGCCCGCTGCTCCTGCCAGAAGCGCCGCCTGTCCAGCCGCGGAGTTAATGCGACGGGGCGAGTAGTTGGCAGGGCGGCCGTTGCGCGCGCGCGCGAGCCATTCGAGGAACGACTCACGGGCGCGTTGTCTTCATGCCGTGAGAGGGGGTTCTCTCGCTGCCTCCGGATGGGACGTGAGCTTGGCTGACGACGTGACCGCTGCTCCCGCGCGCCTGCCACCGTCATCACTGCCGGCCCACTTTTGACTGCGTTGACCGCTGCGTCAGGCTGGCGCTGCTGGGTCGCGCGCTGGGTCGCCTCGAGTCGCGGTATTGGTTCCGCAATCGAGGAGGCGCGGTGGTGGCGCAAGTGGTACAGTTGCTTGCATGCAGCATCCGGCGCGCCGATCGCGCGACGCGTGGGCCTGGGTGTGGCGGAACTACCCGAATTATTCCAACTTAAGTGCCCAAGCCCTGCCTTAGAGGCTAGACCACACTTAAATGGGAATAACCCGTCAATCCCTCGGATCTAGTCCGACACGGCCACTGACAGGATCAAGTACCACAATCTCACTCGATGGTGAGTCACAGAGCAAATACAATAAAGCATAAAACCATACATGTCAGAGTATTAAATTATTACATCATCATCGTCATCATCATCATCGGAGTTTTTGCAAAAGTAACCATCATTGTTTTGAAGTGCAGCGGAAATAAACTAACAGTAGATAAATAGAGAGATGGGAAAGCCTGTCCCATCACTCCTCATGCTCCTCCTCAGCCGAGGCAGGGTCCCACTCAACAGTCCAACCTGGTGGCAAGGTGGACGGCCAAGTCACTCTAGCAACCACGTCCTCCAGAGAACCTGTAAAAAATTATGCCACAAGCAAGGCTGAGTATACTAATACTCAGCTAGACTTACCCGGTGTGAGGAGTCTACTCCTCTACCTCTAGACATGCAGCTGTTTGGCTGTGGGGTTTGGTTGCCAAAAGCACTAGCTGAGTTTCTAAATCAAGATTTTAACTTTGTCAAAATTAAGTGTGACTCTCTTAAGGCTAAAAGTGTACTATCTACTCATACATAGTAGCAAGCATTTTTAGCAATCAACAGCTTGTATCATCTCAACACAGTTCCACTTGTTACTCAATGCAGTACAATGGATCAAGCAGTCTCATTAGCTGCGAGAAGCAGACGATTCGAATCGAGTTTTTATCCTTGCAAGGTAAACCTAAACACACGACGTGGCGAGGCACTCCGTCCCCACACACATCAACCGTCCCCGTCGATTCCCTGGCAACAGATCAGGGCTCACCGCCTTGGCGTACAATGCCTCACTGACCCCGACTGGCCGTCGTGCAGTGACCGCACTTGTACCCACCATAACCGGAATGGGAGACCTCGTCTCAGGTCGCGTGAGGGGATATTGTAACACCCACTTTGTAATTGTTAGGGATAATATCAATAGAGAAACATTTTCTCTTTATGTGAGTGTGATCTTTATTCATCATCATATGAGAACACCATGTCCAAGAACAATTAATAAAGAGATATGCTACTAAATTGTTGCATCATGCTGGATATTTTATTTTTGTGTGCATTTTGTGATAAGAAAAAGATTAAATATTCAAATGGGAAATTAAATCCTAAAAGAAATGCTAAAATTTGGAAGAAAGAAAGAAATAATAGAAAATATAAGACAAAAATTTATAAATATACAAACTCAACCCTACTGGTATGATTAAAATTTATCTATACTTTGAGTACAAATTCAAAGTCATATTTGGAATTCAAATTGGGAAATTGAAAAATAAAATGAAAAAGGAAAACAGAAAATATAAAAAGAAAAAGAAAAAAAAAAGAACCTACTGGGCTGGCTTACCTGTTTTCGGCCCACTGGCGGGTGATCACTGTGCGGCCCAAAACCACATCCGCGTGCGCCGACACAGCGGGCCCAGTCGTCAGCCGCTCTCGCGCGCGCGTCTGCATCCGTGTCGCTGCGCCGCGGGACCCACAGCGCAGCCTCTCGCCCGCTCGCGCTCGCTCTCGTCTGTCTCTTTGACGCGTGGGCCCGGGATGTAAGTGATCGTCTTCAACAAACCGGCCGCGCATGGCGGAGCGCTTGAACGGAGTCGCGAAGCTGGCGCTGGAATCGCGCGCACGATCCGATTGACTCCACCAGGGAATAAAGCACTAGCCGCCCTTACCCTTCCCCGTTCCATAGCCGCTTTAGGTTCGCAATCGCCTGGAATTCCAGAGCCACCATATCACCGTGACGAAGCGCGCGGCGCCGTTGTGCTCTCCCGTCCATTCCCCGCCGTTTGAAGCTGCTGTTGGGTCGGGGGTCTACACCGTGCCCGTGCGGGGCCGTCCGTGGCGTTTGTGGGAGGAATCATCGACCGGCGGTGATTGAATTCCTCACCGGAGAACAAGCTCCGCCGTGGATCCGCGCCGCGCCGTGGTCAGAGACATTCGGCCTTCAATAGTCGGTATGAAACCTTCTCCAAAGTTCGCCGTCGTACCAATTTCGTTTTAAGGCTAGTAGCGCTAGCGGTGGTGCACCGTAGAGGTGGGTTTGACCAACGCCGGTGGGGGAAATCCGCGGCTGCCTTGGGCGGCGCCGCCGTCGTGACGAGCTGAGGTTGGGGGCGACTCGTGGACCGTCCGATCGCTTTTTGACGGTCCCGATTAGATCAAAGATACCCCTTCGCTCGATCGCACTGAGACCGTAGATGCGAGATCCAGCGGTGCAGAGTAGATCTGAGGTTCATTAAATCCGTGTCGTCGATCGTGGATCCCACGGCTCTGGGCGCGTACCGGTTCAGGGTGATAGGATTCTAATCTGGGCCGTCGGTTTAGATCTGACGGCTGATATCACGCGATACCCTTTCGCTCTAACTTTTTGCTAAAGAGACCCTAGGCTTCTGAGAATTCAACCCGCCATCCATCGTGGCTGTTCGCTGTGCCTTGAAAACTTTACCCAGAACCCCCTAGCTTTTCTGGAAAATGAGGCCCAGTCCAGAGATCATTTAAATTGAATAAATGAAATAGAAAATGGATTTTTAATAGGAAAATAATTGCTAGAACTTTATAAATTCATAGAAAATTCATACTAACTCCAAATTCATCCATTCCAGTTGCTAAAATTTTGTAATTTTATTCTCTAGCTCTTAGTGTCTCTGTTTTGGCATAAAAACAGTAAGGGATTTATTTATTACTTAATCCTATTTAGAGCACATAAAACCTTTGAAAATGCATAACTTAAAATCTGTAATTCAGAAAATTATGATTTCTGTTCCTAGGATTTTATTTTAATAAGTAGAATATCTCTGTGTATTTTGTTTACATGTTTGGTGTAATGTTAATTTCTCTATATACACTGTGCTTGTTTGTATTGTGGCGAGTAGAAGAGCCCGTTGCTGAGGATCCTGGTGAGCAGCAGGTTGAGGTAGCTGAGCAGGAGCTCATTGCAGGCAAGTTGTGCCCTTGACCACTTTTTACCCAATAATGTTCTTTAATATCACTTATTCATGCATAGGTTAATTTTGATGGGACCCAATAGGTCACCCTAGATTGCTTATCTCATTACCTTGTTTACCCCTGAATCACCTGGGTAGTTTTTGCTATTGCTTTACATGGTTTTGGGATAATTAATTATTACCTCTATGTTCCAATTCTTGTTGTTACTCTGTTCATGTTCATGTTGTTATCATTAATGTTAATTGGAACATAGAGCTTAACTTGAGAACCACGTGCCACCACAAGGGTGGAATGGGACGCCCTTGGCTGACTAATTAGGAAAGCTAGTGGAAGACTACCTTACCCGAAAGGGGCAAGGGCAGTAGGGGAGAGGTCAGTGCGGGGAGGTCCCTGGTTGATTTTGCTGCGATGGCTATCAGCCAGGAACCCTTTACTGGATCTTCCCATAAACTGTAGCGGGTTTTCGGAAGCTAGTGGAACTTTGTAAAGGCCTCGTAGTGTTGCCCTGCCGTGCTTCCTAGGTAGAGGTATATGGGATTCATGACCCCTTGGCAGATGGGTAACATGACTTGTGGGTAAAGGGTACAACCTCTGCAGAGTGTAAAACTGGTATACTAGCCGAGCTCGCGGTCATGAGCAGCTCAGGACTCTCTGATGTTTAAATTATGGAACTTAAATTCAATTTTGTCATTTGCATTGCATGGGTTTGTTAATAATTTTGTTATATTACTCTATTTATGGTTTGGTATTTACTTACACTTAGTAACTGCTAATAAAATTTTGACCAGCTACTTAAAAGCAATGCTCAGCTTTAACCCCTGTCTTTGATTAGCCTTACACATCACATGAACTCACACCTTTGTGAGTTTATGTCCACTGGTTCCCCACAACTTGTTGAGCTATGATCATGTGTGAGCTCACCCTTGCTGTCTCACACCCCCCCCCACAGGAGATGATCAGGTGGTTCAGGAGGAGCTGCCTAACACTGAGGAGTTCGATCTGATCTAGGTGGCGTTTCCCAGTCGACATTGGCGCCGTCGATCCTTAGTTTGTTTTATCTTTAGTACTTTATTTTGTAATAAGTCTTCCGCTATGTAATAAATACTCTGATGTTAATGACATTTATCTCCATACACTCTGTTATTATATATGTTGTCTTCTTGGCGCATGTATGAGATGCACCCGGCTTTGTTCCTTAAAACCGGGTGTTACAGATATGTCTGCGGGTAGGTTCACTCAGGTACTAGGCTTACCGATTTACCATATTTCTCAGTATGTGTTTAGTACATTCAAACGCTTGACACAGGTATCCGCACGTTAATCCTTATTCCCATTTTACCTCATAGACCACGTATCCCCATGGATCCGTGTCCACCAACCAACTATCAATGTGATAAGAAAGTGGGTACAACCAATTCCTGATCTCGCGCGAGTGCTAGAAAAATCACTCGACTTCTACCGAGATCCCTAATTAGTAAAGCAGCTACTCGACCTAGCATACTAGTATCCATCTCAAAAAGGAGTCCTGAGTTCATGCAATTAGGGTTTCAATCAACTCCTACACCTAAGTGCACAATCAATCCTACAATCATTAAGTGAAGTAAAATAGCATAAATAACGGGTTATGCATAAACCGGGGCTTGCCTTCCAAAGCAGGGGCAGGCAGGTCCTCTGGTGCAGGCTCTGGTGCTGGGTCTGGGGCTACCTCCTGAGCAGCTCCTTGCTCCGGCACGAGGACGTACTCTCCGTCAGCAAGATTACAGTCTATCGAATGCAATGAACATGCATGTTATAATTATGCAGGATTAATAACATTATGCAAAAAGAAAACTAAGTTAAGGAAAAACTTAGGGTTTCCGGGTCATACGGGGCTTTTAGTGGTTTAGGCTTATTACTCCTAGGTTTAGATGTTTGTTGAGGATAACATAGTGGATTTGCATTGTTCTTACACATTTCAATGGGAAATGCTATAAGGGTTTTAGGGTGACACTAATTACCAGTATTTATTTTCCTTTCTTCAATTTCTACTTATGGTTTTTAGTGTAGGTTTGAACTATGACAGTGGGTTAATAATTTCCAAAAATTCTGTAAAAATTGCAGTGGGTTGCCATTGGCTATCCTAGCTGATTTTAGGAATTTGAGGCTTAAACTATAAGGGCTAAGCTTTAGACAAAAATAACAAGGGTGGTGTAAAATGGGCCACTTTACACTACACCTCACCATTAGAGTTGAGTTTCTCCCTAAGGGTCATTTTTGTTGGGATCTAACAGTAATACTAAATCTCTGTGCCAAAATCCATAGAAAGTTAATTGGTGATTATTTAATTGTGATTTTCTGAAGTTTAATGCCAAAAAGGTGCTTATAACTAACTTGTCATTTGAAAAATATCAAACAACAGATTTTGTATTTTTCCTCTGTTCATAATAACCAAACATTAGTTATCCCAAGGTTTGGGGTGTCTTTGCCTTATGGTTATTTTTGTAGGGTTTTTCTAAGTTATCCTTATTTTATTAATTTAAAAAGTATCCTTCTTATTTTATGCTAAACCAGGGTATAATATATTTTTCCAGTGAACTACATTAAATAAGTATCCTAACAAAAATAGGGGTGCTCTCTGATTCATGGTTTAAATTACATTTTCTATTTTTCTTATCTTTAAGCATATTATGGAATAAGGGGTAAAAACCAACTTAATAGAGTGGACAGGGAGGTTCAGCATTTTTAAACAGGTCAGTAGGTAGATATAAACTTCTCCAAATTTTTCTAACCCTAATCAAATAGCACAACTATTTTTCTTACCATTATTGAGCTTTTGGCCAAAACTAACATTAAATCAGAGTTTTAAAATCTTCCTTAATACCAAGGGGTTTTTATATTTTTCTTAAATAGGTTACATTAATTAGAGTCTGACAAAATTGGTTTGACCAAATTTGGATGCACTAAACACAAGTTATGAATTTTTAAAGTCTCTGTTCAATTTTAAAATAGATTTTAAAATGAGTTTCCTGGAAAAACGGTTTACACCGGGGGTCCCTGGGTTTAAAACAAATCAACCCTCGCAGATCTACCCTCGCGCCACTGTTTCCCTGAGTCTCTGACATTTCACAAACCCCCCGACCTTCTCTCCCTCTCACCCGCAGTCCTTCCCCCAACTGAAACAGTAATCGCGGGAAAGAAAAGGGTGGCGCGGCTTACCGGCGGCGAGGGAGGTCCGGCGAAGGGTGGGGTTGGCTCGGGGAGACTCTGGCGGTCACGTCGAGGTACGGCTTGACGTCGGGGATGGCCGGAATCGCCCGGTCCACGAGCGCAGGCGGGTGTGCTCGTCGGCGGCGAGTGTACCAGCCAAACTACGGCGAACTGGTTCAATCCAAGGGCACGGTGAGCTTCACGGAGACGTGCACAGTCTTCTCCGAGGGCTGGACGGGGTTGGGAATGGCTCTGCTGGCCGGTCTACGTTGACAGGGGGATTGGGCGGCCGCGGACTCGCTGCGCACGGGCAAACGGCGACGAGCTAACTCCGGTGAGGTTTTGAGGGTGCGCGGAAGAGTGCATTCAAGGCCTGGGAGGGTTTTATAGGCTCGGGCGCGGGCCACGGCGCTGGTTTGGCTCGGGCGCGGCGCTGGGCACACGGGAGCGCGCGCGGGCGTGCTCTGGCGCGGGCAGAAGGCGTCGAACACGTGGAGGTGAGTTTCTTCCATTGTTCATACGTCTCCAGAGATCGCATACGTGCGAATCTTGCCATGAATCCAGCGCAGACCTCCTCCTGGCACCTAGGGCTATCTCACATGTGTGAGTTCCAAAGGAAGATACGCCCTAGATCAGGAGATAGACAGGCGCCAAATCTGGCTTGTCTCACTGCCCACTTCGCGACAAAACTGATGCCAATCCCTGTCAAACGTCCAAGTCTCGGTCTCCATTTTTCCAGGGGGTGCCTTAGGTGGTATACCACATTTTTGGTATAGAACCCAAGTGGTTTTGGTGCCATCTTCAAGGTGAACACGGTTGATCCTTAAACTAGGGTTAAAAATGGACTTAGGGAGAGATAGAGAGCTCTAGCTCTCTCTCCACTTGGAGATTTAAATTGGGGTTTCTCCAGGGGTCTTTTTGCATTATTTCTCTCCCCTAATTGCTGGTTATAAGGTTGCTTAGGGTTTGGGTAAAGATTTCCCATGCTTTGCACATTTGCTCACTCTCTTTCCCCCCCTTTACTTAGGGTTTTGGAAGATAGGGTTTAGAAAGAGGTCTAGGGTTCTTCTCCCCTCTTATCCAGGGTAGTAAGTGAGCAAGGACTTGAGTAATGCTTCTTAGGTCATTGGCAACATGGTTAGCACATGCTTTCCAAAGTTCTTAGGTGTAGCCCTAAGCCTCTACCATATGTGATCAAAGCCTTTAGTATCAAGGTGGGCTCCAACCAAGGTAACACCTGGGGTGTTACAGCCCTCCCCCCTTAAAGGAATCTCGTCCCGAGATTTTAGGTAGAGTCCCTTGGAGGGTGCTTGAAGGTGTGTTAGTGCTACTCTCCCTTTATGCTCAAGTTTCACTTATTAACTGTTCTTCGAATGTCATCCTCTTTGCAACTTCAGAAGGAAGCCCTTCTTAGGTTAAATCCACAACTTAGACTATCCTTGTTATCTAAGTTTTTCTTATAATTGAATTCAAAGGGCAGGTGGGGGTGGGTTTTTGGGGTTACATACCGACTCCTTTGGGCAGAAAGTCGGGGAAGCGAGAGCGTAGAAAATCCTCCGTCTCCCATGTAGCTTCTTCTGCTGAATGGTGACTCCACTGAACCTTATACATTCTGATTGATCTTGCCCGAGTTGATCTTTCCTTTTGATCCAATACCTTGACGGGGTACTCTTGGTAGGACAAGTCTGGTTCTATCTCAATGTCTGGTTCCGGTAGCACTTCAGTGGGTAGACGAACACATTTCCGCAGCTGAGATACATGGAACACATTGTGAACTGCTGACATATGGGGTGGCAATTCCAATTGGTAAGCTACGGGTCCATAACTCGCCTTGATCTTATAGGGTCCAATGTAACGAGGGGCTAACTTGCCCTTGATCCCGAATCTCTGGACACCCTTGGTTGGTGACATCTTAAGATAGACATGGTCTCCCACCTCAAACTGTAGAGGCTTCCGCCTCTTGTCATGATAACTCTTTTGCCTGGCCTGAGCAGCTTCTAGGTTCTTCTTGATAATTCTGACCTTTGCTTCTGCTTCAAGTACCAAATCAGGCCCAAAAATTTCCCTTTCTCCTGCTTGAGACCAATTTAGTGGGGTCCTACACCTTCTCCCATATAATGCCTCAAAAGGTGCCATCTTCAGACTGGACTGATAGCTGTTATTGTAAGAAAACTCTGCCAAGGAAAGACACTTGTCCCAATCCTTTCCATAGTGTAGTGCACATGCTCGCAACATGTCTTCCAAAATCTGATTCACCCTTTCTGTCTGACCATCGGTTTGAGGGTGATATGCTGAGCTTTGGATTACGTGGGTCCCGAGTGATTCTTGCAGTTTCTCCCAAAAGCGTGCCACAAACAGTGCTCCTCTGTCAGATATAATGGTCTTTGGGATACCATGCAATCTTACTATCTGATCAACATAAATTTCTGCGTACTTCTCTGTCTTGTGGGTGGTGTGCACTGGCAAGAAATGAGCAGTCTTGGTCAATCTGTCCACAATGACCCAAATAGAATCATGGTGCCTGGAGGTATTGGGTAATCCCACTATGAAGTCCATGCAAATGTCCTCCCATTTCCAAGATGGTATGGGAAGGGGTTGCAGAGGGCCTGCTGCCTTCAAGTGACTAGCCTTAATCCTCTGGCAAGTGTCACACTCGGATATGTACTTGGCAATTTCCCTTTTCATTCTAGTCCACCAATAAAGAGGTCTGATATCATGGTACATCTTGTTGCTACCAGGGTGCATGGAGAACTTGGAAAGGTGAGCTTCATCCAATATCTTCTTTCTGAGCTCAGGGTCCTTGGGAACAACCAATCGATCTCCAAACCATAGAATTCCCTTGCTGTCCTGTCGGAAACACTTGTATTTTTCTGCCTTTTGCTTGAGCATATCTTTGATAACCTGAACACCCTTATCCCTAATCTGTGCCTGAACTATTTGCTCTTGCAATGTGGGCTCCACCGCGATATAGCTTATGTCACCCGGAGAAACAACTTCCAGGTTCAGCTTGCACAACTCATCACACAGGGTGGTAACTCTTGCATCCATGCTCATGCAATTGCACTGGGCCTTTCTGCTCAAAGCATCTGCCACAACATTGGCTTTGCCAGGATGGTAATGCACCTCCAAATCATAGTCCTTTATTAACTCTAACCATCTCCTTTGCCTCATGTTCAGGTCTGCCTGAGTGAAGATGTATTTGAGACTCTTGTGATCGGTGTAGATGTTACAGTGAGCTCCCATTAGGTAGTGTCTCCATATCTTAAGAGCATGAACCACAGCTGCCAACTCCAGATCATGTGTAGGGTAGTTCTGCTCATGGGGTCTGAGTGCTCTGGAAGCATAAGCAATCACTCTGTTCTCTTGCATCAAGACACATCCCAATCCTGTACCAGAAGCATCACAATAAACTTCGAAGGGCTTAGTGTTATCAGGTTGAGCCAGCACTGGGGCTGTTGTCAAATGTTGCCTCAGTGAATGAAAAGCATCTTCGCACTTCTGGCTCCAAGTGAACTTGGCTCCCTTCTTCAATAACTCAGTCATTGGCTTGGCAATTCTGGAGAAATCTGGAATAAATCGTCGGTAGTACCCTGCCAATCCCAGAAAACTCCTAATCTGCCTCACTGTAGTTGGAGGTTTCCAGTTCATCACTTCTTGCACTTTCTCAGGGTCAACTGATATCCCCTCCTGAGAAATTGTGTGACCCAAGAATTTAATTTCCTTCAGCCAGAACTCACACTTAGACAACTTAGCATACAACTGATGGTCACGGAGTCTCTGAAGTACCGTATGCAGATGTTTAGTGTGCTCAGCTTCATTCTTGGAATAAACTAGAATGTCATCAATGAAAACGACCACGAACTTGTCTAACTTTGGCATGAATACTGAGTTCATCAAGTACATGAAATAAGCCGGGGCATTGGTCAGCCCAAAAGACATCACCAAAAACTCATACAGCCCATATCTGGTAGAGAAGGCCGTCTTGGGAATATCGCTGGCACGGATCTTGATCTGATGGTAGCCTGAGCGAAGGTCTATCTTGGAGAATACCTTGGCTCCTACCAACTGATCAAACAGAACATCAATGCGGGGTAACGGGTATTTGTTCTTGATAGTCACCGCATTGAGAGGGCGGTAGTCAACACACATCCTCAAACTCTCGTCCTTTTTCTTCACGAATAAGGCGGGACATCCCCATGGTGAAGTACTTGGACGAATAAACCCCTTGTCCAACAACTCTTGCAATTGCTTCTTCAATTCTGCCAATTCCGCGGGAGGCATCCTATAGGGTCTCTTAGAGATAGGAGCAGTCCCGGGTTGCAATTCAATTGCAAACTCAATGTCTCTGTCAGGTGGCATTCCTGGCAATTCATCCGGAAAAACGTCGGGGTAGTCACAGACTACTGGGATCTTCCTTACTGGGGATTCTGTCATGATATAGGTACAAGAACGGGTACAACCCTGATCGGGCAAATATAATGTGGTTTCACCACAGGTTGGTGAGTGCACTTCGATGGCCCTAGCTGCAATGTCAATCACTGCCTGATGTTTGGTCAACCAATCAGTTCCCAATATGATATCCACACTGTCCAGTCCCAAGATAAGAAGGTTGGTTTTAATTATCAAACTACCAAACTTTAGAGGCACATTCTTGTTGATTTGATTGGTGGCAATCCTGCCTCCTGGGGTTGAAATGGTGATACCCCCGTTGGTGTGGTGAAAGGGCAATTGACACTTGGCACTAAATTTGGCACTAATAAAGCTATGTGATGCACCAGAATCAAAAAGAGTGATAGCAGGATAATTTAAAACTGTAAAGATACCAGTCATGACGGGTGCTCCCTCTGGAATATCAGCCATGGTGGTGAAGTTCAGCCTGCCCTGCCTCACTTGCACCTTCTGCCTCTTGCCCTGGTTCTGATTAACATTCTGCCCCTGCCTCTGCTGATTCCTGGGGCAATTCTTGGCATAATGCCCAGTGTTACCACAGGTGAAACACCTGTTGTCATTTGCCTGGCGGTACTGCTGTTGCTGATTGTTCCTCTGAGCTGGAAACTGGGTGCGGTTGGGTACCTGCTGCTGTTGCTGCGGTGGTCGGATCACCCATCTCCCTTGCTGCTGTTGGGGTCCCCTGCTCTGGGTGTCGGACACAATTCTGAAACGTGGTGGCTGAGCTGAGGGTCCTGCCACAGGGGTCTTCCTCTTCTTCTCTGCCTGTCGAGCTGTAATGCAGTCCTCCTGGGAGATAGCCATGTTGACCAACTCGTTGTAGCTGTTGGCCCTGACGGTGTTGAGACGATCACGGAGCTTGGCACTGAGCCCCCGTCTGAACCTGTCCCTCTTCTTCTCATCCGTGTCTGCATGGTATCCAGCATACTGGCACAAGTCATTAAAGGCCTGGGCATACTGCAACACTGTCCTGTTGCCCTGAGTGAGTGCCAAAAACTCATTGAGCTTCCAGTCCATGATCCCGGCTGGTATATGGTGTCCTCTGAAAGCTGCCTTGAACTCCCTCCACTCCACCTCTCGGTCCTCTGGCTGCATAGCAAGAAAATGATCCCACCAAGTCCTTGCGGGTCCGCGAAGCTGCTGGGTGGCAAACCTGACTTTAGCGACCTCTGAGCAAGCTCCATGGAGCAGTGGGAATTTGGATTCCACCACCCGCAACCATACATCTGCATCAAGTGGGTCCTCTGCCCTTGTGAACAATGGAGGCTGGGTGCTGAGGAACTCCTGATAGGTAGCCGCCGCAGGGTGACGCTGATGGTCTCCACCACCATAGTGCTGTGGTGGTGGCTGACGCTGAGCCAGCTGCCTCAAGATCTTATTCTGCTGAGCCATGAGCTCCTGCAGAGTGGGAGGCGGTGGCGGTGGAGGAACGTGCTCATTCTGGCCACGACGCTGCCTCCCGGCCATCTGAAAAGCCACATACATGCTTAACACCACATCTCCAAGTTCAAGATTTTATTGCGGGGAAAAAGTTAAAACTACATGATAGACTCCAACTTCAACATAAAGATTTTTAAAAGTCACAAATTCTTCTTTCCAAATTTAAACTGATATTAGCATCCATTAAACAGGCTTCCAAGAGAGTTTAGCACGATTACATCGATTGGTCCCAAAATGACTCAACTCTATCTAGCTTCGTACCCCAAGGCGCAAAAGCTAAGCTAGCCGCGAGGAGTCCTACCATCACCAACGTCTACTCTACTCTGAACATCTAGTGAGCAAAAGAGGCCGCACTCGACTCGGGGGAAGGTGGTCTTCCCGAGCCAGCAGTATCCACACTGGAGGCAGGCTCATCGCCTCCCTCGATGTCGATGTCCTCGTTGGCCTCTTGGTCCTGGATCTCCTGGTGATGCATGTCCAGGTGCTCGTTAGCCTCAGCAAGCTGCTGCTGAGTGTTAATGAGCTGATCCTCTAAAACCTCGATAGTGTTCTCCTGGTGCCCACTAGCTCCCCCAACTCATGAATCTCATCAGACAGCTGCTCCACTTGCAAATCTTTTTCTACCAGCTCCTGGGACAAGTCAACCACGAGCTCCTCCCTGTTGTCCAAGGTGATCTTGGTCGCCTCTAGTAGTGACATCAAATGAGACATTGCCTCCCCACGCATCACTTGCAGACGATACAGGGCGTTCATGCACCGCACCGACAAGTGAGCCGTGTGGCCTGGGTAGAGAGCCCAGATGTCCTTGGCATGCTCCACCCGATCCTTCCACATTGGGTCGTCCTCCTTTTCCGCGGGGAACAGCCCAATGGGGTGGGTAGAGAGCTCCAAGGGATGGAACCCGCAAAAAGTCGTCAACCCGTGCAGAGCGATCGCCTCGATCGTGTCCTCCGCCCGGTATCCGAAAGACTCGGAGTCCAGAGAACGCCAGCCTGGCTGCAGGGGATGAGGCTCCAAGATCATCCTCACCCTACAGCGAGGCACCCGGTGCTTCTCAAATTGCTGCACCGTGTACTGAGGGGCTGTCAAGTATCCGGCCCCCTGAAGTACCTCCCACAAGATGCGGGGAAAACCCTCTCGTGCAAGTCCGTCAGTGTGGGTCAGTGCATTTCCGTCATCGGAGGATCCGTGGGAAGTCATCTGTGTACGGTTAAGCGTAAGTAAAAGAAAAAGAATTACAAAAAAGAACAAGGAAAATAAAACTCAGCCTGTCTCTAGTTAAAAGAAAAAGGCACTAGGGACCTAGTTGGTTGTTATCTTAAGTCCTTTTACTCAGTTGTCCATTTGCTTAATTAAGAATGCATGCATGCTCGTCCTGAACGACCTCACAAGAAGATAAAAGGAATAGGGAAGAACTCCCATCCTGTAAAAAGTGGCCTGTAGGGCCTAGTCACTTAGCCACCTAGCTACCCTTCTATCATCTTAAGGCTTCACGTCCTAGGTCTATCCTGCTCGTCCTACGATCTATCCAACATTGTTTCTATCAAATTTTACTTTAGAAAAAGGATGGCATTCATGTTTTATTGATTCCTCTGTGGTGGTACAAGCTCCGATACCAGCTGTGGTGGAACTGCCCGAATTATTCCAACTTAAGTGCCCAAGCCCTGCCTTAGAGGCTAGACCACACTTAAATGGGAATAACCCGTCAATCCCTCGGATCTAGTCCGGCACGGCCACTGACAGGATCAAGTACCACAATCTCACTCGATGGTGAGTCACAGAGCAAATACAATAAAGCATAAAACCATACATGTCAGAGTATTAAATTATTACATCATCATCGTCATCATCATCATCGGAGTTTTTGCAAAAGTAACCATCATTGTTTCGAAGTGCAGCGGAAATAAACTAACGGTAGATAAATAGAGAGATGGGGAAGCCTGTCCCATCACTCCTCATGCTCCTCCTCAGCCGAGGCAGGGTCCCACTCAACAGTCCAACCTGGTGGCAAGGTGGACGGCCAAGTCACTCCAGCAACCACGTCCTCCAGAGAACCTGTAAAAAATTATGCCACAAGCAAGGCTGAGTATACTAATACTCAGCTAGACTTACCCGGTGTGAGGAGTCTACTCCTCTACCTCTAGACATGCAGTTGTTTGGCTGTGGGGTTTGGTTGCCAAAAGCACTAGCTGAGTTTCTAAATCAAGATTTTAACTTTGTCAAAATTAAGTGTGACTCTCTTAAGGATAAAAGTGTACTATCTACTCATACATAGTAGCAAGCATTTTTAGCAATCAACAGCTTGTATCATCTCAACACAGTTCCACTTGTTACTCAATGCAGTACAATGGATCAAGCAGTCTCATTAGCTGCGAGAAGCAGACGATTCGAATCGAGTTTTTATCCTTGCAAGGTAAACCTAAACACACGACGTGGCGAGGCACTCCGTCCCCACACACATCAACCGTCCCCGTCGATTCCCTGGCAACAGATCAGGGCTCACCGCCTTGGCGTACAATGCCTCACTGACCCCGACTGGCCGTCGTGTAGTGACCGCACTTGTACCCACCATAACCAGAATGGGAGACCTCGTCTTAGGTCACGTGAGGGGATATGTCTGCGGGCAGGTTCACTCAGGTACTAGGCTTACCGATTTACCATATTTCTCGGTATGTGTTTAGTACATTCAAACGCTTGACACAGGTATCCGCACGTTAATCCTTATTCCCATTTTACCTCATAGACCACGTATCCCCATGGATCCGTGTCCACCAACCAACTATCAATGTGATAAGAAAGTGGGTACAACCAATTCCTGACCTCGCGCGAGTGCTAGAAAAATCACTCGACTTCTACCGAGATCCCTAATTAGTAAAGCAGCTACTCGACCTAGCATACTAGTATCCATCTCAAAAAGGAGTCCTGAGTTCATGCAATTAAGGTTTCAATCAACTCCTACACCTAAGTGCACAATCAATCCTACAATCATTAAGTGAAGTAAAATAGCATAAATAACGGGTTATGCATAAACCGGGGCTTGCCTTCCAAAGCAGGGGCAGGCAGGTCCTCTGGTGCAGGCTCTGGTGCTGGGTCTGGGGCTACCTCCTGAGCAGCTCCTTGCTCCGGCACGAGGACGTATTCTCCGTCAGCAAGATTACAGTCTATCGAATGCAATGAACATGCATGTTATAATTATGCAGGATTAATAACATTATGCAAAAAGAAAACTAAGTTAAGGAAAAACTTAGGGTTTCCGGGTCATACGGGGCTTTTAGTGGTTTAGGCTTATTACTCCTAGGTTTAGATGTTTGTTGAGGATAACATAGTGGATTTGCATTGTTCTTACACATTTCAATGGGAAATGCTATAAGGGTTTTAGGGTGACACTAATTACCAGTATTTATTTTCCTTTCTTCAATTTCTACTTATGGTTTTTAGTGTAGGTTTGAACTATGACAGTGGGTTAATAATTTCCAAAAATTCTGTAAAAATTGCAGTGGGTTGCCATTGGCTATCCTAGCTGGTTTTAGGAATTTGAGGCTTAAACTATAAGGGCTAAGCTTTAGACAAAAATAACAAGGGTGGTGTAAAATGGGCCACTTTACACTACACCTCACCATTAGAGTTGAGTTTCTCCCTAAGGGTCATTTTTGTTGGGATCTAACAGTAATACTAAATCTCTGTGCCAAAATCCATAGAAAGTTAATTGGTGATTATTTAATTGTGATTTTCTGAAGTTTAATGCCAAAAAGGTGCTTATAACTAACTTGTCATTTGAAAAATATCAAACAACAGATTTTGTATTTTTCCTCTGTTCATAATAACCAAACATTAGTTATCCCAAGGTTTGGGGTGTCTTTGCCTTATGATTATTTTTGTAGGGTTTTTCTAAGTTATCCTTATTTTATTAATTTAAAAAGTATCCTTCTTATTTTATGCTAAACCAGGGTATGATATATTTTTCCAGTGAACTACATTAAATAAGTATCCTAACAAAAATAGGGGTGCTCTCTGATTCATGGTTTAAATTACATTTTCTATTTTTCTTATCTTTAAGCATATTATGGAATAAGGGGTAAAAACCAACTTAATAGAGTGGACAGGGAGGTTCAGCATTTTTAAACAGGTCAGTAGGTAGATATAAACTTCTCCAAATTTTTCTAACCCTAATCAAATAGCACAACTATTTTTCTTACCATTATTGAGCTTTTGGCCAAAACTAACATTAAATCAGAGTTTTAAAATCTTCCTTAATACCAAGGGGTTTTTATATTTTTCTTAAATAGGTTACATTAATTAGAGTCTGACAAAATTGGTTTGACCAAATTTGGATGCACTAAACACAAGTTATGAATTTTTAAAGTCTCTGTTCAATTTTAAAATAGATTTTAAAATGAGTTTCCTGGAAAAACGGTTTACACCGGGGTCCCTGGGTTTAAAACAAATCAACCCTCGCAGATCTACCCTCGCGCCACTGTTTCCCTGAGTCTCTGACATTTCACAAACCCCCCCGACCTTCTCTCCCTCTCACCCGCAGTCCTTCCCCCAACTGAAACAGTAACCGCGGGAAAGAAAAGGGTGGCGCGGCTTACCGACGGCGAGGGAGGTCCGGAGAAGGGTTGGGTTGGCTCGGGGAGACTCTGGCGGTCACGTCGAGGTACGGCTTGACGTCGGGGATGGCCGGAATCGCCCGGTCCACGAGCGCAGGCGGGTGTGCTCGTCGGCGGCGAGTGTACCAGCCAAACTACGGCGAACTGGTTCAATCCAAGGGCACGGTGAGCTTCACGGAGACGTGCACAGTCTTCTCCGAGGGCTGGACGGGGTTGGGAATGGCTCTGCTGGCCGGTCTACGGTGACAGGGGGATTGGGCGGCCGCGGACTCGCTGCGCACGGGCAAACGGCGACGAGCTAACTCCGGTGAGGTTTTGAGGGTGCGCGGAAGAGTGCATTCGAGGCCTGGGAGAGTTTTATAGGCTCGGGCGCGGGCCACGACGCTGGTTTGGCTCGGGCGCGGCGCTGGGCACGCGGGAGCGCGCGCGGGCGTGCTCTGGCGCGGGCAGAAGGCGTCGAACACGTGGAGGTGAGTTTCTTCCATTGTTCATACGTCTCCAGAGATCGCATACGTGCGAATCTTGCCATGAATCCGGCGCAGACCTCCTCCTGGCACCTAGGGCTATCTCACATGTGTGAGTTCCAAAGGAAGATACGCCCTAGATCAGGAGATAGACAGGCGCCAAATCTGGCTTGTCTCACTGCCCACTTCACGACAAAACTGATACCAATCCCTGTCAAACGTCCAAGTCTCGGTCTCCACTTTTTCCAGGGGGTGCCTTAGGTGGTATACCACATTTTTGGTATAGAACCCAAGTGGTTTTGGTGACATCTTCAAGGTGAACACGGTTGATCCTTAAACTAGGGTTAAAAATGGACTTAGGGAGAGATAGAGAGCTCTAGCTCTCTCTCCACTTGGAGATTTAAATTGGGGTTTCTCCAGGGGTCTTTTTGCATTATTTCTCTCCCCTAATTGCTGGTTATAAGGTTGCTTAGGGTTTGGGTAAAGATTTCCCATGCTTTGCACATTTGCTCACTCTCTTTCCCCCCCTTTACTTAGGGTTTTGGAAGATAGGGTTTAGAAAGAGGTCTAGGGTTCTTCTCCCCTCTTATCCAGGGTAGTAAGTGAGCAAGGACTTGAGTAATGCTTCTTAGGTCATTGGCAACATGGTTAGCACATGCTTTCCAAAGTTCTTAGGTGTAGCCCTAAGCCTCTACCATATGTGATCAAAGCCTTTAGTATCAAGGTGGGCTCCAACCAAGGTAACACCTGGGGTGTTACACTGGGCCTCCATGCTGGCGTGTCGGGAGTCAGAGAAGCGCGTCCACTTGGCGCGGTTGCATGCCGCCTGCATGGCTGCCCGCCCCTTTCGCCCGTTGGTCTGGGCAAGAGTGGAGGGTCACTTGTAACCGCGGGGCGGTTGCATGCACCACGCGCGGCGGTTTGGCTTCTTCTGCTCGGAGCCGGTCTGCATGACATGCGGGACCCAGCCCCCGCGCCGCAGGGGAGGGCTTTGGAGCGTGTTGGAGAAGACTCAGCCCGTGACGGTTGGGGGCGCAAGCAGGGAGAGTCGCCTTTAAAAGGAGGGCGACCCCTTTCGTAAGGCGACCATGTCTTCTTCCTCCCTTATGCACCGTGTCTTTCCACCTTTCAAGCCCCCGAATGGGGGAAACCGCCGTCTTTTCGCCCCATCGTTGGAGGAACGCAACTCCGTGGGAGTTGGTACCTTTCAGCCATCGTTCGGCTTCAAGGATTTTCATCATGCAGCCCGGCTGCACCCCTCCACCGGCGGTCACCCAGGATGGCGACCTCCGGCTTGATGGTGGGGGAAAGCGAGCCGGGCCGCGGCCTCTGCCCCTCCCTCAGCCTCAAGGATTTTCATCACCAGGGCTGGGGAGGGGAGTGTGCCGAGTTGAGGTCGGCCCCCGCGTGGGCGGCGGCCCGCTCCTCCACTCAGTGATCGGGGGGAGGAGCGGTTGTCGTCCATGACGCTGGCATCTGCAGCGTGCCTGGCTTTCGGACGCGAGTGGCTTCGGAGCCGCTCACGGCGCCGGCGTCTGCCACAGCAGCTGGAAGAGGTTCTTCCGCCGGCGTGATAGCCAAGGCTGGCCACGGACCGACCTCCAACTCTACGGCCTTCTGCCCGTCCTTGCCTCTCGAGTTTGGGCATGGGCGGGGGCCTCCCGGCAGCAGCATCCGCCCTGAGGTCATCGCTGCTGCTGTTCGGCCCCTCGGGACAGAAGTCTTCATCGTCGCCGCTGCCGAGGCGGGCGATGACAAGCCGTTCGTCGGTCTTCTGTTGCTCCGCAGGCCCACCCCTATCGAGTGGGGTTGTTCGTACCTGCGGAGGGGAACCGGAGTTCCGTTTGTAATGGCACTTCGAATGCCAGTGTTTTTGTTCATTACGGCTTTCGGGGCCTGAACATGTATGTAACTTCGGCACGGAGCCGTGTTTTTTCCTCATTTTCGAGCGCTAAGACTCGTCTGTTGATTATCTGAACCGCTTCACCAAGCATGAGTCGCCCCGTGTCAAGGTGACGAGTGAGGTATCCGTATCCCGGAGGCGTAGGAGTCCCTCGGCTCGGTCGGCCCTGCTATCCGAGGCTCCTCTAGCTTAGTTAAAGAGACCCCTCGGCCGCTCTTCGACGAGCCGAGGCCAGGGGTAGCGATATCAGTATGAACAGAGGCGGAGTCGGCTCGAAAATGAAACCTGGTTGGCTGGAGCCTAGCCGGGTTATCCGTTGGCAGGATCGACGTCGGAGTTGATCAGCCGAGGCCCCAGGTCGGGCTGGCGCCCTTGGAAGATGGTTGGCCGAGGCCCCAGGGGTAACCGGCCGAGCCGCCTGCTCGGGCCGGATTCCCGGAGAAGTCCCTGGCAGCGATTGCCCGGGCGTGATGATGACGCCGTCCTTCGGGGCGGAGACCCTCGGACCGCGTCGCCGTCCGAGGCTAGGTCGGGCCTCGCCGAAGGTGCCGTCGATGTCGAGGGTGTTGCTGCTCCCTTCCAGCATCAAGACCCGAACCTGCAGGATCAGATTGTCTTGTAGCGTGTGCCTTGTGCGGCCGTCGAGGCCAGAACACACACCCTCGCTGCGTTGTAAAGCTGCGTCTCTTTTCCTCTTGTTTCGAGTATCTGGACTTTTTGTCGGTAACAGGGATGTTAGTGCGAGCGAGAGTTGCTTCTCGCGGAAGGTGATGAGTGAGGTATCCGTATCCCGGAGGCGTGGGAGTCCCTCGACTCGGTCGGCCTTGCCGCTTACGCGTACTTTCACCCGTCCATGAGGCCCTGTCACCGACTCGGTCGAGAAGGCTCGAAGGATCGCTTCGGCAGAAGGGCTTCCGAACATAAAGACTTGTTCGATCCGCGGAGCCACTTTATCCGAACGCGAGTTACTTATCGCAGAAGGTGATGAGTGAGGTATCCGTATCCCGGAGGCGTAGGAGTCCCTCGGCTCGGTCAGCCTTGGCTGCTTACGTGTACTCCGTCGTTTCCAGGACCCACTTTTCGAAGTAGTCAAAAAGCACGAAAGACATTCTGGTAAAAGAGATTTTTTTTTCGAGGAAAATTTTGACGCAGAGGGGGTTTCCCCCCTTTTAGCCCCCGAGGGAGGGTCGGGCTTTGCCGAGGCGAGGCCGACCCTTCCTTGTTGACTAAACTTTGCGTGGGTGCGAGGTATATGAACAACTTGGAAACATCTTAAGGGTAGAAGCGACGTAGCTGTTGGATGTTCCAAGCGTTGCCGTAGACCTCGCCTTGACTGTTGGCCAGCTTGTACGTTCCGGGCTTCAGAACTTTGGCGATGACGAATGGCCCCTCCCAGGGGGGCGTAAGCTTGTGCCTCCCTCGGGCGTCTTGCCGCAGCCGAAGCACCAGGTCGCCCACCTGGAGGTCTCGGGGTCGGACCCCTCGGGCGTGGTAGCGTCGCAGGGACTGCTGATACCGCGCCGAGTGTAGTAAGGCCCTATCCCGAGCCTCTTCCAGCTGGTCCAGCGAGTCTTCTCGGCTAGCTTGGTTGCTTTGATCGTCGTAGGCCCTCGTCCTCGGGGAGCCGTATTCCAGGTCAGTGGGCAAGACGGCCTCGGCCCCGTAGACCAGGAAGAAAGGCGTGAAACCCGTGGCTCGGCTTGGCGTTGTCCTTAGGCTCCAGACCACCGAGGGGAGTTCCTTCATCCATCGCTTGCCGAACTTGTTGAGGTTGTTGTAAATCCGAGGCTTGAGCCCTTGTAGAATCATGCCGTTGGCACGCTCTACTTGCCCATTCGACATGGGATGAGCTACGGCAGCCCAGTCCACCCAGATGTGGTGATCCTCGCAAAAATCCAAGAATTTTCTGCCGGTGAACTGGGTGCCGTTGTCGGTGATGATGGAGTTTGGGACCCCGAAGCGATGGATGATGTTGGTGAAGAACGCCACCGCCTGCTCGGACCTGATGCTGTTCAGGGGTCGGACCTCGATCCACTTGGAGAATTTGTCGACGGCGACCAGCAGGTGCGTGTAGCCCCCGGGCACTTTCTGCAGAGGGCCGACGAGGTCCAGACCCCACACAGCGAAGGGCCAGGTGATGGGTATCGTCTGCAGAGCCTGAGCAGGCAGGTGGGTCTGCTTCGCATAGAATTGACACCCTTCGCAGGTGCGGACAATTCTAGTGGCGTCAGCCACCACCGTCGGCCAGTAGAAGCCTTGCCGGAAAGCGTTCCCGACGAGGGCTTGAGGCGCTGCATGATGGCCGCAAGCCCCCGAGTGTATCTCTTGCAGGAGTTCCTGACCTTCGATGATGGAGATGCACCGCTGGAGGATGCCCGAGGGTCTGCGGTGGTAGAGCTCCTTCTCATCGCCCAACAAGACGAACGACTTGGCGCGTCGCGCTACCCGCCGAGCCTCGGCTTGGTCGAGGGGTAGCTCTCCTTGGCGGAGATATTGTAGGTACGGGGTCTGCCAATCTCGATCAGGCGTGACCCCGCTCCGCTCCTCCTCGACGCGCAGCGCCTCGCCCTCGGGGGCCGAGGGTACCTCGGACTGATCCGAGGATGCCTTGGGCTGGGCCGAGGGTACCTCGGACTCGGGCGTGTCGTTGATCTTGACGGAGGGTTGGTGCAGATCCCGGGAGAAGACGTCTGGGGGAACCGTCATTTGCCCCAAGGCTATTTTTGCCAGCTCGTCCGCAGTCTCGTTGTAGCGCCGGGCGATGTGGTTAAGCTCGAGCCCGTAGAACTTGTCTTCCAGGCGCCGAACCTCATCGCAGTAGGCCTCCATCTTCAGGTCGCGGCAGTGGGAGTTCTTCATGACTTGGTCAATGACGAGCTGCGAGTCGCCGCGAGCGTCGAGGCGTCGGACCCCTAGCTCGATGGCGATTCGCAACCCGTTGATCAGAGCTTCGTACTCAGCCACATTGTTGGATGCCGGGAAATGGAGGCGCAGCACGTAGCGTAGGTGTTTCCCGAGGGGCGAGACGAAGAGCAGGCCCGCGCTGGCTCCCGTCTTCATCAGCGACCCGTCGAAAAACATGGTCCAGAGCTCCGGTTGGATCGGAGCCGTCGGCAGCTGGGTGTCGACCCATTCGGCTACGAAGTCCGCCAATACCTGGGACTTGATGGCCTTCCGAGGGGCGAACGAGATTGTCTCGCCCATGATTTCCACCGCCCACTTTGCGATCCTGCCCGAGGCCTCTCGGCACTAGATGATCTCCCCCAGGGGGAAGGATGACACCACAGTCACCAGATGAGACTCGAAGTAATGTCGCAACTTTCGCCTCGTCAGGATCACTGCATACAGTAGCTTCTGAACTTGTGGGTAGCGGATCTTGGTTTCGGACAGCACCTCGCTGACGAAGTAAACTGGCCTCTGAACGGGCAATGCATGCCCCTCTTCTTGCCTTTCGACCACAATCGCGGCGCTAACCACCTGAGTGGTCGCGGCGACGTAGACCAAGAGGGCTTCTCCATCAGCTGGGGGTACCAAGATAGGCGCCTTGGTGAGGAGCGCCTTCAGGTTCCCGAGAGCTTCCTCGGCCTCAGGGGTCCAAGTGAAGCACTCGGCCTTCCTTAAGAGGCGGTACAGTGGCAGGCCTCTTTCGCCGAGGCGTGAGATGAAACGGCTCAAGGCCGCAAGACATCCCATGACCCTCTGTACACCTTTTAAGTCCTTGATGGGCCCCATGCTGGTGATGGCTGCGATCTTCTCCGGGTTGGCTTCGATGCCCCGCTCGGAGACGATGAACCCCAGGAGCATGCCTCGGGGCACCCCGAAGACACACTTCTCGGGATTGAGCTTGACGTCCTTTGCCTTGAGACACCGGAATGTCACTTCAAGGTCGGAGAGGAGGTCGGAGGCTTTCCTTGTCTTGACTACGATGTCATCGACGTAGGCCTCGACCGTACGACCGATGTGTTCGCCGAACACATGGTTCATGCACCGCTGGTACGTCGCACCCGCGTTCCTCAAACCGAACGGCATGGTGACATAGCAGTACATGCCGAAGGGCGTGATGAAGAAGTCGCGAGCTGGTCGGACTCTTTCATCTTGATTTGATGATACCCTGAGTAGGCATCGAGGAAAGACAGGGTTTCGCACCCAGCAGTGGAATCCACGATTTGATCGATGTGAGGTAGAGGGTAGGGAACCTTCAGACATGCTTTGTTGAGACCAGTGTAGTCTACACACATCCGCCATTTCCCCCCTTTCTTTCTCACAAGCACAGGGTTGGCAAGCCATTCGGGATGGAATACCTCTTTGATGAACCCTGCTGCCATCAGCTTGTGGACCTCCTCGCCTATCACTCTGCGCTTCTCCTCGTCGAATCGGCGCAGAGGCTGTCTGACCGGTCGGGCTCCGGCCCGAATATCCAGCGAGTGCTCGGCGACATCCCTTGGTATGCCGGGCATGTCCGAGGGACTCCACGCAAAGACGTCGGCGTTTGCGCGGAGAAAGTCGACGAGCACTACTTCCTATTTGGGGTCGAGCCCGGAACCGATCCGGATCTGCTTGGAGGTGTCGCCACTGGGGTCGAGAGGGACGGCCTTAACCGTCTCCGCTGGCTCGAAATTGCCGGCGTGTCGCTTCACGTCTGGCACCTCTCTGGAGAGGTTCTCCAGGTCGGCGATGAGGGCCTCGGACTCGGCGAGGGCCTCGGCGTACTCCATGCACTCCACGTCGCATTCGAACGCGTGTTTGTACGTGGGGCCGACGGTGATGACCCCGTTGGGGCCCGACATCTTGAGCTTCAGGTAGGTGTAGTTGGGGACGGCCATGAATTTCGCGTAGCATGGCCTCCCCAATACCGCGTGGTAGGTTCCTCGGAACCCGACCACCTCGAACGTCAAAATCTCCCTTCGGAAGTTGGAGGGCGTTCCGAAGCAGACAGGAAGATCAAGCCGTCCGAGGGGCTGGACGCGCTTCCCAGGAATGATCCCGTGGAAGGGCGCAGCGCCTGCTCGGACGGAGGACAGATCGACGCGCAGGAGCCTGAGGGTCTCGGCGTAGATGATGTTGAGGCAGCTGCCCCCATCCATCAGGACCTTGGTGAGCCTGACGTCGCCGATGATGGGGTCGACGACGAGCGGGTATTTCCCCGGGCTCGGCACGTGGGCGGGGTGGTCAGCTTGGTCGAAGGTGATGGGCTTGTCGGACCAGTCTAGGTAGACTGGCGCCGCCACCTTCACCGAGCAAACCTCCCGACGCTCTCGCTTGCGGTGCCGAGCCGAGGCATTCGCCGCATGCCCTCCGTAGATCATGAAGCAGTCGCGGACCTCGGGGAACTCTCCTGCTTGGTGATCTTCCTTTTTGTCGTCGTCGCGGGCCCCGCCACCCTCTGCGGGTGGCCCAGCCTTGTGGAAGTGGCGCCGAAGCATGACGCACTCCTCGAGGGTGTGCTTGACGGGCCCCTGATGGTAGGGGCACGACTCCTTGAGCATCTTGTCGAAGAGGTTAGCACCTCCGGGGGGCTTCCGAGGGTTCTTGTACTCGGCGGCGGCGACAAGGTCCGCGTCGGCGGCGTCGCGTTTCGCTTGCGACTTCTTCTTGCCTTTCTTCTTGGCGCCGCGCGGAGTAGACGCCTCGGGAGCCTCTTCCGAGGGGCGGCCCTGGGGCTGCTTGTCCTTTCGGAAGATGGCCTCGACCGCCTCCTGGCCAGAGGCGAACTTGGTGGCGATGTCCATCAGCTCGCTCGCCCTGGTGGGGGTCTTGCGACCCAACTTGCTCACCAGGTCACGGCAGGTGGTGCCGGCAAGGAACACGCCGATGACATCTGAGTCGGTGATGTTGGGCAGCTCGGTGCGCTGCTTCGAGAATCGCCGGATGTAGTCCCGAAGAGACTCTCCCGGCTGTTGCCGGCAGCTTCGGAGGTCCCAGGAATTCCCAGGGCGCACGTACGTGCCCTGGAAATTGCCGGCGAAGGCTTGGACCAAATCATCCCAGTTGGAGATCTGCCCTGGAGGCAGGTGCTCCAACCAGGCGTGAGCAGTGTCGGAGAGGAACAGGGGGAGGTTGCGGATGATGAGGTTGTCGTCGTCCGTTCCACCCAGTTGGCAGGCCAGGCGGTAGTCTGCGAGCCACAATTCCGGCCTCGTTTCCCCCGAGTACTTCGTGATAGTAGTCAGGGGTCGGAACCGGGCCGGAAACGGCGCCCGCCGGATGGCCCGGCTGAAGGCCTGCGGACCGGGTGGTTCGGGCGAGGGACTCCGATCCTCCCCGCTGTCGTAGCGTCCCCCACGCCTGGGGTGGTAGCCTCGGCGCACCCTTTCGTCGAGGTGGGCCCGACGGTCACGACGGTGGTGCTCGTTGCCGAGGTGGCCCGGGGCCGCAGGCGCGGTGTTGCGCGTGCGCCCGGTGTAGACCGAGGCTTCCCGCATGAATCGAGAAGTCGCGGCATGAGGTTCCGAGGGGTACCCCTGCCTTCGGGAGGCAGAGCTCTCGGCCCGCTGGGCCGCAGCGCCTTCCAGGAGATTCTTGAGCTCTCCCTGGATTCGCCGACCCTCGGTGGTTGATGGTTCTGGCATCGCGCGGAGGAGCATCGCTGCGGCTGCCAGGTTCTGACCGACCCCGCTGGATGCGGGTGGCGGTCTGTCCCTGACATCGTTGGCGACGCGGTGCTGGAAACCCTGGGGCAGGTGACGTATTTCTCCGGCCGGGGGTTGGCCCGCTGTAACACCCGGTTTTAAAGAACAAAGCCGGGTGCATCTCATACATGCGCCAAGAGGACAACATATATAATAACAGAGTGTATAGAGATAAATGTCATTAACATCAGAGTATTTATTACATAGCGGAAGACTTATTACAAAATGAAATAATAAAGATAAAATAAACTAAGGATCGTCGGCGCCAATGTCGACTGGGAAACGCCACCTAGATCAGATCGAACTCCTCAGTGTTAGGCAGCTCCTCCTGAACCACCTGATCATCTCCTGTGGGGGGGTGTGAGACAGCAAGGGTGAGCTCACACATGATCATAGCTCAACAAGTTGTGGGGAACCAGTGGACACAAACTCACAAAGGTGTGAGTTCATGTGATGTGTAAGGCTTAATCAAAGATAAGGGTTAAAGCTGAGCATTGCTTTTAAGTAGTTGGTCAAAATTTTATTAGCAGTTACTAAGTGTAAGTAAATACCAAACCATAAGTAAAGTATAGAACAAAATTAATAATAAACCCATGCAATGCAAATGACAAAATTGAATTTAAGTTCCATAATTTAAACATCAGAGAGTCCTGAGCTGCTCATGACCGCGAGCTCGGCTAGTATACCAGATTTACACTCTGCAGAGGTTGTACCCTTTACCCACAAGTCATGTTACCCATCTGCCAAGGGGTCATGAATCCCATATACCTCTACCTAGGAAGCACGGCAGGGCAACACTACGAGGCCTTTACAAAGTTCCACTAGCTTCCGAAAACCCGCTACAGTTTATGGGAAGATCCAGTAAAGGGTTCCTGGCTGATAGCCATCGCAGCAAAATCAACCAGGGACCTCCCCGCACTAACCTCTCCCCTACTGCCCTTGCCCCTTTCGGGTAAGGTAGTCTTCCACTAGCTTTCCTAATTAGTCAGCCAAGGGCGTCCCATTCCACCCTTGTGGTGGCACGTGGTTCTCAAGTTAAGCTCTATGTTCCAATTAACATTAATGATAACAACATGAACATAAACAGAATAACAACAAGAATTGGAACATAGAGGTAATAAATGATTATCCCAAAACCATATAAAGCAATAGCAAACTACCCAAGTGATTCAGGGGTAAACAAGGTAATGAGATAAACAAATCTAGGGTGACCTATTGGGTCCCATCAAAATTAACCTATGCATGAGTATGTGATATTAAAGAACATTATTGGGTAAAAAGTGGTCAAGGGCACAACTTGCCTTCAATGAGCTCCTGCTCAGCTACTTCAACCTGCTGCTCACCAGGATCCTCAGCAACGGGCTCTTCTACTCGCCACAATACAAACAAGCACAGTGCATTTAGAGAAATTAACATTACACCAAACATATATACAAAATACACAGAGATATTCTACATATTAAAATAAAATCCTAGGAACAGAAATCATAATTTTCTGAATTATAGATTTTAAGTTATGCATTTTCAAAGGTTTTATGTGCTTTAAATAGGGTTAAGTGATAAATAAATTTCCTTACTGTTTTTATGCCAAAACAGAGACACTAAGTGCTGGAGAATAAAATTACAAAATTATAGGAACTGGAATGGATGAATTTGGAGTTAGTATGAATTTTCTATGAATTATTGAAGATTTAGCACTTATTTTTGTATCAAAAATACATTTTCTAATTCATTTACTCATTTTAAAACAGCAGTGGACTGGGCCTCAAATCCAGAGAAACCCAGGGGGCTCTGGGTAAAATTTTCAAGGCACAGTGAACAGCCACGATGGACGGCGGGTTGAATTCTCAGAAGCCTAGGGTCTCTTTAGCAAAAAGCTAGAGCGAAAGGGTATCGCGTGATATCAGCCGTCAGATCTAAACCGACGGCCCAGATTAGAATCCTATCACCCTGAACCGGTACGCCCCCAGAGCCGTTCGATCGGCGATCAACGGCCCAGATTTAATGAAGCCGAGATCACGCCGCAGCCCTCCGATTGAATCCTACGGTTCAGATCTAAAGCGCGAAGGGGTATCCCCTGGCCTAATCTCGGCCGTTCATCCCCCGATCGACGGCCGCGAAGTCGTCGCCTCCCCTGGACCCCGAGCGCGGCGGCGCACTCCCCTACCGCGGCGGCCCGCTCGCCGGAGCCCCACCAATTCGGCCACAATCCGACCCTATTCTCCAATTAAACCAGGCTACACTAAGGCAAAGGTAGGGCGAACGCAATGGGGGATCAATTACCTCGGATTGACGACGATGGTAGCTCGGCCACGACGCGGCGCGGGTTCACGGCGACCCAACAGCGCCGGCGACGAATTCAGGGCAACCAGCTAGGTTTCCCGGCCCAAGACTCCCACGATCACGTTTCTGGTGATTCTACGGAGCTTCTAAATGGCACCACGGCCGGGTGTTCCTCCCAGTGAAGGATCGACGATGGCAGCGGCGAGCGCACTCCCTCGGTTGCAGGCGTGCGGAGAAGGTGGTGTCAGGCTAGGGTGCGGCACGGTGAAGGATAAGGAGAGGGAGGTTGCAGCCGGCTCTTATGGGCGCGCGAGGATCGGCTTGGGCTCAACGCTACCATGCCGGCGAGTACGGAACGGTGCCCGCGGAGTTCGGCGAGAGACGCGGTCGGGCTCGCTGAGACCGGGATGACATGTGGGGCCGGCCGAACAGCGATACGGGGAGGTCAGGACCGTGCGCAGTGAAAACGTGGGAGGCTGACGAGGCGGGCCCGCAATATCAGTGAGGCAGCGAGCGTGAGCGCGAGAGGGAGAAAGCAGTGCGCGCGGATGGGCGGCTGACATGCGGGCCCCGCGTGTCGGCGCCGGTGGTGAGCAGCGGGCTGCACGGGTGGGTTTGCCTACTGGGCCGAAATGGGGGTCGCCGGCCCAGGTAGGTATTTTATCTTTTTCTTTTTTTATTTTCTGTTTTTCTTTTTCATTTCTCTTTTCAAATTCAAACTTCAATCCAAATTCAAACTTTGTGGCACTTTATATACTGGTTAATTATTTATTTTGATCATATCAACTGTGATGAAGTGATTTTAATGATAACTTCATTTGCATTGAATAATATTCCTTCCTCTTCTCTAATTTCAAGAATTTCTTTTGGGTTTTAAATTCTCTTTTTGGTCTTTAATACTTTTTCTTATCACAAAATGCACACAAAATAAAATATCCAGCATGATGCAACAATTTAGTAGCATAACTTTTTATTAATTGTTCTTGGACATGGTGTTCTCATATGATGGTGCACAAGGATCAAACTCACATAAAGAGAAAATGTTTCTCTATTGATATTATCCCTAGCAATTACAAAGTGGGTGTTACAAATCCTACCCCCCTTAAAAATAATCTCGTCCCCGAGATTTAAGAAGATCTAGGGAAAAGGTGGGGAAAATCTATACGAAGCTCTTCTTCTCTTTCCCAAGTTGCTTCATCTTCACTGTGGTGACTCCATTGGACTTTGCACATCTTTATCACCTTATTTCTTGTAACTCGAGTCAAAGTATCCAAAATCTTGATGGGGTACTCCGTGTAAGTCAAATCACCTTGAACACTGAGCTCTTCCATTGGTAACTGTTCCTCGGGAACACGGAGACACTTCTTCAGTTGAGATACGTGAAACACATTATGCACATCTGATAGACTAGCAGGTAGCTCCAGTTGGTATGCCATCTCTCCAACTCTTCTAAAGATCAAGAATGGTCCAATATAGCGAGGGGACAATTTTCCTTTAACTTTAAATCTCCTCATTCCACGCAGTGGTGACACCTTGAGATACACATAATCTCCTTCTTCAAATTCCAGTGGCCTCCTTCTATTATCAGCATAGCTCTTTTGCCTGGTTTGAGCCACTCTCAAATTCTCTCGAATTATGCGAACTTGTTCTTCTGCTTCTTGAATCAATTCAGGCCCAAAGAACTGTCTCTCTCCAGTCTGATCCCAATATAGAGGAGTCCTGCACTTCCTCCCATATAAAGCTTCAAAAGGTGACATCTTTAGACTGGCCTGATAACTATTATTATACGAGAACTCAGCATAAGGTAAACTCTTATCCCAACTTCCTCCATGCTGAAGGGCACATGCTCTCAACATATCTTCCAATACTTGATTAGTCCTTTCAGTCTGTCCATCAGTCTGAGGGTGATAAGCCGTACTGAAATTCAACTTCGTGCTCATGTTCTCATGAAAGCTTCTCCAAAATCTTGAGGTAAACTGTGAACCTCGATCAGACACGATCTTCTTTGGTACTCCATGTAAACACACAATCCGAGCCATATATAACTCTGCTAGCTGAGTACCCTTATAAGTAGTCTTGACAGGAATAAAGTGAGCCACTTTAGTCAATCTATCCACAATCACCCATATAGCATCATATCCTTTCTGGGTGCGAGGCAATCCAGTAATGAAATCCATACCAATCTCTTCCCATTTCCATTCGGGTATCTTCAGTGGATGCAGTAGTCCAGCTGGCCTCTGATGTTCAGCCTTAACTCTTTGACATACATCGCACATAGCCACATGTGCAGCTACATCTCTTTTCAATCCATACCACCAATACTTTTGCTTCAAATCTTGATACATCTTGGTACTTCCAGGATGAATAGAATAATCCGAATCATGGGCCTCCTTTAAAATAGTCTCTCACAGGCTTTTAATATCAGGAACACATATTCTGTCCTTGAACCATACAGTGCCCTGCTCATCTTCCGTGAATTCCGGAACTCGACCTTCAGTAATCAGATCCTTAATTTCTTTTATCTTATCATCACCAATTTGTCCTTTGCGGATCTCTTGCTCCAGAGTAGGTTCCACATCAATAGTAACTCCCTCAGTATGAGCAACTATCCCCAGGTTAAGTCTCCTGAAGTCCTCAACAATCTCATCGGGTAGCTGGGCAACAACAGCTGAATGAACATGCTCCTTGCGACTCAAGGCATCTGCAACCAAGTTTGCCTTGCCCGGGTGATAGTGAATCTCCAAATCATAATCCTTAATAAGCTCCAACCAACGGCGTTGCCTAAGGTTGAGATCCTTCTGAGTGAATATATACTTCAAACTCTTATGATCCGTATACACTTGGCACTTGGTCCCCATGATATAATGTCTCCAAATCTTAAGTGCATGCACAACGGCTGCCAATTCCAAGTCATGAGTGGGGTAGTTCAATTCATGTCTCCGCAACTGACGAGAAGCATAAGCAATCACATGTCCTTCTTGCATGAGCACACATCCTAAGCCTTGGCCACATGCATCGCAATAGATATCAAATCCTTTCTGCAAGTCTGGCATAACCAATACTGGGGGCGACATCAATCTTTTCTTCAATAGATCAAAGCTGTCTTGACACTTCTCGTCCCACTTAAATTCTTTTCCTTTCTCCAAAAGCGAAGTCATCGGCTTAGCAATCTTAGAAAATCCTTCGATAAACCTCCGATAATATCCAGCAAGTCCTAAGAAACTTCGAATCTCAGTAACTGTAGTGGGTACTTTCCACTCCATTATCTCCTTAACTTTAGCAGGATCCACTGCTATTCCTCCATTAGAAATAATATGACCAAGAAATGGCACTTCGCCAATCCAAAACTCGCACTTGCTGAACTTGGCATAGAGTTGATTATCTCGTAGCTTCTGTAGCACCATCCTCAGATGTTCTTCGTGATCACTTTCACTCTGAGAATAAATAAGAATATCGTCGATGAATACCACGACGAATCTGTCCAAATACTCCATAAACACCTTGTTCATTAAGTTCATAAAATAAGCTGGTGCGTTAGTCAATCCAAACGACATAACTGTGAACTCATATAATCCATATCTAGTCGAGAAAGCCGTCTTGGGAATGTCCGATGGTCTAATCCTCATCTGATGGTATCCTGATCGGAGATCAATCTTCGAAAATACTCTAGCACCTCTCATCTGATCAAACAAATCCTCAATACGGGGCAACGGATACTTGTTCTTCACTGTAACATCATTAAGGGATCTATAATCCACACACATCCGTTGCGATCCATCCTTCTTCTGTACAAACAAGACCGGTGCTCCCCAAGGTGAGGAACTCGGACGAATGTACCCAGCCTCTTGTAACTCAGTTAACTGCTTCTTAAGTTCCTTCAACTCCTCTACGGACATTCTATATGGCCGTTTAGAAATAGGGGCGGTTCCAGGTAAGAGATCAATAACAAACTCAACTTCTCTATCAGGTGGCATTCCTGGTAACTCCTCTGGAAAGACATCCGGAAAATCTCTAACCACCCGGATATTGTCACCAACAAACTCCTCAGGCATGAAGAACATTGCACGCATAGATGAGGAGGTTACTGCAATGTTAACTTGAAACCTTTCTCCTTTAGTAGTAGTGAGTTCTACGGTACCTCTACCACATGCTATAACGGCCTTTGCCTTTCTTAGCCATGACATACCAAGGATTAAATCTATACTGCTTGACTCCAATATTATAGCAGTAGCTCCAAATTCTCTACCCATAATAGTTAATGTCAATCTACGTGTCATTTGATTTGCCTCAACATGCCCTTTAGGTGTAATTACTATCAGGGGTTTTCTCATATTTAGCAGTGGTATTTCATTTGTGTTGGCATAACGAGCAGACATGAATGAATGTGTAGCACCAGAATCAAATAATATGGTTGCAGGAATTGCATTAACATAAAACATACCAATTACGAGGTCCCCTCCATCCGGAGTAGCATCAACGCTGACTTGATTAACCTTGGCAATAGAATATCCCTTGCCAGTTCCTGGAGTTTGCTGCCTGTTCTGAACTGGAGTAGTAGCAATCCTCTGTGGGCAGACATTTGCATAATGACCAATCTTCCCACACTTGTAACATTGAGTGCCCGGACTCTGTCCTGAAAACTTCGTCGGGGTGCCAGTAGGGGTAGCCTGTCGAGGAGGTGGAGTCCTCAGTGGTGATTGCGGAACTGGGCGTGGTCCTCCTGGTCGAGTCGGTGTACCCTGTGGTGAACTGTAGCGAGGACGAACACTGCTGCTTCCTTGTCCTTGAGATATGGCCTTCCTCTTCAAATCTCCCAGCTGAACACGCTTGTGTTCAATAGCCAGTGCCTTATCAAGCAGCCTCTGAAATGATGGAAATGTGTGTGCCACCAGAGCATACTGCAAGGGTCCATTAAGTCCTTCAATAAAATGCTCCTGCTTCCTCTCGTCTTCAGCAACTTCTTCAGGGGCATATCTGGATAACTGAATAAACTTGTCTCTGTACTCGCTGACGGACATACTCCCTTGCTTCAGCGACAGAAATTCCTTCTTCTTAATCTTTATCATCCCAGCTGGAATATGGTAGTTCCTGAACTGCGTACTGAACTCTGCCCAAGTAATAGTATCCGCAGCATCGTGGGCAGCAGTATAAGAATCCCACCAGTCAGCAGCAGGACCAATCAGACGTCCAGAAGCATATAAAACCTTCTCCCGGTCCGTGCATTGTGCAATATTCAGCATCTTCTCAATTGCTTTTAGCCAATCATCCGCATCAAGTGGATCTGGTGAGCTTGCAAATGTGGGTGGCTTATGGCTCATGAACTCTCTATGCTTGTCTCGGGGTGGAACTGGTGGTGGTGGAGGTGGAGGCAGTGGCACTTGTTGCTGTTGTTGTTGCATTTGCTGTTGCAGCTGCTGTTGTTGCGCCCTCCTTTCCTGGCGTATCTCATCTCGTTCCTGGCGCAACTCCTGTCGTATATCCTCTCTTTCTTGACGCATCTCCTGGCGTTCTTGCTGCATCTGAGCACGCATATCAGCCATAGTATCTGCCATTTGCTGCATCATTGCCATCTGAGCAGCAACCAGTGGGTCAACTCCGCCTGGTGGAGGATTGGGAGGATTCATCCCCGCAGGTTGTGGTTGAGGTTGTCTTCGAGTGTGTTGGTTAGGAGGCAAGTCAATTCCACCACCCCGCCTGGTATTGACCATCTGAGTTAGATACATATGGTAAGAAAATAGTAGACAAGGCAGGTATTTACAAATCAGGTTACTTTGGGGGATTTATTAGCTAAGCAGATTAATATTTTACATATCCTAGCTAATTCAATACCTTATGGTGGTACATACTGAGATGTCCATAGTTCAATCAATCAAAGAAGCAAATCAGGCATTTAGCATCAGCACAATCAAACAACATTTTAATAGAGAAAATAATTTTTAATTTGGTCTTAGGCCTCCTATCTCTTAAAAATGTCATAGGGGTAGGGATTCCAAGGTGTGAAATCCATCTTGTCTTAGAGTAGAAAAGGTAAGAATGATCAGAGTAGAACAGTAGAAGGTGAGACAGGATCAAGATAAGTGTAGAAAGAATCAGAGTAAGGTGAGTGTAGAATGAATCAGAATGAGATAAGTAGGTAAGGGTTTGTCCAGTCTATCTAGGTTTCGTCCTACAGTCAACATTTTCCTCTGATACCACTTCTGTAACACCCGGTTTTAAAGAACAAAGCCGGGTGCATCTCATACATGCGCCAAGAGGACAACATATATAATAACAGAGTGTATAGAGATAAATGTCATTAACATCAGAGTATTTATTACATAGCGGAAGACTTATTACAAAATGAAATAATAAAGATAAAATAAACTAAGGATCGTCGGCGCCAATGTCGACTGGGAAACGCCACCTAGATCAGATCGAACTCCTCAGTGTTAGGCAGCTCCTCCTGAACCACCTGATCATCTCCTGTGGGGGGGTGTGAGACAGCAAGGGTGAGCTCACACATGATCATAGCTCAACAAGTTGTGGGGAACCAGTGGACACAAACTCACAAAGGTGTGAGTTCATGTGATGTGTAAGGCTTAATCAAAGATAAGGGTTAAAGCTGAGCATTGCTTTTAAGTAGTTGGTCAAAATTTTATTAGCAGTTACTAAGTGTAAGTAAATACCAAACCATAAGTAAAGTATAGAACAAAATTAATAATAAACCCATGCAATGCAAATGACAAAATTGAATTTAAGTTCCATAATTTAAACATCAGAGAGTCCTGAGCTGCTCATGACCGCGAGCTCGGCTAGTATACCAGATTTACACTCTGCAGAGGTTGTACCCTTTACCCACAAGTCATGTTACCCATCTGCCAAGGGGTCATGAATCCCATATACCTCTACCTAGGAAGCACGGCAGGGCAACACTACGAGGCCTTTACAAAGTTCCACTAGCTTCCGAAAACCCGCTACAGTTTATGGGAAGATCCAGTAAAGGGTTCCTGGCTGATAGCCATCGCAGCAAAATCAACCAGGGACCTCCCCGCACTAACCTCTCCCCTACTGCCCTTGCCCCTTTCGGGTAAGGTAGTCTTCCACTAGCTTTCCTAATTAGTCAGCCAAGGGCGTCCCATTCCACCCTTGTGGTGGCACGTGGTTCTCAAGTTAAGCTCTATGTTCCAATTAACATTAATGATAACAACATGAACATAAACAGAATAACAACAAGAATTGGAACATAGAGGTAATAAATGATTATCCCAAAACCATATAAAGCAATAGCAAACTACCCAAGTGATTCAGGGGTAAACAAGGTAATGAGATAAACAAATCTAGGGTGACCTATTGGGTCCCATCAAAATTAACCTATGCATGAGTATGTGATATTAAAGAACATTATTGGGTAAAAAGTGGTCAAGGGCACAACTTGCCTTCAATGAGCTCCTGCTCAGCTACTTCAACCTGCTGCTCACCAGGATCCTCAGCAACGGGCTCTTCTACTCGCCACAATACAAACAAGCACAGTGCATTTAGAGAAATTAACATTACACCAAACATATATACAAAATACACAGAGATATTCTACATATTAAAATAAAATCCTAGGAACAGAAATCATAATTTTCTGAATTATAGATTTTAAGTTATGCATTTTCAAAGGTTTTATGTGCTTTAAATAGGGTTAAGTGATAAATAAATTTCCTTACTGTTTTTATGCCAAAACAGAGACACTAAGTGCTGGAGAATAAAATTACAAAATTATAGGAACTGGAATGGATGAATTTGGAGTTAGTATGAATTTTCTATGAATTATTGAAGATTTAGCACTTATTTTTGTATCAAAAATACATTTTCTAATTCATTTACTCATTTTAAAACAGCAGTGGACTGGGCCTCAAATCCAGAGAAACCCAGGGGGCTCTGGGTAAAATTTTCAAGGCACAGTGAACAGCCACGATGGACGGCGGGTTGAATTCTCAGAAGCCTAGGGTCTCTTTAGCAAAAAGCTAGAGCGAAAGGGTATCGCGTGATATCAGCCGTCAGATCTAAACCGACGGCCCAGATTAGAATCCTATCACCCTGAACCGGTACGCCCCCAGAGCCGTTCGATCGGCGATCAACGGCCCAGATTTAATGAAGCCGAGATCACGCCGCAGCCCTCCGATTGAATCCTACGGTTCAGATCTAAAGCGCGAAGGGGTATCCCCTGGCCTAATCTCGGCCGTTCATCCCCCGATCGACGGCCGCGAAGTCGTCGCCTCCCCTGGACCCCGAGCGCGGCGGCGCACTCCCCTACCGCGGCGGCCCGCTCGCCGGAGCCCCACCAATTCGGCCACAATCCGACCCTATTCTCCAATTAAACCAGGCTACACTAAGGCAAAGGTAGGGCGAACGCAATGGGGGATCAATTACCTCGGATTGACGACGATGGTAGCTCGGCCACGACGCGGCGCGGGTTCACGGCGACCCAACAGCGCCGGCGACGAATTCAGGGCAACCAGCTAGGTTTCCCGGCCCAAGACTCCCACGATCACGTTTCTGGTGATTCTACGGAGCTTCTAAATGGCACCACGGCCGGGTGTTCCTCCCAGTGAAGGATCGACGATGGCAGCGGCGAGCGCACTCCCTCGGTTGCAGGCGTGCGGAGAAGGTGGTGTCAGGCTAGGGTGCGGCACGGTGAAGGATAAGGAGAGGGAGGTTGCAGCCGGCTCTTATGGGCGCGCGAGGATCGGCTTGGGCTCAACGCTACCATGCCGGCGAGTACGGAACGGTGCCCGCGGAGTTCGGCGAGAGACGCGGTCGGGCTCGCTGAGACCGGGATGACATGTGGGGCCGGCCGAACAGCGATACGGGGAGGTCAGGACCGTGCGCAGTGAAAACGTGGGAGGCTGACGAGGCGGGCCCGCAATATCAGTGAGGCAGCGAGCGTGAGCGCGAGAGGGAGAAAGCAGTGCGCGCGGATGGGCGGCTGACATGCGGGCCCCGCGTGTCGGCGCCGGTGGTGAGCAGCGGGCTGCACGGGTGGGTTTGCCTACTGGGCCGAAATGGGGGTCGCCGGCCCAGGTAGGTATTTTATCTTTTTCTTTTTTTATTTTCTGTTTTTCTTTTTCATTTCTCTTTTCAAATTCAAACTTCAATCCAAATTCAAACTTTGTGGCACTTTATATACTGGTTAATTATTTATTTTGATCATATCAACTGTGATGAAGTGATTTTAATGATAACTTCATTTGCATTGAATAATATTCCTTCCTCTTCTCTAATTTCAAGAATTTCTTTTGGGTTTTAAATTCTCTTTTTGGTCTTTAATACTTTTTCTTATCACAAAATGCACACAAAATAAAATATCCAGCATGATGCAACAATTTAGTAGCATAACTTTTTATTAATTGTTCTTGGACATGGTGTTCTCATATGATGGTGCACAAGGATCAAACTCACATAAAGAGAAAATGTTTCTCTATTGATATTATCCCTAGCAATTACAAAGTGGGTGTTACACCCGCCCATACCTGCCCGACGTCCCGGCGGATCGACTCGAGCGCTCCTGCTCCCTCGTCGAGCCTGGCCTGCGCCCCGCGGACTTGCTCGAGCTGTGGGTCGTGACCCCCCGCCGGAACGGGGACCACAGCTAGCTCCCGCGGGATGTCGGCGCGAGGCACCGGCCTAGGGAGATCACCGTCCTCCGGCATGCCGAGATGGTTGCCTTCGGAGGGATCCCCTAGCTCGACGTGGAAACATTCGCGGTTGGGCCGCAGACCTTGTCGTCAAGGCTGCGGCTGCCGTCGGAACAGTCGGAGAGGCAGTAGTCACATGCGGTCATAAAGTCCCGCATGGCACTGGGGTTGCCAAATCCAGAGAAATCCCAACAAACGCTGGGATCGTCATCTTCCTCGGACCCAGAGGGCCCGTAGGTCGAGACGTCCGTCAATCGGTCCCAAGGTGACCGCATACGAAACCCCAGAGGGGTTGCACTCGCCTCAACGTGAGCGCCCGCCAAAGCGAGGTCGCTAGGCGGGTTGAGGCCGAGTCGAAATGACGTAGGATGGGAATCAGTCGTTACCTTTTGGTTGACGAGGAGCGACATAGTCACGTCGGGGACTGAGTGCGCCGTCGTCTTGGGTACGAGGGCGACGTCTTGCAGGCCCTCCGCGAGCGTGCTGGCGTCGTCCACTTGTTCGGGGTTGGCGTGTCGCGGGGGGACGGCGGTCGCCTTCGTCTCAAACGCGAGGTCGACGCCCGACGCGCCCTCCGTTGGGGCGTTGGGGACGTTGATTCGCTCGACAGCCGACGGAGCGCGGCCTCCCGCCCGGCCTTGGTTGCCCTGCCTCCTCCTCCGATGGCGGGGGAGAGGACGGGGCGAGCTCGAATGTTGTTCTTCCACCACACGGGGAAGACGTCGTCGATTCCGCCGCCGGCGGGCGGGCTGTCGGCCGCCATTGTCGTCGTCGCGCGGCGGTGGAAGGAGTATCATGTCGTAGCTGCCGTCGAGAGACATGAACTCGAAACCCCCGAAACGGAGCATCGTCCCGGGTTGGAGAGGTCGTTGGAGACTGCCCATCTGGAGCTTGACGAGAAACTGCTCGTCAACACGCAGCGTGCCCCTACCTGGCGCGCCAACTGTCGGCGTTTCGAGACCGGGGGGTCCCTAAGCCGACGAGTGAGTGTGCCGCGTGCCCCAGCCCAGATGGGTCGAGCGCGTGGGCAAGCGCGAAGGGGGGAAAGCGAGGTGGCCGGAGACGAGTCGTGAGAGAGGTGGAAATCCCGCGGCCTTCGTGTTCGACCCGTGCCCAGGTCGGGTGCGCTTGCAGTAGGGGGTTACAAGCGTCCACGCGGGTGAGGGAAGCGAGCGGCCCCAAGAGAGCGCCTGCCCCATCCTCGTCCCCGCGCGGCCAACCTTCTCTAAGAAGGCCCTGGTCCTTCCTTTTATAGGCGTAAGGAGAGGATCCAGGCGTACAATGGGGGTGTAGCAGAGTGCTACGTGTCTAGCGGGGGAGAGCTATAGCGCCCTAAGTACATGCCAATGTGGCAGCCAGAGAGATCTTGGCACCTAGCTGGTGTGGTGTCGTGGCTGTCGGAGGAGCAACGGAGCCTGGCGGAGGGACAACTGTCGGAGCGGTTGGGTCCTTGCTGACGTACCCCTGCTTCCGTAAGGGAGCTGAGAGCCACCGTCGTCATGGGGCTAGCGGGGCGCCATCATTGCCTATCTGGCGGAGCTAGCCAGATGGGACACCAGTCTTGTTCTCTGCGGCCCGAGTCGGCTCGGGGTAGGGTGATGATGGCGCTTCCTGTTGACGTGGCGGGCTTGTGCCCTAGGTCGGGCGACGTGGAGGCTCCTCCGAAGCCGAGGTCGAGTCTGTCTTCCATGGCCGAGGCCGAGCCCGAGCTTCTGGGACGGGCGAGGCGGAGGTCGTTCGACACAGGCCAGGGCGGAGTCCGACCCCTGGGGTCGGGCGAAGCGGAGTTCGTCGTCTTCCGGGGCCTTAGCCTGAGTCCGAGCCCTGGGTCAGGCGGAGCGGAGTTCGCCGTCTTCCGGGGCCTTAGCCCGAGTCCGAGCCCTGGGTCGGGCGGAGCGGAGTTCGCCGTCTTCCGGGGCCTTAGCCCGAGTCCGAGCCCTGGGTCGGGCGGAGCGGAGTTCGCCGTCTTCCGGGGCCTTAGCCCGAGTCCGAGCCCTGGGTCGGGCGAGGCGGAGTTCGCCGTCTTCCGGGGCCTTAGCCCGAGTCCGAGCCCTGGGTCGGGCGGAGCGGAGTTCGCCGTCTTCCGGGGCCTTAGCCCGAGTCCGAGCCCTGGGTCGGGCGGAGCGGAGTTCGCCGTCTTCCGGGGCCTTAGCCCGAGTCCGAGCCCTGGGTCGGGCGGAGCTTCCTATGGCGCCTTTGGCAAGGCCTGACTGCCTGTCAGTCTCACTCTGTCAAGTGGCACTGCAGTCGGAATGGCGCAGGCGGCGCTGTCCTTCTGTCAGACCGGTCTGTGGAGCGGCGAAGTGACGGCGGTCACTTCGGCTTTGCCGGGGGGCGCGCGTCAGGATAAAGGTGTCAGACTACCTTTGCGTTAAATGCTCCTGCGACTCGGTCGGTTGGCGCGGCGATTTAGTCAGGGTTGCTTCTCAGCGAAGGCAAGGCCTCGGGCGAGCCGGAGATGTGTCTGCCGTTAAAAGGGGGCCTCGGGCGAGACGGAAACACCTCGGGGTCGGCTGCCCTTGCCCGAGGCTAGGCTCGGGCGAGGCGTGATCGAGTCGCTCATATGGACTGATCCCTGACTTAATCGCACCCATCAGGCCTCTGCAGCTTTATGCTGATGGGGGTTACCAGCTGAGAATTAGGCGTCTTGAGGGTACCCCTAATTATGGTCCCCGACAAGTTGAAACTATGTCAGTTTGACTAGATATGTCCGACACAAATTTTTTAGCATGACCCATTTTTGTATTTAGGACATAACATTTAACTTCGGACTTTGATTTTGATGACCTTAAACTTTTCGGAAAGCTAATGAAAAGTTATATAATTTAGAGTTGAAGTCATGTCGCTTTTAGCAGATCCAAAATCGTGAGACACTTCTAGTTCAATCACCTCTTTGTCTCAAATTTGGTGACTTCACTTTTGTGTGTGTCACATTCAGACTTCTACTTTTTGGTGTATTTAACTATATATTGTCATGTCTTGTAGGTCTTAAACATGGCTTATAATGTCTTGCTTGAGGTGTTGATAATTTGAACCATCACTTTTCGTAAGTCCAAGTTCACCTTGCATTAATCTAAACTATACCTTGTATACTAGCAAACAACATTAGTTAAAATGGTCATGTTATTCATTAAACACCAAAATCCAAACATGATGGTATATAGGGTCCATTTTTCTTGCATATGCTTAGTTAAATCACATTTGTTCTTGTAATTTTTTATAAAAATCTTGTGTTTTGCAACATAAGCATATGGATGTGTTGAAGTGTCCCAAGATGAGGACCTCTTGGAACTATACTCATGCATATATATGGATATATAGAAGGATGATTTACATGGAAGGTAATAGCACTGCTGAGATTATAGGTTGCATCCCTAGGCCTTTACATGGAAAGTGACAACACTGCCAATATTAGGGGGCACATACCAAATCCCAACATAATCAAGGATGTGTGGCCCTTTCTACTATATAACCTTTTATTATCTTTAACACCTATCTGAATGTATGTTAATGACAAGTACCATACCTTGGTCAAGCTTCAAGATAGAGAACTAATATAGATAGGTCCATGGGCTTGGCTGAAAGCCTAAGGACTAAGTGATCCCAATTAGGAGGAGACATATCACCACTCACCAGGAGGATTCTAGAAGGATAAACACGACAAAGATCTTATCAAAATAGAAGATATGGTCAAGAACTAAACAAATATGACAATATCCTAACAGAAAGGGAAGATATACATGCAAAAGGATAGAGTACAACTGACATACAATTCGGGACCAACTCGGTGATGACTTGTATTAGGTAACTGACTCGGTACCTATCTTGTAACTGCCATGTCTCCTTGCAATATAAAAGGGGATATGGGAGCCTAAGGGTAGATCATCTCATTAAAGATTACAACACCAGCCACAAATAGGATGTAGGGTACTATCTCACATTGAGTGTTCAAACCTATATAAATATTTGTGTCTCTTGTGCATTTACCTTCTGTGAGGTGCCACCCCGTTCTCACTAACACTTTGTATAAACCAAGTTTGTGTTGTTTAGAGTTATTTTCGCAGGATCACATATTCACCCCCTCTAGGTTCTCTCACTTATCTCCTCCAAACTTTTTGGTTGTTCTTGGGGGATTCCCTACAACTTAGACACATAGTTAGCACACAATCCAATTGACTAAGTGCAAGAAACTCACACCTTTGACATAGTCACACCAGGATTTGCAATGTGGCAAACTAAGTCCTAAAAGCACTTTTCTCACATAATTGAGTTAGATAACCAACAAAAGTGCTAGTAACATAGTGTGAGGCATATGCAACTTAGTCAAATACTCAAAGCTCATGTTCCTACTGTTTTACCCAAAGTTGCATTTTTAGCCTCTCGTTTAGCTCATTTAGACTTAGTGTCTTCAACTTGCCATCAAATGGACTTGTGCTCGTACTAATATCAACTTAGTCCATGGTGGTGTATTAGATACCTAATCACTAAAACATGTAGAAATGGCTATCTAGCACATTTCCCTTTCAGGATCCAGACTAAAACCGAGCTAGTATGACTGTATGAGACAATAGAAAACATAGCCCAACCACAACAAATCAAGTGACTGGAAAATCGATAGATCGCTAGTGCAACAATATCCAGTCTGTGTCTACACATTAACAACCAAACTAAGTTTATCCAGTGAATTTCCCACAAAAGTATCAACCAGAAGTTTGTGACATAGAGTCGCATATCCACCACAGTTTGATTCTTCCATACATTCACAACAACAAAGTAACACTAATCATAATTACTTTTTCTGGATAATTGTCATGTTGGCACTGCTCCTCTCATCCAAGTCAGGTTGGAGCAGCACCGCTAGTGAGGCCTCCATAGGAGGCACTCCACATCTCTCAGTATCCACATTCTGTAGTGTGGCAACATCAATCTCAGTGTAAATATAATTGAATTCCATAAGAGATGAAAATCGCCTAGAGGGGTGGGTGAATAGGCGAAACCTAAAAATTATAAACTTTGAACACACACTTCACCCGGGTTAGGGTTAGAAATAAATAATGTTGAATTCGGAGAGCGGAAGATTGTTCTCCCTGCTATGAGTTGCCCAATCAATGCGGATAACTTTGGAAGCAAACTTAAATTAATGTGAGCAAGGGAACTTTAGAGAGAGAGGAGAGGGAAGAAACAAATCGAGTGATGAAGATCAACACAAATGAACGCGATGATTTATTTCCCGAGGTTCGGTTCCAAAGAACCTACTCCTCATTGAGGAGGCCACAAAGGCCGGGTCCATGCCAACCCTTTCCCTCTCTCAATCGGTCACTTAGACCGGTCGAGTGCTTCTTCTTAATCACACGGGTCACTAAGACACCGCAAGGATCACCACACAATCAGGTGTCTCTTGCTTGCTTTACAAAACACTTGAGAAGTTTAGAATGAGAAGAAGAAAGCAACCAAGCAACAAGAGCAACAAAAGAGACAAAATGTCACACCCGGTTTTGGAAGGCAAACCGAATGCGAACCATGTACGTGCCAGGATAAAAAATTCACGTACACAGCGATTACATAAATGACTCACCATAGCACAATGCTTCGAATAAAATAAAGAATAAGTAAGGATATTAAAGACTAGAGTCATTTACATAATATAAATCAAAGTACACAGAATTGAAACGTAGCTAACGTAAACAAACCCACCACAGGCAGCTGACTGGGGGAGGTCGCTAGCCTAATCCTCGAACTCGCTGAAGTACTGGAACTCCTGGAGATCCACCTTGACGCCTTCTTCTTTACCTAAGCATAGATTGCACCAAAGGCAACCTGGTGTTTTGTGAAAGCAAGGGTGAGTACACATCAACGTACTCAGCAAATGTCCCGTTTGGCTGAGGTGGACTAGCTTTATGTGGGGTTAAGCTTAAGCAGTTGCTTTTAGCTGGTCAGGTATTTATTATTAGTGGAAGCCAAGTTTTAGCAATAAGCAACCCGTGAATCATTTCCTCATCGAGGAACATCATTATCATCATCGAACCAAAACCATTAATAGAACCATGAAATCTCAGATCATTTGTATCTCTAATCAAAGAGGATCCCAAGGCCGCTCACCTGCTCAGATATGACCATGTCAATGGCTCCTACTGCGAAGGTGAAACTCTTCCACATTGTAACTACCTTCGATATATTTGAATAATTGATATTGCACCGTAAAGTGTGTATACTTTTATTTGTAGAACTTCTTACATGGATCAAGCGATGTGTTAAGGGTACAAGGAAGGCATTGAGAAATAAAGAAGTTGATTGGGGACCAAGAATGATATTTCCAACATACCCAATCAGGCAACCACATCATCAGAATTGACCACATACTTGGGTGAGCAGTACACGCTAGAGTCGAGGACGACTCTATTGCAAGAAGGGGAGGATGATGAGAACATCGATGCCATTGATACAACCACACCCATGATCACTTCACCATTCGTAGCTAATCAGGGACCAATGACACGAGCTTGTGCATGTAAACTTAATTATAAGGTGAACTCGTTTCTTGCTGTTGAAGCTAATTCTTCTTTAAATGTGGTACTAAAGCCTTGCTACAACTTTATTATGCTCAGGTGTTTGGGAGGTGAACCATCTTGGAGTGGAGAAGACAACAAAGCAATAAAAGCTGTTACACCCGAGATGATTTCGTAACTGCATCAAATACAAGTTTAAATGGGGCATATCTTCCAACTCCCAAGGCCGTTTAATGCAAATAAGTACTTGTTGGAAAGCTCCCTTCGTCTAATTGCTGGTGGATCAAGAATTAATGGGAGATTACATATGAGGCATCCAGGAACTACCGAGAGAACTTCATGACTCCACCAGCCCGAGGGGATTTCGTAACTACATCAAGTACAAGTTTAAATGGGGCATATCTTCCAACTCCCAAGGCCATTTAATGCAAATAAGTACTCGTTGGAAAGCTCCCTTCGTCTAATTGCTGGTGGATCAAGAATTAATGGGAGATTACTCCCGAGGCATCCAAGAACTGTCGAGAGAACTTCATGACTTTACCAAAATTTCTTCTTTCTATTTCTCTATTTAAGCAACTAGCAGCCACCAAAGAACTCGGTTTTGTTTGATGTAAGTTTAGCTTTTGCTACTTCCTTGTAAACGCGTGTGTCGGCTAGACCACCCGAATACTTGAAACAGGACCCCAACTTTATTAGATCCGTGCGTGTCTGCTTGTTATCTTGTTCTTGCTTGTTTTCGATTGCTTGCAGGTTCAAGGCTGTTCTTGGCACGACAAGAGCAGCAACAACAGGAGCCGGTGTAACTATCGCTAAGGCGTAGCACCCTTGTGGTTGTTGTAGTCGAATAGCACAATATCGACCTCCACCCCAAATCATAGTTATTAGGAGACGATGTACCTGTCGCTCAAGGCGCCACACCACCTTGGTTGTGGTAGTCGGGCAGCCAACGTCGTTCTCCAACAAGTTTTCCACCTTCATGATCTCTCACTGAAAGATCGGGCACCCTTCTACCCGTTGGGTTTATCAAGTGGTATCAAATTTCAGGTTGCTCAGTGAGAGATCTCCATCTTTCTTATTTATTTACCTACAGTCAACTTTTGCCAAATATAAGTTTTGTTCAGAAATATTCCCAAAAATATTTTGAGCCTTTGCTTTGCTACTTAGTTTTTGACTTGTTGAATTCATGGTTGCTTCATTGTGTCGAGTTGTTGGTCCAAAGTTTCTTGCTGCTAGAGTTTTGAGTTCGCGCCACCTTGTTTAGATCACCATTTTTAGTTCTCTAGCTGTTCTCTAGCTGTAGTTCAAAAAAAACAAGGGAAAGGAAAAGGCAAGTGCACAAAAAAGCCGCACTGATCATAAAAAAGCACGTACAAAAAACAAGAAAAAATCGCAGTAAGAATATTGGTAGATAAAATTCCAAGTGCAACAAAACAAAGACAGTTTGTGTCCACCGTTTTACAATTTTATAAGTCAGCTTGCTGTTTTGAGTATTTGGTGATATCATTTGTGTAACGGCTCGCGTCTCTATTACGGTTTGGACTAGGACCAGCACAACACCATTGTGGAATGTTTATTCAACTTGTTGTGGCTGACGTGGTACTAGCTATTCCTTAGAACTATTGTTTTAGCAGTCACCTATAAATCCACAATTTTTTCTACAACACCACCCGATTGTGCTCGCCGCCAACATTGTTGTTGTTGTTCTTGCTGTTCGCCGGTGTCTCCTGCTTTGCGTGGTGAGAACTTGTAAGAACTTGTTTAACCAGTTTGAGAGTGAGAGATTACAACAATGATTCCTAGTAGTTTATAGGATCAAAGATATTTTTTATTGTTTCTTGTCTTTACTAAACATGGCAGGTGATATGGAGATTTTTGAGCCAACCGAACATTATATTCAAGGCATCATTCAACACTTGCCTTCATATGTCGGAAAATTCGATCCTCATGCATACATTGATTGGGAGCTCAAGGTAGATAAGGAATTTGATGATCATGATCTGTCTCAAAAAAAAGATTTATATTGCCTCTAATGTGTTAACTGAGCATGCATTGATGGAATGGAAATATATTTGTAGGCACAACAAAGTTCCACAGTCTTGGGAAGACTTCAAACTTCATTTTAGAGATGCATTCATTCTTGCATACTATGCTGATCATTTGCTTTCTAAATTAGACACCTTAAAGCAGGGTGCTAGGACTGTGAAAGATTATTATCATGATTTTAAAATGTGTACCATGTTTGCTAGTTTAGATGAATGCATGGACGATTTAATGACTAGGTTCATGAAAGGACTCAATTCTGAAATTCAGACTATAGTCATGCATGAAGCATACAAACACATTTCTCACTTGTTTTTGCTTGCATGTAAAGCTGAAAATGAGATTCTATTATACAATTATATAAGCACTGAACATGTGAGCCAAAGTTCCTCTTTTGTGTCTGCTCTACATGCTGATCAAGAACATAAAATAGTGAAACCAGCTGTTGTTTTTCCATCATCACAAAAAGAATTGATTGCTGACACTTGTGATAGTGAAGATTTGTGGGATAATGATTCACATGTACTAAGGCAACAACTAGTAAATGATCATACATCTGTTATTGAACCAAATGATTTGGCTAAACATGTCATTTGCATTGCAAACAAAACTGAAGAACTGAAGTTGCTCTCTTCTTTAAATACTTGGGGCTATATTGAGTTTGATGATCTTTGTGAGCTCGGTAATTTGGACAATATTTTATTTGATAGATCAACTATGCCTTGTCCTTCTTATGCTATATTTTACTTTGCTGGCAAGTACAACAATACAGGATAATTTTTTGTGCATAGAGTTTATATTTCATCAATATATAATGTTTCTTCACATTGCACAAATAAGATATTGGCATGTTCTCAAGAAGTGGAGAAATTATTGTTTCGATGTACTTTAGTAGAAGTTTCAAGTTTATTTTTAGAAGATCATGATAAAACCTTAGTCATGAACATCAATCATGATACAAAATCGAGGACAGTTTGCTATCAAGAAGGGGAGAATTATGAGAACATAACCTGCTCAGATATGACCATGTCAATGGCTCCTACTGCGAAGGTGAAACTCTTCCACATTGTAACTACCTCGATATATTTGAAGAATTGATATTGCGCCGTAAAGTGTGTATACTTTTATTTGTAGAACTTCTTACATGGATCAAGCGATGTGTTAAGGGTACAAGGAAGGCATTGAGAAATAAAGAAGTTGATTGGGGACTAAGAATGATATTTCCAACATCCTCAATCAGGCAACCACATCATCAGAATTGACCACATACTTGGGTGAGCAGTACACGCTAGAGTCGAGGATGACTCTATTGCAAGAAGGGGAGGATGATGAGAACATCGCTGCCATTGATACAACCACACCCATGATCACTTCACCATTCGTAGCTAATCAGGGACCAATGACACGAGCTTGTGCACGTAAACTTAATTATAAGGTGAACTCGTTTCTTGCTGTTGAAGCTAATTCTTCTTTAAATGTGGTACTAAAGCCTTGCTACAACTTTATTATGCTCAGGTGTTTAGGAGGTGAACCATCTTGGAGTGGAGCAGACAACAAAGCAATAAAAGCTGTTACACCCGGGATGATTTCGTAACTACATCAAGTACAAGTTTAAATGGGGCATATCTTCCAACTCCCAAGGCCGTTTAATGCAAATAAGTACTTGTTGGAAAGCTCCCTTCGTACAATTGCTGGTGGATCAAGAATTAATGGGAGATTACACCCGAGGCGTCTAGGAACTGCCAAGAGAACTTCATGACTCCACCAGCCCGAGGGGATTTCATAACTGCATCAAGTACAAGTTTAAATGGGGCATATTTTTCAACTCCTAAGGCCGTTTAATGCAAATAAGTACTTGTTGGAAAGCTCCCTTCGTCTAATTGCTGGTGGATCAAGAATTAATGGGAGATTACACCCGAGGCGTCCAGGAACTGCCGAGAGAACTTCATGACTCCACCAGAATTCCTTCTTTCTATTTCTCTATTTAAGAAACTAGCAGCCAGCAAAGAACTTGGTTTTGTTTGATGTAAGTTTAGCCTTTGCTACTTCCTTGTAAACGCTTGTGTTGGCTAGACCACCCGAATACTTGAAACAGGACCCCAACTTTATCAGATCTGTGCGTGTCTTCTTGTTATCTTGTTCTTGCTTGTTCTCGATTGCTTGCAGGTTCAAGGCTGTTCTTGGCACGGCAAGAGCAGCAACAACAGGAGCCAATATAACTATCGCTAAGGCACAACACCCTTGTGGTTGTTGTAGTCGGATAGCACAACGTCGACCTCCACCACAAATCGTAGTTATCAGGAGACGGTGTACCTGTCGCTCAAGGCGCCACACCATCTTGGTTGTGGTAGTCGGGCAGCCAACGTCGTTCTCCAACAAGTTTTCCACCTCCATCATCTCTCATCGAAAGATCGGGCACCCTTCTACCCGTTGGGTTTATTACAGCTGACTGGGGGAGGTCGCTAGCCTAATCCTCGAACTCGCCGAAGTACTGGAACTCCTGGAGATCCGCCTCGACGCCTTCTTCTTTACCTAAGCATAGATTGCACCAAAGGCAACCTGGTGTTTTGTGAAAGCAAGGGTGAGCACACATCAACGTACTCAGCAAATGTCCTGTTTGGCTGAGGTGGACTAGCTTTATGTGGGGTTAAGCTCAAGCAGTTGCTTTTAGTTGCTCAGGTATTTATTATTAGTGGAAGCCAAGTTTTAGCAATAACCATCCCGTGAATCATTTCCTCATCGAGGAACATCATTATCATCATCGAACCAAAACCATTAATAGAACCATTAAATCTCAGATCATCTATATCTCTAATCAAAGAGGATCCCAAGGCCGCTCATAACCGTAAGCACGACTGATATATCAGTTTCATAACACTATGCAGAGGTTGCACACTTTACCCATGAGCCATGATTCCCTTTCTGCCCGAGGATCGCGACTCCCCATTGATCACTTCCAAGGTGAACTAGTAGGGTCTCACTACGTGGCTTTTCCCTAGGGTCCTCACTATGCGAATGTTGGAAATGACCATTGCATAAAGTCCATCTGACGTCCCAAAACATATACCTCTGCCCTCAGGAAAAAAAGCCGTGGGGCGATGGCTGTACCCAGATCCCTGAGCGAGAATATAGGAGCCATAACAGATACCTCTGTTCCCAATGATTAAAACCAGCACCCAACATAAGACTTCCCTAATTACTTGACCAAAAGCGTCCCATACCACCCTCATGGTTGCACTGTTTCCCCGGGTGGTCTCTCAACAAACAGGTCCTTACAGAGAGGTACTGAGGAAACAACCTGAGTCCCCTAAAGTTTCACAAGTTCATCATCATAATAAAAGATAGCATCATCCTATCATAAATGTTCTCATCATGTTCATTGATTAAGGTAAAGTAATAGCATAAAGCTAACTATAATAACCCAAAAGGTAATCAAGGACAAGGTAAATACGAAGCTAGTCAATCCTTAGGTTTCAATTAAGTAATACAGGGCAGTGAATTATAAAGTAAATAGGACATAATGGGTCCGAGGACACTTGCCTTTACCAAACAGATGCTCAGGGTCTTCAATCTCGTAGAACTCGAAGAGCTTGATCTCAGGACCAGTGGTTCACCAAATCTTGATCGTCGATTCCTCGAAGCTGAGGAACAGATCGCAATCTATTCGCGACGCGCAATGAATACAAACAGGCACAAGCAAACATATACTTGCATAAGAACATTACACCATACAAGATAAAATATTATCAAAACGAGTAATATATAAATAGAGAGTGCTTTTACGGTTACGCGGGGATAAGAAACGTGACGGTCGAAGCTACGGTCGAGAAGTCATAACATTTACACTATGCAAGTAATAGTCAGGACATTTAATTCGACATGATCAAATATAAATTATAACTGCTATTTAGTTTTGATTAAATCGGCTACACCAATAACTGTCAAATAAATAAGTAATATAATTAGCATGAGAGATTCTAAGCGAGGCGAGTTTACGATGCGCGAAACAGCATGACAGCGTGCGAACGACACGCAGACACGTGCGACAGGCGAGAAAAACTAAATAGGTAACACGTTTGTACTAAACAAATATTAAATAAATAAAATATAGTTAACTTGATATTTGCCATGTCAATGTTTATTATAAGAGGGCAAGTTGAATACTACCCATTTAATCTAATTGGTAAATAAATATTAGTCGAGCAAACCTTAAGTTAATTATCTAAAATATGTGACCTGACGAATTAATGTTATTAACATGAGAGTTTATAAGCGAAAAAATTTATTATCATGCGCGGGCACTACGCAACACACGTGATCAACAAGCGAGACAACGTGCGCGACAACGCGCAAATAGCGAGACAGCGCACGAACAATGCGCGATGATACGCGGACACACGCGACTTAGCGCGTGGACAACGTGTGGCGATGCGCATGATCTGCACGTGCGACACACGAAGACAACATATGGTGACGCACGTGAAAGGGAAATAGACTTAATCATTTCCTATAATCGATTTTGGTGGTTGACGTCGAACACAAACCATGTGGACTAACTAGTTTGTCTAGATATCATTTATCTCAGGTGCATAAGGTTCAACATAAACCAAGAAAGAAATTCAGTTGGGGACACAATCAAATTTGGAGCAAGATATGAGAGTGTGCTGCCAAGTGGCGCACCGGACACTGTCCAGTGCACCAGGCCCGCGACCAAACGAACCAGGCACTCTCGAGAATTCGCCAGGCACCCTCCGCTATAATTCACCGGACTGTCCGGTGTGATGGAACCTCCCAAGTCATTAGGCCCACCTACAGTTGTCCTTGTCCAACGGACCTCAGACAACCCTGTAGGTGCCCCTGAATCACTTGACAAGTTCGGTATTTGCTTTTCTTACATTCCCCAAGAGCGTTTCACCCGTCACGCAGACATTACAGATCATCGGAGATACGAAAATGCGGAAGCGATTACATAAACTTACCTTTATCTAAAAGTAAGACAAAGTTATATATTACAGACTAGGATATACTTAACTGAGTGCAGAGTATTATTATTACGGAACCAAGGGAGGCAAAAACCCTTCCCGATAAGTATCAACACAAGTTTTTATGGAGGAACCTTTCCTCCTGCAGCTCTATTCTTGGTTTTCTTCTTTTGAGACCACCTTGGAACAGAAATAACAAAAGTTTGTCGCTTCTTAACCTATAAACAATAGGGAATAAAACCCTGAGTATGGAATTACTCAGCAAGACTTACCAGACTAAAGAAAAGACTCTCAAGGGTATGCTGGTTATCAGGGAGTCAAGGTAAGGTTTCTCAATAATCAAGACTCTGTTTGCAGAAATGCTTACTAAAATGGATCCTTAAAAGTCCAAATTTTACTTATCAGGTTAAGTAAGATTACCTGTCTCTAGAGTTCTTTCTACCCTAGTTCAATCACTTGACCTGCACTAGCCAATTTCTTAACACCCTTAATCTTTACTGGAGTTCTACGTATAGGGCAGTGACCAAGTCTTCATAACCGCGAAGGTACGGTGATCCGAATCGATTATACTCAGCTGAGGATCTCCAATCACACGACATATGTAGCACTTAACCCTTGCATATGTCAACTCGCCACCGGGGTTCTTAAGACCAGATCAGGTTCACGCCAACCGAGAGCACAGATACACCACTGTCCAGCCTCTTGCCACAGAGGGTACACGCTACTCTCATCATCTCTCCACTCCCATTGCGTGGTATCTTATTCTAGCCTTAGTCTGCCCGAGGCAAAGCTTACCCATGACGAGGCATGTGACCAGTTAAAGGGTCCTCGGTTATCAAGCCTACATCGAGACGGTCCTTAATCGACTCAGACGGAGACACTACACCGAGACTCTCCTTTTCGTGCAAGTCACCCGCCCGGTCTCAGCTTAATCATTTCCAATCCCAAAGTTTGGTACCTGGCAGATGTACATCTTTTCCGATGTTGAACCCATCATGGCCATGATGGATCCACCATCAAATTTTACTTTCAAAAACATCCCTCCCACTTTGCCACATCATCTTTTGTAAAAACAAAACCTCATTCTTTGCTAAAGCAATACTAAGCATAGTAAAAACTTTTTATAAAACAGGGATTCAAAGGAAGGTAATCAAATTCAAGGAAGGTAATGCAGGAATTGTTTTATCAATCAACTCCTATCACCTAATGCATCAAGCAAGTGAGAAGGATTTTAAAAGAGTCAAGGAGGTGGCAAATGCACCGGGGCTTGCCTTCGTTTATGGGTGAGTCAGGCTCGGATCTGCAGATGTCAAAGTAAAAACAATTTCCTGCCTGATGTTCCGCAGGTGGTGGTGGTGAAGTCTTCTCTTCTTCTACCTCAACCTCTTCCTCGTTTTCTAAATATAACCATATATATATATAAGAATGAATGCCATGTAATGCTCATGAGAGTGCAAAGATAATTAGAGTTTATTATCTAAAGTCTTGAATATAACTTTCCTTCACGGAACTCCGAGAACCTAGGGTTTCAGGAGTCAACAGTGAAGTTCAAAGAGCAGGGGGTGGGGTTTTGGGTTCTAAGCATCAAACAAGGTCCAAATCAAACCAAATTTTACCCAAGGCTTCTAAATAATGCTTAGAGTTCAAATAAAAAGTTTGGGCAATTTTGGAATTATTATCTATTTTCTAAAAATCCAGAACCAATGTTTAAGCTATTTTAAATGCTCCAAAATTCCCTATTTGATCTACAAATCATGAAACTATTTTTATTAAATACTATGGAAAATTAGGAATCTAGGAAAATTGGTTTGACATTTTTAGGATTTTTCTACTATTTTCTAGAATTGTTGGAGTCCTGCTAGAAAAAGAAAAGGAAAAAGAATGAACAGTCCTGGGCGGATTTCAGCTTAGGCGGCCCAACCAACACAGGAAAGCGCGCGCGCCTACACCCGCGCTGGCAGCTTTGCGGAAAGGCCCTCGGCTTACTGGATAACTGGAAGCGGGGTCATGGCACTGTTTGACTGAGTCGCTGACCGATGCAGAAAAGCCCCTAGGTTTCTATTCCTTTACCGCGCCAGGTCCCCGACGGCGACGAGCATAGAGCCGGGCTCCGGCGAGCTTGTACTGGGTGATTTACGCAAGGACTGGTGCCCTGCTTCGGCCGAAACCGAATTCAATACCTAACGAATGTTTTCCCCAACCTAATTCCAAAAATGGCTAACTGGTTGACCCTGGCCATAGTGAGCGCGCGGATGAACCAAAGAACCACGCGTTCCTGGCGATTGGCGGCGGTTTAGTTCAATTGGGTGGGTTGGTGAGCATCACAGAAGCACGAGAATGCTTAAACGAGGGAGCAGACAGTAAGAACTAACCGGAATTACGCTGGCCGCGGTGAGGTCGTTTTCACGGTGTTCTTGAGCAGATTTGGGGGAAGTTCAAAACTCGCGCTCACTGGTGATCGACTGGGAGCAATACTGGGTGGTGTGGTGCGTGATGATGTTGCGGAGCTGACGGCGGGCTCAATTTATAGGCTTAGTGAGCGATGGCCGTGAATTTGGGTGACGACGCGCGGCGGTCGGAGGAGGGGGAGTTTACTGGCGCGCGTGAATTCGTGTCCTATGCCGTGGCAGTCACTCCGGCGATCAACGGGGAGCTAAAGTAAGTCACGGCAATGCAGTGGAGATACTTAGACACGTGGCGCAAGGCCGAAAGACGGAGGTCACCGGCATACTTATCGGATTCCGCCGCGGTGAGCTTGGTACGACGACCGGAGTTGTTTACTGGCCGTAGCTTATCCCCGGTGACGTACTCCGAGTGTTATCCACTTACCCAGAGCACAAATCAAAATAGTGGCGGCACGAATCGCGGCGGAGGTCGTCGGCGGTGAGATGCGCGGTTGATCTGATCCGTTCAGGCACTGTACCATGGAATTCCTCATTCAGTTGGCCTGACCAATCATCTTTGAGCTTGATTTTCTACCAAATTCATATGGCAACATAACCAATGCTCTGCAGCAAAGTTGTAGCCCTACAAACCATCTTCATCTTTGTTATAGCATCCCTAGATAGTGTCTCACTAGATCATGGTCGAAATGGCTCTCAAACTTGGTTCTAGGCCACTGTTAGTCTGAAATTCAGACTCCAACAACCTGATAGCTCGACTTTGAGTGTGTTTTTCTTCCATTTCTTCATAACAACCATGCTTACACCCTTAAGCAAAGTTGTTCCCCTTTCATAGAGCTACAAAGTTGATGTGGTGCCCTAAGGTGAATTCTCACTATTTTGAAAGTTATAAAGCTCCAAAGTTGAGCCAAAAATACTGATTTTCAGACTTAGGTGTATAGGGTTTAAGGGGTGCTTTTTGCAAATAGACCCAAAACTTAGGGTTTAACATGCAAATCCACATATTTGTGATCCATATGACTTAGGACACTTTATTATCATGGGTTTTGCACTTTACTCCAAAAGTGGACTAATTTTGCACTTAACCCCCTAGGGTTTGGATTTAGGGTTTTCCATGGTCCTTTTTAGGGTTTTTGGCATTTCAAAGGTGTGAATGTAATGTAAGTCCCTTCTTAGTAACATTTTATGACTATTTTTCTTAAGCTTTAGGGTTTTCTCCATTTGGGTGTTGTTTTACCCCTTAGATCCCTATTTGAGGTTAAGTACCCTACACTAGGGTCTTATTTGCAAAATGCCATATCAATACAACTTGCTTGAAATTTTACCTAGTGAATGCATTCTAGGTGTGTCAAACATATGAAATGTCCATGCTTATGATGTTATGCTCAAGTTTTAGTAACAACAACACCAGGGGTGTTACATCCTTTCCCCCATAAAAGAATCTCGTCCCGGGATTAAAAGTCCTAGGGTAAGTAGTGGAAAAGGAAATGATTCACATTTTTATTTCCGGAGTTTCGGTACAAGGCAGGGGTGGTTCGGGGCTCACTCCTTTATCACAACAATATTATACACTTTACAATTTACAAGAGGCTAAAAAGCCTGGGAAATTCTTGTCTAAGAAGTCTTGAGTTTCCCAAGTAGCCTCGTCTTCAGAATGCTGGTTCCACTGTATCTTATAAAACTTGAGAGTTTTTCTTCGGGTAACCCTGTCCTTTTGATCCAAGACTCGAATAGGGTGCTCAAAATATGTCAAGTCCGACTCCAGGACAACATATGTTACTTCAATGGTTCGATCTGGAACCCGAAGACATTTCTTCAACTAAGACACGTGGAACACATTATGTACATCAGACAAGGTTTCGGGTAGTTGAAGTCGATATGCCATTGGCCCATATCTTTCAAGGATAGGAAAAGGACCAATATATCGAGGTGCAAGCTTCCCTTTTACCCCGAAACGTGTTACACCCTTCATTGGGGAGACCTTCAGATAGACATAATCTCCAACTGGAAAGTATAAGGGTATCCGATTTGTGTCTGCGTAACTCTTATGGCGAGCTTGAGCTTTCTTCAAATTATGAATTATCCTTCGAACTTTTTCTTCGGTTTCTTTTACCATATCTGGCCTAAAGAAACTCCTTTCACCTGGTTCAGACTAGTTTAACGGAGTACGACATCCTCGTCCATATAAAGCTTCAAAGGGTGCCATCTTAATGCTTTCTTGATAGCTATTATTATATGAGAACTCCGCTAATGGTAAGCATTCATCCCATTTTTGTGGGAATTCCAAAGCACAAGCCCGTAACATGTCTTCAAGTATTTGATTCACCCTTTCAGTCTGCCCACTGGTTTGAGGATGATAGGCCAAATTATGGAGCAACTTAGTATCTAGGGCCTTGTGAAGTTCTTCCCAAAATTTGGACACGAATTGCGATCCACGATCTGACACTATCATCTTTGGAACACCGTGCAGACTGAGAATGCGAGCAATATACAATTCCGTGTATGCGATGGTTGGATATTTTACTTTGACTGGAAGAAAATGGGCAATCTTGGTAAGTCGATCAATGATAACCCAAATGGAGTCAAAGCCTTTTGCCGTTTTGGGCAATCCCACAATGAAGTCCATACTGATATCCTCCCATTTCCATGTTGGGATTGGTAATGATTGCAATGGCCCATCAGCCTTCATGTGTATGGCCTTGACATGCTTACAAGTGTCACATCTAGCCACATAACGTGTGATTTCAATCTTCATCTTCGTCCACCAATAATGCTGTTTCAGATCTTGATACATCTTAGTGCTTCCGGGATGAATAGAATAGCGACTAAGATGTGCTTCATCCAGAATTTGCTGGCGGATTTCTTCATTCTTTGGCACAACTATGCGGTTATTGAACCATACAACACCTTAGTCATCTTCTCTGAAACAATTGGCCTTTCCAGCCCTTATCTTCTCACGTACATGTTTCATACCCTCATCATCCTTTTGTGCATCAATTATCCTTTGTAGGATGACTGACTCCAGCTTCAAGTGATTTGAAGTCCCCTGCTGAATCATTCCCAGGTTCAGGTTTTCCATCTCCTGGCACAATGTAATGTCAGAAGTCCTCATGGTTAAACAATGGCAGGAGGCCTTGCGACTGAGTGCTTCTGCCACTAATTTGCTTTGCCTGGGTGATAATGGATCTCCAGTTCATAATCTTTAATAAGATCGAGCCATATCCTTTGTCTCATATTGAGCTCAGACTGGGTAAAGATGTATTTCAAACTTTTGTGGTCTGTATAAATATGACAGACATTTCCCAATAGATAATGACGCCATATCTTCAAAGCATGAACCACTGCAGCTAGCTCCAGATCATGAGTGGGATAATGCTCCTCATGTCGGCGCAACTGCCTTGAAGCATACGCGATTACTCGGCCCTCTTGCATTAATACGCAGCCGAGACCACTGCCTGATGCATCACAATACACATCAAAGGGCTTATTAATGTCCGGTTGAGCCAATACCGGAGCAGTGGTTAATAATGTCTTCAATTTTTCAAAAGCTTCATTACACTTTGAAGACCAATTGAACTTAGTCTCATTCTTCAATAGACTTGTGATTGGCTTCACAAGTTTAGAAAAATCCGGGATAAATCGGCGGTAATAGCCAGCTAGTCCAAGGAAGCTTCAGACTTGATGAACAGTGGTTGGGGGTTTCCACTCCAAAATATCCTTGATCTTGCTGGGATCTACCGCAATCCCCTTGGCAGATAACACATGTCCCAAGAATTGGATTTCTTCCAGCCAGAACGCGCATTTACTGAATTTAGCATATAATTGATGTTCTCTTAAGCGCGTTAATACAATCCGTAAGTGTTGAGCATGCTCCTCTTCATTCTTGGAATATATTAAGATATCATCTATGAAGACCACTACAAATTTGTCCAACTCGGGCATGAACACCGAGTTCATCAGATAAGTGAAGTGGGCAGGAGCATTCGTCAGTCCGAAAGACATCACCAAGTATTCAAATAAACCATACCGTGTAGTGAATGCGGTTTTGGGTATATCCTCGGGCCTAATACGGATCTGATGATAGCCCGACCTAAGATCAATTTTAGAAAATACCCTTGCTCCAGTCAGTTGATCAAACAGAATATCAATCTGAGGGAGAGGATACTTATTCTTGATAGTGACCTCATTAAGGGGTCGATAATCCACGCACATCCGTAATGTTTGTTCCTTCTTCTTGACGAATATGGCTGGACAACCCCATGGTGACGAGCTTGGCCGGATGAATCCTTTTTCAAGTAGATCTTGCAATTGAATCTTGAGTTCTGCCAATTCATTTGGAGGCATCCGGTACGATCTTCTAGAAATGGGAGCTGTACCGGGCTTCAACTCAATTACAAACTCTACATCTCTTTCAGGTGGCAATCCAGGCAAATCTTCTGGAAAGACATCTAGGAACTCACAAACTACCGGAATATCCTTGATCTTCGGTATAATGGCTTCATATATTCTACTAGTAGTTTTAGCTCGAATGGGGATAGACAAAAGAATTTCCTCTTGGTTATGACTCAACCTGATGGTTCTCTGATCAGTGTTGAGGGTTGCTTTATGTTGGGCCAACCAATTCATGCCCAAGATTACATCTATGTCTTGGCCTTTCAGAACAATCATCTTAGTAGGAAAGTCCCGTCCAGCCAATGTTACGGGCACTTGGTAAGCCACTTCTTTAGTAAAGATTTGTCCCCCAGGCGAATGTATTTTAAACCCTTCCCTTGATTCAGCATATGGAATGCAGTATTTCTCCACGAACTTTTTGATTATGAAAGTATGTGATGCACCCGAATCAAAGAGAATAAGTGCAGGGTGGTGGGCTACGAGGAACGTACCCATCATCACCGGTCGCCCTCCGGTGTGGTAGCCACTTGAGTGTAGTAAACCCGTCCAGTTTTCTTTGTGTTCTTGCCCGAAGTATTGTTGCCAGCATTTCCCTTGGAGCTTCCAGAACCTTGTTGATTATTTGCTTGATTTTGCCTTGGGTACGGACAGTCCTTAATGAACTGTCCGGACTTCCTGTAGTTGAAACAACCGGTAGATGAGCTTGGAAGAGCAGGGAAACGAGTGCCAGGGGCACCCGGCTGATTTGTAGTAGTGGGGGCAGGATTAGGACGAATAAACACTGGTTGTTTGAATGGGAAGGAGGGTCGGCGTGATGAAGAACGACCCTGATTAAAAGGCCGGATGACTAACCGTTGCCTTTTCTCGGGGCCCTGATTGGGCCTGTTGCCTCCATTCCCCTTGGACTTTCCAGAACTTGTACATTTAGATTCAACTGCCAACGCTGTGCTGACAGCCCTTCCATACGTGAGGTCAATGCAGGTTGCCATTTTCCTTTGCATCCGATCATTTAAACCCCTCATGAAACAATTCTTCTTCTTTATGTCGGTGTTGACTTGGTCAATCACATACTGAGATAAGTGATTAAATTTATTGATATACTGGGTGACAGTATCTCCGCCTTGCTTCAACTTCATGAATTCCTCCTGTTTCATGTGGAGGACTTCTTCAGGTATGTAATGCTCTCTGAAGGCCAGCTTGAATTCCTCCCATGTAATCTGATGATCGGCCGGCTGAACAGCCACAAAGTTTCCCCACCATGTGCTGGTAGGGCCACGCAATTGCTGAGCTGTGAACATGGGCTTCTGAGTTTCGGAACATCGAAGAAGTCCAAATTTTTGCTCAATGACGTGGATCCATTCATCCGCCTCTAAAGGATCTTCTGCCTTGACGAACAACGGAGGGCGCGTCTCGGAGAAGTCCAAATAAGATGCCTCCCGGGGGCCTTGCGGATAGGCCCGTCCGCCTTGTTGTTGAAGTGGTTGGCCTGCCATCTCCCGCAAAAAGCGGGTATTTTCTGCTGTAGCGTTTACCAAGGCAGCGATGGCCTCGACAAGTGTCGGGGGTATTGGAGGTGGATTCGGGGTCGCCTCCCTCCCACGAGAGGTACCAGCCCCATCCTAAGCGCGAGTCCTGGAAGGCATCTGAGGCAAAAAACATTGGGAGCAATATGATATGCCATACAAACCATCCATTTCACATTACTTTAAAAGGTAATGTTATAGACTCGTACTTTACAATAGGATTACACCCCCTATTACACAATAGTACTACTTCTACACTATACTATACTATTCCTGCTTCCTATCACTCTTGGTAGCCTCACTGTCGGGCGTAGGAGACCACTCATCGACCAATTTCATAGAGGGAGGGGGCCTGAAAAGGTCCATTTCGCCACCAAAAGCTTCTCCCGCTACTTGAGAAGGTCTGGCTTCTGTCCCGACAGGATCCACAGGTACACTGGGGTGTACTTGTGAGTACAATACATGAACTTCTTCATGTAGAGTATTACAATAGGCCTGCAAGGTATCAATAGCTGAGCTAAGCTCTTCTACTCAGACTCGAGCTTTCGCCTCCTTAGCCCAGACAAGCGAACGAGAGTGAACCGCCCAGTCGAGCGCTAGGTCTCGATCTGCGAGCTGATCTTGCAGGCGGCGAATGTCGCTTCTTAATTCATTGATCCTCTCGCCATCCGCGACCCATATGTTATTCCTGCGACGGAGTTCTGTTTGAAGCTGATTGACTTGTGCTTCCAGATCTCCAATCGGATCGTTGCTTCCACTACTACTATCGTCATGTCTCGGGGCAAGTTGGTGATGAGGTACACCGATCGGCCCGGTTGACTTGCGGGCAGTCTTTCTTGTACGCGGCGGCATTATTACTAAGGGGGAAATCTTATTAGCATAGTTCTTAGCATGATGCATGTGTAATTACAGAACCAATCTTAGTTGATTCAACCTTCTATACATTGCACTCTTCCTATCTGGTCTTTCATATAAACTCTTCAGAAATAGTAGATAAGAAGGGAAGAAATTTTCTAGATGAGTCTTAGAAAATTCTTTTGAAGACGACTCATAATATCTGCAGAGATGGGCTTCGCTCCGATACCAGCTGTGATAGAACCTCTCAAGTCATTAGTCCCACCTACAGTTGTCCTTGTCCAACGGACCTTAGACAACCCTGTAGGTGCCCCTGAATCACTTGACAAGTTCGGTATCTGCTTTTCTTACCTTCCCCAAGAGCGTTTCACCCATCACGCAGACATTACAGATCATCGAAGATACGAAAATGCGGAAGCGATTACATAAACTTACCTTTATTTAAAAGTAAGACAAAGTTATATATTACAGACCAGGATATACTTAACTGAGTGCAGAGTATTATTATTACAAAACCAAGGGAGGCAAAAACCCTTCCCTATAAGTATCAACACAAGTTTTTATGGAGGAACCTTTCCTCCTGCAGCTCTATTCTTGGTTTTCTTCTTTTGAGACCACCTTGGAGCAGAAACAACAAAAGTTTGTCGCTTCTTCACCTATAAACAATAGGGAATAAAACCTTGAGTATGGAATTACTCAGCAAGACTTACCCGACTAAAGAAAAGACTCTCAAGGGTATGCTGGTTATCAGGGAGTCAAGGTAAGGTTTCTCAATAATCAAGACTCTGTTTGCAGAAATGCTTACTAAAATGGATCCTTAAAAGTCCAAATTTCACTTATCAGGTTAAGTAAGATTACCTGTCTCTAGAGTTCTTTCTACCCTAGTTCAATCACTTGACCTGCACTAGCCAATTTCTTAACACCCTTAATCTTTACTGGAGTTCTACGTATAGGGCAGTGACCAAGTCTTCATAACCATGAAGGTACGGCGATCCGAATCGATTATACTCAGCTGAGGATCTCCAATCACATGACATATGTAGCACTTAACCCTTGCATATGTCAACTCGCCACCGGGGTTCTTAAGACCAGATCAGGTTCACGCCAACCGAGAGCACAGATACACCATTGTCCAGCCTCTTGCCACGGAGGGTACACGCTACTCTCGCCATCTCTCCACTCCCATTGCGTGGTATCTTATTTTGGCCTTAATCTGCCCGAGGCAAAGCTTACCCATGACGAGGCATGTGACCAGTTAAAGGGTCCTCGGTCATCAAGCCTACATCGAGACGGTCCTTAATCGACTCAGACGGAGACACTACACCGAGACTCTCCTTCTCGTGCAAGTCACCCGCCCGGTCTCAGCTTAATCATTTCCAATCCCAAAGTTTGGTACCTAGCAGAGGTACATCTTTTCCGATGTTGAACCCATCATGGCCATGATGGATCCACCATCAAATTTTACTTTCAAAAACATCCCTCCCACTTTGCCACATCATCTTTTGTAAAAACAAAACCTTTTTCTTTGCTAAAGCAAAACTAAGCATAGTAAAAACTTTTTATAAAACAGGGATTCAAAGGAAGGTAATGCAGGAATTGTTTTATCAATCAACTCCTATCACCTAATGCATCAAGCAAGTGAGAAAGATTTTAAAAGAGTCAAGGAGGTGACAAATGCACCGGGGCTTGCCTTCGTTTATGGGTGAGTTAGGCTCGGATCCGCAGATGACAAAGTAAAAACAATTTCCTGCCTGATGTTCCGCAGGTGGTGGTGGTGAAGTCTTCTCTTCTTCTACCTCAACCTCTTCCTCGTTTTCTAAATATAACCATATATATAAGAATGAATGCCATGTAATGCTCATGAGAGTGCAAAGATAATTAGAGTTTATTATCTAAAGTCTTGAATACAACTTTCCTTCACGGAACTCCGAGAACCTAGGGTTTCCGGAGTCAATAGTGAAGTTCAAAGAGCAGGGGGTGGGGTTTTGGGTTCTAAGCATCAAACAAGGTCCAAATCAAACCAAATTTTACCCAAGGATTCTAAATAATGTTTAGAGTTCAAATAAAATGTTTGGGCAATTTTGGAATTATTATCTATTTTCTAAAAATCTAGAACCAATGTTTAAGCTATTTTAAATGCTCCAAAATTCCTTATTTGATCTAAAAATCATGGAACTATTTTTATTAAATACTATGGAAAATTAGGAATCTAGGAAAATTGGTTTGACATTTTTAGGATTTTTCTACTATTTTCTAGAATTGTTGGAGTCCTGCTAGAAAAAGAAAAGGAAAAAGAATGAACAGTCCTGGGCGGATTTCAGCCCAGGTGGCCCAACCAACACAGAAAAGCACGCGCGCCCGCGCCCACGCTGGCAGCTTTGCGAAAAGGCCCTCGGCTTACTGGATAACTGGAAGCGGGGTCATGGCACTGTTTGACTGAGTCGCTGACCGATGCAGAAAAGCCCCTGGGTTTCTATTCCTTTACCGCGCCAGGTCCCCGACGGCGATGAGCACAGAGCCGGGCTCCGGCGAGCTTGTACTGGGTTATTTACGCAAGGACTGGTGCCCTGCTTCGGCCGAAACCGAATTCAATACCTAACGAATGTTTCCCCCAACCTAATTCCAAAAATGGCTAACTGGTTGACCCTGGCCACAGTGAGCGCGCGGATGAACCAAAGAACCATGCATTCCCGGCGATTGGCGGCGGTTTAGTTCAATTGGGTGGGTTGGTGAGCATCACAGAAGCACGAGAATGCTTAAACGAGGGAGCAGACAGTAAGAACTAACCGGAATTTCACTGGCCGCGGTGAGGTCGTTTTCACGGTGTTCTTGAGCAGATTTGGGGGAAGTTCAAAATTCACGCTCACTGGTGATCGACTGGGAGCAATACTGGGTGGTGTGGTGCGTGATGATGTTGCGGAGCTGACGGCGAGCTCAATTTATAGGCTTAGTGAGCGGTGGCCGTGAATTTGGGCGACGACGCGCGGCGGTCGGAGGAGGGGGAGTTTACTGGCGCGCGTGAATTCGTGTCCTATGCCATGGCAGTCACTCCGGTGATCAACGGGGAGCTAAAGTAAGTCACGGCAATGCAGTGGAGATACTTAGACACGTGGCGCAAGGCCGGAAGACGGCGGTCACCGGCATACTTATCGGATTCCGCCGCGGTGAGCTTGGTACGACGACCGGAGTTGTTTACTGGCCGTAGCTTATCCCCAGTGACGTACTCCGAGTGTTATCCACTTACCCAGAGCACAAATCAAAATAGTGGCGGCACGAATCGCGGCAGAGGTCGTCGGCGGTGAGATGCGCGGTTGATCTGATCCGTTCAGGCACTGTACCATGGAATTCCTCATTCAGTTGGCCTGACCGATCATCTTTGAGCTTGATTTTCTACCAAATTCATATGGCAACATAACCAATGCTCTGCAGCAAAGTTGTAGCCCTACAAACCATCTTCATCTTTGTTATAGCATCCCTAGATAGTGTCTCACTAGATCATGGTCGAAATGGCTCTCAAACTTGGTTCTAGGCCACTGTTAGTCTGAAATTCAGACTCCAACAACCTGATAGCTCGACTTTGAGTGTGTTTTTCTTCCATTTCTTCATAACAACCATGCTTACACCCTTGAGCAAAGTTGTTCCCCTTTCATAGAGCTACAAAGTTGATGTGGTGCCCTAAGGTGAATTCTCACTATTTTGAAAGTTATAAAGCTCCAAAGTTGAGCCAAAATACTGATTTTCAGACTTAGGTGTATAGGGTTTAAGGGGTGCTTTTTGCAAATAGACCAAAAACTTAGGGTTTAACTTGCAAATCCACATATTTGTGATCCATATGACTTAGGACACTTTATTATCATGGTTTTTGCACTTTAGTCCAAAAGTGGACTAATTTTGCACTTAACCCCCTAGGGTTTGGATTTAGGGTTTTCCATGGTCCTTTTTAGGGTTTTTGGCATTTCAATGGTGTGAATGTAATGTAAGTCCCTTCTTAGTAATATTTTATGACTATTTTTCTTAAGCTTTAGGGTTTTCTCCATTTGGGTGTTGTTTTACCCCTCAGATCCCTATTTGAGGTTAAGTACCCTACACTAGGGTCTTATTTGCAAAATGCCATATCAATACAACTTGCTTGCAATTTTTACCTAGTGAATGTATTCTAGGTGTGTCAAACATATGAAATGTCCATGCTTATGATGTTATGCTCAAGTTTTAGTAACAGTAACACCAGGGGTGTTACATCCGGTGTGCACCAGACATGTCTGGTGAGCCAGCGGAGCAATGGCTACCGCGCGTCAACGGTCGACTGCAAAAGTAAAAAGCAGTGAACAGTGCGTAGCAAAAGTCAGAGCACAGAAGTCAGAGGTCACCAGACATGTCCGGTGTGGCACTGAACTGTCCGGTGCAGCTATAGGACAATGGTTCCAACGATCATCCACTCCAAAACCCCAATGGGCGCGCTGACTTGTCGCGCACTGGACAGTGAATGGTGGCTGTTCGGTGTGCCACCGGACTGTCCGGTGTGCCCATCGCCAGCAAAGTTAGCCAACGACTAGGAAGTGGTTGGAGGCTATAAATACCCCCTACCACCTCCATTCAAAGTATCCAAGTTTTTTGATGTTCTCAATCAATACAAGAGCAATAGCATTCACCACAAGACACAATTCCAAAGATCAAATCCTCTCCAAGTCCCAAAATCAACTCAACCACTTAGTGACTTGAGAGAGAGAGTTTTTGTGTTCATTTGCGCTCTTGTTGCTTGGATTGCCTTATCTCCTTCCCATTCTTACTTCTAAGTGTTTGTAAAGCCAGCAAGAGACACCTAAGTGTGTGGTGGTCCTTGCGGGGTCTTAGTGACCCGTTTGATTAAGAAGAAGGCTCACTCGGTCTAAGTGACCGTTTGAGAGAGAGGGAAAGGGTTGAAATAGACCCGGCCTTTATGGCCTCCTCAACGGGGATTAGGTTCTTTGGAACCGAACCTCGGTAAAACAAATCACTGTGTCCACTTGTGTTGATCTCCATTTGATTTGTTTGCCCTCTTTCCTCTCTAAAGTTTCCTTGCCAATATTGACTTGAGTTTGCTCCCAAACGTCATCCGCATTATTTGAGCAACTCGTGGAAAGAGAAACAATCTTCCGACTCGGATTTAATTCTAACACTAACCTTGGCCTTAGTGTGTGCTTAAGTTTATATATTTTAGGTTTCACCTATTCATCCCCCTCTAGGCGACTTTCAATTGGTATCAGAGCCAGTGCTTCATTTAGATTCTATCAAACTCGAAGTGATGTCTGGAGATCACGCCAAGAGGGATATCATGACCAGTGACAAGCCCCCGGGCTCGGGGAAGACTCTCTCAAGGGAGTCCAGCAACAAGTACATGGAGGAATCCTCTTCCTCCATCAAGTCACATAGGAGGGGTGACAAGAAGAAAAAGAAGATGAAGAATGTGGTCTACTATGAGACCGACTCTTCAACACCCTCCACATCCGGCGCCGAGTCGTCCACTACTTCTAAGCACCATGAGCGCAAGAAGTATAGTAAGATGTCTCTACGCTATCCCCGTATTTCCAAGCATGCTCCTCTACTTTCCGTTCCCTTAGGCAAGCCACCATATTTTGACGGTGAAGGTTATTGTATGTGGAGTGATAAAATGAGGCATCATCTAACCTCACTCCATGAAAGCATATGGGACATTGTTGAATTTGGAGCACAATCACCATAGGTGGGGGATGAGGACTATGACTCGGACGAGGCCGCCCAAATTTGGCACTTTAACTCCCAAGCAACTTCTATACTCCTTGCCTTTTTAAGTCGAGAGGAGTATAATAAGGTGCAAGGGTTAAAGAATGCCAAAGAGATTTGGGACGTCCTCAAAACGGTGCACGAAGGGGATGAGGTGACCAAGATCACCAAGCAGGAGACGATCGAGGGAGAGCTTGGTCGATTCTTCCTCAACAAAGGAGAAGAGCCGCAAGCCATGTACAACTGGCTCAAGACGATGGTCAACCAAGTGCGCAACCTCAGGAGCACCAAATGGGATGACCATGAAATGGTCAAGGTTATTCTAAGATCCCTCGTTTTTTGTAATCCTACTCAAGTACAATTAATACATGGGGATCCTAGATATAAATAGATGTCTCAAGAAGAGGTAATTGATAAGTTTGTGAGCTTTGAACTTATGGTCAAAGACTCCAAACACATTGTCAACTTGGAGCAAGGCGCCACCTCTACACCCGAGGTGCAATCCGTTGCATTCAAAGCAATGGAAGAAAAGAAGGAGGAGTCTACACCAAGTAGGCTTCCAATTGACGCCTCCAGGAGATGGCTCTTATCATTAAGAGCTTTCGTCAAATCCTCAAGCAAAGGAGGGGGAAGGACTACAAGCCCCGCTCCAAAAGGGTGTGCTACCGGTGTGGTAAGTCTGGTCACTTTATAGATAAATGTCCATATTATAGTGAAAGTGACAGGGACGAAGACAAGAAGGGGAAGAATAAAATGGAAAAGAAGAAGTATTACAAGAAGAAGGGTGGCGAGGCGCACATGGGGCGGGAATGGGACTCCGACGAGAGCTCCACCAACTCCTCCGATGAGGACGCCGCCAACATCGTCGTCAATAAGGGACTTCTCTTCCCCAACGTCGGCCATAAGTGTTTCATGGCTAAGGACGGCAAGAAGAAGAAGGTACATTCTAGAAGTACCCCCAAATATAATACATCTGATGATGAGGGTAGTTCTAGTGATAATGAAGATGATTTAATTTCTCTCTTGGCCGATCTTAACATGGACCAAAAGAAAAAAATGAATGAATTAATAGAAACCATTAACGAGAAAGATGATCTCTTGGAATGCCAAGAGGACTTGCTCGTTAAGGAAAACAAAAATTTTGTTAAATTGAAAAATGCTTATGCTCTAGAAGTAGAAAAATGTGAAAATTTGTCTAAGGAGCTTAGCATGTGCAATGATTCAATTTTATGTCTTAGAGATGAGAATGCTAGTCTAAATGCTAAGATTGATGAAATGAATGTTTGCAAACCATCTACATCTACTGTCGAGCATGTTTCCATTTGCACTAGGTGTAGAGATATAAATGTTGAGGCTATTGATGATCACCTTGCCATGATTAAACAACAAAATGATCACATAGCTAAATTAACTGCTAAAATTGCCGAGCATGAGCTAGAAAATGAAAAATTTAAATTTGCTAGAAGCATGCTCTATAATGAGAGACGCCCTGGCATTAAGGATGGCATTGGGTTCCAACAAGGGAACCAAAGCAATGTCAAGCTTAATGCCCCCAAGAAATTGTCTAATTTTGTTAAGGGTAAGGCTCCCATGGTTCAGGATAGAGAGGGCTATATTTTATATCCTGCAAACTATCCCGAGCATAAGATTAGGAAAATTCATGCTAGGAAACCTCATTCTGCTTCTCATCATGCTTTTATGTATAAAAATGAGGCTTCTAGTTCTAGGCATACCACTCATATCAAAATGCCTAAGAAGAAAATTCCTAATGCATCAAACGAGCATAACATTTCATTTAAGACTTTTGATGCTTCTTATGTACTTACTAACAAATCAGGCAAAGTAGTTGCCAAATATGTTGGGGGCAAACACAAGAGTCCCAAGACTTGTGTTTGGGTACCCAAGGTGCTTGTTTCTAATGTCAAAGGACCCAAGACCGTTTGGGTACCAAAGAACAAGGCCTAAACTTGTTTTGCAGGTTTATGCATCCGGTGGATCAAGTTGGATAATCGATAGCGGGTGCACAAACCACATGGCAGGGGAGAAAAGGATGTTCTCTTCATACGAGAAAAATGAAGATCCCCAATGAGCTATTACATTCAGGGATAGAAATCAAGGTTTGGTCAAAGGTTTGGGAAAAATTGCTATATCTCCTGACCATTCCATTTCTAATGTTTTTCTTGTAGATTCTTTAGATTACAATTTGCTTTGTGTTTCTCAATTATGCAAAATGGGTACAATTGTCTTTTTACTAATACAGGTGTTACTGTCTTTAGAAGAATTGATGATTCAATAGCATTTAAGGGAGTGCTAGATGGTCAGCTGTATTTAGTTGATTTTAATGATAATCAAGCTGAACTAGACACTTGCTTAATTGCTAAGACTAACATGGGCTGGCTCTGGCATCGCCGACTCGCCCACGTTGGGATGAAGAATCTTCACAACCTTTTAAAGGGAGAACACATTTTAGGACTAACAAATGTTCATTTTGAGAAAGACAGTATTTAGAGTGCATGTCAAGCAGGGAAGCAAGTTGGAGTTCATCATCCACACAAGAATATTATGATGACCGACATGCCGCTTGGGCTACTCCACATAGATCTATTCGACCCGATCGCTTACATAAGCATCGGCGGGAGTAAGTATTGTCTTGTAATTGTGGATGACTATTCTTGCTTCACTTGGGTGTTCTTTTTGTAGGAAAAATCTCAAACCCAAGAGACTTTAAAGAGATTCTTGAGACGGGCTCAAAATGAGTTTGGATTGAGAATAAAAAAGATTAGAAGCGTCAATGGGACGGAGTTCAAGAACTCTCAAATTGAAGGATTTCTTGAGGAGGAAGGCATCAAGCATGAGTTCTCTTCTCCCTACACACCTAAACAAAATGGTGTAGTGGAGAGAAAAAATAGAACTCTACTAGATATGGCAAGAACCATGCTTGATGAATACAAGACTTCGGACCGGTTTTGGGTGGAGGTGATTAACACTGCCTGCTACTCCATCAACCGTCTATATCTTCACCGAATCCTGAAGAAAACATCATATGAACTCTTCACTGGTAAAAAGCCCAATGTTTCTTATTTTATGGTCTTTGGGAGCAAATGCTTTATTCTTATTAAGAGAGGTAGAAGTTCTAAATTTGCTCCTAAAGCAGTAGAAGGCTTTTTACTAGGTTATGACTCAACCACAAGGGCATATAGAGTCTTCAACAAGTCCACTGGATTAGTTGAAGTTTCTTGTGACATTTTGTTTGATGAGACTAATGGCTCTCAAGTGGAGCAAGTTGATCTTGATGAACTAGATGATGAAGAGGCTCCGTGCGTCGCACTAAGGAACATGTCCATTGGTGATGTGTGTCCAAAAGAATCCGAGGAACCCACACAAGCACAAGATCAACCATCATTGCCAGAGGGAAAATCCTCCGGCCGGGTGGCGGAATGCACCCGCCCTAATCCTAAGATGAGGAGGGGGTCTAGAGTTTGCCTGTTTGGTGAATTTCGGATGAACACAAGAACACTCGAGGGTTTATAGTGGTTTAGGCCTCAAGAGCGTAATACCCTACCTCCACTGTCTGTAAGTTGTATTGAGCGTGTCCCTTGTAACGCTGTGTCCCCTCCCTTTTATAGTTTAACGGAGGTACATACAAGGATGTTGAGCTCTGATATGCGGGCCCATGAGCATAATGGAAGGAATACATTATGTGAATAATTAATGCTGACTAAACCCTAAACATGGGAGCCGTTCAGATTCCGTCCGCCTTAGTAACACATGAGTAATCAGCGGGAGTCATGATGACTGTAGTCCATGCAACATTGATAGGCAGTAACCCTTTTCTTGGAAACGCGCGAGTAATGGTGAGTCATTATCCTTGATATGGTAACGTGTGAGTAACTGCACGGCCCACGCAGCGTGGACTAGGCACGCCGTCTGTCACTGGAATGGACAGGCGCACGTCTTATCCATAATGAATGCAAAGACGTGCGTAGCCCAGAGGCTTCATGCCAGGCTCCACCCGTTGGCTTACGCCACGCGTAGTACGCCACATGGCAGCATCGGGTCTCAGCCTGGGTGGGGAGCAGGAGTGTATGTGATAAGGTCCAGATCCCACTGGACCAGATCTAGACACGTGTCGGCACCGGACCCTCGCCTGGGCCCGGATTAAGGCCCAGGTATGTTCTATCCTGGAACCCTAGGACCCCACCGTGGGTGGCCCGGACGCCATACAGGGAGGTCCGGATCCATTCCAGGGGTCCGGTTCGCACACGTGGAGGTCCTGGACCAAACTTGGAGGCCCGGACCGTATATACAGGGGTCCGATACTTTCCCATGGGGGTCCGGACTCACTGGTGATGCCTCAGAGTATGTCACTTTTTCTGGACACATGGCGGTACCGGACCCGCCCATGTGGTGGGGTCAGGTGCTGTTGTTGGCCCAGAGTAGTCGCCCGAGGCTGGGGCGAGTCATGGCCTGGTCCCACATATAGCTCTTTTACCACGCGACTAAAAATAGCCATGTGGGTACGGCGTTTATACAGCAGTAAGGGGTACCCTAGTTTCGGGGTACCGATAGTGGCCCCCGGGCCCACCTCAGGGGAGGATGCGAGCCTGCAGGTGGGGCCAAAGCTTGTACTTTGCCTCAATACGGCCTGATCAGTGATTGGCGCGCTGTTTTAGCATGTCTGCTGACGCACCCACTGTCAATCACCTTCGGTCACGTCAACTGCCATATCTGTCCCCACGGCTGACTGACCCACGGCCCCCACGCCTGGTGGTTTCGTCGAGCCACGCGCGGGGCGCCTCATTGCTGCTGCATTGTCTTTAAAAATATCCTTTTGTCTTCTGCAGCGGCCCCAAGGAGGCGCGCTATCGCGTGCGGCGGTTCGCACCCCGCTCTTTTCGCACCTGAAATCCGGCACACAAACTGTATGACCTGTGGACCTGGGCCCCCGTGTCACAGATTGGGCTACCTGTGTCCTAGGTGCCCGTCGAACGGGATTTCCTGCGGCGATTCAGGTGCGCGCGGGAGAGTTTCCCTGAAAAGGATTTAGGTTTCCTTAAAAAAGGATTCACCCCGCGTGCAGCAGTTACCTTTTTGCATTCTCTCCTAATCGGCTACACCCCTTTGCCTTCGTGCTCCTCTGCTCTATGCCCATGCCGCCGCACATGCCATGGCTTCGCTCGGTCATCCTGATCGCTTCCAAGCTGAGGAGGAGCTCAATCTGGTGCGTGGCCTGCTTGGGTGGAGCGCGCCGGGGCTCGCCGGAAGGATCCGTGCCGGCGCGGCCCCCTTGGCTATCTCGCGGCCGGGGAGTTTATGTTGTTCACCTCGTACATCTCTTGCGGGTTGGCGCTGCTAATTTCGCCCTTCTTCCTGCTACTGCTAGAGGAGTTCGGGCTTCGTCTTCAACACCTCACGCCCCACTCCATCCTCCAGGCAACAATCTTCGTCCACCTCTGTGAGATGTTCGTAGGTGTGGCCCCCTACACTTCCCTCTTCCGCTATTTCTTCGTGCTGGTCAGGTCTGGGAAGACTAGGGACCACATTGGTGCCTACTACTTTCAGACGAGGCCAGATCCGACCATAGTCTACATCCCCACCTTTGGTGGTGCGAGGTGGGAAAACTGGCGCAGCGACTGGGTGATTGCCAGCGCCGAGGCCAACGACCGCCTCATCCTGCCGAGCAATGGGCCATCACTCGACCGCAAGCAATGGAGGATCAAGTCGTCCCTCTCGCCAGAGTTCCTGCCCATATTGTATAGGATCAAGGTCTTGGCCACAGGCGGCCTGACATCAATGCACGTGGTCGGCGATTTCCTGAAGCGCCGGATCATGCCGCTGCAGAGGAGACCACGCCTGTGCTGCTGGTTCACCGGCCCGAATGACATCTGCAGGATCCAGCGCGGGCCGGGTACCGATCTGTCCTGGGACGAGCTGGAACTCCTGGTTGGGGGGGATTACTTGGGAGACTTTTGTCCTTGAATCTCTGATACTCCCCCAGGACATTACGGCACTCTATGATGACCCAGGCATGAGGACGGCGATCCTGGCCATGTTGCCGACCCTTGATGACAGCGGCATGGCGGTTCGCTAGACCGGCGGCCGGGACCCCCTCTGTGGGATCCGGATTCCTGGTGTACCGGCTGGGGGTCCCTAGCCTGTCGGTGTCGCTCCCAGCACCAATCTCGCCATGGCCCCCAGCCCCTTGGACAAGGCCAAAGGGACTGCAAGCAGTGCCTCCGTCCCAGGTAGCTCCAGGGGGTCGGAGGAGGAGAGGCAACACAGGCTGCGTCGCGCTGATGGGTCGCTCGTTTCGAAGCCTGCCCAGAAGCGCCAGAGGGCTGCAGGTGGGACCGAGGAGGCCAGCTCCTAGGCCCGCGACGCGCAGGGGTGCGTCAGTCCCCCGATCCCGCCGCCACCACCACCATCCAGGGGTGATCACCCCCAGGAGCACCAGCAGCAGGAGGGGCAGCAACAGCAGCAGCAACCACAACAACAGCAGGAGCGGCAATCGCCTCGCTTCTAGGGTCACTGGAAAGTCTAGGGCCCCATGTAAGTGTAGTCCCTTTTTCCACGTGCCTAGTCATCATGCCGACAAGTCTTAACCCATCATCTGTTTGCCAGGGCTTCTTCCTCCACTGCTCCCAAGGCCATGCCTCCCCGCCAGATACCAGGCCCTCCGACGGGTCTGGCTCTTAGCACTCAGGATCCGCTGAAGGAGGTGCCGGCGGTCCGCTCCCAACTGCTGCTAGGACAGCGCCACTGGCTTCCCATGCCCTAGCTGGGGATCCGGCAGCAGCGGCGCCAGTGTCAGGCAGTGTCGCAGCGGCGGAGAAGGTCTCAACTGGGGGATCTGCGCCCACTCCCAACACTAGGGGTGACTCAGGGGGCGCGTCCAGCTCCATCCCCTCGCCTGCTCTGGAGGAGATGGAGGTGGTATTTGGGCGGCGACTCTGGTCGAGTGCCGAGCAAGAAGCGGCGCTAGTCCCCCTCCCCTGCATGCTATCCCGCGCCCACCAGGTTCTTAGTGAAACTGAGGCAGCAATCTTGTGGGAGTGGGAGGCACTTGAAGTTGAGCACCAGCGCCTTAGTGACTGGCGCACCCAACTGGAGGAGCGCACCAAGATGGCGTCACGATAGTTCATCTTCGAGCGGTCCCAACTCGAGCAGGACCACAAGGAGTACAAGAAAGACCTCCATAGGGTGTGTGCCAGGGAGCTGGAGGCGACACGGAGGGAGAAGAAAGTGGCCAGGAGGGAGGAAGCCATGACCCAGAGGGAGGCCCTCATGACGCAGTACCAGGCCAAACTAAGTGCTCTGGACAAGACTCTGGAAGCCCAGCGGGCATAGCAGGTAAAGGCTGTGGAAAGGCTGTAGAAATGGCAGCAAGAGCTCAAGGGCAAGGCCAGCGATGTCGCCTTTGCCGAGGAAATCCTTAAGGCGAAGAAGCAGTCCTTGGACAGGCGGGAGACGGATCTTGCTAGGCGAGAGATGGATCTCGCCTTCAGGTAAGAAATGCTCACCTGGTGAGGCGAGTTGCTGGCCGAGCATGAGCTCGAAGCAGAGGAAAAAGAGAGGAAGCTGGAGGAGCAGATCCACCAGTTCAATGCGGCATAGGCGGCGCCGGGCCCCCAGGCAATGGAGGCCACCAGAAAGGCCCTTGAGGATCTCCAGGTAGAACACCGCACCGAGGTCCAGTGCATTGCCGAGTGGGCTGGCGAGGCAAGCACGACACTGGTGCCACTAGGGATGAGCCCCATCCCAGTGTCAGAGCCGCCAGTGTCGATCTCCGATGCCCTCCTGGTGCTGGACTCTGCCGCCGATCGCCTCCGGTGCCTAGATCAGATCCTCGGTGCCCACCTGGAGGCAGAGGGCAGCAAGCTCTGCCGGGCGGTGGTAGACTACGTCCTGACGTGCTTCTAGAGTCATGACCCCGCCATATCCTTGGCGCCGGTGATCGATGGTCTGGTAGCCGGCACAGAAGATGCCACTCGGGAGAGCGTACAGGATGCAGTGGAGATGGTGGCTGCGCGCTTTCAGCGTGATCCTGCTGACGACCTGTAGAGACAAGGCAAGGGTTCCGCTAGGGGGCGGCTGTAATAACTTTTGGCCATGCAACATATTTTAAGAATCGTTAATCAAGTAGCACTGAAACTTATCTATATGTTATTTGCCCTTGTTATGTGTAGCGTCATCAACTTCCACCTGGTACTTGGTCCCCTGGTAGGTAGGCTCGACGTGTCGAGGCTAGATACCAGTATACCAAAGAAAAAATTGGTGGCTCGGTCCCTAGGAGGTAGTCTCTACAGTTTGAGACTACCTACCTCTAGACTGGGACCTGGACCTGCAGACAGCTTTGGCTTTGAAGTGTTAGGAGCACACCCATAGGACCCATCATTTGGTATCTGTCATCCTTTGATTCATGCAACAGGACCTGCATGATTTAGCCTAGGAAGCCAAGCCCCGGACCCGCAGGATCACAGTTCCAAATACTAGGGTACCCGTTGCAGAGTGGTGGAGCATGCAAGCTTAGGGTACGGAACCATGCTAAGCAGCTGCACAACTCCAGACCACTCTAGGGAACAAGCACCCATTCTCTAGAACTGGACCCTAGGTTGCCGGACCCCCTGCAGCAGTAGAGGGGTCCTGAACTGCAAGCCTGGCTACTCAATTCAGATGTCATCATACCAGCAAGGGTGGGAAACTGTATGGATGGGTTAGATAAAAAATAATGCTTGTAAACTAAAGTAGAATAAAACCATCACAAAAGCACATCTGGGGGGTAAATCTTTTTCTTATAACTTGATATACATGGGTGCAGACCAACAGACCGGGCTTACCAGGGCGGGCCTCACCAGATTGACGTACACATATGCGCAACCTAGTTACAAAGGAAGAAAACTCAACCTCCCAGTTTTGCTTTTATGGATAAAACTTACGGAGATGCTCTATATTCCAGGGATTGGGAAGAGGTACTCCTTCTGTTGTGGTAAGGCAGACACACCCGGGTCGGCATATTTCTGTCACCTTGAAGGGTCCTTCCCAACTGGGGGAGAGTTTGTGGAGCTCCTCTCGGTTCAGTACTCGCCTTAGGACTAGGTCCCCGACCCTGAGCTCCCTACTATGCACAAACCGCTGGTGGTAGCGCCTGAGCGCTTGGTTGTACCGTGCATTTCGGATTGCCGCTCGCCATCTACGTTCGTCGATGAAATCCACGTCCTCACGCCGTAGTTGTTCCTGCATAGATTCATCGAAAGACTAGACCCGTGGCGAGCCCATAATGATTTTCGGGGGAAGACAGGCTTCAGCCCCATCGACCAGGAAGAATGGGGTCTCCTTGGTAGCTCGGCTAGGTGTGGTCTGGTTCCCCCATAGTACGCTCGGAAGCTCGTTGACCCAATTTGCACCATGCTTTTTTAAGCAGTCATAGGTGCGTGTCTTGAGTCCCCTGAGGATTTCTGCGTTTGCCCTCTCAGCCTGGCCGTTGCTCATGGGATGAGCCACAGACGCAAAGCAGAGCTGGGTGCCGATGCCCTCACAATACTCTTGGAAGAGCCGACTTTTGAACTGGGTCCTGTTGTCCATAATGATACGGCTTGGGACCTTAAATCTACAGACAATCGACTTGAGGAAGGCAACAGCAGCACCCTGGGTGATACTGACAATAGGGGTGGCCTCTGGCCACTTTGTGAATTTGTTGATAGCGACGAAGAGGAAATGGTACCCGCCGACAGCCCTGGGGAATGGTCCCAGGATATCCACCCCCATACGGCGAAGGCCAAGATGGTGGAATCATTTGCAGCGCCTGAGCCGGTGTGTGTATCTTCTTTTCATGGAACTAACATGCTTTGCAGGACTTTACCAACTCAGCTTCATCCTGGAGAGCGGTTGGCCAATAGAAGCTATGCCGAAAGGCCTTACCAACCAGTGTGCGGGATGACGAATGACTTCCGCACTCACCTCCATGGATCTCCGCAAGCAGCTCGTGGCCCTCCCCCTGGGAGATGCACCGCATGAGAATACCGTTGGCGCCACGGCAGTATAGATCCCATTCTGCCACCGTGTATCATTTAGCCAACCACACTATGCGCTCTGCGGACAAATGATCTTTAGGAAGGATATTTTCTTTCAGGTAGTCTCAGATCTCAGAGATCCATGCATCAGGACCACTCTGAGCTACTGGCTGTGGTGCTAAGGGGGTTAGCAGGACCCTCTGTAGCACACAATCCTTGGTGGGTTCTACAGATGGAACGCCACCGGGACCGCTAGCTTAGAGGTGCTAGCCTCGTCCCCTTCGCCCAGCTCGGCAGGCTGGGCGGTAGGTCTCAGCAGCCGTCTTTTGAAGACGCCCTCGGGCACGGGTGCCAAGTTGATGCCCTCGTGGAGAGTTCATCTGCTATTGAGTTGTTAGCCCGAGGAACATGTTGCAGTTCCAGGGCAATGAAATCCTTTTCCAGCTTCCTTACGTGGAGGAGGTAAGCTGTGAGCCTAGGCTCGTTGCAGCTACATTCTCCACGGACTTGCTTGATAATCAGCTGGAAGTCCCCCTTCTGAGGAGCTAGCGGATCCCTAAGGATAGGGCCGCAGACAAGCCAAAAATCAGTGCTTCATACTCTACCATGTTGTTAGTGGCCTTGAACTCAAGGTGCACCATGTACTTCACTTGTTCTCCACTTGGGTCGACGAGGACCACTCCAGCACCGCCACCCTGCTGGCGGGCGGATCCATCGAAGAAGAGCATCCAGTGGGGCTCGGTGAAGACCGGAGCCCCGGGCTCCGCAGGTGTGGGGTCCGAATCGGGATCTGGACCCCCAGGAGCGCTCAGGGAAGGGGTCCATTCCACGATAAAATCAGCCAGAACCTGGCTCTTGACAGCGTGGCGAGGCTGGAAGTCCAGTTGGAACTCAGCAAGCTCCGTGGCCCACTTGGCGATGTTGCCTGTGGCGTTAGAGTTGTGGAGAATGGCCCTTAACGGGAAGGAGGTCACCACCACGACCCTGTGTGCTTGAAAATAGTGGCACAACTTCCTAGACGCAACAAGTATAGCATAGATAAGCTTGTGTGTCTCAAGGTACTTGGCTTTTGCCTCATGGAGGACTTCGCTAACGTAGTAGACTGGCTTCTGGATGGTTCGGACCCCTACGGTTGGTCCCGAGCCCTCAAACTCTTGACCTTCCATCACCATCGTGGTGGTCGGACCACCACCTTCTCCTAGGGGAACTTTTTGACTCCCCTGGGGATGTTGTGTCGTCCTTTCAACGACCAGCACCATGGTCACCACCTTCGTAGCCACTGCAATGTATAAGTACAACGGCTCCCCTGGCTCTGGAGCTACTAGTATTGGTAGAGACACAAGGTGCTGCTTCAACTCTTGAAAAGCTCGTTCTGCCTCCTCAGTCCAAGAGAATGGGTCGGACTTCCGTAATAGCTTGAAGAAGGGTAGCGCCCTCTCGGCCAGTCTTGAGATGAAGCCACTAAGGGCGGCCAGTGACCCCGTAAGCTTCTGGACGTCCTTGATTCGGGCGAGAGGCCTCATTGCCTCAATTTCTTTGATCTTCTCCAGGTTTGCTTCAATGCCCCTGTGTGAAACCAGAAATCCTAGCAACTTCCCTGCGGAGACACCAAAGACGCACTTTTCCGGGTTCAGCCTCGTGCGTGTTGCTCGTAACTTGTCAAAGACTAGGGTTAAGTCTTCCACTAGGGTCGACCCTCTCTTAGTCTTGACCACGATGTCATCAATGTATACCTCTATCCTGTCCCTAATCAGGTCCCCAAAGGTCTTACTCATCGCCCATACAAATGTTGGCAAGGCGTTCTTCAGACTGTAAGGCATTACAACATAACAGTAAAGCCCATCCATAGTTACAAAAGCGGTATGCTTCCTATCTTGCCTAGACATCTGGATCTAATGAAAACCAGAGTAAGCATCTAAGAAGGATAGGAGGTCGCACCCAGAGGTAGAATCCATAATTTGATCTATTCGTGGAAGTGGATATGGGTCCTTGGGACAGGCCTTATTGAGGTTGGTGTAGTCGATGCACATCCGAAGCTTCCCGTTAGCCTTGGGAACGATGACTGGATTGGCCAGCCATACTGGGTGATGGACCTCTTCGATGAAGCCAGCGTGCAGTAGCTTCCGGACCTCCTCACGGATGAAATCCTACCGCTCAATGGACTGTCTCTAAGGCTTCTGACTCACCAGTTTAGCGTCAGGGTGGATCTTCAGATGGTGCTCGATCACCTCCCTGGGATCCCAGGCATCTGCGACAGTTCCCATGTGAATATGTCGGCATTTGCCTGGAGGAAGGCGACGAGCGCGATTTCCTATTTCTCCTCTAGATTGCCCGCGATGCGGGTGGTCTGGGAGGAATCCACGCCGACCTGGATGGTCTTGATAGGACCGCCGTCTGCTCTAGATGGTTGCACCTTAGGCACCTTGGTAGGCGCCTTGGTACTGGAAGTCGAGGGGTCCCTCCCCCTGTCATCTGGGCGAGCGGTTTCTGCTGCCAGGGCGTGCAACTTCTCGAGCTGCAAGCGCAGCGGCGCGGTCGCCTCGCACGGTGAGGACCCCAGCAGGGGACGACATCTTGAGGACCAAGTACCCACAATGGGCAATGGCCATGAACCGGTACAGGGCCGGTGTTGGGGGTCTACTTCGTCGCTGAAGGTCCTGCAAGAAGAAACATCTTCGGACGATCAACACAGAAGCAATGTCGAAGCTATCACCTAGGGAGCTTCGTCATAATAACACGCTTTGAGACGAAGGGTAGCACCGACTTAAGGGTGAAAGGACCGATTGGCCCATGATAATCTGTGTCATGATTGTAACTATTTATAAAGGGCATGAATGTAAATTCACACAGGTTGCGCCCTGTGCCTATAAATAGATGAACAGTACCCCCGTACTGTTCACGCTGACTGGTACTCGCTTGTGCGTCACGCTTGTAACTTTGCCTTCAATCAAGCCGAAGGTACAAATGTAATTTGATATTGTTCTTATTCGTTCCTGATTATATAAAAGAAAGATATATCATGATGTCATGTAATTATTCATGTTACTATGTTTCATATGCTTCGTCTTTCATTGATTTATGTTGCAATGATGAAGGTACGTCCTTCATAACCTTCGTCTGAAGATCATTATATCCTCAGGGAAATAATGCTTCGAAGGATGAAGGACATTAATCATTAACTTATTTTTGTGTTGCCTTGTTCTTAATTCATAGCATTTGAGAACAAGTCCCCAACATTGGCGCCCACCTCCGATGAACTCACTTCCACTTTTGAGCTGATGGCTTCATTCAGCAACCAAGTTGAAGCATCTTCGGCTACGAAGCTTGTGCTCCCAATAATAGGTGGTTCAAGCTCAGAACCAGCCAATAAGAAGCAGAAGAAAGAAGCGCAGAGAAGGGTGCAGCATGTTGGGGTGCAGGGACCCTTCATCAAGTCTAAATGGTCCCACATCCCAATCACCTTCTCCTAGGAGGATCTTCAGCTCAAGGATTACCCCCACAATGATGCTATGGTCGTATCTTGTGTCATCAAGGGGTTTCTGGTTCATAATGTTCTGATTGACACAAGCAGTGCAGCAGATATCATATTTGCTAAGGCCTTCAAACAAATGCAAGAGCCAGAGGATAAGATTCATGATGCTACACACCCTCTTTGTGGCTTCGGAGGAAGGTAGATTGTAGCACTCGGTAAAATCACAATGCCAGTAACCTTCGGCTTTGTTCATAACACAAAGACTGAACAAGTTGTTTTTGATATTGTTGACATGGAGTACCCATACAATGCAATCATTGGTCGAGGGACACTCAATGCTTTTGAAGCTATACTTCATCTAGCATACTTATGCATGAAGATACCTTCGAAGCAAGGGCCCATTGCTATCCATTGAAGTCAAGAGGCTGCCAGAAAAGCTGAAGGAAATTGGACAGATTCAAAGGCAATCCATAATATAGATGGAGCCGAAGCCTGTGAGCAGTATAAATACAAAAGAGAGAAGGTTGCTTCGGCAGATCAGCCGAAGCCTATGCTCCTATGTCAAGACATAGCAGAACAAAGGGTATTGCTGGGGTCTCATCTATCTGAAGAACAAGAGAAGACTTTGCTAAGATTTTTATTCAACAATAAAGATGTCTTTGCGTGGTCCGCCAATGATCTCTGTGGTGTCAACAGAGATGTCATTGAACATTCGCTCAACGTGGATCCATCCTTCAGGCCAAGAAAACAAAGGCTTCGGAAAATGTCTAAAGACAAAGCTAAAAATGTTATCAGAGAGGTGAAATACCTAGAATGGCTAGCAAACACTGTTATGGTAAAGAAGGCAAATGGCAAATGGAGAATGTGCATTGATTTTACAGATCTTAACAAGGCTTGTTCGAAGGACGAGTTCCCATTGCCAAGAATAGACTCCCTAGTGGATGCAGCAGCTTCTTCGGAGCTCATGAGTTTACTGGATTGTTACTCTGGCTATCATCAAATATGGATGAAGAAGGAAGATGAGCCAAAGACTAGCTTCATAACCCCCAGTGGCACATATTGTTACCTTCGGATGCCTGAGGGGCTCAAGAATGCTGGAGGAAGCTTCAGCAGAATGACAGCCAAGGTTCTCCATTCTCAAATAGGCAGAAATGTACTGACCTATGTTGATGATATCTTAGTGAAAAGCATGAAGCAAGAAAATCACATTGCTTATTTACAAGAGACATTTGCCAATTTTAGGTAAGCTGGCCTGAAATTAAATCCAAAAAGTGTGTTTTTAGGGTGAAGAAGCTCAAGTTCCTTGGTTGTTTAGTATCAACGAAGGGAATTGAAGCTAACCCAAGCAAGATTGAAGCCATTCTTTGGATGGAGCCACCAAGCACAAAGAAGGGGGCCCAATGTCTGGCAGGAAGACTTGCATCATTAAATAGATTCATATCTAGATCAGTAGAAAGAAATCTGCCATTCTTTGGAATACTAAAGTCAGTCGAAGTTTTCCAATGGGGATCGGTTCAACAAAAAGCCTTCGAAGAGCTGAAGCAATATTTGATTGATTTAACAACATTAACTCCACCTGCGCCAGGGGCTCCGCTGCTCTTATACGTGGCGGCTTCGCACTCTACAGTGAGTGCGGCGCTGGTACAGGAGAAGCTAGATGGCCAAGTCAAAAAGCAAGCTCCAGTGTACTTCGTCTCTGAAGTTTTAAGTCTATCAAAGAAAAATTATATAGAATTGGAGAAGGTGTTGTATGCTGTGTTAATGGCCTCAAGGAAGCTTCGGCATTATTTTCAAGCATATCACATAATTGTTCCTTCGTCACAGCTCCTGAAGGACATAATGAGGAACAGAGAAGCTACTGGAAGGATTGGAAAATGGGCTGCAGAGCTTAATGAATTCACCATTGACTATGTACATAGATCCTCAATTCAGTCCCAAGCGTTAGCAGACTTCATCGCTGATTGGACGCCAGGGGCTCAGGAAGAAGAAATAAGTAAAGACACCGAAGCTTGGACAATGTTCTGTGATGGTTCTTGGGGAACCTTCGGTGCAGGAGCGGCTGCTGTCGTAATAGCACCTTCGAAAGTCAGAACATGTTATGCAGTCAAGCTTGATTTTAGTTGTACAAATAATATTGCTGAATACGAAGCACTCCTGTTAGGGCTTCGGAAGTTAAGGACAATGGGAATAAGAAGGGCCATTCTGAAAACTGATTCTCAAGTCATTTCTGGCCATGTGGACAAAAGTAGCAAGGCAAGAGATCCGAAGCTTGAAAAATATCTAGATACAGTTCGAAGGTTGGAGGCTTCCTTCGAAGGTTTTTCTGTCAAGAATATTCCAAGAGGCGAAAATGAGCATGCAGATATGCTAGCCAAATCAGCGGCTCAGGAGCTCCCTATACCTTCGTAAGTATTTTTTTAAACAATAAAGGCACCTTCGGTTGAACTCATGGAGAGAGCAGTGCTTGCCATTTCTCCGGTACATAGTGAAGATTGGAGGACTGAAATCATATCCTTCCTCCAAGGTAATTGTCTTTCGGATGATGAAGCTTATAATAAGGGAATGGAAGTGTTGGGACCATGCTTCGTCGCCGAAGGTCCTGCAGTAGAAATAGTTTCGGTTGAAGCTATCTGTACGTAATGCCGAAGGGTGCCGTCCATGAAGCTTCGGAGTTACAAACCGACTTAAAGATAGAATGACCTTTTAGTCCATAAGAGTTTGAGTCGATGTTGTAAACTTTTATGAGGGGTATGATTGTAATTGTTCACAGGCTGTGTCCTGTGCCTATAAATAGTGAACAGTATTCCTTTACTGTTCACGCATTCCTGTAATTGCAATCGCATCACCCGGAAATTATCATTTGTCAAGGCAGAGGTATAAATGTATTTAAATATTATGTTTAAACATTTAAGATTTATATAGCGTAATAAATGATGTCATTTATTTCCAATTTAACTATCTTTAATACTTTATGTCCTGCGTTATTCCGCATTACCTTCGAGAATTAAATTACGAAGGTGATACTTTCGTAATTTTGTTATTATAACCTTCGTCCGAAGTTCATTGAATCCTTGGGGAAATAATGTTTCAGCGGACGAAGGACATCGATATTTAACATTTTATGTTGCCTTGTTCTTAATTCATAGTATTTGAGAGCAAGTCCCCAACATTGGCGCCCACCTCCGGTCAACTCACTTCCACTTTTTTGAGCTGATGGCTTCGTTCAACGATCAAGCTGGAGCTGCTTCGGCCCCGAAGCTGGTACTCCCGATAACAGGTGGTTCATGCTCAGAGCCAGCAAACAAAAAGCAGAAGAAGGAAGCACAGAGAAGGGTACAACATGTTGGGGTGCAAGGACCCTTCATCAAGTCAAGATGGTCTCACATTCCAATTACCTTCTCCCAAGAGGATCTTCAACTCAAGGATTACCCACACAATGATGCTATGGTTATCTCTTGTGTGATCAAAGGATTTCTGGTCCATAATGTTTTGGTTGACACAGGCAGCGCAGCTGATATCATATTTGCTAAAGCTTTCAGACAAATGCAAGAGCCCGAAGACAAGATCCATGATGCTACGCACCCTCTTTGTGGCTTCGGAGGACGGCAAATTGTAGCACTTGGGAAGATTACCATGCCAGTAACCTTCGGATTTGTTAACAACACAAGGACTGAGCAAATTGTGTTTGATATTGTTGACATGGAGTATCCTTACAATGCTATCATTGGTCGCGGTACTCTCAATGCCTTCGAAGCAATTCTTCACCCAGCTTACCTCTGCATGAAGATACCTTCGGACCAAGGGCCTATTGCTATTCATGGAAGTCAGGAAGCTGCCAGAAGGGCCGAAGGAAATTGGACAGATTCAAAAGCAATCCACAACATAGATGGAGCTGAGGCCTGTGAGCAATACAAGTTCAGAAGGGAAAAAGCTGCTTCAGCTGACCAGCCGAAGCCCATGCTCTTATGTGAGGATATAGCAGATCAGAAGGTGCTATTGGGATCTCAATTGTCTGAAGAGCAGGAAAAAACCTTGATAAGGTTTCTGTTCAACAATAAAGATGTTTTTGCTTGGTCAGCTAATGATCTTTGTGGAGTTAACAGGGATGTTATTGAGCATTCGCTCAATGTCGATCCATCCTTCAGACCCAGAAAGCAGAGGCTTCGGAAGATGTCTGATGACAAAGCCGAAGGTGCTCGGAATGAAGTGAAAAGACTTCTCAGTGCCGGAGTTATTAGAGAGGTAAAATACCCAGAATGGTTGGCTAACACTGTTATGGTGAAGAAGGCCAATGGTAAATGGAGAATGTGTATTGATTTTACTGACCTCAATAAGGCTTGTCCGAAGGACGAGTTTCCATTGTCAAGGATAGATTCCTTAGTTGATGCAGCAGCTTCATCAGAGCTTATGAGTTTGCTGGATTGCTATTCAGGCTATCATCAAATCTGGATGAAGAAGGAGGATGAACCGAAAACCAGCTTCATAACCCCTAGTGGGACATATTGCTACCTTCGGATGCCTGAGGGGCTTAAAAATGCTGGAGGAAGTTTCAGCAGAATGACAGCGAAGGTTCTCCATTCTCAGATAGGCAGGAATGTACTAACTTATGTTGATGACATCATTGTAAAAAGCACGAAGCAAGATAACCACATTGCTGATTTACAGGAGACCTTCGCTAATTTTAGACAGGCTGGTTTAAAGCTGAATCCAGAAAAATGTGTCTTCGGAGTAAAGAAGGGGAAATTTCTTGGTTGCCTAGTTTCAACAAAGGGAATTGAGGCTAATCCAAGTAAAATCGAAGCTATACTTCGAATGGAACCACCAAGTACAAAAAAGGGGGCTCAAAGATTGACGGGAAGGCTGGCATCTCTCAACAAATTCATATCCAGATCAGCAGAGAGAAACTTACCATTCTTTGAAGTGCTGAAGTCAGCCGAAGTCTTTCAATGGGGACCAATCCAGCAGAAAGCCTTTGAAGAGTTGAAGCAATATTTGATAGATCTAACAACATTAACTCCACCAACGCCAGGGGCTCCTTTGTTATTATATGTGGCAGCTTCGCACTCAGCGGTAAGTGCAGCACTTGTCCAGGAGAAGCTCGAAGGCCAAGTGAAGAGGCAGGCCCCAATATATTTCGTATCCGAGGTTCTTAGTTTATCGAAGAAAAATTATACAGAATTGGAGAAGGTACTGTATGCTGTTTTGATGGCCTCCAGGAAGCTTCGACATTATTTTCAAGCTTACAACATAATTGTTCCTTCTTCGCAACCTCTGAAGGATATTATGAGAAATCGAGAAGCTACTAGAAGGATTGGAAAATGGGCTGCAGAGCTCAATGAATTTTGTATTGATTATGTTCATAGATCCTCGATTCAGTCCCAGGCGTTAGTAGACTTCATTGCTGACTGGACGCCAGGGGCTCAGGAGGAAGAAACAAATAAAGATGCCGAAGCATGGACAGTGTTTTGCGATGGGTCTTGGGGAACCTTCGGAGCAGGAGCGGCTGCTGTGTTGGTTTCACCTTCCAAAGTTAAAACTTGTTATGCGGCAAGACTTGATTTTAGTTGCACAAATAATATCGCTGAATATGAAGCTCTGCTCTTGGGTCTTCGGAAGTTAAAGGCAATGGGAATCAGAAGGGCCATTCTTAAAACTGATTCTCAAGTTATTTCTGGTCATGTTGACAAGAGCTATAAAGCAAGAGACCCGAAGCTTGAAAAGTATCTAGATACAGTCCGAAGGATTGAGCATTCCTTCGAAGGTTTCTCTGTCAAAAATATTCCTCGTGGAGAAAATGAATACGCTGATCTATTGGCCAAGTCAGCAGCCCAGGGGCTGCCTATACCTTCGGAAGTATTTTTCGAAACAATAAAAGCACCTTCGGTCGAGCTTCTTGAAAGAGCAATCCTTAATATATCCCCTGTTTATAGCGAGGATTGGAGAACTGAGATCGTCTCTTTCCTTCAGGGTAATTTTTCTTTCAGACGACGAAGCTTATAACAGGAGAATAGAAGCAAGAGCTCGACCATATGTCCTAATAGAAGGGGATTTATACAAGCATGGGGTCTGTTCCCCATTGCTCAAGTGTTTATCCAGATACGAAGGTATAGAATTAATGAAGGAAATACATGCAGGCCTGTGTGGATCTCACATTGGATCTAGGCCCTTGCTCGGGAAAGTTTTTCGCCAAGGATTTTATTGGCCAAAGGCAGATTCGGATGCAACGGATATGGTCCAAAAGTGCGAAGGTTGTCAGAAATGTGCAAGAGATCAAAAACAACCTTCGTCTTTAACTCAATTAATACAACCCACTTGGGCGTTGCAGAGGTGGGGCCTTGATTTACTAGGCCCATTACCACCAGCACAGGGGAACTTAAGATATGTGGTAGTGGCAGTGGAGTATTTTTCCAAATGGATTGAGGCAAAGCCCTTAGCCACAATAACTTCATTTACTATTCAAAAGTTTTTCTGGCAGAACATTGTTTATCGCTTCGGAGAGCCGAGGGCCATTACTGTGGACAATGGGACACAGTTTGATTCTGAAGCCTTCAGAGAATTTTGTGATCAAATTGGCACGAAGATCCATTTTGCATCAGTTCGACACCCAGAGTCAAATGGACTTGTCGAAAGAGCTAATGGGATCATAATGACAGGAATAATGAAGTCAATCTTCAACCAGCCCAGGGGAAAATGGCCTGACGAGCTAATCAAAGTGGTATGGAGCCATAATACAACCATGTCAAGGTCAACAGGTTTTACGCCCTTTAAACTATTGTTCGGTGACGAAGCAATAACCCCAGAAGAGGCCAAAGCAGGATCAATAAGGATAGTAGCTTCGGCAGAAGGCAAAGACGAAGCTAATTGCTCTGTAGAAAAAGATGCTATTGAAGGGATCAGACTTCAAGCTGTGGAAAACATCAATAAATATCAAGCTGAAACAATAAAATGGCGTGACAGAAAAGTCAAGCTGAAGAACATTGAACCAGGACACTTGGTACTTCGAAGAGTAGCCAACCCTGAGACAGCAGGCAAATTACAGCTGAAGTGGGAAGGCCCCTTTTTGGTAGTATCTTCGTCAAGACCCGGCTCCTACAGATTGAAGGATATGGACGGCAACGACATTCCTAGATCATGGAATGCGGATGAGCTTCGACGATATTATGTTTAGCTTGATGTAATTTTTTATATTCTTTTTCGTGGCACCCTTTTCCTTTCCAAAGGGGGAGAAAGGTTTTTAATGGGGCCACAACATGTAATTTTCCTTATTTCAATTTTAAGAGAGTGATATCCCCCAAAAAAATGTAAATGTAAATGCAAAAGGAAAAAGAAAAGGAAACAGGGAGAAGCTCAAAAGTCGTTCCTAAGGGAATGCAGGGCTTACAGCGAAAAATAAGCGCTGATTCCGCTGAAAGTAAAAGGTGAAGAAGCTCCTAAGGGAAGCTTACAGCGAAAAATAAGCGCTGATTCCGCTGAAAGTAAAAGGCGAAGAAGCTCCTAAGGGAGGCTTACAGCGAAAAGTCAACGCTGAAGGGCTATGATTATGTATTTTGATATTCATTTGCACAATACATCTCATCATGTCATTTGCATTCATAAACATGCATTTAGACATATATAGAATCATCATTATACCGCACAAAAACACAGATGCTTCGGCGATGAGGAAAAACTCAAAGGAAAATTTTTTATGCTTCGTTGTGTACGAAAAGAAGGGAAGGTGTTTTTCGCCTTCGGCTCAAAAGAGAAGTTTCGTCCACAGCAAAGCAGCTTGTACGCAGATAGCAGAAACAAAATATATTACAAGGTATGTACAAATTTACATAAGTTGTTCCATAACTATATTACAAAAGTTTCTCCAGAATTTTTGCAGGAAAGTATATTGTAAACAACTATCAAGCTTCAGGCTAGGCTTCGTCGAACTTCAACTTCGTCATTCTCTAGCTTCGTCATCCTACGTATATCAAACAGCAAAATAAGAAAGGTGCAAATTTCAAGGGGAAGGTAAAACTAACAAAAATAAGTTTCTTATCGGCTTAAGATGACTTCGAGCCTCGTCACCCGCCATTTTTCGCCCGCCACTTACCCAGATCTGGGTCATGAATCTATTTCCAATGCTTCGGGCTAGGCTTGGGATATCTATCAGATCTGATGCTGACAAGCTGAAGTTCGGTCTGTTCACAATATTTCCATGCGTGTAGCCAGCCTTCAGAAAAGCGGTGGCTGTGCCCCGAGAAGCTACCAGGGCGCAAAAGTCGGCATGCCCACCAATAACTTCGTCGAGGGCATCAACCTCGCCTTCAATATATTCTAACGTGCTGAGCAGATTATCAGCTGAAGGTGTAAATTTTGCAGAGCTGGCTCCGACAGAATGAAACACATCCTTCAGCCGTTGCACGCATCGGCTGCCGAAGCTTAGGCATTTCTCTTGAAGTTCTTTAAAGGATTTCTGCAAATTTGAATTTTTATCCACCTCAGTTTTCAGGCTTGCTTTGAGATATTTCTTTTCTTGCTCAAATTTTTCTGACTGTTGGAGCAATTCATTCTTTAAGCTGTTATTCTTAGTTTGGACTTCAGCCAAAGAACCCTCCATAGTCTGAATAACAAAATCTTTCTTTTCTAATGCACCTTCGTGCTCTTTGACCATCATTTCAAGATCTTGGATGATGAAATCCTTCTTTTTCAAATCAGCTTCGTAGTTTTCAACTTTTTCAGCCAAATTTTGGATGACGGCTTTGTTCTTCTCTTCTTCGAGATCTTGTTGCATTTTTAGAACCTTACTTAACAGTATGCTCTGTCGAAAAGATCTTCGTTAGAAAACGACCTAAAAGATAATAATAATAATAAAATAACAAAAATATTTGTTACCTTGAAGTTAGCATAAAGCAAACTCCCGGCGATATGGTGCCGTTGGTAACGGCAGAGGTCGACTTCCAGCTTCGGCAAGCCAATGTTTTTGCAGAGAGTTCTAACAATTTTAGCTTCACTGCAGTTTCGAAGGCACCTCAGTTTTCCTTCGTTAACCCCACCAAACAGTGTAGCCCCTGGCTTATATCTGCAGGCTATGGCACATCTTTTAAGCTCTGCTTTTTCAGCGTCTGTCAGCTCTTGCCCAAGTAAATCTTGAAATTCAAAATCTTCCCCCTCTAAAATGTCTTCAGCTTGTTTTTCCCCTTTTCAGTGCCTGTGCTCGCCGCGGCCACAGCAGATTCTTCCTCAGTCATTTTTAAGAGTATGTTATCAATAACTTCAAGTGTCTCGTCCAGGTTCAGATCTTTTGTGGCCCCAGTTTCAACTCCGGCAGCTTCGGCTGCGCCAGTTTCAGCTTCGAAGGTTTCCGCTCTGGTGGTTTCGGCTGTGGCGCCTTTAGCTTCGGCAGTTTCGGCAGTCTGGTCAATAGCAATTCTTGATGCCGGTGTCGGTAACGGTGTCCCATGAATTACATCTGCTATTTGAATAATCCTTCGTTTTTTCGGCAGTGCAGGACCTTCTTCTGCCGAAGCTGCCTTGTCCTTCTGAAAAAACTTCATCAGTTCCAACGCCAGCGGACTTAGCTTGACAGGCAAGGGTTCAGTCATTACCTTCATAATATCTTCCACTTCAACAGCAGAAGGCGTTGCAGGAGTATCTTCTTCTTGAACCAACGTTCTTGGTTCTGGAGATGCAGTTTTCCTCTTTCCTGCAGTGGCCACCTTCGGCTCAGGATTCAACTCTTCAGGGCTAAGTTTTTCAGAATCTCCCCTTTTCTTTTTGGTTACCTTGGTGACCTCTTCGTCAGCAGTGCTGGAAATTCTTTTTCGCTTTGGGCCTCCAGCATCTCCGCCCAGGCGATCATAATCAGCATATTCAAAACCTATGGCATCAAGCACCCTGTTCAGCCTTCGCTTCGGCCGAGTGCCGAAGGCTGCTGTCATCAACTGGTCCTCTTTTTTGGAGTAATTTCCAAGGATTTCATTACTCATTACTTCAATTGTATCAAGCCATTCTTGACAGGGTGCTTTAAAATATTTCTTAAACTTATAATAATAGGGTAGTCGGACAAGCTCCCCTTCTTTCTTTTCTCCTTTAAGCTTCGGCATAGTCCACTCCTTCATAGTCGGAAATACTCTGAAGGCCAGAAATTCCTACACTAAATCTCTAGTGCCAACGTGTTCTGCAATAATTTTGAATTCAGCCAGTGCGGCCCAAGTTGGACCTTCAGTTGTCATTCTACAACGGGGTCTTGTTTCTCCGAAGATCAGTTCAAGAGGGCTCTGTACTAGCTTCTCTCTGTCTTCGTTAACTTTAACATAAAACCATTCTGACTTCCAGCCTGCCAGCCATTTGCTCCGGTAGCTAATCACAGGAAATTTTGTGGTCTTCCGATAGGCAAAATTGTAACAACCAAAATTTTCGTGCAACCCATCCTTTCTGGCCTTAGTCTGGTAATGCAGCTCATGTACTCGACAGAAGCTGTCGGCAAACGGCTCCACCGCCTGGCTTCGGAGAGCCCAGATATAAACGCTAAGCCTGACAATGGCGTTAGGGGTCAGTTGGTGAAAATAGATCCCAAACCTTTGCAGCACATCAGAAATCATTCTATTCAAAGGAAATCTCAACCCAGCCTTTAAAAAACTCTTGAAAATAACTATTTCATCCTTTTCTGGCTTCGGGGTAGTCTCCTCTCCCCCGAAGCGAAGTAGCTTCTTCTCATCTTCTCTGAAATAGCCCGACTTCACCATTTTGGAGAAATCTGCCTTGGAGATAGTCGACTTCCCGAAGTCCAAATGACTAGGCTTGCTCGGTACTGCGATATGGTAATCATCGTCAGAATTAGCTTCCTCAATATCTCCTCGTTCTGCTTCGGCAGCAGCTTGTTCTGTTTCGGCAGCAGCCTGTTCTGTTTCGGCAGTAGGAATTCTTTCTGAAGTCACCAATCCGGATCGCTGCATTGCTTCGGAGATAGGAACAGTCTCTACACCTTCGACTTCGTCTCCCTCACGCTCAACTCTAGCAGTAGAGCGCAATCTGGCCATTCAATTTTGAATTTCTTGAAAGATTTCTCGGGAACTAAATAACCTCTTCTCCCGAAGCTTTTCTTCTGACGAAGTAGACACCAAATTGGAGCTTCGTCTAAATCCGAGAGTCGAGCTTCGGCTATGGTTAAAATTTTTGGCAGCAAAACGGTGCAATAGCAATGAATGCTGTGGTAACTTCACACCTACCTGACTGTTTATATAGCGCTGCAGGTAAGAAGGTGAATCGTCAGGATTTTTACACCAGGCAAACAGCTGCTCGCACCCGCTGCGCGGTGGGCCGCAAAGACCAAAATAGTGAACCTGCATGGTGGGACCGCTACGCGCTCGGAAACTGTATCGTTTCTCGACAACGAGCTCCGGGAAGGTGTTTTTCGGACCTTCGGCTTCCTGAAGCATAGGAGACTTTTTTCATGGATCCAGCTCGTTACGAAAAACGATCTAGCACCGCGAAGGGGCTACTGTTGGGACCATGCTTCGTCGCCGAAGGTCCTACAGGAAGAAACAGTTTCGGTTGAAGCTATCTGTACGTAATGCCGAAGGGTGCCGTCCATGAAGCTTCGGAGTTACAAACCGACTTAAAGATAGAATGACCTTTTAGTCCATAAGAGTTTGAGTCGATGTTGTAAACTTTTATGAGGGGTATGATTGTAATTGTTCACAGGCTGTGTCCTGTGCCTATAAATAGTGAACAATATTCCTTTACTGTTCACGCATTCCTGTAATTGCAATCGCATCACCCGGAAATTATCATTTGTCAAGGCAGAGGTATAAATGTATTTAAATATTATGTTTAAACATTTAAGATTTATATAGCGTAATAAATGATGTCATTTATTTCCAATTTAACTATCTTTAATACTTTATGTCCTGTGTTATTCCGCATTACCTTCGAGAATTAAATTACGAAGGTGATACTTTCGTAATTTTGTTATTATAACCTTCGTCCGAAGTTCATTGAATCCTTGGGGAAATAATGTTTCAGCGGACGAAGGACATCTATATTTAACATTTTATGTTGCCTTGTTCTTAATTCATAGTATTTGAGAGCAAGTCCCCAACAGGAAGCAAGGATGAGACCGTATGTGATAATAGAAGGGGAATTATATAAACATGGAGTTTGTTCTCCACTCCTCAAGTGTTTATCAAGAATTGAAGTTATTGAATTAATGAAAGAGATACAAGTAGGTCTATGTGGATCTCATATTGGGTCTAGACCCTTGCTGGGAAAAGTGTTCAGACAAGGATTTTACTGGCGGAAGGTAGCTTCGGATGCAGCAGAGCTGGTTCAAAAATGTGAAAGCTGTCAAAAATGTGCAAGAGACCAAAAACAACCTGAAAGGGAAATAGGCTCAAACATTTTCCTAAATGATTTTGGTGGTTGAATTTCCCAACCCAAATATTTGGACTAACTAGTTTGCTCTAGATTATATGTTCTACAGGTGCCAAAGGTTCAACACAAACCAATAAAAAGTCCAAGGTAGGGTTCAAAAAGAAAGGAGCAAATCCAACCAAAGGCTGCCCTGGTCTGGCGCACCGGACTGTCCGGTGCACCAGAGAGAATCACTTTGAACTACTCAGCTTCAGGTTTCTGGAAATGCCACTCCGCTATAATTCACCGGACTGTCCGGTGTAGCACCGGACTGTCCGGTGTGCCATGCGGAGTAACGGCTACAGCACCAACGGTCGTCTGCAAAAGTGAACAGTGAACGCTACAGTGCACGGACAGTTCGCACAGAGTCAGAGCAGGCGCCAGAAGGCGCACCGGACAGTGAACAGTGACTGTCCGGTGCACCACCGGACTGTCCGGTGGCCCAGTTGTCAGAAGCTCCAACAGTCGAACCCTAACGGTTGGGTGACGTGGCTGGCACACCGGACAGTGTCCGGTGGCGCACCAGACTGTCCGGTGCGCCCGTCGACAGACAGCCTCCCCAACGGCCACTTTGGTGGTTGGGGCTATAAATACCCCCAACCACCACACTTCAAGGCATCCAAGTTTTCAGCCATTGCATTCAATACAATAGCTCTAGACTTCACTCCAAGACATAAACAAGAGATCAAATCCTCTCCCAAGTCCAAGATCACTCCAAACATTTAGTGACTAGTGAGAGAGAGATATTTGTGTTCATTTGAGTTCTTGTCGCTTGGATCGCTTTTCTTCTTCCCCATTCTCGTTCTTAACACCTTTGTAATCAAAGCAAGAGACACCAGGTTGTGGTGGTCGTTGTGGGGACTAAGTGTCCCAATTGATTGAGGAGAAAAGCTCACTCGGTCTAGGTGACCGTTTGAGAGAGGGAAAGGGTTGAAAGAGACCCGGTCTTTGTGACCACCTCAACGGGGAGTAGGTTTGCAAGAACCGAACCTCGATAAAACAAATCACTGTGTCACTCTCTTCATTTGCTTGTGGTTTGTTTTCGCCCTTTCTTTTCGGACTCGATTTCATTTCTAACGCTAACCCCGACTTGTAGTTGTGCTTAAAGTTTATAAATTTCAGATTCCGCCTATTCACCCCTCTCTAGGCGACTTTCAATTGGTATCGGAGCCCGGTACTTCATTAGAGCCTAACCGCTCGAAGTGATGTCGAGAGATCACGCCAAGAAGGAGGTCGTGACCGACGAGAAGCCCGCCACAAGCCACGGGAAGGCTCCATCAAGGGAGTCCGGCTCCAAAGGAAAGGGGGAATCAACTCCCCGCGTCAAGTCGCATCGGAGTGGCGACAAGAAGAAGAAAATGAAGAAGGTGGTCTACTACGAGACCGACTCTTCGTCGCCATCCACCTCCGGCTCCGACGCATCGTCCGTAACTTCTAAGCGCCTTGAGCGCAAGAAGTTTAGTAAGATCCCCCTACACTACCCTCGCATTTCCAAACGCACTCCTTTACTTTCTGTCCCATTAGACAAACCACCCGTTTTTGATGGTGAAGATTATTGTATGTAGAGTGATAAAATGAGGCACCATCTAACCTCACTCCACACTAGCATTTGGGATGTTGTTGAGTTTGGAGTATAGGTATCATCCGTAGGGGATGAAGATTATGATTCGGACGAGGTTGCCCAAATCCGGCACTTCAACTCCCAAGCCACTACTATACTCCTCGCCTCTCTATGTCGAGAGGAGTATAATAAGGTGCAAGGGTTGAAGAGTGCCAAAGAGATTTGGGACGTACTCAAGACCGCACACGAAGGAGATGAGGTGACCAAGATCACCAAGCAGGAAATGATCGAGGGAGAGCTCGGTCGATTCATGCTCAACCAAGGAGAGGAGCCACAAGCCATGTACAACCAGCTCAAGACCTTGGTGAACCAAGTGCGCAACCTTGGGAGCAAAAAATGGGATGCCCATGAAATGGTCAAGGTTATTCTAAGATCACTTGTTTTTCTTAATCCTACACAAGTTCAATTAATTCATGGTGATCCTAGATACAAGCTAATGTCTCCCGAGGAGGTTATAGGAAAGTTTGTGAGCTTTGAATTGATGATCAAAGGCTCCAAACAAATCATCAAGCGAGGCGCCACCTCCACACCCGAGGTGCAACCCGTCGCCTTCAAAGCAATGGAGGAGAAGAAAGAAGAGTCTACATCAAGTAGGGTCCCCATCAATGCCTCCAAGCTCGACAACGAGGAGATGATGCTCATCATCAAAAGCTTTCGCCAAATCCTCAAGCAACGAAAGGGGAAAGACTACAAGCCCCGTTCCAAGAAAGTTTGCTACAAGTGTGGTAAGCCTGGTCACTTTATAGCAAAATGACCTATTTCTAGTGACAGTGACAGGGGCGACGACAAGAGGGAGAAGAAGAAGGAGAAGAAGTGATACTACAAGAAGAAGGGCGGTGATGCCCATGTATGCCGAGAGTGGGACTCCGACGAGGACGCCACCAACATCACCGTCAACAAGGGCCTCCTCTTCCCCAACATCGGCCACAAGTGCCTCATGATAAGGGACAGCAAAAAGAAGGTAAAATCTAGAGCCTCCACTAAATATGCAACATCTAGTGATGAGGATAACTCTAGTGATGATGAAGATAATTTGCTTGCTCTTTTTGCCAACCTAAACATGCAACAAAAAGAAAAATTAAATGAATTGATAGGTGCTATTCATGAGAAGGATGAACTCTTGGATAGCCAAGAGGACTTCCTTATTAAGGAAAACAAAAAGCATGTTAAGGTTAAAAATGCTTATGCTCAGGAAGTAGAAAAATGTGGAAAATTAACTAGTGAGCTTAGCACTTGCCATGACACTATCTCTAACCTTAGAATTGAAAATGCCAAATTAATTGCTAAGGTTGAGAAATTAAATGCTTGTGATGATTCTCTTATCAATCTTAAAAATGATAATGCTAGTTTGATTAATAAAATTGACAAGTTGAATGAATCACTTTCTAGCCTTAAGATTGAGAATGAAAAATTAATTGCTAAGGCTAAAGATTTAAATGTTTGCAATGATGCTATTTCCAATCTTAGAAATGAAAATGCCATGTTACATGCTAAGATTGATGGATTAAATGTTTGCAAACCCTCTACATCTACTATTGAACATGTTTCTATTTGTACTAGATGTAGAGACATTAATGTTGACGCTATTCATGATCACCTAGCTTTAATTAAACAACAAAATGATCACATAGCTCAACTTAGTGCTAAAATTAATGAGCATGACTTAGAAAATGAAAAATTTAAATTTGCTAGAAGCATGCTCTATAGTGGGAGACACCCTGGCATTAAGGATGGCATTGGCTTCCAATAAGGGGACAATGTCAAGCTTAATGCCCCTAAGAAATTGTCTAACTTTGTTAAGGGCAAAGCTCCCATGGTTCAGGATAACGAGGGCTATATTTTATATCCTGTTGGTTATCCCGAACATAAAATTAGGAGAATTCATTCTAGGAAGTCTCACTCTAGCTCACATCATGCTTTTATGTATATGAGTGAGGCATCTAGTTCTAGGCAATCCACTCATGTTAAATTTCCTAAAAAGAAATCTCCTAATGCATCAAATGAACCTAATGTTTCATTTAAGACTTTTGATGCATCATATGTTTTAACTAACAAAACAGGCAAGGTAGTTGCCAAATATGTTGGGGGCAAACACAAGGGCTCAAAGACTTGTGTTTGGGTACCCAAGGTGCTTGTTTCTAATGTCAAAGGACCCAAGACCGTTTGGGTACCTAAGAACAAGGACTAAACTTGTTTTGTAGGTTTATGCATCCGAGGGCTCAAGTTAGATCATTGATAGCTGGTGCACAAACCACATGACTGGGGAGAAAAGAATGTTCTCCTCCTATGAGAAAAACCAAGATCCCTAAAGAGCTATCACATTCGGGGATGGAAATCAAGGTTTGGTCAAAGGACTTGGTAAAATTGCTATATCACCTGACCATTCTATTTCCAATGTTTTTATTGTAGATTCATTAGATTACAATTTGCTTTCAGTTTCTCAATTATGCAAAATGGGTTACAACTGTCTTTTTACAGATTTAGGTGTTACTGTCTTTAGAAGAAGTGATGATTCAGTAGCATTTAAGGGAGTGTTAGAGGGTCTGTTATACTTAGTTGATTTCAATAGAGCTGAACTCGACACTTGCTTAATTGCTAAGACTAATATGGGTTGGCTCTAGCATCACCGACTAGCCCATGTTGGGATGAAGAATCTTCACAAGCTTCTAAAGGGAGAGTACATTTTGGGACTAACCAATGTTCATTTTGAGAAAGACAGGATTTGTAGCGCATGTCAAGTAGGAAAGCAAGTTGGTACCCACCATCCACAGAAGAACATCATGACGATCGACAGGCCGCTTGAGCTATTCCACATGGATTTATTTGGCCCGATTGCTTACATAAGCATCGGCAGGAGTAAGTATTGTCTTGTAATTGTGGATTATTATTCTCGCTTCACTTGGTTGTTCTTTTTGCAGGAAAAATCTCAAACCCAAGAGACCTTGAAGGGATTCTTGAGACGGGCTCAAAATGAGTTCGGATTAAGGATTAAGAAAATAAGAAGCGACAATGGGACGGAGTTCAAGAACTCTCAAATTGAAGGCTTCCTTGAGGAGGAGGGCATCAAGCATGAGTTCTCTTCTCCCTACACACCTCAACAAAATGGTGTAGTGGAGAGGAAGAATAGAACTCTTCTTGACATGGCGAGGACCATGCTTGATGAGTACAAGACACCGGACCGGTTTTGGGCTGAGGCGATTAACACCGCCTGCTACTCCATCAACCGGCTCTATCTTCACCAAATCCTCAAGAAGACATCATATGAACTCCTCACCGGTAAAAAGCCCAATGTTTCATATTTTAGAGTCTTTGGTAGCAAATGTTTTATTCTTGTTAAAAGAGGTAGAAAATCTAAATTTGCTCCTAAGGCTGTAGAAGGCTTTTTACTTGATTATGATTCAAACACAAGGGCATATAGAGTCTTTAACAAGTCCACTAGACTAGTTGAAGTTTCTTATGACATTGTGTTTGATGAGACTAACGGCTCTCAAGTAGAGCAAGTTGATCTTGATGAGCTAGATGATGAAGAGGCTCCGTGCGTCGTGCTAAGGAACATGTCCATTGGAGATGTGTGTCCTATGGAATCCGAAGAGCCTCCATAAGCACAAGATCAACCATCATCTTCCATACAAGCATCTCCACCAACTCAAGATGAAGAACAGGCTCAAGACAATGAAGAAGAAGATCAAGAAGATGAGCCACCTCAAGAGGAGGACAATGATCAAGGGGGAGATGACAATGATCAAGACAAGGAAGATGAACAGGGTCAAAGACCGCCACACCCAAGAGTCCACCAGGCGATTCAAAGAGATCACCACGTGAACACCATCCTCGGTGATATTCATAAGGGGGTAACCACTCGATCTCGAGTCGCTCATTTTTGTGAACATTACTCTTTTGTTTCCTATATTGAGCCACACAGGGTAGAGGATGCACTTAAAGATTCGGATTGGGTGCTGGCAATGCAAGAGGAGCTCAACAACTTCACGAGGAATGAGGTATGGCATTTGGTTCCACGTCCTAATCAAAATGTTGTAGGAACCAAGTGGGTGTTCCGCAACAAGCAAGATGAGCATGGTGTGGTGACAAGGAACAAAGCACGACTTGTAGCCAAGGGATATTCAGAAGTCGAAGGTTTGGATTTTGGTGAAACCTATGCACCCGTAGCTAGGCTTGAGTCAATTCGTATATTACTTGCCTATGCTACTTACCATGGCTTTAAGCTTTATCAAATGGACGTGAAAAGTGCATTCCTCAACGGACCAATCAAGGAAGAGGTCTATGTTGAGCAACCTCCCGGCTTTGAAGATAGTGAGTATCCTAACCATGTGTATAAACTCTCTAAGGCGCTTTATGGGCTCAAGCAAGCCCCAAGGGCATGGTATGAATGCCTAAGAGATTTTCTTATCAAATGGCTTCAAAGTCGGCAAGGCCGATCCTACTTTCTTTACTAAAACTATTACAAAAGATTTGTTTTTATGCCAAATTTATGTTGATGATATCATATTTGGGTTTACTAACAAATCTACTTGTGAAGAGTTTAGTAGGATCATGGTACAAAAATTTGAGATGTCTATGATGGGGGAGTTAAAGTATTTTCTAGGATTTCAAGTCAAGCAGCTCCAAGAGGGCACCTTTATCAGCCAAACGAAGTACATTCAAGACATACTCACCAAGTTTGGAATGAAGGATGCCAAGCCCATCAAGACACCCATGGGAACAAATGGGCATCTCGACCTCGACACGAGAGGTAAATCCATAGATCAAAAGGTATACCGGTCGATGATAGGATCTTTACTCTACTTATGTGCATGTCGACCGGATATTATGCTTTCCATATGCATGTGTGCAAGGTTCCAAGCCGATCCTAAGGAAGTTCACCTTAGGGCCGTGAAAAGAATCTTGATATATTTAGTTTATACTCCTAAGTTTGGTCTTTGGTACCCCAAGGGATCCTCTTTTGACTTATTAGGATATTCAGATGCTGATTAGGCAGGGTGCAAAATTGATAGGAAGAGCACATCAGGGACTTGTCAGTTTCTGGGGAGATCCCTGATGTCTTGGGCTTCAAAGAAACAAAACTCAGTAGCTCTTTCTACTGCCCAAGCCGAGTATATTGCCGTAGGCCATTGTTGCGCACAATTGCTTTGTTTGAGGCAAACCCTCAGGGACTATGGCTACAAATTCAGCAAAGTTCCTCTCCTATGTGATAATGAGAGTGCAATCCGCATGGCGGATAATCCCGTTGAACATTGCCGCACTAAGCACATAGCCATTCGGTATCACTTTTTGAGGGATCACCAACAAAGGGGGGATATCGAGATAGCCTACATTAACACCAAAGAACAATTAGCCAATATCTTTACCAAACCATTAGATGAGAAAACCTTTACCAAACTTAGGAATGAGCTAAACATTCTTGATTCTCGGAAATTTGATTGATACTTTGCACACATAGCTCATTTATATACCTTTGATCATATCTCTTTTATATCTATGACTAATGTGTTTTCAAGTGCATTCTCATGCTTAGTCATAGAATTGAAAGGGAAATGGAGTATTTGGCAAAGACGACGCTTCCACTCAACTCCATCGGTATTAATTTCTCTTTGCCGGTATTCCGCAAGCTCTCCACGGTGGTATAATCTTCACTCATATTTATTTGTTTGCCATTGGGGAGAAAGTTTAAGGGCTCATATTTCACTCAAGTATCTATTTTTGGTGATTTATGCCAAAGGGGAAGAAAGTATTAGCCCAAAGCAAAAGGACCGCACCACCACCAATTTCAAAAGTCTTTAAAGAAGTTTTCAATTGGTATTGAATTTTTGATATATTTCAAATTGGTATAACCCCTTTCAAAAATTAGTATGTAAAACCCTCTTGATCACTAAGAGGAGAATTTCATTGAGGGGGAGTTTTGTTTAAGTCAAAGAAAAAGCATTTGAAACAGGGGGAGAAAATTTCAAATCTTGAAAATGCTTCTTTCAATCTTATTCATATACCTTTGACTATTTGCAAAAGGTTTTTGAAAAGAATTTTACAAAGAATTTGCCAAAACAAAACTAGTGGTGCAAGCGTGGTCCAAAATTTTAAATAAGAAGAAAACAATCCATGCGAATCTAGTAGAAATAATTATATTGGTTTCACACCAAGCAACCTTTGCACTTACCTTATGCAAACTAGTTCACTTCTGCACTTATATATTTGCTTTGGTTTGTGTTGGCATCAATCACCAAAAAGGGGGAGATTGAAAGGGAAATAGGCTCAAACCTTTTCCTAAATGATTTTGGTGGTTGAATTGCCCAACACAAATATTTGGACTAACTAGTTTGCTCTAGATTATATGTTCTACAGGCACCAAAGGTTCAATACAAACCAATAAAAAGTCCAAGATAGGGTTCAAAAAGAAAGGAGCAAATCCAACTGAAGGCTGCCTTAGTCTGGCGCACCGGACTGTCCGGTGCACCAGGGAGAATCACTATGAACTGCTCAGCTTCGGGTTTCTGGAAATGCCACTCCGCTATAATTCACCGAACTGTCCGATGTAGCACTGAACTGTCTGGTGTGCCATGTGGAGTAACGGCTACAGCGCCAACGGTCGTCTGCAAAAGTGAACAGTGAATGCTACAGTGCGCGGATAGTTCGCGCAGAGTCAGAGCAGGCGCCAGAAGGCGCACCGGATAGTGAACAGTGACTATCCGGTGCACCACCGGACTGTCCGGTGGCCCAGTTGTCAGAAGCTCCAACGGTCGAACCCTAACAGTTGGGTGACGTGGCTGGTGCACCGGACAGTGTCTGGTGGCGCACCGAACTGTCCGGTGCGCCCGTCGACAGATAGCCTCCCCAACAACCACTTTGGTGGTTGGGGCTATAAATACCCCCAACCACCACACTTCAAGGCATCCAAGTTTTCAGCCATTGCATTCAATACAAGAGCTCTAGACTTCACTCCAAGACACAAACAAGAGATCAAATCCTCTCCCAAGTCCAAGATCACTCCAAACATTTAGTGACTAGTGAGAGAGAGATATTTGTGTTCATTTAAGTTCTTGTCGCTTGGATCGCTTTTCTTCTTCCCCATTCTTGTTCTTAACACCTTTGTAATCAAAGCAAGAGACACCAAGTTGTGGTGGTCCTTGTGGGGACTAAGTGTCCCAATTGATTAAGGAGAAAAGCTCACTCGGTCTAGGTGACCGTTTGAGAGAGGGAAAGGGTTGAAAGAGACCCGGTCTTTGTGACCACCTCAATGGGGAGTAGGTTTGCAAGAACCGAACCTCGGTAAAACAAATCACCGTGTCACTCTCTTCATTTGCTTGTGATTTGTTTTCGCCCTCTCTTTTCGGACTCGATTTTATTTCTAACGCTAACCCCGGCTTGTAGTTGTGCTTAAAGTTTATAAATTTCAAATTCCGCCTATTTACCACCCCCTCTAGGCGACTTTCACAACCTTCATCTCTTACTCAGCTAATATAACCCACTTGGCCATTGCAAAGATGGGGCCTGGATTTGTTAGGCCCACTTCCACCAGCGCAAGGCAATTTGAAATATGTTGTGTTGGCTGCAGAATATTTTTCTAAGTGGATTGAAGCAAAGCCTTTGGCTACAATAACTTCGGTTACAGTCCAAAAATTCTTCTGGCAAAATATTGTTTGTCGCTTCGGTGTACCGAAGGCAATAACTGCGGACAATGGAACACAATTTGATGCCGAAACTTTCAAGGAATTTTATGATCGGATTGGCACGAAGATTCATTTTGCATCAGTTAGGCATCCAGAGTCAAACGGACTGGTCGAAAGAGCAAACGACATTATAATGACGTGAATAATGAAGCTAATCTTCAATCAGCCTAGAGGAAAGTGGCCACATGAATTGATTAAAGTGGTGTGGAGCCACAATACAACCATATCAAGATCAATAGGATTTACACCGTTCAAATTATTATATGGTGACGGAGCTATAACCCCAGAAGAAGCTAAAGCGGGGTCAATAAGAACAACAACTTCGGCAGAGGATGAAGCTGATTATCACGTAGCAAAAGATACTATAGAAGGGACCAGACTTTAGGCTATGGAGAATATCAATAAATATCAAGCCGAAATAATAAAATGGTGTGACAGAAAACTTTGGCTGAAAAATATTAAGCCAGGGCATTTGGTGCTTCGGAGAGTGGTCAATCCGGACACAGTAGGCAAATTACAGTTGAAGTGGGAAGGACCTTTTCTGGTGGTATCTTCGTCAAGGCCCGGTTCTTTCAGATTGAAGGATATGGACGGCAACGACATTCCTAGATCTTGGAATGCGGATGAGCTTCGACGATATTATGTGTAATTTGATGTAATCTTTTTCCATTTTTCCCTATGGCACCCTTTTGCTTTTCAAAGGGGGAGAAAGGTTTTTAATGGGGCCATGGCTTGTAATTTTTCTTTTTCGTATTTGGCTCTATGAGAGCAGAATCCCCCCAAAAAATGTAAAATGTAAAATCTGAGCATGCACCATCGAGTGCAGTGAAAAAAAGCGCGGAGAAGCTCAAAAGTCGTCCCCAAGGGGATGCAGAGCACGACAAAGCTACAAAAAGTCGTTCCCAAGGGAGCGCATAGTAAGTTTTCAGCTCAAAAGTCATTCCTAAGGGAATGCAGAGCCAAATACCACCGAAAAAATATTAGGTGAAGAAGTTCAAAAGACGTTCCTAAGGGGATGCAGAACTTATACCGCCGAAATAGAAGGCGAAGAAGTTCAAAAGATGTTCCTAAGGGGATGCAGAACTTACACCGAAAAATAAGCGGTGAACACCGAAAAATAAATGGTGAAGAAGACTCCAAAGTCGTTCCTAAGGGGATGCAGAGTCTAGGTGCGGCTTCATAAACGTGTGTTTGGACATTCATTTGCACATTACATCACATCATTCATTGCATTCATACACATTCATTTAGACATTCGTAGGATCATCATTATCATATTATAAGCATACAGACAGTCGCTTCGGCTCTAATGACAAGGCTTCGATAAGTACAAAAGAAGCAAATTTATGCTTCATTGTGCACGAAAAGAAGGGAAGGTGTTTTTCGCCTTCAGCTCAAACAATACAAGTTTTGTCCACATCTAAGCAGTTCATACATGGATGGAAAGGTAAAAATACATTACAAGGTATGGACAAGTTTACAAAGCAGTGTTTGATTCCTAGATTACAATATTTTTTACAAGGTTAATTCAAAATTTCTCTAGAGTTTTTTTGCAGCAGCTTCATCAATACCCGTCAAGCTTTGAATCATTCATCTTCGGCTTCGTCATCCTATACATAACAAAGCGGTATAAGGCATATAGAAATATCAGTGAAAGATAAGCAACAGGTCCAAGTTTAGTACCGGCTTGAGATGACTTCGAGCTTCATCAATAGCTAAATTCCGTCCACCCTTCGTCCAAATTTGAGTTATGAATCTATTTCCAATGCTTTGGGCTAGACTATGAATGTCAGTTAAATCCACTGGCGACAGGGTGAAGTTTGGTCTGTTCACGATTTTCCCGTGCGTGCAACCAGTCTTCATGAAAGCAACAGCCGTGCCATGAGAAGCCAGCAGGGCACAGAAGTCACCGTGCCCAGCTATAACTTCGTCAAGTGCATCAATTTTGCCCTCAATATGTTTGAAGGTGCCTGGCAGGTCTTCAACTGAAGGTTCAAATTTTTCAGAACTAGCTCCAGCTGAGTTGAAGACCTGCTTCAGCCGTTGCACGCACCGGTTGCCGAAGTCTATACATTTATCCTGAAGTTCCTTCAATGATTACTGCAAATTTGAATTCTTTTCGACTTCAGCTTTAAGCTTCGCGTCAAAACTCTGCTTTTCTTGTTCGAAGCTTTCTGATTTTGTGGAGAGTTCATTGTTTAATCTGGCAATTTTGGCTTGGGCTTCTGCCAGTGAACCCTCCATTGTTTGAAGAACAAAATCTTTCTTTTCAAGAGCAGCTTCATGATCTTTGATTTTGCTTTCCAAGCCTTCAATTATAACCTCATTTTTCTTATCTTCGAGGTCCTGTTGCATCCTCAAGGCTTTACTTAGTAGCATACTCTGTGTAAAATAATCTTCGTCAGCAATTACCTTCATCGCAAAACAATGAAAAAGCTAAAGGAGAAATTTTACCTTGAAATTAGAATAGAATAAGCTACCGACGATATGCTGTCGTCGGTAGCGACTGATGTCAGCTTCAAGTTTCGGGAAACCAACACTCTTTGACAGTGCTGATAACCTTCGCTCCAGTCTGATCTCGGATGCATCCTAAGCTTTGTTCGTTAATTCCGCCAAAGAGCAGCGCTCCTGGTTGGTAGCCACAGGATATAACATACTCCTGCAGCTCTTCTCTTTCAGTCTTAGATAATTCTTGACCAATAATATTTTGAAAATTAAAGCATTTTTCCTTCGAAGTATCTTCAGCGACTGCCTTCCCCTTTTCAAGCGCTGTGGCCACGGTTTCTTCGGCGGCTGCAGCAGCTTCTTCTGCGGCCATATCTGAGGGTATTCTATCAATATCAGATAATGTGCTCTCCAGATTCATGGCTTCAGCCGTTGTAGCTTCGACAGGTGTAACTTCGGCAGGGATAGCTTCGGTAGCTGCGGCAACTTCGGTAGCTGGTATTATTTTTGATGCTGAAGCTGGCAGTGGCGTTTCTTCAATTGCTTGCATAACAGTAATAATTCTTCGCTTCTTTGGCCCAGCCGCCTTCTTCGTTGACGAAGCCTTGTCTTTCTTCTGTAAAAACCTCGTTAGTTGCGGCCCCAGTGGACTTAGCAACTTGATAGGTAGGGGTTCGGTCATTACCTTTAAAATCTCTTCTACTTCGGCAGCAGAAGGTGTCAAAGGAGCTCCCTCTTCTAGTTCAGCCATCTTCGGCTCTGGAGTTGTTGTTTTTCTTTTCTTTGAAGCAGCCACCTTCGGCTCAGGACTAGATTTTCTCTTTTTCAGAGCTTTTTCGTCCTCCTTTACCATCCCAGCTGCTTGTTTGCTCATAATACTAAAAATCCTCTTTCTTTTTGGCCCTTCGGCACCCTTGTCTAATCGTTCATAATCAGGATATTCAAAGTTTAAAGCATCCATTACCCGATTCAGCCTACATTTTGCTCGGGTGCCGAAGGCCGCAATCATCAGTTGATCTTCTTTCTTCGTATAATTGCCTAGAATTTCGTTGCACATAGTTTCAATCACTTCTAGCCATTCCTGGTAGGGCTCTTTGAATTGCTTCTCGAACTTGAAGCGATAGGGGAATCGAACAAGTTCACCCATCTTCTTTGATCCTTTCATCTTCGGCATGCTCCAATTACTCAATGTTGGAGATACCCTATTCGCCAGGTATTCTTGCACTAGATCTCTGGTACTGACATGCTCAGCCACCACTCTGAATTCTGTCACGGCTAGTTGGCATGGTAACCCTGGCTTCATGTTGCACAGGGGTCTGGTCATCCCGAAGCTTAGGCTTAGTGGGCTCATGACCAGCTTCTTCAGCTTCTCCCTCTTCTTCTCGTCAGCCTTAACATAAAACCACTCACTCTTCCATCTAGTTGGCCATTTCGACCGATAACTCAGGACTGGGACCTTTGTATCCTTGCGATACGCGAAGTTATAGCAGCCAAAATTTTCATGGAGCCTGTCTTCTCTAGCTTTCGTCTGGTAATGTAGCTCATGCACTCGACAAAAAGCTTCAGCATTCGGGTCCATCCCCTGGCTTTGAAGGGCCCAGATGAAAATACTGAGCCTAACAATAGCGTTAGGGGTCAGCTGATGAAGAAATATTTCATAATTAGCTAAAATTTCTCCAATAATCTCGTTCAGCGGAAACCATAATCCTGCTCTGAAAAAACTTTTGAAAACCACCACTTCATCATCTTTCGGTGTCGGAGTGGTCTCTTCTCTAGCAAAACGAATCAGCTTTTTCTCGGTTTCTCTGAAGTAGCCCAGCTTCATCATCATGGGCATATCAGCTTCAGAAACAGTAGATTTTTCAAAATCCAAGTGACTAGGTTTTGACGAGATCAAGATACTATAATCCTCTTCTTCTTCGTCACCAATTTCTTCCTCGACGCCTTGTTCAGTTTCAACAGGTGCACCTTCTTCAATGGCTCCCTCTGTCACAACTAGTCCCGATTGTCTCATCACTTCGGAGATCGGAGCAGTCTCGGTAGCTTCGGCCTCCTCTCCGTCACGGGTCACTCTTGCAGTTGAACGTACTCTGGCCATTTGATGATTTTCTTGCAGTTCTTACGAAGTTGATTGTTTTTTCGCAGCTTTTTGACGAAGCTCCCTTTTTTGACGAAGCTAATCCAGAACAGTGGCTTGCTCGGAAATGCAGTGAAAAAAGCTTTGACTATGGTTAAAATTTTCAACAGCACAACAATGTAATAGCAATGAATGTTGTGATAACTTCACACCTACCCGTCTGTTTATATAGTGCTGCAGGTGGGAAGGTAAATCGCCAAGATGACTGCACCCACTGAACAGTTACTCGCACCCGCTGAACGATGGACCAACCGGCGCTTGGGAGGAGAACCGCCAGACCATGCATACCCGCTGCATGGTGGACCATCTCTCGCGCCTGGAATATTTTAATTGTTTCTCGGCAACGAGCTCAGGGAAGGTGTTTTTTGGACCTTCGGCATTCCGAAGCTTCGGAAATGTTTTCACGGATCAAGCTCGTTATGAAAAACAATCTAGCACCATGAAGGGGCTACTGTTGGGGGTCTGCTTCGTCGCCGAAGGTCCTACAAGAAGAAACACCTTCGAACGATCAACACAGAAGCAACGCCGAAGCTATCACCTAAGGAGCTTCGGCATAATAACACGCTTTGAGATGAAGGGTAGCACCGACTTAAGCGTGAAAGGACCGATCGGCCCATGATAATCTGTGTCATGATTGTAACTATTTATAAAGGGCATGAATGTAAATTCACACAGGTTGCGCCCTGTGCCTATAAATAGATGAACAGTACCCCCTTACTGTTCACGCTGACTGGTACTCGCTTGTGCGTCACGCTTGTAACTTTGCCTTCAATCAAGTCGAAGGTACAAATGTAATTTGATATTGTTCTTATTCATTCCTGATTATATAAAAGAAAGATATATCATGATGTCATGTAATTATTCATGTTACTATGTTTCATATGCTTCGTCTTTCATTGATTTATGTTGCAATGCTGAAGGTACGTCCTTCATAACCTTCGTCTGAAGATCGTTATATCCTTAGGGAAATAATGCTTCGAAGGACGAAGTACATTAATCATTAACCTATTTTTGTGTTGCCTTGTTCTTAATTCATAGCATTTGAGAACAAGTCCCCAACAGCTGGCCTGCCAATGATGGCATTGAAAGGGAGGTTAACCTCCGCAATGTCGAACTGGACGTTCTCAGTGCGGAAGTTCTCATCAGTCCCGAATGTAACCAGGAGTGCAATGCTCCCAAGGGGATACACCAGTTGAGGGCCCACTCCGGAGAATGGGCGAGAGGGTCCCAGTCGAGATCCTAGGATCTACAGCTGCTTGAACACAACATGACTAATGATGTTGAGCCCAGCCCCACCGTCAATCAGGACATGATGCAGCTTCATGTTGGCGATGACAGGGGCGGTGATGAGTGGTAGTATGCCGGCCCCTACCATGTTTTTGGGGCAGTCAGATGCCCCGAAGGAGATAGTGGTGCTCCGCCACCGCTGATGTGGGGTAGCCTTCGGGACCCCTAGGATCGTCGAAAGGACCTCACGGCGCAGGGACTTCACGTTCCTACGGTACTTGAGCTCCCAGCTTCCGCCATACATCATGTACAGCTTCTTGCGGTGATTGCTGTCATCATCGAAGTCGGAGTCTCCGATGAGGATGTCCTTGAGGACTCCCTCGGGGGACTGATACCCGAGGTCCCGTTCTCCCGTGGCCGCGTCACCTTCGTCGACCTTCTCCTTATCAGGCCAGCGACGAGGCGGCGAGCCATCATTGGAGGCCTGCTCGCGCCGCTCGCTGATGCGCTTCGCAAGCTTGAGGATCTCCCGGCATTCCGAGGCGCTATGGCGTCTGTTGGGATGGACAGGGCATGACCCACTATTAGCTCCCTGTTGCCGTGGGCGCTTGCCGCGCTCGTTCTGGCCCCCAGCCGTAGCTGCAGCGACCGTAGCAGCAGATTGCGGCCTATCGTGACCGCAGTTCTTCTTCTTCTTGTTACCACCCTGGGTGGCGGCACCTGAGCCACCCGTCTGGGTAACTCCGGTCTGCGGTGTCGAGTGCCATGCACGGCCCTCGGCAGCTCTGGCACATTTGTCGGCCAGAGGAAAGAGCGTAGTGACGGTTTCCACGTCATGCATCGCTAATTTCTCCAACATCTTCTCATCATGCACCCCCTATCGGAAAGCAGTGATGATGGAGGCATCGGAGACACGAGGTATAGTCCCTCGTACCTTGGTGAAGCGGGAGATGAAAGCCCGGAGAGTCTCCCCGGGTTCCTGCCTTACGACATGGAGATGAGCCTCCACACCATGCTGCTGATAAGCACTGGCGAAGTTTGCTGTGAACCGTGCACAGAGCTCTTCCCAGGAGTAGATGGACCCTGGGGTGAGGTTCATGAGCCAGGTCCGGGCCGGCCCGGTCAAGGATACATGGAAGTAGCTTGCCATTACGGCAGTGTTTCCACCAGCTGCCGTAATGGCGGTGACGTAGACCTGCAAGAATTCTGACGAGTTTGACGTACCGTCGTACTTCTCCGGCAGGTGTGGCCAGAACTTGGGTGGCCAAGTCGCCGCGCGGAGGTGATCCGCTAGTGCGGCACAGCCCACGCCGACCAATGGGACACCCGCCTGGATTCAGGCGCACCTTGGAGTTTGTGGTGCAACTGGAGTGAAGTCTTGGTCAAGGTTGCGACCCTCGAAGTTTTGCCGGCGCTCATGCGCCCTCTCTAGAGAGACTCGAGCATCCTCGCCCCCACGCCTATGGTTGAGCTCTGCCCGCAGGTCATCAGCCCTCTCCAGAGAGATTTGAGCATCCTCGCCCGCACGCCTGCGGTTGAGCTCTGCCCGCAGGTTGTCAGTCCGTGCACCCCTCACTGAGGGTGAGCGCACAGATGCTGACGCCTCGCGTTGATGCCAGAATGATCAAGGCATGGACCTAGCTGAGCCAGGATGGGCCATGCTGAGGAGATGGTCAACATCTTCGTGCCACTGCCTCATGGCGCCCGGTGAGGCCATGAAACTTGGAGGGTTACGTAGCAACTCCCTGGCTACAGACAATGCCCCACCAGGTGCAGCCCTTGACGGAGCCCTGGATGTCAACGCAGGCGTGTGCTGTTGCGCAGCATGCATAGCAGCAGCACCAGGCACAGGGCGGTTAGAGCCCCGTGGCACGGAAGATGCTGCCCTTCCTCCATCAGGAAGTCCTTGGGAGACAAGTCGCAGTGCTCAATGATCTGAACCATTGTGTCGGCAAAAAACAGGCGAAAAACCCAAGGCCAGGCCCCCTACCTAGCGCGCCAAATGTTGGAGGGAAAATCCTTCGGCCGGGTGGCAGAATGCACCTGTCCTAATCCTAAGATGAGGAGGGGGCCTAGCGTTTGCCTGTTTGGTGAATTTTGGATGAACACAAGAACACTCGAGAGTTTATAGTGGTTAAGGTCACAGGAGCGTAATACCCTACCTCCACTGTCTGTAAGTTGTATTGAGCGTGTCCCTTGTAATGCTGTGTCCCCTCCCTTTTATAGTTTAAGGGAGGTACATACAAGGATGCTGAGCTCCGACATGCGGGCCCATGAGCATAATGGAAGGAATACATTATGTGAATAATTAATGCTGACTAAACCCTAAACAAGGGAGCCGTTCAGATTCCCTCCGCCTTAGTAACGCATGAGTAATCAGCGGGAGTCATGATGACTGCAGTCCATGCAGCATTGATAGGCAGTAACCCTTTTCTTGGAAACGCGCGAGTAATGGTGAGTCATTATCCTTGACATGGTAACGTGTGAGTAACTGCACGGCCCACGCAGCGTGGACTAGGCACGCCGTCTGTCACTGGAATGGATAGGCGCATGTCTTATCCGTAATGAATGCAAAGGCGCGCGTAGCCCAGAGGCTTCATGCCAGGCTCCGCCCGTTGGCTTAAGCCGCGCGCAGTACGCCACGTGGCAGCATCGAGCATCCGCCTGGGTGGGGAGCAGGAGTGTATGTGATAAGGTCGGATCCCACCAGACCAGGTCTGGACATGTGTCGGCATCGGACCCCCGCCTGGGCCCAGATTAAGGCCCGGGTATGTTCTGTCCTGGAACCCTGGGACCCCACCGTGAGCGGCCTGGACCCCATACAGGGAGGTCTAGATCCATTCCAGGGGTCTGGTTCGCACACATGGAGGTCCTGGACCAAACTTGGAGGCCCGGACCGTATATACAGGGGTCTGGTACTTTCCCATGGGGGTCCGGACTCACTGGTGATGCCTCAGAGTATGTCACTTTCTCTGAATACGTGGCGGTACCGGACCCGCCCATGTGGTGGGGTCAGGTGCTGTTGTTGGCCTAGAGTAGTCGCTCGAGGCTGGGGCGAGCCATGGCCTGGTCCCACATACAACTCTTTTACCACACGACTAAAAATAGCCATGTGGGTGCTGTGTTTATACAGCAGTAAGGGGTACCCTAGTTTCAAGGTACCGACAATCATCTTCCATGCAAGCATCTACACCAACTCAAGATGAGGACAAGGCTCAAGAAGAAGAGGATGAAGATCATAATAATGAGCCACCTCAAGAGGAGGACATTGATCAAAGGGGAGATGATGATAATGAAGACAAGGAAGATGAACAAGAGATTTGGGATTAAAGACCGCCACACCCAAGAGTCCACCAAGCAATTCAAATAGATCACCCCATCAACTCCATTCTTGGTGACATCCATAAGGGGGTAACTACTAGATCTCGAGTTGCACATTTTTGTGAACATTACTCTTTTGTGTCCTCTATTGAGCCATACAAGACAGAGGATGCAGAAAGAGATCTAGATTGGGTGGTGACTATGCAAGAGGAGCTCAACAACTTCACGAGGAATGAGGTATGGCATTTGGTTCCACGTCCTAACCAAAATGTTGTAGGTACCAAGTGGGTATTCCGCAACAAACAAGATGAACATGGTGTGGTGACAAGGAACAAAGCCTAACTTGTTGCAAAAGGTTATTCACAAGTCAAAGGTTTGGATTTTGATGAAACCTATGCACCCGTAGCTAGGCTTGAGTCAATTCGTATATTACTTGCCTATGCTACTTACCATGGCTTTAAGCTTTATCAAATGGACGTGAAAAGTACCTTCCTCAACGGCCCTATCAAGGAAGAGGTCTATGTTGAGCAACCTCCCAGCTTTAAAGATAGTGAGTACCTTAACCATGTGTATAAACTCTCAAAGGCGCTTTATGGGCTCAAGCAAGCCCCAAGAGCATGGTATGAATGCCTGCGAGACTTTCTTATCACTAATGGCTTCAAAGTCGGTAAAGCTGATCCTACTCTCACTAAAAATATTGGTAAAGACATGTTTATTTGCTAAATTTATGTTGATGATATTATATTTGGGTCTACTAACAAGTCATCTTGTGAAGAGTTTGGTAGGATTATGATACAGAAATTTGAGATGTCTATGATGTGGGAGTTGAAGTATTTCCTTGGATTTCAAATCAAGCAACTCCAAGAGGGCACCTTCATCAGCCAAACTAAGTACATTCAAGACATACTTAAGAAGTTCGGAATGAAGAATGGCAAACCCATCAAGACACCCATGGGAACCAATGGGCATCTCGACCTCGACACGGGAGGTAAATTCGTAGATCAAAAGGTATACCGGTCGATGATAGGTTCTTTACTCTACTTATGTGCATCTTGACCAGACATTATGCTTTTTGTATGCATGTGTGCAAGGTTCCAGGCAAATCCTAAGGATGTCCACCTTAGGGCCGTGAAGAGAATCATGAGGTATTTAGTTTACACTCCTAAGTTTGGGCTTTGGTACTCTAAGGGATCTACCTTTGATTTAATTGGATATTCCGATGCTGATTATGCAGGGTGTAAAATAGATAGAAAGAGCACATCAGGGACTTGTCAGTTTCTAGAGAGATCCCTGGTGTCGTGGGCTTCAAAGAAACAAAACTCCGTAGCTCTTTCTACCATCGAAGCCGAGTACATTGTCGCAGGTCATTGTTGTGCGCAATTACTTTGGATGAGGCAAACCCTTAGGGACTATGGCTACAAATTGAGCAAAGTCCCTCTCCTATGTGATAATGAGAGTGCAATCCGCATGGCGGATAATCCCGTTGAACACAGCCACACAAAGCACATAGACATCCGGTATCACTTTCTGAGTGATCACCAACAAAAGGGGGATATCGAAATTGCTTATGTAAATACTCACAATCAATTAGCCGATATCTTTACCAAGCCACTAGATGAAAAGACTTTTAGCAAACTTAGGAATGAGCTAAATATACTTGATTCTCGGAATTTTGATTGAAACATTGCACACATAGCTAATTCATATACCTTTGATCATGTCTCTTTCATTTGGTACAAATGCATATTTCTTATTCTTCTTGTTCCAAGGCTAAGACTAATGTGTTGTCAAGTGTATTTCTATACTTAGTCTTAGATTGAAAGGGAAATGAAGTATTCGGCAAAGACAAGGCTTCCACTACAACTATGACGGTATCATCTACTCTTTGCCGATACTCATGTAACTCTCAATTGGTATGACCCTTCACTCATATTTATTTTACCATTTGGGAGAAAGTATTAGGCCCCACAGGGGGAGAATTGCAAAGGGCTCTCAATTTCTCCGTTTTTGGCGATTAATGCCAAAGGGAGAGAAAGTATTAAGCCCAAAGCAAAAGGACCGCACCACCATTTCAAAATTTCACTAATGTTTGTTTCAGTTGGTATTTGAGTCAATTTTCAATTGGTATCTTATTTGGTTTCAAAATATCAAGTTAGTATGAAAAATTTCAATTGGTATAATATCATTTGGTATCTGCTTCAAAAAGGAAAAATCATTTCCAAAACCCTCTTGAAAGCTAAGGGGAGAATTTCTTCAGGGGGAACTCTTATTTAGTCAAAGGAAAAGCATTTGAAACAGGGGGAGGAATTTTGAATCTTAAAAATGCTTCTTGCAATCATATTCTTATACCTTTGACTATTTGCAAAAGATTTTGAAAAGATTTTTCCTAAAAGATTTGCGAAAACAAACAAGTGGTGCAAATGTGGTCCAAAATATTAAATAAGAGAAAAGCAATCCATTCATTCTTAGACATATGTATAAAGCCCTTTCATTGGTTTAATTCTAAAGTAACCTATGCACATCTATCTCAATTGCAAACTAGTTACATTTCTACACTTCATATTTGCTTTGGTTAGTGTTGGCATCAATCACCAAAAAAGGGGAGATTGAAAGGGAAATAGACTTAATCATTTCCTATAATCGATTTTGGTGGTTGACGTCCAACACAAACCACATGGACTAACTAGTTTGTCTAGATATCATTTATCTCAGGTGCATAAGGATCAACATAAACTAAGAAAGAAATTCAGTTGGGGAACACAATCAAATTTGGAGCAAGATATGAGAGTGTGCTGCCAAGTGGCACACCGGACACTGTCCGGTGCCCCAGGCCCGCAACCAAACGAAACAGCCACTCTCGGGAATTCGCCACGCACCCTCCTCTATAATTCAACTGTCAACTGCAAAGGTGAACAGTAGTGAACAGTGCGCAGGAAAAGTCAGAGCACAGAAGTCAGAGGTCACCGGACATGTCCGGTGTGGCACCGAACTGTCCGGTGCAGCTACAGGACAAGGGTTCCTACGGTTGTCCACTCCAAAACCCCAATGGGAGCGCTGACGTGGCGTGCACCGGACAGTGAACAGTGAACAGTGGTTGTCCAGTGCGCCACCGGACTGTACAGTGTGCCCATCGCCAGCAAAGTCAGCCAACGGCTAGGAAGTGGTTGGAGGCTATAAATACCCCCAACCACCTCCATTCAAAAGTATCTAAGTTTTCTGAGGTTCTCATTCGATACAAGAGCAATAGCATTCACTCCAAGACACAATTCCAAAGATCAAATCCTCTCTAAGTCCCAAAATCAACTCAACCACTTAGTGACTTGAGAGAGAGAGTTTTTGTGTTCATTTGCACTCTTGTTGCTTGGATTGCCTTCTCTCCTACCCATTCTTACTTCTAAGTGTTTATAAAGCTAGCAAGAGACACCTAAGTGTGTGGTGGTCCTTGCGGGGTCTTAGTGACCCGTTTGATTAAGGAGAAGGCTCACTCGGTTTAAGTGACCATTTGAGAGAGAGGGAAAGGGTTGAAATAGACTCGGCCTTTGTGGCCTCCTCAACGGGGACTAGGTTCTTTGGAACCGAACCTCAGTAAAACAAATCACCGTGTCCACTTGTGTTGATTTCCATTTGATTTGTTTGCCCTCTTTCGTCTCTCTAAAGTTTCCTTGCCAATATTTATTTGAGTTTGCTCCCAAACGTCATCCGCATCATTTGAGTAACTCGTGGCAAGAGAAACAATCTTTCGACTCGGATTTAATTCTAACGCTAACCCTGGCCTTAGTGTGTGCTTAAGTTTATAAATTTTAGGTTTCGCCTATTCACCCCCCTCTAGGCGACTTTCAGCGCGCAAAACAGTATGTGCGACAGCACGCGAACGACGCGCGATCCTGCACGCCATCGCGCGGAACAGCATGCGCAACATACGAGAAATATTTAAATAGATGACGCGCATACACTAAGTGAGTATTAATGTAAAATATTTGAGTTGGCATTAATCAAATTAACGTGTATTTGTAAAGCGCAAGTTAGAACTATAAATTAGTTTTAATTGAAAAGTCGTTCTTTAACCACTATCGAGTGAACAAATAATTAATTACTTAAGACCTGCGACATACCAAAATAATGTGACTAATACGAAATTGATGTTGTTACGAAGTTAACGCGACTGGAACGAGTCACGACGGATTTACGATGCAAATTATATTGAATAAATAGCATCTCTCGAATTTAAACTATGTGGCGCGACTCTATCGGTCGGAACCGTGCCACGCAAAGGGTCACATGGGACATAACCTCAACTAGTCAAAGTGCGTGGGATCAAATATGGGTGATCAGTTTTCTCTCTCCTTTGAGGCATGACGCGCACATCACAACAGGGAGCGGTTCCCTTCTTCAACCTTGGGAAAGAAGAAGAAAAAATAGAGAACGGCATGGAGAAGGTAGAAGAGGGGATCAGCCATGGGATCTCCAGCCATGGCGGTTTCCACACCTTGGGAGGGGCCGGGCTCGCCTACGCGCCACGAAGGGCCTCCTGGCTGGCTCGCTGGGGGGTGTGCTCGGCTGCTGGGCACACTGCGAGCAGCAACCAGGGGACGACACCGGCAGGGGCGAGACGGCCATGGGCGTGATCGCGCAGACCACCTGGAGGCCAGGCGTCGGTACTGCGGGCGTGTAGGAGGACGGGTGGAGCAGCGACGCTGCTCGACCAGGGAGCAGGGGGCACCGGGGCTAGTGAATTGTCCCGATCCTTTGGGACCCAAATGTGATACAATTACTAGTCCCAGGAGGCTAGTAAACACATTCATTTCTTCAAATAGTACAGAGTCTTGAATAATAGTTAATACAATACCAAAATGCAAGCTCTAGAGAGCCTGGAAACATAGCACAATGGAAGATCATCTAGCCTAAGCCACAGGCAAACTGGGTGCAGCACAACCCCCTTCTAGTCGAACATAGCAGAAAAGAAGTCTTCAGTTGCTAAAAAACATAGATAAATCTAGGTGAATACACTAGGTATTCCGCAAGCCCATCACGCCCGTAAAGAGAGAGAGGCATATATGGTACATGCTTGGTATGATGGAGTTGAAGTCACTCATTTCTTTTTCAGAGAAAGGCGATACTTGATGTGGTACCCAAAAGAGAGGAGTAGCACATTTTCACACTCAACACCACTGAGCTTCCCGCTCCCGTGGCTCAGTTTTTATTTCCAAAAGCACCCACACACACTTCCCCTTTTTACGAATATCAAAACACTAATTGTCATACCACACCATACTCGTCCATACCAGTGGACACAGACTATTCGAATAGGTTTCAAACTCGGTGCAGAGGTGTACACTTTACCCACTAGTCCGGCTCTGCGGTCTCATGGCCAATGAGACCTGAATCCGAAACTCTTTCCTTCCTTGCATGTCCTTACCTTAATGATTATACCGGAAGGAGTCAGGCCACCACCATGCCCAAACCGGACAAAACATTCCCCTTCCTTATCCTTCCGGTGCTCCCCAGCCATCATAACCCTGGGGTTTGGACCGTATGAGTTCAGATTGAGTGACTACCCATACAGTCTTGAGTGGTTGTACTTGTCATGAGTACAGGTAGTGAAGGATGACAAACCAGTCCTTATATGAGGGGACGATCCTTCATGCTCACACCTAACCCAACTGAGCCAACACCTGAGGCCCTCCCCTAAACCAGGGAGTCCCTAATCATCCCACTCAGTTGGTGATAAGGGTGAATACCCTTCATCATACACTTCTTTGAAAACCTTTCTCTTTTTAGAAAACCACCATTGCCTCAACATACATTTTGTACCCAAAAGATATTCTTTAATGCAGGCCATCGCTTGTCTCACAATGCATAGATTCCAACCCATATTCCCGGCTTAGGCAATGGTAGAAAGAGTAGGTAATTTATGCATCAAGGGAAGAATGGACTTGCCTTCGTCGAAGTTCTCTTGGCACGAAAGATCTATTTCCGGTAGGTCAGGCTCCTGCCCTTCTTCCGGAGCTATGATTTCCAGAGGGTCGGATCCCTCTTCGCCTTGCAAAAATAGGCAATAAACAATACATCAAACATTGTTGGCTGATAAAGTGTGTCAAGTTATAGGTGTTATTAATTTGTGACTTAGAGAATATTTGGACTATTTTTGGTGCATAAAATATCAACATGAGTATTTATATATATGAAAATGGGAAAAAGGGATAAAAGAAAAAGGAAAATCAATTCCTGGCTAAGCGGGACGGGGGGCGGGATTTTGGCCTAGCCGAGCGCGTGGGCAGATGCGGGAATGGCTCCATGGGCGCGGGCCCACCTACTAGCGAGGGGTGGCAAAACGGCGTCACAGGGGGGGACGGCGGTCCGCATGCGGGGAGGAACCGGCCGCTGGTGATCTCAGTGGCGGTTCACCGCCGGTGGTCCGGTTCTGAGTGGTCAGGGAGGTGGCATTGCACGGGCAGGGGTAGGGGGTCATGGTGGTGGGGTCAATTTGGCCGGTGGACACTCGGGATGGCCGGTCCACGACGAGGTGGCAGGCTCCCGCTGCGGTGAGGTTGCCGGCGAGGCTTATGGGGTGGGATAGGTGAGGGAGGAGGGCGCGTTGTGCTCGTGGAGAGGTGGCAAAGTTTGTGAACTACATTAATTTGACTCTAAGCCACTGAAGAGGGGAGGGAGAAGCTCACCGGAGAGAAGGGAGGCAACGGCGCCGAGCTCGATTGGGTCCAGGGGAGGGAGAGGGAGTGGCCGTGGTTGGTGCGGGGAGATGAGGAGCTCGGGGCGGCCCTTTATAGGCGTCCAGAGAGGGGAGGGTGGAGGCCATCGGGCACCAGCGAGGCGCGCTGAGGCAGCGATAATGGTGGCACAGTGGTGGCGACGGGACGGTTCGGTGCAAGCGGGGGCCAGTGGTCACCCGGTCATAGTGCGCGGGGATGCATGGCGCCAAATCTTTGCTGGTGAGCAAGTAATGTGATGAGGACATCACTTCTATACATACAATGAATGGACCGATAACACGATCTCGTGCACGACAGCTAAATCTCCAGGTACGTTCTACCCTAGTCAATTGTGTTTCAGAGCTTACGCTTGGGGCCATGGATGTTCTGATGATTAGGTGTGGCAGAACCACCCGAATTATTCCAGCTTAAGTGCCTAAGTCACGCCTCAAGGGCCGTGACACACTTAAATCGGAATAACCCGTTAGTCCTTCAGATCTAGTCTGATAGAGCCACTTAACCAGGATCAAATTCCACAATCTCACTCGAAGGTGAGTCACAGAAGAAATACAATAAAACAGGAAACCTCAAATTAAGTACTGAATTATTACATAAATCGGAGTTCTTGAGTAGCAAATAAAGTTCATAAAGTAAAGTGCAGCGGATAATCGATGTCGTCGGTAATGAGGAAATGGGCAAGGCCTAGCCCACTACTCCTCATGCTCCTCTCCTGCCGGAGCAACATCCCACTCGACCGTCCAACCCGGTGGCAGGGTGGTAGGCCAAGTCACACCATCAACCAATTCCTGCATGGTACCTGCAAAAATGGTGCCACAAGCAAGGCTGAGTATACTAATACTCAGCTAGACTTAACCGGTGTGAGGAGTCTACTCCTCTACCTCTAGACTATGCAGCTGTTTGGCTGAGGGGTTTGGTTTGCCAAAAGCACTAGCCGTTTCTAAAATCAATTTTTTTAGCTTTTCAATTTCTACCATCATTAACTTAGCTAGATTTGCTCCTTCTAAGCATACATGGTAACAATCAATTAGTTCAATCAACAAGTTATCTCATGTAACCACATTTCACTTCTTACTCGATGCAGTACAAGGAATCAAGCAGTCTCATTAGCTGCGAGAAGCAGACGATTCGAATCGAGTTTTAACCTTGCAAGGTAAACCTAAACACACGGCATGTCAGGGTACTCCGACCCTGCACATGACAACCGTCCCCATCGATTCCCCGTTCGCGTCCAGGCCTCACCGCCTTGGCATACAATGCTCCACTGACCCCGGCTGCCGCCGTGCAGTGACCGCACTTGTACCCACCATAGCTAGCATGGGAGACCCAGTCTCAGGTCGCATGAGGGATAAAGTCCGCGCCCGGCTTCACTCAGGTACTAGGTTTACCGGTTACCATTTTTCCCGGCATGTGCTTAGTACGTTCAAAAGCTTGACTCAGGTATCCACACATTAATCCTTAATTCTTTTTCCCGTCTCATAGACAAGGCATCCTCCCTGGATCCAAGTCCATAGACCAACATCTATCCCGTTATCAAGATGAATACAATCAATTCCTGACCTTGCGCGAGTGCTAGAAAAATCACTCGACTTCTACCGAGATCCTGATTAGCAAGCAGCTACTCGACCTAGCATACTAGTATTCATCTCAAAAAGGAATCCTAAGTTCATGCAACTAGAGGTTTCAAGCAACTCCTACACTTAAGTGCACATTGCAATCCTACAAGCATTAAGTGTAGTAAAGTAGCATATAATAACATGGTTATGCATAAGACCGGGGCTTGCCTTCAATTGCTGGGGCTGCGGGGAGATCCTCACTAGCAGCCTCTGAAGCCTGCTCCTGGTCCTCCTCTAGGACAGGTCCTTGCTCGGGGATGAGCACGTACTCTCCGTCGGCAAGATTACAATCTAATGAATGCAATGCGTAAGATATATGCATGATATGATATGTGCTTTTAGAAATCACAACTTTAAAGGTGTATGATCTTTCTTGAGTTAAACAAAGTTAACTTTACTTATGCAAGACCCTTGGGTGGTATACTTGGTAAACTGGTTCAAATTTAGCCAAGGTAAGTGGTAGGTTTAACTTTGGGGTTCCACTGAATTCTTTTTAAGTCTTAGGGATATATGATAAGTACTCAAGTTAGACTTATTGAGGTGGGGTTTGTTTCTTTTTTTTTCCTTTTCTTTTATTCTCTTTAATGTTTTGGAGTAGGTTTGAACTACAAGTTGCTTTTATAAAATCCTAAAAATTCTGCAAAAATTACAGTGGCTTGCTACTGGTGTGTGTTTCTTTGTCTTAAAATTTGGGGATCAGAAAGTGAATAGTTTTCTCTGTACAAAATTATTAAACTCTAGGGCAGAAGGGGTGCTTTGAACTACAACTACCATTTAACAGTGGGTAATTCTTCAGAACTTATTTTTGCTGGCTTTTAGGTGTTATAACATGACTTGATACAAATTTCTAGTCATTAATACCTTTTAATTATTTTTCTATGGTTTTCTCAAGTTTCTAGCCAATTGGGTGCTTTCTACTACCACTATATTGGAAAAACATCAAACAACAGAGTTCTTATTTTTCTTGGTTATTATTTTGTGCAAGAGCAATCATTCTGAAGTTTGGCATCTTTTTGCTTAAGGGAAGGGGTGGTATGCATTATTTGAATTAAATGGCTTTTCTCTTAAATCATTAGCAATTGGTAAGAGTTTGCTTCTTTTTCATGGGTTTGCATTTTTCTCTGGTAGTTTACCTCATCATGGACTTAGTTAATTTTTGGTTGCCCATTATCACATTATTTGGGGTTGTTCATGATTTAGTTGGAAAATGCCTTATTATCACTTTGTATTTATTTCCCTTACTTAAAAAGTTGGACTGAGGTGCTATGTATTTTTGTAGTGGGGCTCTGGTGGTTATAAGTCCACTGGATTTTTGTTAAGCATTTTGGTTATAGTTTTGCCTCTTTAATAATTGATTTTCAGTCTTATTTAGGCTAAACAAATCATTTTAATTTAAAACTGGTCCAAATTAATGGTCTCTGTATTTTTCCTAAGTTCTCTGTTACATAAGTAAACTAGGAAAAATAATATTAATCACTGTTCATTAATTTCTAATGTCTTTCTGATTTTCTCTAAGTTTTGGACAAAACATCTTTAAATGAGAAACTACATCATAATTTCTAATGCTGGGGTTCCTACTATTTTTAAACAGTGTCTACAAGAGGTTTGATCATCTACCATTTTTCTTAAGTTCAGCACTGAAGAAAAACTAATTTTCCTTGATTAAATAAGGTTTAGTGGGTTTCTGTTTTTAATTTTAAACTCTAAAATTTTGAACAGAAGGTATAGGGTCTACTATTTTTAAATGATAGATTATAATATACAGGAGCTAGCAAAATTGGTTTGACATCTTTTGATTAGGAATTCATCAAGTTATGAATTTTACAAGTTCTCTGGTTATTTAAAAAGAATAACAGAATTGATTAAATGGAAATCCACTTTGCACTGGGGTCCCTGGCGTGTTTTCTAAGTTTTCTTCGCGAATCAGTCCTTAAGCTACTATTCACATGAGTCTCTGACATTACAGAAAACCCCTCGGGTTCTACAGATCCTAACCCGAGGTCCTTCTTCTACCTCAAACAGTAACCGCGGCGAAAGAAAGGGCGGAGGGGCTTACCGGCGGCGAGATGGCTCCGGTGATGCGGTCGAGGACGAAGGGGAGGTCTCGGGGATCATAACGGTGTGCGGAACGCCGTCGGAGATGGCCGGAGTCGGTCGGTCCACGCGCGCAGGCGGGGATGCTCGTCGGCGGCGAGGAGACCGGCCTGGTCACGGCGAGATAGTTCAATCAAATGGGTCAGGGAGGACCACGGGGTGCCAGAGAAGACATGAGCGCAAGGAATTGGGCGGAGACTCACTGGATAGCTCGGTCCACGCGCGGCGGCGGAAGACCGAAGTCCGGTGAAGTCAATCTCGGGCCTCCGGTGAAGTCCGGCCGGGTCCGAGGGTTTGGCAAGCTTCACGGGCTACTGGCGGAGCTAGCCGAAGCACTGGCTTTCCCAGAGGATGGCTGGAGTGGGCTGGCCACGGTGGCCGAAGCTCTGGCGGCAATGGCGGGCGGAATTGAGCTCGCCGGAGCTAAGGGAAAGTGGCTGGCCGGTGAGGGTGAGTGCGGGGCGAAGTGAGGTGCGCCTGGGGAGGCTTTATAGGCACGGCGCGGTGCACGGGCGGTCGTGGACCGGCGAGTGCGCGCGGGCGTGCACTGGGAAGGCGCGGTGCGCGAACGGGCGTGAACCGGGGGTGTCAGCCACGGTCGAACACGTGTTCCCGTTGCCTCTGCCCCTGTTCAAGCGCCGATTGGGAGCAAATCTTCGCGAATTTGGGCAAGATCGCTGTGAAGGATTTGTTCACCAGACCAAGCTTTGTCTTTTGTGTATGGACGACGTGCGGTTTTAGGCTAGGGACAGGGAGTTGTAGCGTCACCAAGGTGCCAGTGTCAGAATGCCTGGTCCCGAGGTTAAGCTGCGCCAAAATCGTGTCAAATGAATTTGGTTTGAGTTCAAACTCTCCCAGAATGTGTTCAAGGTAATTTGGCACGACTTTGATATTTGGATCTTCTAGCTTTGAGTTTTGAAAAGCAGAGAACACAGATGATCTTTGGAAAGAGGTCTGAAGTTCAGAAATTCAGAAATCTGAATTTCCCAAGGGTTCATAGATCAAGGGCTGATTTGGGGATTTAATTGAATTATTCTGGCTAAGCCTTCTCAATCTTTCTTGTTGCTTAATAAACATACTTTAACTTATATAATTGGCTCAACTCAAAATTTTAAACTTTTCACTCCCTTTTTCTTACTTTCTTGAATTTTGCTCATGGGGCTCATTTAGGTTTTTTTTAATTAGGGTTGCACAACCTTATCTTTTAAAGGACTCAATTGCTTTGATCATGACACTTTTAAGTATATACTTGGTGAATTCTTTCTCACTTAAATTGTTTTGTTGCTCATGCTTACTTTGGTTCACATAAGATGATGGTTCTTGGTTTGGCATTTGAGAGAAACCCTAGGTGACACTGGGGTGTCACAGCCTTCCCCCCTTAAAGGAATCTCGTCCCGAGATTCGGGCCAGAGTCCTCCCGGGGTAAAGCGAAGGGTGAGACTGATAGGAAAAAGGGTGATGATTGCCATATTAGGGCAAAACTGCTCTTCGAATGTCATTCTCTTTGCAACTTCAGAAGGAAGTCCTTTTAAATTTTACTTTATAGTTACTTCATTCTGAATTAAGATCATATTTTTGAAGATTAGATTCGAAAGGCAGGAGGAGGGGTTTGGGGGTGATTACGTACCAGCTTCCTTAGGTAGGCAATCAGGGAAGTCGGATCTCAGGAATTCCTTGGTCTCCCAAGTAGCTTCCTCCTCGGAGTGATTACTCCACTGGACCTTGTACATCTTGATCGATTTAGCCCGAGTTGATCTTTCTTTGCAATCCAGAATCTTGGAGGGGTACTCTTGGTACGATAGATCTGGCTCTATCTCCAATTCTGGCTCTGCCATGATCTCAGTCGGCAATCGGACACACTCCTTTAGCTGAGATACATGAAAAACACTGTGAATGGCAGACATCTTTGAAGGTAACTTCAGCTTGTACGCCACGGGTCCACATGCTTCTATGATCTCATAAGGTCCAATGTAACGAGGGGCTAGCTTGCCTTTGATCCCAAATCTCTGCACTCCTTTGGTGGGTGATACCTTGAGGTATACAAAACTTCCCACCTCGAACTGGAGAGGTTTCCTTCTTTTATCATGATAGCTCTTCTGCCTGGCCTGAGCAGCTTCTAGATTCTTCCTGATTAGCTTGACCTTCCTTTCGGCTTCAGTCACTAAGTCAGGTCCAAAAACTTCTCTTTCACCAGGTTGAGACCAATTGAGTGGTGTCCTGCACCTTCTTCCACGAAGGTACGGATAGTGGTTGCAAAGCTCCAGCTGACTTCAAGTGGCTTGCCTTTATCCTCTGACAGGTGTCACACTCTGATACATACTGGGCTATCTCCCTCTTCATTCTGGTCCACCAGTACAAAGGCTTCAAATCATGGTACATCTTGGTGCTTCCCGGATGCATAGAGAATTTGGAGAGATGAGCTTCATCCAAAATTTTCCTCTTGAGATCCTGGTCTTTAGGAATTACCAATCTGCTTTTGAACCATAACACACCCTTCTCATCCTGGCGGAAACAATTATACTTCTCAACCTTCTGATGGAGATTCTTCTTGATAATCTGCACTCCCTTGTCACTGAGCTGGGCCATGATAATCTGGTCTTGCAAAGCTGGCTCAACAGAAATGTGAGACAAAGAACCAGAAGGAATCACTTCAATTTGCATCTTGCTCAACTCATCACACAAGGTGTTAATGCGAGAATCCATCAGAACACAGTTGCACTGCAACTTCCGACTCAAGGCATCAGCTACCACATTAGCCTTCCCTGGGTGATAATGTACCTCCAGGTCATAATCCTTGATCAGCTCTAGCCATCTTCTCTGCCTCATGTTAAGATCAGCCTGAGTAAAAATGTACTTAAGGCTCTTATGATCAGTGAAGATGTTGCAGTGGGTTCCCATTAGATAGTGCCTCCACATCTTCAATGCATGAACCACTGCTGCTAACTCAAGGTCATGAGTGGGATAATTTTGCTCATGAGGCCTGAGTGCTCTTGAGGCATAAGCAATGACTCGATTGTCTTGCATCAAGACACAACCTAGCCCGGTGCCCGAGGCATCACAATATACATCAAAAGGTTTGCTGCTGTCGGGTTGCGCCAATACTGGTGTTGTGGTCAGATGCTGCCTTAATGCATGGAAGGCATCTTCGCACTTCTGACTCCACACAAATTTGACTTCTTTCTTCAGCAACTCAGTAATAGGCTTCGCAATTCGGGAGAAGTCCGGAATAAACCTTCGGTAGTAACCAGCTAATCCCAGAAAACTCCGAATCTCGCGAACAGTTGTTGGTGGCTTTCAGTTCATCACCTCTTGCACTTTATCAGGATCAACAGCTATTCCAGCTTGAGAGATAGTGTGACCCAAGAATTTGATTTCCTTTAGCCAAAAATCACACTTGGATAACTTGGCATAAAGGTGGTGCTCTCGCAGACGTTGAAGCACTACATGCAAATGCCCGGCATGTTCTTCTTCGTTCTTTGAGTACACCAGAATATCATCGATGAAAACCACCACGAACTTGTCCAATTCCGGCATAAAAACAGAATTCATCAGATACATGAAATATGCTGGTGCATTTGTCAGCCCAAATGACATCACCAAGAATTCATATAGCCCATATCTGGTTGAGAATGCCGTTTTCGGAATATCACTTGCTCGTATTTTGATCTGATGGTAGCCAGAGCGAAGGTCTATCTTGGAAAACACCTTGGCTCCGACCAACTGGTCAAAGAGAACATCAATACGAGGCAAAGGATACTTGTTCTTGATAGTTACCGCATTAAGAGGGCGGTAATCTATACACAGCCTCAAGCTTTCATCCTTCTTCTTCACAAACAGTGCTGGACATCCCCAAGGCGAAGTGCTTGGGCGAATAAAACCCTTATCCAGCAACTCTTGCAATTGCTTCTTTAACTCTGCCAACTCAGCGGGTGGCATTCGGTAGGGCCTCTTGGAAATTGGGGTCGTTCCCGGTTGCAACTCGATGGCGAATTCAATATCCCGGTCCGGTGGCATTCCTGGCAATTCATCAGGAAAGACATCTGCATACTCATAGACCACTGGGATCTTCTTCAGGGGTAACTCCGTCATAGAGAAAGCACATGACTGAGAAGAACCCTGACTAGGCAAAATCAAAGTGAAATTCCCGCAGAAAGGAGAATTAACTTCCACGGTACGACTGGCTACATCAAGCACAACTTGGTGCAAGGTCATCCAATTTGCCCCTAGAATAATATCCACATTTTCCAATCCCAACACAAGAAGAGTGGTTTTGATAATGTGGCTTCCCAGTTGAATAGGCATACTTTGGTTTAATTGATTAGTTGCAATTTTACCCCCAGGTGTGACTATCATGAATGACCCTTTTGAGTGAGAAAATGGCAGTTTGCAATTAGCACTGAACCTTTGGCTAATGAAACTGTGAGATGCACCAGAATCAAACAGAATTAAAGCAGGTTGATTATAAACTGAAAAGATACCAGTCATGATAGGAGCTCCTTCTGGCACTTCCTCTAGAGCAGTGAAGTTGAGCTTCCCTTGCCTGACTTGCACCTTCTGCTTTCTTCCCTTGTCTTGATTTGGTGCTGGCATCTGCCTCTGCTGGTTCCTGGGACAATTCTTGGCATAGTGGCCCACATTGCCACAAGTGAAACACTTGTTCCCATTGCCCTGGCGGAACTGCTGCTGCTGCGGAGGCTGATTGTTCCTTGGGGCGGGAGCTAGGTAGCGGTTGGGCGCCGGCTGCTGCTGCTGCTGAGGTGGCCTGATCACCCATCTGCCTGCCTGCTGCTGAAAACCCCTGCTCTGATTGTGAGAAACAATCCGGAACCTCTGAGCCTGAGCGGATGGTGCTGCCATTGGTGCCTTTCTCTTCTTCTTTGCCCAGTGAGCAACAATGCAATCCTCCTGGGAGATGGCCATGTTGACCAACTCATTGAAGCTATCAGCCCGGACAGTGTTGAGTCGTTCCCGCAGCTTGGTATTGAGACCCCTGCGGAAGCGATCCCTCTTCTTCTCATCAGAATCAGCATGATACCCTGCATACTGGCATAAGTCGTTGAAGGCTTGCGCATACTGCAGTACCGTGCGGGTTCCTTGATTGAGGGCCAGAAATTCATTCAACTTCCGATCAAGAATGCCAGCTGGAATGTGGTGTCCTCTGAAGGCAGTCTTGAATTCCTCCCAAGATACTTCACGATCAGCGGGGAGCATAGCACGAAAGTGATCCCACCAAGTCCGAGCAGATCCGCGAAGCTGCTGCGCGGCGAAGCGGGTCTTGGTAGCATCAGGGCAGTCTCCCGTGAGGAGGGGAAACTTGGACTCGACGACGCGAAGCCACACGTCGGCGTCCAACGGATCCTCTGCCTTGGTGAACAAGGGCGGCTGCGTGCTCAGAAACTCCTGGTAAGTTGCCATAGCTGGAGGTCGCTGATGCTGGCCTCCACCATGCTGCTGGGGGTGGGGCTGGTGCTGCAAGAGCTGTCGCAGAATCTCATTCTGCTGGGCCATCAGCTCCTGCACTGTGGGAGCTGGAGGAGGTGGCGGGGGAACTTGCTCGTTCAGCCCGCGACGCTGCCTAGCTGCCATCTGAAAACAGAGATTGTCGCCATTGTTATCCCAACTCACAGTTTCGAACGGCAAGATATCATCTCATATGGAAGGAAAAATGCCATAATCATAATATTAGGTTCGAAATGAAGATAACATGGTGACAAAGATCCCACAGATTTCAAAAGTTTACAGGGTTACATCAATCAGGGGAAGGTACCCACAAGCCTAGTCCAAAATCTGATACTACTAAGCTCGCATAGGTTTCTATCCGCCTAAAAGTGTCGAAGCGACTACTTAACCCTGAGCGGTGGAAGCGACACTGGATACGGGTGAAGGAGGCATCGCGGAGGTAGTCCCATTGGCACCAGGGGCTGGTCCTAACTCTTCGGGAGCCTCTTCTCCCTCGCTTCCTGCTTCATTGGCCTCCATCTCCAGGTGGTGCATGTCCAAGTGGTCATTTGCTTCCTCGAGTTCCCTCTGCACATCGTGAAGCTGGTTCTCCAAGACATCAATAGTGTTGTCTCGGATCTCCACTTGCTGCTCCAAGGTAGCGATACGCTGGCTCAGCCTCTCCACCTGCAGATCCTTCTCCACCAACTCTGTGGATAGATCGACCACAAAATCTTCCCGACTGTCGAGAGTGAGCTTGGCAGTCTGAGCGGTGTTAGCAAGAAGTGTCATAGCATCGCTCTGAAGGGCCTGAAGGCGGTACAGCGCACTCATGCACTGAACGGTGACCCTCCCAACCAAGTCAGGATACATTGCCCACACATCCTTCACATGGCTCACGCGGTTACACCACATGGGATCATCCTTCTTCTCAGCAGGGAAGAGTCCCAAGGGGTGCATCACCATCTCCAGGGGATGGTAGCCACAGAAAGTCGTCAGAGTCTTCATGGCTGCTGCCTCAACGGTGTCGTCCGTCCTGAGTCCAATCGTCTCAGAGTCAAGAGAACGCCAACCCGGCTGAAGGGGATGAGCCTCCAAAGTCAGCCAGACCCGACAACGAGGTACCCGATGCTCCTCATACAACTGCACCGTATACAAAGGGGGCGTAGGGTAACCGACGGAGTTAAGCACTTCCCACAAGATGGAGGGAAAGCCATCGCGAGAAAGGAAGTCAGAACTGAAACGAGAGTCTCCTCCACTGGCGGGGGTGGGTGAATTCATCTGCGGAAGGGAATCAGAGATAAAGATTATGGTGGAAGGAAAAAGAAAAAGAGAGCCCGGATGGTTTTAAAGGAAAAGGGGTTAGCTCAAATTTTAATTCCTCTTTATGTTTTATAATGCATGCATGCTGGAAGAAACGTTGCCTCTCAAAAAGAAAATAGGGTGCCTTTTTAGGGCATCCTTAAATATAAGTATTGGCCCACGGGGCCTAATTAATTAGCCACCTATTTCTCCCTCCCTCTATGCCTAAAGCCTTTCGTCCTAGGTCTAGCGGTCTAGTCCTGACGATCTATAGCAGTTTCTAAGCAAGTTTTAGATTTTGAAAATTGGTATTCATGGTTTATTGTCCTTCTCTGTGGTGGAATTTGCTCCGATACCAGCTGTGGCAGAACCACCCGAATTATTCCAGCTTAAGTGCCTAAGTCACGCCTCAAGGGCCATGACACACTTAAATCAGAATAACCCGTCAGTCCTTCAGATCTAGTCTGATAGAGCCACTTAACCAGGATCAAATTCCACAATCTCACTCGAAGGTGAGTCACAGAAGAAATACAATAAAACAGGAAACCTCAAATTAAGTACTGAATTATTACATAAATCGGAGTTCTTGAGTAGCATATAAAGTTCATAAAGTAAAGTGCAGCGGATAATCGATGTCGTCGGTAATGAGGAAATGGGCAAGGCCTAGCCCACTACTCCTCATGCTCCTCTCCTGCCGGAGCAACATCCCACTCGACCATCCAACCCGGTGGCAGGGTGGTAGGCCAAGTCACACCATCAACCAATTCCTGCATGGTACCTGCAAAAATGGTGCCACAAGCAAGGCTGGGTATACTAATACTCAGCTAGACTTAACCGGTGTGAGGAGTCTACTCCTCTACCTCTAGACTATGCAGCTGTTTGGCTGAGGGGTTTGGTTTGCCAAAAGCACTAGCCGTTTCTAAAATCAATTTTTTTAGCTTTTCAATTTCTACCATCATTAACTTAGCTAGATTTGCTCCTTCTAAGCATACATGGTAACAATCAATTAGTTCAATCAACAAGTTATCTCATGTAACCACATTTCACTTCTTACTCGATGCAGTACAAGGAATCAAGCAGTCTCATTAGCTGCGAGAAGCAGACGATTCGAATCGAGTTTTAACCTTGCAAGGTAAACCTAAACACACGGCATGTCAGGGTACTCCGACCCTGCACATGACAACCGTCCCCATCGATTCCCCGTTCGCGTCCAGGCCTCACCGCCTTGGCATACAATGCTCCACTGACCCCGGCTGCCGCCGTGCAGTGACCGCACTTGTACCCACCATAGCTAGCATGGGAGACCCAGTCTCAGGTCGCATGAGGGATAAAGTCCGCGCCCGGCTTCACTCAGGTACTAGGTTTACCGGTTACCATTTTTCCCGGCATGTGCTTAGTACGTTCAAAAGCTTGACTCAGGTATCCACACATTAATCCTTAATTCTTTTTCCCGTCTCATAGACAAGGCATCCTCCCTGGATCCAAGTCCATAGACCAACATCTATCCCGTTATCAAGATGAATACAATCAATTCCTGACCTCGCGCGAGTGCTAGAAAAATCACTCGACTTCTACCGAGATCCTGATTAGCAAGCAGCTACTCGACCTAGCATACTAGTATTCATCTCAAAAAGGAATCCTAAGTTCATGCAACTAGAGGTTTCAAGCAACTCCTACACTTAAGTGCACATTGCAATCCTACAAGCATTAAGTGTAGTAAAGTAGCATATAATAACATGGTTATGCATAAGACCGGGGCTTGCCTTCAATTGCTGGGGCTGCGGGGAGATCCTCACTAGCAGCCTCTGAAGCCTGCTCCTGGTCCTCCTCTAGGACAGGTCCTTGCTCGGGGATGAGCACGTACTCTCCGTCGGCAAGATTACAATCTAATGAATGCAATGCGTAAGATATATGCATGATATGATATGTGCTTTTAGAAATCACAACTTTAAAGGTGTATGATCTTTCTTGAGTTAAACAAAGTTAACTTTACTTATGCAAGACCCTTGGGTGGTATACTTGGTAAACTGGTTCAAATTTAGCCAAGGTAAGTGGTAGGTTTAACTTTGGGGTTCCACTGAATTCTTTTTAAGTCTTAGGGATATATGATAAGTACTCAAGTTAGACTTATTGAGGTGGGGTTTGTTTCTTTTTTTTCCTTTTCTTTTATTCTCTTTAATGTTTTGGAGTAGGTTTGAACTACAAGTTGCTTTTATAAAATCCTAAAAATTCTGCAAAAATTACAGTGGCTTGCTACTGGTGTGTGTTTCTCTGTCTTAAAATTTGGGGATCAGAAAGTGAATAGTTTTCTCTGTACAAAATTATTAAACTCTAGGGCAGAAGGGGTGCTTTGAACTACAACTACCATTTAACAGTGGGTAAATCTTCAGAACTTATTTTTGCTGGCTTTTAGGTGTTATAACATGACTTGATACAAATTTCTAGTCATTAATACCTTTTAATTATTTTTCTATGGTTTTCTCAAGTTTCTAGCCAATTGGGTGCTTTCTACTACCACTATATTGGAAAAACATCAAACAACAGAGTTCTTATTTTTCTTGGTTATTATTTTGTGCAAGAGCAATCATTCTGAAGTTTGGCATCTTTTTGCTTAAGGGAAGGGGTGGTATGCATTATTTGAATTAAATGGCTTTTCTCTTAAATCATTAGCAATTGGTAAGAGTTTGCTTCTTTTTCATGGGTTTGCATTTTTCTCTGGTAGTTTACCTCATCATGGACTTAGTTAATTTTTGGTTGCCCATTATCACATTATTTGGGGTTGTTCATGATTTAGTTGGAAAATGCCTTATTATCACTTTGTATTTATTTCCCTTACTTAAAAAGTTGGACTGAGGTGCTATGTATTTTTGTAGTGGGGCTCTGGTGGTTATAAGTCCACTGGATTTTTGTTAAGCATTTTGGTTATAGTTTTGCCTCTTTAATAATTGATTTTCAGTCTTATTTAGGCTAAACAAATCATTTTAATTTAAAACTGGTCCAAATTAATGGTCTCTGTATTTTTCCTAAGTTCTCTGTTACATAAGTAAACTAGGAAAAATAATATTAATCACTGTTCATTAATTTCTAATGTCTTTCTGATTTTCTCTAAGTTTTGGACAAAACATCTTTAAATGAGAAACTACATCATAATTTCTAATGCTGGGGTTCCTACTATTTTTAAACAGTGTCTACAAGAGGTTTGATCATCTACCATTTTTCTTAAGTTCAGCACTGAAGAAAAACTAATTTTCCTTGATTAAATAAGGTTTAGTGGGTTTCTGTTTTTAATTTTAAACTCTAAAATTTTGAACAGAAGGTATAGGGTCTACTATTTTTAAATGATAGATTATAATATACAGGAGCTAGCAAAATTGGTTTGACATCTTTTGATTAGGAATTCATCAAGTTATGAATTTTACAAGTTCTCTGGTTATTTAAAAAGAATAACAGAATTGATTAAATGGAAATCCACTTTGCACTGGGGTCCCTGGCGTGTTTTCTAAGTTTTCTTCGCGAATCAGTCCTTAAGCTACTATTCACATGAGTCTCTGACATTACAGAAAACCCCTCGGGTTCTACAGATCCTAACCCGAGGTCCTTCTTCTACCTCAAACAGTAACCGCGACGGAAGAAAGGGCGGAGGGGCTTACCGGCGGCGAGATGGCTCCGATGATGCGGTCGAGGACGAAGGGGAGGTCTCGGGGATCACAACGGTGTGCGGAACGCCGTCGGAGATGGCCGGAGTCGGTCGGTCCACGCGCGCAGGCGGGGATGCTCGTCGGCGGCGAGGAGACCGGCCTGGTCACGGCGAGATAGTTCAATCAAATGGGTCAGGGAGGACCACGGGGTGCCAGAGAAGACATGAGCGCAAGGAATTGGGCGGAGACTCACTGGATAGCTCGGTCCACGCGCGGCGGCGGAAGACCGAAGTCCGGTGAAGTCAATCTCGGGCCTCCGGTGAAGTCCGGCCGGGTCCGAGGGTTTGGCAAGCTTCACGGGCTACTGGCGGAGCTAGCCGAAGCACTGGCTTTCCCAGAGGATGGCTGGAGTGGGCTGGCCACGGTGGCCGAAGCTCTGGCGGCAATGGCGGGCGGAATTGAGCTCGCCGGAGCTAAGGGAAAGTGGCTGGCCGGTGAGGGTGAGTGCGGGGCGAAGTGAGGTGCGCCTGGGGAGGCTTTATAGGCACGGCGCGGTGCACGGGCGGTCGTGGACCGGCGAGTGCGCGCGGGCGTGCACTGGGAAGGCGCGGTGCGCGAACGGGCGTGAACCGGGGGTGTCAGCCACGGTCGAACACGTGTTCCCGTTGCCTCTGCCCCTGTTCAAGCGCCGATTGGGAGCAAATCTTCGCGAATTTGGGCAAGATCGCTGTGAAGGATTTGTTCACCAGACCAAGCTTTGTCTTTTGTGTATGGACGACGTGCGGTTTTAGGCTAGGGACAGGGAGTTGTAGCGTCACCAAGGTGCCAGTGTCAGAATGCCTGGTCCCGAGGTTAAGCTACGCCAAAATCATGTCAAATGAATTTGGTTTGAGTTCAAACTTTCCCAGAATGTGTTCAAGGTAATTTGGCACGACTTTGATATTTGGATCTTCTGGCTTTGAGTTTTGAAAAGCAGAGAACGCAGATGATCTTTGGAAAGAGGTCTGAAGTTCAGAAATTCAGAAATCTGAATTTCCCAAGGGTTCATAGATTAAGGGCTGATTTGGGGATTTAATTGAATTATTCTGGCTAAGCCTTCTCAATCTTTCTTGTTGCTTAATAAACATACTTTAACTTATATAATTGCCTCAACTCAAAATTTTAAACTTTTCACTCCCTTTTTCTTACTTTCTTGAATTTTGCTCATGGGGCTCATTTAGGTTTTTTTTAATTAGGGTTGCACAACCTTATCTTTTAAAGGACTCAATTGCTTTGATCATGACACTTTTAAGTATATACTTGGTGAATTCTTTCTCACTTAAATTGTTTTGTTGCTCATGCTTACTTTGGTTCACATAAGATGATGGTTCTTGGTTTGGCATTTGAGAGAAACCCTAGGTGACACTGGGGTGTCACATTAGGTACCTTGAAGAGGACCAGCAAGGACTTGGGAAAGGCCAAGGTATTGAGGAGAAGCAGCAAGGGCGTCCACAACAGGAAGGAGATCAAGTCCGAGTCGGTTGCGACTCCATCTCGGGTTACAGGACTAGTCTGCACTAAAATGGACGCCCAAGATGCATCCGGACTCTGATTGCGACGAACTGGATATGGTTGGAAAGATAATGAGATTATCTAACCAACCCATCTGGTTCCATCCTAAAATTCATCCGGAATCAACGGGAATCGTTAAAACAAATCAGCATTCAGATTCTGTTTTGGTGCTGCGACAACGTCTATTGGGTCGTTGGGCCGTGTATCACGTCGGAGCCTATTAGGGGCGAGTCCAGGGGTCACGCATGCCCTAATATTCTATTTATTCAGCAGCCGCCACCACATTTAGGTTTGAGGTTTTGCTTAGATCAATTCTGTCATCGAACAGTGTCGCCGTCATTGGTTTGTGGGACCCCATCCCATGATCAGTACAATTTTGGTTGCGTTTCTTTCATGTTCTTGCTTGTGTTCTTGATTGTGCTTGCAGGGATAAGCCTTCGTGTCGAGGTCATTTATGTGTCACGGTTGATAACCAACAGAGTCGTGGTGTAGTGATTGCGAGGAACCATTCGCTCGGAGCCTTGAATCATCAACGTCGAGATCTCCACTCAATCAAGTTATCGTATCTCACGGAAGATCGGACTGCGTCTATTATCAACTGGTATCAGATTTCTAGGTTGCCCGTGAGGTATAATCCTACCTTTAGATTAGTTTTGTTTCGTCCCATAGTCCATAAAAAGCAAAAAAATAATAATTACGATCAGTTTATTTCGACCTAAAAACCATCGTCTTAGCCTTTGCACAATTCAGTTTTAGAGTCCGTAGTTTTCTGTTCGTGTTCTAGGTTGAGTTTTGTTGCTGGTTTAGATTTGTTTTGGTTCAGTTTGATTCTGTCCATCCGCTTCCATCTTACAAAACCGACCCTATCTACAAAACAGATCATATCTCTAAAACCGACCCTATCCACAAAACAGATCCTATCTCTACAACCGACACTATCCATAAAACAGATCCTATCTCTAAAACCGACCCTATCCACAAAACAGATCCTATCTCTACAACCGACCCTATCCATAAAACAGATCCTATCTCTAAAACTGATCCTATGCACAACACAGATCCTGTATCTAAACCAACCATATCCACAAAACAAATCCTATCTCTAAAACCGACCTGTGCTCCATAGCCGCCGCTTCGGTTCCTGCCGATTTGTGCCTTTGAAAACTATAACTTGAGGTACCTTCCATAAAATGGGCATAACTTTTCGCTCGGTGCTCCGTTTGAGCTCAATTTTTTACAGCAGATTCCTGACTCCATTCTGGGGTGACCCAAACTGGCCTTTCGGTCAAAAAATTCAAAAAAATCAGGAAGATAATTTAAAAAATTGTTTAAGTGTTTTCAGGAATTTCAGAGATCCTTTGTGAATTTCTCTAGGTCACAATACAACTCTGTTTCAAGTGAAATTTTGTGTGCTTCCATTCTTTGTGTTTTTGGATCAGTGGTAAAAAATTCAGAATATTTCGAGCTATTTTGCTGGTACTCCTTTGAAAACGCGCCTTTGATTTCTACTAGTGCTGAAAAATCTGCTCTATTTACAGAACTACCATTTCTACTAGATACTTGTACCTCCTTTCTTGTGCTTTGGTCCAACTGTTCTATTACATTTTCTAGGCCAGCAACTAGGACGAGTACTTGGAACACTTATTCAGCATTGCTTTCTGTTACTGACTTATGTGCCACATATATATATATATATTTAGTCAGCCTTCCCAGAACTCCAGCTTTCTCTTGAGCAGAACAGGTACTCCTTTGCAATCACACCCACGCTCATTGGACAGTCACATCGGTCACCATTTGCCACCTGCAGTGCTAGTAAGAACGTTGTAAGAGCGGGGTAAAACGCTTCATAATTTGTATTCCACCACCTCCACCACCACCCTGAGAGACAGTTGTAGGGTTCACATTGTTTGTTGCCTTTTGTCTCTGTTTTGTGCTAACAATGACAGGACCAAAGAATCAAATGGACAAGGACAAGGGGCCTAAGCTTAACAACGATGAGTGTGTCTCTCAGATGGAATTGAAGGAGATGATGCACGCGATGACTGAAGCTTTTAAAAAATACCAGGACTCTATGGCGATGTTGGGGACTTGTTCTCAAAATGCTTCGAATCAAGAACAAGGCAACATAAAGAATGTTAAATATCAAATGCCCTTCGTCCGCTGAAGCATTATCTCCCCTAGGATTTAATGAACTTCGGACGAAGGCCATGAACATAATATTACGAAGGTTTCACCTTCGTAATTAAATTTACAAAGATAATATAAAGTAATGTAAAGTGTAAAACATCGAAGATAAACATGTCGGAAATAAATGGCATCATTCACATATTCTATCATATGAATATAAGGTGTTTGAATACAATGTTTTAAGGTACGTTTATACCTTCGCTTTGACAAGTAATGATTTCCAAGAGATTCACTTGCAATTATCAGAATGCGTGAACAGTAAAGAAATACTGTTCACTATTTATAGGCACAGGACGCAGCCTGTGAAGAATTACAATCATGCCCCTCATAAGAGCTTACAACGTTGACTCAGACCCTTAAGGACTAAAAGGTCATTCTATCTTTAAGTCGGTTCGATCCCCCATCTTCGGACATGCTGTAATACCGAAGCTCCATGAATGGTACCTTCGGCATTACGTTCAAGCAGCTTCAGCCGAAGCTGTTTTCTTTCCGCAGGACCTTCGGCGATGAAGCATGGTCCCAACAGTAGCCCCTTCGCGGTGCTAGATCGTTTTTCGTAACGAGCTTGATCCGTGAAAAAAGTCTCTTAGGCTTTAGGAAGCCGAAGGTCTGAAAAACACCTTCCCTGAGCTCGTTGTCGAGAAACGATACAGTTTTGGGGCGCGTAGTAGTCCCACCATGCAGGCTCACTGTTTTGGTCTTTGCGGCCCACCGTGCAGCAGGTGCGAGCAACTATTTGCCTGGTGTAAAAATCCTGACGATTCACCTTCTTACCTACAGCACTATATAAACAGACAGGTAGGTGTGAAGTTACCACAACATTCATTGCTATTGCACTGTTTTGCTGCCAAAAATTTAACCATAGCCGAAGCCTGACTTTCGCATTCAAACGAAGCTCCAGCTCTGTGCCTGCTTCGTCAGAAGAAGAGCTTCGGAAGAAAGGTTATTAATTTCCAAGAAATTTTTAAGAAATTCAAAATCAAATGGCCAGAGTGCGCTCTATTGCTAGAGTTGAGCGCGAAGGAGACGAAGCCGAAGCTGCTGAAACTGTTCCGATTTCTGAAGCGATGAGGCGTTCTGGGCTGGCTCCATCAGAAGACACACCTGCTGCCGAAGCAATGCAATCTAATGTTGAAGAAGTTGGTTCCGAAGATGAGTACAGCTTCGGGATGCCAAGCAAACCTAGTCATTTGGACTTTGGAAAGTCCACCATCTCTGAAGCTGATCTTCCAAAAATGGTGAAGCTGGGCTACTTTAGCAAAGCAAAAAAGAAGCTGGTTCGTTTTGGCGGAGAGGAAACTACTCCGAAGCCGGAAAAGAATGAGGTGGTAGTGTTTAAAAGCTTTTTCAAAGCAGGATTAAGATTTCCTTTGAATGGGATGATTGCTGATGTTTTGAAGAAATTTGGGGTTTACCTTCATCAGCTGACCCCTAATGCCATTGTTAGATTAAGTGTTTATATCTGGGCCCTTCGTAGTCAAGGAGTGGAACTGTTCGGCGAAGGTTTCTGTCGAGTCCATGAACTACACTATCTGACTAAAGCCAGAGGAGATGGTCTTCATGAGAATTTTGGATGTTACAACTTTGCTTATCGCAAAACTTCGAAGTTTCCAGTGATAAGCTACCGAAGCAAATGGCCAGCCGGATGGAAGTCTGAGTGGTTTTATGTTAAAGTTGATAAAGATGAAGATAAATTGGTCCAGAGTCCACTAGAGCTAACCTTCGAAGAAACAAGGCCCCGATGCAACATGATAAGTGGAAGCCCGAGCCAAATTGCTTTGGCTGAATTTCGAATAATTTTAGAACATATTGGCACTAGGGACTTGGTGCAGGAATTTTTGGCTTTTAAAGTGTTCCCAACAATGAGGGATTGGGAGATGCCAAAGCTGGAGGGGGAAAAGAAAAAGGGCGAACTTGTTCGATTACCCTATTACTACAAGTTTAAGGAAAACTTTAAAGAACCCTGCCAGGAATGGTTAGACACAATCGAGATTATGTGCAACGATATCCTTGGAAATTATTCTAAGAAGGAAGATCAGTTGATGACAGCAGCCTTCGGTAGTCGCCCGAAGCGAAGGTTGAATCGGGTGTTAGATGCCTTGAATTTTGACTATCCTGATTACGAGCAATTGGGCGGAGATGCCGGAGGCCCGAAGAGAAAAAGAATTGCCAGCGCCCTTGACGAAGAAAGCACCAAATTGGCCAAAAAGAAAAAGGAAATTTCTGAAAAGCTGAGCCCTGAGCCGAAGGTAGCTGCTTCAAGAAAAAGAAAAACTGCATCTCCAGAACCAAAAACATTGGTCCAAGAGGAGGAAACTCCTGCGACACCTTCTGATGCCGAAGTAGAAGAGATTCTGAAAGTAATGACTGAACCCTTGCCTGTCAAGCTAAGTCCGCTGGCGCCGCAACTGACAAAGTTTTTTCAGAAGGACAAAGAAGCTTCGGTAGCAGAAAGCCCTGTAAAGCCGAGAAAACAAAGAATTATCCAAGTAACAGATGTGATTCATCAGACACCGCCACCGGCAATGGAGTCAAAAATCGTTTTTACCGAGACCGCTGAAGCCGAAGGCGCCGCAGCCGAAGCTACCGGAATGGAAAACATTGAAGCTGAAACCGGCGAAGCCGAAGCTACTAGGGCCGAAGTTGGGACCACCGAAGATTCGAACCTGGAAACCACACTTGAGGTTATTGACAATATTCTTCTGAAAATGGCTGAAGAAGAAGCTGCTGTGACTGCGGTGAACACGACAACTGAAAAGGGAAAAGAGCGGGTTGTTGACATTTTGGAAGAAGGAAATTTCAACTTTCAAGATTTGCTTGGACAAGAGTTAACAGGCGCCAAAAAAGAAGAGCTGAAAAAATATGCCATATCTTGCGGATATAAACCAGGGTCTATGCTATTTGGTGGGGTCAACGAAGGGAAGCTAAGATGCCTTCGGAATCGCACTGAGGCCAAAATTGTTAGAACCTTCTCCAAAAGTGTTGGCCTACTGAAGATAGAAGCGGACCTTTGCAGGTACCAGCGACAACATATCGCCGGTAGTTTGCTCTATGCTAATTTCAAGGTAAAAAGTATCGATTTTTTATTATTATATATTTCTTATTTTGAATTAAGTTGTTTTCTGACGAAGGTTGTTTTGGCAGAGTATACTTCTAAGTAAAGTGCTAAGAATGCAGCAAGATCTTGAGGATGAGAAGAACGAAGTTATTATCAAAGATCTAGAAAGCAAAGTCAAAAATTACGAAGCTGCTCTGACGAAAAAAGACTCCATTATTCAGGATCTTAAAATCAAAGTTAAAGATTACGAAGCTGCCGTGGAAAAGAAAGACTTCGTCATTCAATCTTTGGAAGGTTCGCTGGCTGAAGCCCAAACCGAAAATAGCAGGTTAAACAATGAATTACTCAATCAGTCAGAAAAATATGAGCAAGAAAAGGAGAAACTTGAAGCAAGTCTCAAGACTGAGGTCGAGAAAAATTCAAATTTGCAAAAATCATTGAAGGATCTCCAAGAGAAATGCCTAAATTTCGGCAGCCGATGCGTGCAGCGGCTGAAGGACGTATTTCACTCTATCGGGGCCAGTTCTGAAAAATTTTCACCTTCATCCGAAAACCTACCAAGCACCTTGGAACATATTGAAGGCGAGGTTGATGCTCTTGACGAAGTTATTGGTGGGCATGCCGATTTCTGCGCCCTGGTAGCTTCTCGAGGCACAACTGCCGCTTTTCTGAAGGTTGGCTGTACTCATGGAAAAATTGTGAATAGACCGAACTTTAGCTTGTCAGCAGCAGACTTGATTGATATCCCGAGCCTAGCCCGAAGCATCGGAAATAGATTTATGACCCAGATTTGGGTAAACGGCGGGCGAAGGATGGCTGGTGACGAAGCTCGAAGTCACCTTAAGCCGGTAAGAAACTTGTATTTGTTACTTTTGCCTTCTCCTTGAAATTTGCACCTTTCTTATTCTGCTCTTTAATATTTGCAGGATGACGAAGCTGAAGTATGACGAAGCTGAAGTATGACGACCTGAAGCTTGATAGTTGCTATAATAGACTTTCCTACAAAAAATTCTGAAGGGATCTTTGTAATATAATTATGGAAAAAACTTATGTAAATTTGTACATACCTTGTAATATATTTTGTCTCCTTTATCTGTGTACAATCTGCTTTGCTGTGGACGAAACTTCTCTTTTTGAGCCGAAGGCGAAAAACACCTTCCCTTCTTTTCGTACACAATGAAGCATGAAAAGTTTTCTCCTTCTTCAAAATTTTTCCTCATTGCCGAAGCATCTGTCTTTTTTTGTGTGGTATGATGATGATTCTATATATGTCTAAATGAATGTTTATGAATGCAAATGACATGATGTAATGTATCATGCAAATGAATATCGAAACACATATTCAAAAACCATAATCATAGCCCTTCATCCCCTTGGGAATGATTCAAATGTTCTGGCCGTTTACTTTTCGGCTTCACCGTTTACTTTTCGGTGTATCAGCGTTGACTTTTCGCTGTAAGCCTCCCTTAGGAGCTTCTTCGCTTTTTACTTTCAGCGGAATCAGTGTTGACTTTTCGCTGTAAGCCTCCCTTAGGAGCTTCTTCGCCTTTTACTTTCAGCGGAATCAGCGTTGACTTTTCGCTGTAAGCCTCCCTTAGGAGCTTCTTCGCCTTTTACTTTCAGCGGAATCAGTGTTGACTTTTCGCTGTAAGCCTCCCTTAGGAGCTTCTTCGCCTTTTACTTTCAGCGGAATCAGCGTTGACTTTTTGCTGTAACTCTGCATTCCCTCAGGAACGACTTTTGAGCTTCTCCCTGTTTTCTTTTCTTTTTCCTTTTGCATTTACATTTACATTTTTGGGGGATATCACTCTTATAGAATTAAAATAAGGAAAATTACATGTTGTGGCCCCATTAAAAACCTTTCTCCCCCTTTGGAAAGGAAAAGGGTGCCACAAAAAAGAACAGAAAAAGAAAATTACATCAAGCTAAACATAATATCGCCGAAGCTCATCCGCATTCCATGATCTAGGAATGTCGTTGCCGTCCATATCCTTCAATCTGTAGGAACCGGGTCTTGACGAAGATGCTACCAAAAAAGGTCCTTCCGACTTCAGCTGTAATTTGCCTACTGTCTCAGGGTTGGCTATTCTTCGAAGCACCAAGTGTCCTGGCTCAATGTTCTTCAGCCTAACCTTTCTGTCACGCCATTTTATTGTTTCAGCTTGATATTTGTTGATGTTTTCCACAGCTTGAAGCCTGATTCCTTCTATAGCATCTTTCTCCACAGAATGCTCAACTGCATCTTCGCCTTCTGCCGAAGCTACTGTTCTTATTGATCCTGCTTTGGCTTCTTCTAGGGTTATTGCTTCGTCACCAAACAATAGTTTGAATGGCGTAAAACCTGTTGATCTTGACACTGTTGTGTTATGGCTCCACACCACTTTGATTAATTCTTCTGGCCACTTTCCCCTGGGCTGATTGAAGATTAGCTTCATTATCCCTGTCATTATGATCCCATTAGCTCTTTCAACAAGTCCGTTTGACTCCGGGTGTCGAACTGATGCAAAATGGATCTTCGTGCCAATTTGATCGCAAAATTCTCTGAAAGCTTCAGAATCAAACTGTGTCCCATTATCCACAGTAATGGCCTTCGGCACTCCGAAGCGACAAACAATATTTTGCCAGAAAAACTTTTGAATAGTAACCGAAGTTATTGTGGCTAAAGGTTTTGCCTCAATCCACTTAGAAAAATATTCCACTGCCACTACAACATATCTTAAGTTCCCCTGTGCTGGTGGTAATGGACCTAGCAAATCAAGGCCCCACCTTTGCAACGGCTAAGTGGGTTGTATTAATTGAGTTAAAGACGAAGGTTGTTTTTGATCTCTTGCACATTTCTGACAACCTTCGCACTTTTGAACTAAATCCGCTGCATCCGAAGCTGCCTTTGGCCAATAAAATCCTTGACGAAAAACTTTTCCGAGCAAAGGCCTAGATCCAATGTGAGATCCACACAGGCCTGCGTGTATTTCCTTCATCAATTCTATGCCTTCGACTTTGGATAAACACTTGAGTAATGGGGAACATACCCCCCGCTTGTATAATTCCCCTTCTATTATGACATATGGTCGAGCTCTTGCTTCTATCCTCCTGTTATAGGCTTCGTCATCTGAAAGAAAATTGCCCTGAAGAAAAGAGATGATCTCAGTTCTCCAATCTTCACTATAAACAGGGGATATGTTGAGAACTGCTCTTTCAAGAAGCTCGACCGAAGGTGCTTTTATTATTTCGAAAAATACTTCCGAAGGTAAGGGCAGCCCCTGTGCTGCTGACTTGGCTAATAGATCAGCATATTCATTTTCTCCACGAGGAATATTTTTAACAGAGAATCCTTCGAAGGAAGCCTCAATCCTTCGGACTATATCTAAATATTTTTCAAGCTTCGGATCTCTTGCTTTGTAGCTTTTGTCAATATGACCAGAAATAACTTGGGAATCAGTTTTAAGAATGGCCCTTCTGATTCCCATTGCCTTTAACTTCCGAAGACCCAGGAGCAGAGCTTCGTACTCAGCAATATTGTTTGTGCAACTGAAATCAAATCTTGTCGCATAACAAGTTTTAACTTTGGAAGGTGAAACCAACACAGCAGCTGCTCCTGCTCCGAAGGTTCCCCAAGACCCATCGCAAAACAATGTCCATACTTCGGCATCTTTATTCGTTTCTTCCTCTTGAGCCCCTGGCGTCCAGTCAGCAATGAAGTCTGCCAATGCTTGGGATTGAATCGAAGACCTATGCACATAATCAATACAAAATTCATTGAGCTCTGCAGCCCATTTTCCAATCCTTCCAGTAGCTTCTCGATTTCTCATGATGTCCTTCAACGGTTGTGAGGAAGGAACAATTATATTGTAAGCTTGAAAATAATGCTGAAGCTTCCTGGAGGCCATCAAAACAGCATACAGTACCTTCTCCAATTCCGTATAATTTTTCTTTGATAGACTAAGAACTTCTGATACGAAGTATATTGGGGCTTGCTTTTTGACTTGGCCTTCAAGCTTCTCCTGGACGAGTGCTGCACTTACCGCTGAGTGCGAAGCTGCCACATATAACAACAGAGGAGCCCCTGGCGTTGGTGGAGTTAGTGTTGTTAGGTCTATCAAATATTGCTTCAGCTCTTCGAAGGCTTTCTGCTGAACTGGTCCCCATTGAAAAACTTCAGTTGATTTCAGTACTTCAAAAAATGGTAAGTTTCTCTCTGCTGATCTAGATATAAATCTGTTGAGAGATGCCAGTCTTCCTGTCAATCTTTGAGCCCCCTTCTTTGTACTTGGTGGCTCCATTCGAAGGATAGCTTCGATTTTGTTTGGATTAGCTTCAATCCCTTTTGTTGAGACTAAACAGCCAAGAAATTTCCCTTTCTTCACTCCGAAGACACATTTTTCTGGGTTCAACTTTAAACCAGCCTGTCTAAAATTAGCGAAGGTCTCCTGCAGATCAGCAATGTGATTATCTTGCTTCGTGCTTTTTACAATGATATCATCAACATAAGTTAGCACATTTCTGCCTATCTGGGAATGAAGAACCTTCGCTGTCATTCTGCTGAAGCTTCCTCCAGCATTCTTAAGCCCCTCAGGCATCCGAAGGTAACAATATGTTCCACTAGGGGTTATGAAGCTGGTTTTCGGTTCATCCTCCTTCTTCATCCAAATTTGGTGATAGCCTGAATAACAATCCAGCAGACTCAAGCTCTGATGAAGCTGCTGCATCAACTAGGGAATCTATCCTTGGCAATGGAAACTCGTCCTTCGGACAGGCTTTATTGAGATCAGTAAAATCGATACACATTCTCCATTTACCATTGGCCTTCTTTACCATAACAATGTTAGCCAACCATTCTGGGTATTTTACCTCTCTGATAACTTCGGCACTGAGGAGTCTTTTCACTTCATTCCGAGCACCTTCGGCCTTGTCATCAGACATCTTCCGAAGCCTCTGCTTTCTGGGTCTAAAAGATGGATCAACATTGAGCGAGTGCTCAATAACATCCCTGTTAACTCCGCAAAGGTCATTAGCTGACCAAGCAAAAACATCTTTATTGTTGAACAAAAACCTTATCAAGGTTTTCTCCTGTTCTTTGGACAGTTGAGATCCCAATAGCACCTTCTGCTCTGCTATGTCCTCACATAAGAGCATGGGCTTCGGCTGATCAGCCGAAGCAGCTTTTTCCCTTCTGAACTTGTATTGCTCACAAGCTTCAGCTCCATCTATATTATGGATTGCTTTTGAGTCTGTCCAATTTACTTCGGCCCTTCTGGCAGCTTCCTGACTTCCATGAATAGCAATGGGCCCTTGATCCGAAGGTATTTTCATGCAAAGATAAGCTGGATGAAGAATTGCTTCGAAGGCATTGAGAGTACCACGACAAATGATTGCATTGTAAGGGTATTCCATGTCAACAATATCAAACACAACTTGTTCAGTCCTTGTGTTGTTGATAAATCTGAAGGTCACTGGCATTGTAATTTTTCCAAGTGCCACGATCTGCCTTCCTCCGAAGCCACAAAGGGGATGTGTGGCATCATGGATTTTGTCTTCGGGCTCTTGCATCTGTCTGAAGGCCTTAGCAAATATGATATCAGCTGCGCTGCCTGTATCAACCAAAACATTGTGGACCTGAAATCCTTTGATCACACAAGAGATAACCATAGCATTGTTGTGTGGGTAATCCTTGAGTTGAAGATCCTCTTGGGAGAAGGTAATTGGAATGTGAGACCATCTTGACTTGATGAAGGGTCCCTGCACCCCGACATGTTGTACCCTTCTCTGTGCCTCCTTCTTCTGTTTCTTGTTAGCTGGCTCTGAGCATGAACCGCCTGTTATCGGGAGTACCAGCTTCGGAGCCGAAGCAGCTTCAGCTTGATTGTTGAACGAAGCCATCAGCTCAAAAAAGTGGAAGTGAGTTCACCGGAGGTGGGCGCCAATGTTGGAGACTTGTTCTCAAAATGCTTCGAATCAAGAACAAGGCAACATAAAGAATGTTAAATATCAAATGCCCTTCGTCCGCTGAAGCATTATCTCCCCTAGGATTTAATGAACTTCGGACGAAGGCCATGAACATAATATTACGAAGGTTTCACCTTCGTAATTAAATTTACAAAGATAATATAAAGTAATGTAAAGTGTAAAACATCGAAGATAAACATGTCGGAAATAAATGGCATCATTCACATATTCTATCATATGAATATAAGGTGTTTGAATACAATGTTTTAAGGTACGTTTATACCTTTGCTTTGACAAGTAATGATTCCCGAGAGATTCACTTGCAATTATCAGAATGCGCGAACAGTAAAGAAATATTGTTCACTATTTATAGGCACAGGACGCAGCCTGTGAAGAATTACAATCATGCCCCTCATAAGAGTTTACAATGTTGACTCAGACCCTTAAGGACTAAAAGGTCATTCTATCTTTAAGTCGGTTCGATCCCCCATCTTCGGACATGCTGTAATACAGAAGCTCCATGAATGGTACCTTCAGCATTACGTTCAAGCAGCTTCAGCCGAAGTTGTTTTCTTTCCGCAGGACCTTCGGCGATGAAGCATGGTCCCAACAGGCAACATCCTATGAACAGCTTGATCGACGAGTTGCTGAACTTGTTACACGCATGGACGTACTGGAGGCTCGTCGCCCACCACCAACTCTAGCCCCAGCTCACTCTCCTGTGGACGACGACGACGATGATGACGATGTTTATGCACCGTTGCAACAATGCCTCACACGTAATCGACAAGGTATGGGAGGTAATGGTAGACGTCCTCATAATCCTAAACCAGACCATGATCTATTTGGTAAGATTAAGTTCTCTATTCCACCGTTCATGGGTTCTTATGATGCTGAAGCTTACTTAGACTGGGAGATGAAGGTAGAACAAAAATTTAGTTCCCATCTGGTTCCTAAGCAGCATAGGGTTAGACAAGCCACTAGTGAATTTAGAGATTTTGCTATCATTTGGTGGAATGAACTTGTTAACACACGTGCTGCACCACAAACATGGAAAGCGTTAAAAAAGGAGATGCGAGCTCACTTTGTTCCCCCTTCTTATAGACGTGATCTTCGAAAAAATTGCAACACTTAGATCAGGGAGACATGTCGGTACAGGAATACTACTAAGAGCTTCAGAAAGGTATGCTACGATGTGGGGTAGTTGAGGATCCAGAGGATCAAATGGTTAGGTTTTATGGGGGATTGAGGCGGGAGATTCAGGATATTGTTGATTATAAAGAATGTCATTCTATACAATGCTTGTTCCATCTTTCTATGTTGGCAGAAAAAGAATTACAGGGTCGTCAACAGCAGAGGAGCAGCACTTTCGCTCCACGCCAGCCACCGGCGCCAGCCAAGGCGTCATCATCTTTGGGCATACGGACGTCCACATCTTCTGTTGTGCCTTCGAGTGTTGCAGCAAAACCTGCTACGACCACCTCTTCCACAGGCCGCTCCTCCGACATCAAGTGCCACCGCTGCCAGGGACTTGGCCATATTCAGCGAGATTGCCCCAGCAAACGGGCATACATTGCTACTGGTGATGGTGGGTATGTTAGTGCTTCTGATGTTGAAGATGAAGATATTGTTGGAGCTAACATTGCAGAGACTTATGATGGTGATGAAGAGGTTCTTGGTACAACAGCGATCGAGACCTATAAGGCCTTGATTGTGCAATGAGCTTTGAGTGCCACGGCTAGTGACGACGACTACAGACAGCGCCACAACCTCTTCAACATGTTCCTCATCGTCAAGGACTGCCGTGTACATACCATCATTGACGGTGGTAGCTGCAACAACTTGGTGAACGTTGAGGTGGTCAAGAAGCTTGGCTTGACCACACGAGAGCATCCCCACCCTTATCACATTCAATGGTTTAACAACAGCGGTAAGTTCAAGGTAACAAAAACAGCAAGGGTGCATTTTTCTATTGGCTCTTACCATGACTTTGCTAATTTCGATGTGGTGAGTATGGATGCTTGCTCTCTTTTACTGGGACATCCTTGGGAGTTTGATACTGATGCTATTCACCATGGTAGATCTAATAAATATACTTTCATGCATAAGGGAAAGAAAATTGTGTTGCTTCCTATGACTCCCACTAAAATGGTCCACTTAGAACATGAGAAAAAGATTAATACTAAGCAAAAAGGTGTTTTTAACTCTAAAAATCAGCAACCTATTAAGTTAAAAACTCCTACTTTGCTAGCCATTAAATCTGATCTTGATGAATAACATGCCTCTATTGGACTTTGCTATGCCTTAGTGTGCAAAAATGTTTTCTATTCCATTGATGATACGTCTATTGCTTTGCTACCGGCTATTGCTAACCTTTTGCAAGAGTATATGGATGTGTTTCCCTCTGAGATACCCCCTGGATTACCACCTGAGTTGCCTCTAGATTTTTGGGTTAGTTCCACCTTTAATATTTCATATTTGAAGCCATATATGGGTGACGAAGATGAGATCGAGTCGAGGACGACTCCAATTCAAGAGGAGGAGGATGATGAGGACATCACTTCTATACATACAATGATTGGACCGATAACACGATATCATGCACGACAGCTAAATCTCCAGGTACGTTCTACCCTTGTCAATTGTATTTCAGAGCTTACGCTTGGGGCCATGGATTTTTTGATGATTAGGTACCTTGGAGAGGACCAGAAAGGACTTGGAAAAGGCCAAGGTGTTGAGGAGGAGCAGCAAGGGCGTCCACAACAGGAAGGAGATCAAGTCCGAGTCGGCTGCGACTCCATCTCGGGTTCTAGGACCAGTCTGCACTAAAATGGACGCCCAAGATGCATCCGGACTCTGATTGTGGCAGACTAGATATGGTTGGAAAGATAACGATATTATCTAACCAACCCAACTAGTTCCACCCTAAAATTCATCCGGAGTCAACGGGAATCGTCGAAACAAGTTAACGTTCAGATTCTGTTTTGGTGCTGTGACACCGTCTGTTGGGCCGTTGGGCCGTATATCGCGTCGGAGCCCATTAGGGGCGAGTCCAGGGGTCACGCGCGCCCTAATACTCTATTTATTCAGCAGCCACCGCCACATTTAGGTTTGGGGTTTTGCTTAGATCAATTCTGTCATCGAACAATGTCACCGTCATCGGTTTGTGAGACCCCATCCCGTGATCAATACAATTTTGGTTGCGTTTCTTTCCTGTTCTTGCTTGTGTTCTTGATTGCGCTTGCAGGGATAAGCCTTCGTGGCGAGGTCATTCATGTGTCACGGGTGATAACCATGGAGCCGTGGTGTAGTGATTGCGAGGAACCGTTCGCTCAGAGCCTTGGATTATCAACGTTGAGATCTCCACTCAATCAAGTTATCGTATCTCTCGGAAGATCGGGCCGCGTCTACTATCATAATGGTGAGGAGACGGGGTGGACGGTGGCCGACGATGATCACGTCGATGGCTGATCATGGGTGAGGGAGAAGGGACTGACGAGCGGGGCCCGTCTGCCAGCGGAAGAGCGGGCATGAGGGAGATGGGGCGGGTGTGGCTGACGAATGGGGCCGGGCAGTCAGCGGGATAGGGGGGAGCGTGGCACGAGGGCAGGCACGCGGGTGGATGGGCCACGTGGGACATGAGCTGAGGGAGGGGAATGTGGGCGCGTGTGAGAGAGGGGGGAAGCTTGGGCCAGATTCGGCCCAGCCGAGAGAGAAGGGTTTTTCTTTTTTCTTTTTCTTTTTCTTTTCTCTTTTCTTTTCCTTAATCCATTTTCTCCTTTAAATAAATATTCATCTATATTTCTTAGGTGCCAAAATGAAATATTCTATGTGAAGTGCCACTAGCAATCATGGTGTATGCATATGATGAATAAAATGCTTCACGAGATGAGGTCTTAGGGGATAAATAATGGGGGGTTAGGAGTTTAGGGTTTCTAACCTTGGGACCAAAAACTGGGATGTTACAGACCTACCCCACTTAAAGGAATCTTGCCCTCGAGATTTAGGCTGGGTTTGAGAAAAGGTAAGGGTATTCCCTCCTCAATGAGTCCTCACTCTCCCAGGTAGCCTCCTCTTCTCCTTCTCTGCTCCACTGGACTTTACAGAGCCTTACTTCTGAGTTTCAGGTCTTTCGAATGGCTAAATCGAGAATCTTCAAAGGCTTTTCTCGGTACTGCAGATCTTTCTGAATCTGAATGGACTCCTCTACGATGTGACTCTCTGGTACTTTTAAGCATTTTCGGAGCTGAGATACATGAAATACATTGTGGATATCTAACATGGACTCTGGTAACTATAGGCGGTAAGCCGCTGGCCCTATTCTGCCGATGATAGGATAGGGGCCGTCGAATCACGGAGCTAGCTTCCCTTTTGCTTGGAATCTTTTGACTCCACACATTGGGGAGACCTTGAGGTAGACAAAATCTCCTTCCTCGAAACTGAGTTCTCTCCTTCTGTTGTCTGCGTAACTCTTTTGCCGACTCTGTGCTTCGAGTAGTCTCCTGCGGATCAGGGCAACTTTCTCTTCTACCTCCTTGATGAAGGTAGGTCCTTCTAGGGTCTTTTCCCCTACGTTTGACCACATCAGAGGGGTTTGGCACCTCCTTCCATACAAGGCTTCAAAAGGTGACATCTTGATGCTGGCCTGGTAACTGTTGTTGTACGAGAATTCTGCAAATGGCAAACTGGACTCCCAGTCTCTATCGAAGGTCAGCACACAGGCTCTCAACAAATCTTCGAGGACTTTGTTGACTCTTTCTGTCTGTCCATCTGACTAGGGGTGGTAGGCGGTGCTGAAGTCTAGCTTGGTGCCCATATCTTGCTGAAGGCTCAACCAAAATTTTGAGGTGAATTGTGTTCCCCTGTCTGACACTATTCTTCGTAGAATGCCATGAAGTCTGACTATTTCTTTGAGATATATCCGGGCGAGGGTGGCTCCTTCGAAGGTAGTCTTTATGGGAATGAAGTGAGCTACCTTGGTAAGATGGTCAATTATAACCCAGATAGAATCGTTCCCCTTTTGGGTTTGGGGCAGTCCGATTACGAAGTCTATGCCTATTTCTTCCCACTTCCATTTGGGCACTAGAAGGGGTTGTAGTAGGCCTGCGGGCCTTTGATGCTCTGCCTTAGTTCGACGACAAGTATCACACCGGGCCACATACTAAGCTATCTCCTTTTCAATTCCTCTCCACCAGTATCTGGCTTTGAGGTCTAGGTACATCTTGGTAGACCCTGGGTGGATAGAATAGGCTGAGTTGTGGGCTTCGTCTAGCAGGATTTCTCGTGCCTCACCTTCGGTACACACAGACGGTTTCTGAACCAAAGGGCCCCCTTTTCATCTGTCCTGAGATCCGGAAGCTATTCCTTGCTAGCCTTTTCTGCAACTCTTGCCATCTCGGCGTCCAACCGCTGAGCCTTGCGAATGAGGTCTTCCAGTGTTGGAACTTGCTCTCCTAGGCAAGATGATCCAATGGGGGAGTGAAGGGAATGCAAACAAGGTTTTAAATCGAGATGGCAATTACTCTGTTAATCTAGCCCCTCAAGGGCATTATATGGGGGTATTTATAGGTGCCTGAGTGCCCAACGTCTCGATGTAAGGACGCATGTGACCTCAGGCACCTAGACTATCCCCTGCGAAACTGGCCGCCCCCGGGCACAGCAAGGCGTCGGCGAGTGCGAAGGCTGCCGCTTCTAGCGCGAGCAGGCCGCCCCTGGGCGGGCCCGTGAAAGAACGAAGGCTGCTTTCGCCGGCGCAAACGGGCGGAGCGACGGCGCGCGTTACCGACTTCGACACGGATATCTGTGTCGCTGATTATCTTGTTGGTAAGTTTTTTTAGACTAGGTCTTTGACCAGTATTATGAGCAGAGTCGGATGGGGGGCAACTGGTTGTTGTCCCGCCTCCGGTGGCAACCACTTCGTCAACGGTGGTGGTTGGGGCGAAGGGTGCCGCGTGGGACTCATGGGCCACCTTCTGCGAGAGCGGCAAGATTCTGTTGGCCGCTGCCGCTAAGGACGTGGCGGGCTCCATGTCTCAGCAACTGAGGCAAGCGTCGCAGCAGCTGTCACAGCAGCTGAAGCAAGTAAGTTGTGCTGAACTTCGATGGTTGTTGTTCTTATGAGGGTTCGGGTCTCATGGGTTTATGTGTTAGGCGGCCGACTTCGCCGACCATGTTGCGTCGGGTGCCTTGACTGCGGACTTTGCTGCCGAGGTCGAGAGTCTCCGGGTGCAACATGTGGATGTTGTGCAGGAGAAGTCGGCTGCGGAAAGCAAAAACCACAGGCTGTCGGAGAAGGTGGCCGCCCTAGAGGCCGAGAGGATGGATCTCCGGCGCCAGCTGGCGGAGGAGAGGAGGGAGGCCAACAAGGCCATCGCTGATGCGCAGGCTACACAAACCGAGGCCAAAGTGGCGCGGGCGGAGGGCAGTCTCGCTCGCCAACAGGCCGAGGAGCTGGAGGCGAGGCTCAATGCCCTGCGCAATCGTGTGGACAAGGCCGGGGCCTCGACGCGTGCGGAGGTTGAGCGGACACATGCGCAGTTCATGGACGCGTACCGGGAGCTAGGTGCGCGGACCGCTGCCTTCGAAGTGCCCGGCCAAGAAGCAGGCCTTCGCTTCCTTGAATGGTTGCAGGAGGAGCTGGGGGTGCTCCCGACCATCGTGATGGGTTTCATGTCCTTCGCCTCCCTCGTCACCTGCGAGGGGGGCGTGAATGCGTTGTCCTGCGAGGGGTGCAGGCATTACGAGGTCTTCGACCAAGCGGACCAGAACTTTGAGCGTGAAATCTTCAAGGTCAATGACCCTGTGCTGAAGCAATCGGCAGGGGCGCTGTTTGATAGGATGTGGGGCCCGCACGGCCGAGAGGCGGTCAGGGAGCGGTCCGACCGGGCAATAGATCAGGTAAAGGCTATTTTTGGTGTGGTTGTATGTGTGGGTATGTGTGGTTTTGCTGAAGGAGTGTGCTGTGGCTGCAGATGGCGCACTCCAAAGACGTCGAGGACCTTGGTGGTCTGGACGGCGCGCCGCCCGAGGCCGCGGAGGTCGATCCGGTGCCGCCATCTGATGCCGGCGAGGACCCCTCGGCGACCCCCGTGCCGACTGCAGTCGGTGAAGACCCCGCATCAGCCCCTACGCCGACGTGTGAGGACGCCTCAAAGATGGTGGTCGAGGTAGCTACCGAAGACCCCGCGACGGCGGCTGAGCCTTCGCAGGTGGCGAGATAGGGGTTAGGGATTGTATGTGAAAATTTTGCCTGTGTGATACTGAACCTCGGTTGCTGCGCAGGTTCTGACGTTTGGGCCTGCGCAAGCAACCACTTCCGACAATACCGATTTTGCGGCGGAGACTCCAATTGTAGTGCCCACTGATGATAATGTGCCTGGCTCTATGTCTGAATGTTTTAAATCCGACGGTGAGTCTGGGAGTTCGTTTCCTTGGATGGAGGAGTCCTCGGACGAAGGCTTAGATTATTTTGTTGTGTTAGATGTGGCTGCAGCGGAGCCTTCGCCGCGCGTGGTGGGTTCCGAGGGGCTCCTGGGTGCGAGTACTGTGTATAGGCGGTGAAGGGCGGTGGCGATACGGAGAGTGAGTGAATTGCCGCGAAGTGGTAGGCATCATCGTAGTGAGATGGAGAGTGGTCGTCTTCGCGTGGACGGGACTGGTAAACGGGAATTGTTGTCCTCGCCGATTGAGGCGGGTGTAGGTGAAGGGGAGCTGCAAAATCTTTTTGAGGGTGAGGAATTGAGGATAATGTTGTTCAACTATAGGAAGATGGGTATCATCCCGAAGGTTGAGCCAATGTAATATATGATGCCCTCGCTGTGTGTATGTAACCGTAATTTGTATGATGAGGCTGCCCGCCTTTGTTGATGTGAGTCTTCTGTGAAAGACTTTGATCTTTACGTAGTTATTGTGCTGTTCCGGCTGCACCCTTGGGCGACTTTTGCACGGAGAGCTTTGTTTGGAGAAGACGTCGATTTTGGGCACTTATTATTCCGGCTACACCCTTAGGCGATTTTTGCACGGAGAGTCTTTTTGAAAAAGACTTCGATTTTGCGCACTTGTTGTGTTATTCCGGCTGCACCCTTAGGCGACTTTTGCACGGAGAGTCCGGCTGCACCCTTAGGCGACTTTTGCATGGAGAGTCTTTTGGAGAAGACTTCAATTTTGCGCACTTATTGTGCTAGTCCGGCTGCACCCTTAGGCGACTTTTGCATAGAGTGTCTTTTACGAAGACTTCGATTATCGCACTTGTTGTGCTAGTCCGGCTGCACCCTTAGACGACTTTTGCGCGGAGTGTCTTTTACAAAGACTTCGATTATCGCACTTGTTGTGTTGTTCCGGCTGCACCCTTAGGCGACTTTTGCGCGGAGTGTCGCACGCGAGGGTAGTCAGCGCTGCCTCTCGCGGTGACTTTGGTGAGGTCGAATGTCGAAGACCGTCGATGCGGTCTTTTTCGACATATTGTGTCTTAGTTTTTGCGGGGGACTTTTGCAGGTATGTTACATGGCTCCGCCTCATTAAAAACCTCACCCCCCGGGAGGAAAAGAGTGCGGGCTGGAATGATACTGTTTGGTGAATTACAAGGGCGTGTTAGCCCTGAGGACTCAAACGAAAAATTTGCGGAGATTATCGATATTCCAGGAATGCTCTAGGTCCTCGCCGGATGGCGTTGTTAGCATGTACGCGTTGGGGGGACGCCTTCGTCTTGACGATGAAAGGACCCTCCCACTTTGGCTCCAGCTTGCCCCGTGACTCTGTTCGGGTTGTTCGGATGAGTACGAGGTCCCCTTCGTCGAATTCTCTTGGGACGACTGTGTGGTCGCGGCAGGCCTTCGTTTGAGCTTGGTATTTGTTGAGGGCCTGCAGGGCGAAGACACGGTCTCCGTCTATGAGGTCTTTGGAGGTTGGTTCGTCTATGTCGGGGACGGCTGAAGCGCTTGTCCGTGGTGACCCATGCTTGATTTCCTGTGGGGTCATGGCCTTCGATCCGTATAGCAGGCAAAAAGGAGTGAATCTAGTCGCCCGGCATTCGGTCGTGTTCAGCGCCCAGACTGCTTCAGGTAGCAAATCGGCCCATTTACCCTTCTTGTCGTCGAGAAGCATTTTCTTGATGGCAGTGAAAATCTTGCCGTTGGCACGCTCCACGACACCGTTAGATTGTGGGTGATATACTGAGGCGAAGGCAAGCTTGGTGCCAATGGAGAAGCAGAAATCCCTAAAATCCTGGCTGTCAAACTGTTTGCCATTGTCGACTGTGAGCTCAAACGGGACTCCGAATCGGCAAATAATGTTTTGCCAGAAGAATTTCTGGGCAGTCTTCGATGTTATTATGGATACTGCCCTTGCCTCGATCCACTTGGTAAAATACTCGACAGCGACGAAGGCGAACTTGAGGTTCCCTTGGGCCGTGGGTAGTGGCCCGACAATGTCTAGCCCCCAGCGTTGAAGTGGCCATGTGTGGGCGATCAGCTTTGTGAATTGCGAGGGGTTGCCCGAACGGGGAGAGAACTTCTGGCAGGCTTCGCACGACCTCGTGACTCGATTTGCAGCGCAGATTATAGCGGGCCAGTAGAAACCTTGACGGATCACCTTGGCGGCGAGGGCCCTAGGCCCTAAGTGAGAGCCGCAGGTGCCGCTGTGGACTTCGCGCAGGATCTAGAGGCCTTCGGTCTCTGTGACACATTTGAGCATGGGTTGACTGATCCCTTTCTTGTATAGCAGGCCCTCAATAAGTGTGAAATCCCGGCTTCGGTGTTTGAGGCGCTTGGCCTCGTTGACATCACCTGGATGGTAATATCCTTGCAAAAATAGGGTTATTGGGGCCCGCCAGTCTTCAGCCATGATGAGGTTGACGATGCGATGGCCCTCGGCGTTGGTGGTTATTTGCAGACCCTCTGGGTTGTGGATGGCTGGTGTGCCGATGACGTGGTAGAACACGTCGGAGGGCAGGGCTTCGCCTCTGGCTGCTGCTTTGGCTAACGCGTCGTTCCTTGCGCGGTCCACATGCTGTAGGGTGAAACCCTTGAATTGTTTCTCAAGACTGCGAACGGCCGTAAGATACTGCAGAAGTGCGGGGTCTTTTGCTGAATAGTCTTTTTCGATCTGGCCAGCAACGACTTTGGAGTCTCTCTTGATTATGCAGGTGGTCACGCCGAGTGCTTTGAGCTTGCGAAGGCCTAGGATAACAGCTTCGTATTCTGCTATGTTATTTGTGCACCTGTCGGATTCCAGAGCGAAGCTGAGGCATGCTGCGTATCTGTGCTTGACGCCGGTGGGTGATGTGATAATTGCAGCCGCGCCTACCCCCGCATGGCACCATGCGCCGTCACAGTGGATGGTCCACACCTTCTCTGAGGGCTCTTTTTGCTACCGTGCTGGCCCTGTCCAGTCGACAATGAAATCTGCGAGGACTTGCGACTTGATTGCTGTCCTGGGCTCGAAGGTGATGTGGTATTTGGAGAGTTCAGCTGCCCATTTGGCGATACGGACGGACACCTCCGGATTTTTGAATAATTCGCCGAGTCCCCTGTCCGAGATGACCCGCACCTTGAACGCTTCAAAGTAGTGGCGCAACTTGCGCGATGCATGATGACTGCATAGGCAATTTTTTCCAACTCCGTCATGTTGCATTTGGAAGTCATGAGGACTTCGGAGACATAATAAACCGGACACTGCCGAGTTGTGCCCTCTCTGTCCTGCTCTTGGACCAACGCTGTGCTGACTACGTGTGGTGAAGCTGCGACGTAGAGCAACAGAGGTAGCGAGGGGTTGGGGCTTGTAAGGGTTGCCAACTATGATAGGTGCTGCTTGAGTGATGCGAAGGCTGCCGCTTGCTCTGGTCCCCATGCAAAGTCTTTTGCGTCACGTAGCATCTTGAGGAAAGGTAGGCTTCGCTCTACGGACTTGGAAATGAATCAGTTGAGGGCGGCCAATCTGCCTGTCAGACGCTGGACGTCTTTGGCTGACTGCGGAGGCGTCATGTTGATGATAGCCTAGATCTTGGTCGGGTTGGCCTCGATCCCGCGGTGCGACACCAGGTAGCCCAGTATCTTCCCCTGGCGAACTCTGAAGACGCACTTCTCGGGGTTTAGGCGAAGTCGTGCGTCCCGCATGTTCGCGGATGTCTCTACGAGGTTGGCCAGATGATCCTCTTTGTTCTTACTGGCGACGACGATGTCGTCCACATACGTAAAAATGTTTCGGCCTACATGGCTCTCGAGCACCGTCTTGGTGAGGCGAGAGAAGGTGGACCCAGCGTTCTTTAGTCCCTCCGGCATTCTGACGAAGCAATACGTGCCGAAGGGCGTGATGAAACTAGTACTGGCCTTGTCTTCCTCCTTCATATATATTTGGTGATAGCCAGAGAAGCAGTCGAGGAGTGACATGACTTCGCATCCGGCCATACTATCGACGATCTTGTCGATCCGAGGCAGCGGGAAATTATCCTTGGGGCAAGCCTTGTTGAGGCTGGTGAAATCGATGCACATCCGCCACTTGCCGCTTTTCTTTTGCACCATAACTACGTTGGCGAGCCACGTAGGGTAGGCGATTGGCTCGATGAAATTGGCCTCCAGCAGGCGGTGTACTTCGGCTTTGGCGGCTTCTGTTTTTTCATCAGACATTTTGTGCAGCCGCTGCTTCTTTGGGCGCACCGAAGGGTCGATGCCCAGACTGTGCTCGATGACAGTGCGACTGACTCCGACCAGGTCAAGGACAGACCAGGCGAAAATGTCCTTATTTCTGGAGAGACAGGAGATCAGTTTCTCCTCGTCTTGTGAAGTCAGGTCTTCGCTTATGATGACCATTTGCTTGGGCGTTGCCTGGTCAAGGGGGACTGTCTTTGTTCCATCGTTGCTCTGTAGTTGTGCCTTTTCATGCTCGTTGGCGGCTGGGTGGGTAGCCTCAGGGACTTCGCGTTGCGTTGTAAGGCAGTGTACGTTTCGTTGCCCTGGAACAAAGTCTCTTTCAATGTTGCACGCAGTCTGCTGGTTGCCATAGACTGTGATCACGCCTTGCGGACCCGGGATTTTCATGCACAGGTAGAGTCCGTGAATGGCTGCTTCAAACTTGTTGATGGAGCCCCGACCCATTATGGCGTTGTATGGGTATACCATGTCGACGATGTCGAAGGTGACCTGCTCACTTCGTGCATTGGGTGCTTGAAAGTTCCCTTTGCCTGGGAACAGGATCTGGATGTCGCCTAGAGGGGGTGAATAGGCGAATAAAAATTATCACTTTAAAACTTTAGTTCTTACTCTACTCGAAGACCAGATCGCAGTGGAATGAAAGATCCTTCGAGTAGGTTGCAGCGGAATAGAAGATCCTGTCTCAAAATGCCCTACACTTCAAATATAACTTATACCACAGGTAAGTGTTGAAGTGCAGATATAAAAAGTGAGTAAGACAGAGAGTCAGCGCACAATACAGAGCGAAGCTCACAGACGCAAGGATTTATCCTGAGGTTCAGCCAAGCCTGAAATGCTTGCCTAGTCCTCATTGGAGTTAGCCACACCTAGGCTTGGAGTCTATTTCAACTCCTTCCTCCGTTTGCTCAGATCTGTCAGTATGACAGATAGAGCCTTCCACTATGTTAAGTTTGGTTACAACAAAGCCGTGGCTGCTTACAATCTTCTTGACAGCACTCCGGCAGAGTAACGATATGCTCAAGACCTTGCTCTAGCTCTTAGCAGCACTTCTCCACTCCCTCAAGGCTTATAGCTTTGCCTCTACACAAACTAGAGAGATATACACGAGAGAGAGAGAGAGAGAGAATCAATCTGAGTGATGTATACAATTGTTGGCTGCACACGTGTACTTGTTGGGGGCGCCCAGGAGTCCCTTTTATAGACCCAAGGGGCCTAGGAGCCGTTGGAATTCATTTTGGAAGGCAATATTTGCTTTCTGTGGGGTGGCGCACCGGACAGTCCGGTGCACCACCGGATAGGTCATGTAGCTTGTCCGGTGCGCGATATCCTTCCAAATCAGGCTCAGCTGACCGTTGGAGCAACAGTCGTCTTGGCTCACTAGACACTGTCCGGTGCACACCGGACAGTCCGGTGCGCCAACTACCCGTTGGCCCAAGCCACGCGTCGCTCGCTGATCGCGCTGCCGACCGTTGGCGCAGTCGACCGTTGGCGCACCGGACAGTTCGGTGCACCATCAGACAGTCCGGTGATGTCGGCGTTCCGTGACCGGGGGGTCCCCGAGCCGACGAGTGAGAGTGCCGCGTGCCCCAGCCCAGATGGGTCGAGCGCGTGGGCGAGCGCGAAGGGGGGAACAGAGAGAGAGAGAGAGAGGTCGGTGGCCGGAGCCGGGTCGTGAGGGAGTCGGAGAATTCCCGCGGCCTTCGTGTTCGTCCCGCGCCCAGGTCGGGTGCGCTTGCAGTAGGGGGTTACAAGCGTCCGCGCGAGGTGAGGGGAAGCGAGCGGCCCCGAGAGAGCGCCTGCCCCTGCCCTTCGTCCCCGCGAGGCCAACCTTCTCTAAGAAGGCCCTGGTCCTTCCTTTTATAGTCGTAAGGAGAGGATCCAGGTGTACAGAATGGGGGTGTAGCAAGGTGCTACGTGTCTAGCGAGAGAGAGCTAGCGCCCTATGTACATGCCTAGGTGGCAGCCGGAGAGATCTTGGCACCCTGTTGGTGTGGCGTCGTGGCTGTTGGAGGAGTAACGGAGCCGGACGGGGGGACAGCTGTCGGAGTGGCTGGACCCTTGCTGACGTCCTCCTGCTTTCGTAAGGGAGCTGAGAGCCGCCGTCGTCACGGTCTAGCGGGGCGCCATCATTTTCCTATCTGGCGTAGCTGGCCAGATGGGACACCGGTCTTGTTCTCTGCGACCCAAGTCGGCTCAGGGCAGGGTGATGATGACGCTTCCTGTCGACGTGGCGGTCTCGTGTCCTAGGTCGGGCGTCGTGGAGGCTCCTCCGAAGCCGAGGTCGAGTCCGTCCTGCAAGACAGAGACAGAGTCCGAGCCCTGGGTCGGGCGAGGCGGAGATCGTTCGGCAGAGGCCGAGGCGGGGTCCGAGCCCTGGGTCGGGCGAGGCGGAGTTCGTCGTCTTCCGGGGCCTTAGCCCGAGTCCGAGCCCTTGGGCGGAGCGGAGTTCGCCGTCTTCCGGGGCCTTAGCCCGAGTCCGAGCCCTTGGGCGGAGCGGAGTTCGCCGTCTTCCGGGGCCTTAGCCCGAGTCCGAGCCCTGGGTCGGGCGGAGTTCGCCGTCTTCCGGGGCCTTAGCCCGAGTCCGAGCCTTGGGTCGGGTGGAGCCTCTTATGGCACCTCTGGCGAAGTCTGGTCGCCCGTCGGTCTTACCTTTTGCGTTAAACGCCCCGGTGACTCGGTCGGTTGGCGCGGTGATTTAGTCAGGGTTTCTTCTTATCGAAGGCGGGGCCTAGGGCGAGCCGGAGATGTGTCTGCCGTGAAAGAGGAGGCCTCAGGCGAGACGGAGTCATCTTAGGGTCGGCTGCCCTCGCCCGAGGCTAGGCTCGGGCGTGGCGTGGTCAAGTCACTCGTATGGACTGATCCCTGACTTAATCAAACCCATCAGGCCTCTGCAGCTTTATGCTGATGGGGGTTACCAGCTGAGAATTAGGCGTCTTGAGGGTACCCCTAATTATGGTCCCCGACAGTAGCCCCCGAGCCTCGAAGAGAGTGTTAACACTCGCTTGGAGGCTTGCGTCGCACTTTTTTGCAAGGGGACCAGCCTTTCTCGGTGGTACTTTGTTCCGGTGGGTGCGCGCGAGCGCACCCGCCGGGTGTAGCCCCCGAGGCCTCGGAGGAGTGGTTTCACTCCTTCGAGGTCTTAATGCCTTGCGTAATGCCTCGGCTGGTCTGGCGGTTCCCTCATGCGAGCAGGGCGTAACCCAGGTGCACTGTTGGGGCCCAAGTTCTCGGGCTGGTATGTTGACGCTGTCAACGGTTCGGCCGGAGCCGGGTTTGCGAGAGCAGCCCCCGAGCCTTCGCACGGAGCGAGAGGACGATCAGGGACAGACTCGACTTTTTATATACGCCCCTACGTCGCCTTTCCGCAAGGAGGAGGGGGGGAGTGCGCCATGTTACCCTCGATGGGCACCGAACATGGTGTCTCCGGTGAGCTGCGATCGGGTAATCCGAGTGGACGTTCGTGCCCCGTTCGTTGGGGGTCGGCTAGGGGCCCGGAGGCACGCCCAAAAGTACCTGCGGGTGATCTGCCGGACCCGGTCCCCTAGCGACGGGGTCCGAGGGCTCGTTGCCTCCCTCCGATGGGATTCCGTTACAGAGTCGTTCCCGCTGGTCTCGGAAATGTCCTAGGGTACCTCGGGAGCGCAGCCCGAGCCTTGGTTATGTATCGAACGTACCCCTGGTCATCCCTCGCTCGGCGTCTGAGGCGGCTGTGAACCCTTCGACAAGCCAGCCTTCGAACCCCTGATCAGTAGGGGGCACGGAGCCCGAGTAGCCTGAGGCGGTCGTGGAACCTTTCGGGGGCCGACCTTCGAACCCCTGACCAGTAGTGGGTGTCGGGCCCACGCGATCTGAGGCGGCTGTTGAACCCTTCGGGGGGCCAGCCTTCGAACCCCTGATCAGTAGGGGGGCTCGGAGCCCAGTTCCTTCATGGGGAAGGATCCCTTTGGGGTTATCCCCCTTCTCGGTCCCTGTTGCAAGAGATAGAGAAAGAAGGAAAAAGGGAAAAAGGATTCGAAATTGAACGTCGCGGCGTACCTTTTTCGGCGTGGTTGTTTTGGCGAAGGCGAAACGTCACCAGCCGCTCCGCCCGTAGCGCTGTCCGTCGAGTCGCGGAGTTAATGCGCTGGGGTGAGTGGTTGGCGAGGTTCCCGTCGCGCGTGCGCGAGCCGTTCGAGGTATGGGTCACGGGCGCGTCGTCTTCACGCCGTGAGAGGGGGCTCTCTTGCTGCCTCCGGATGGGACATGAGCTTGGCAGATGGCGTGGCCGCTGCTCTCGCGCGCCTGCCACCGTCATTACTGCCGGCCTATTTTTGACCGCGTTTGACCACTGCGCCAGGCTGGCGCTGCTGGGTCGCGGGCTGGGTCGCCTCGAATCGCGGTATCGGTTCCGCAATCGAGGAGGTGCGGTGGTGGAGCGAGTGGCACAGCGGCTCGCATGCAGCAACCGGCGCGCCAGTTGCACGACGCGTGGGCTTGAGCCGTCGCGCTGGCTTGTCAGGAGTCGGAGAGGCGCGTCCACTTGGCGCGGTTGCATGCCGCCTGCATGGCCGCCTGCCCCTTTCGCCCGCCGGCCTGGGCGAAAGTGGAGGGTTGCTTGTAACCGCTGGGTGGTTGCGTGCGTCGTGCGCGGCGGTTCGGCTTCTTCTGCTCAGAACCGGTCTGTATGACAGGCGGGCCCCAGCCCCCGCGCCGCTGGGAAGGGCTTTGGAGGCGTGTTGGAGAAGACTCAGCCCGTGACGGTTGAGGGTGCGAGCAGGGGGAGTTGCCTTTAAAAGGAGGGCGGCCCCTTTCGTAAGGCGGCCATGTCTCCTTCTTCCCCCATGCATTGTGTCTCTCCGTCTTCCGAGCCCCCGGATGGGGGGAAACCGCCGTCTTTTCGCTCCATCGTCGGAGGAACGCAACTCCGTGGGAGTTGGTACCTTTCAGCCATCGTTCGGCTTCAAGGATTTTCATCAGGCAGCCCGGCTGCACCCCTCCACCGGCGGTCACCCAAGAGGGCGACCTCCGGCTTGATGGTGGGGGAAAGCGAGCCGGGCTACGGCATCCGCCCCTTCCTCAGCCTCAAGGATTTTCATCACCAGGGCTGAGGAGGGGCGTGTGCCGGGTCGGGGTTGGCCCCTGCGCGGGTGGTGACCCGCTCCTTCCCTCAGTGATCGGGGGGAAGGGCGGGAGTCGTCCGTGGCGCCAACAGCTGCAGCGTGCCCGGCTCTCTGAGCCGAGCAATCTCGGAGCCGCCCCCGGTGTCGCCTTCCGCCACGGCAACTGGAAGAGGTTCTTCCGCCGGCGCGACGGCCGAGGTTGGCCACGGACCGACCCCCGACTCTACGGCCTTCTGCCCGTCCTTGCCTCTCGAGTTTGGGCAAGGGCGGGGGCCTCCCAGCAGCAGTATCCACCCTGAGGCCATCACTGCTGCTGTTGGGCCCCTCGGGACAGACGTCTTCATCGTCGCCGCTGCCGGGGCGGGGCGGCGACGTGCCGTTCGTCGGTCTTCTGCTGCCCCGCAGGCCCTCCCCCGTCGAGTGGGGTTGTTCGTACCTGCGGGGGGGAACCGGAGTTCCGTTTGTAATGGCACTTCGAGTGCCGGGTTTCTTGTTCATTTCGGCTTTCGGGGCCTGAACATGTATGTAACTCCGGCACATAGCCGTGTTTTTTCCTCATTTTCGAGCACTAAGACTCGCCTGTTGATTGTCTGAACCGCTTTACCAAGCGTGAGTCGCCCCGTGTCAAGGTGACGAGTGAGGTATCCGTATCCCGGAGGCGTAGGAATCCCTCGGCTCGGTCGGCCCTGTTGTCCGAGGCTCCTCTAACTTAGTTAAAGAGACCCCTCGGCCGCTCTTCGACGAGCCGAGGCCAGGGGTAGCGATATCGGCATGAGCAAGGGCGGAGTTGGCTCGGAAATGAAACCTGGTTGGCCGGAGCCTAGCCGGGTTGTCCGTTGGCAGGATTGTCGTCGGAGCTGATCAGCCGAGGCTTCGGACCGAGCTGGCGCCCTCGGAAGGCGGTCGGCCGAGACCCCGGAGGTGGCCGGCCGAGCCGTCCGCTCGGGCCGGGTTCTCAGAGAAGTCCCTGGCAGAGATTGCTCGAGCGTGATGATGACGTCGTCCTTCGGAGCGGAGGCCCTCGGACCGCGTCGCCGTCCGAGGCTAGGTCGGGCCTCGCCGAAGGTGTTGTCGACGCCGAGGGTGTCATCGCCCTCTTCCAGTGTCAAGATCCGAGCCTGCAGGGTCAAATCGTCTTGTTGCGTGGGCCTTGCGCGGCCGTTGAGGCCAGAACACATGCCCTTGCCGTGTTATAAAGCTGCGTCTCTTTTCCTCTTGTTTCGAGTATCTGGACTTTTTTGTCGGTAGCAGGGATGCTAGTGCGAGCAAGAGTTGCTTCTCGCGGAAGGTGATGAGTGAGGTATCCGTATCCCGGAGGCGTGGGAGTCCCTCGGCTCGGTCGGCCTTGCCGCTTACGCGTACCTTTACCCGCGCATGAAGCCCTGTCACCGACTTGGTCGAGAAGGCTCGAAGAATCGCTTCGACAGAAGAGCTCTCGTACGTAAAGACTCGTTCGATCCGTGGATTCGCCTTATCCGAGCGCGAGTTACTTATCGCAGAAGGTGATGAGTGAGGTATCCGTATCCCGGAGGCGTAGGAGTCCCTCGGCTCGGTCAGCCTTGACTGCTTACGTGCACTCCGTCGTTTCCAGGACCCACTTCTCGAAGTAATCAAAAAGCACGAAAGATGTTTTGGTGAAAGAGATTTTTTGTTCGAGGAAAATTTTGATGCAGAGGGGGTTTCCCCCCTTTTAGCCCCCGAGGGAGGGTCGGGCTTTGCGGAGGCGAGGCCGACCCTTCCTTGTTGACTAAACTTTGCGTGGGTGCGAGGTATATAAACAACTTGGAAACATCTTAAGGGTAGAAGCGACGTAGCTGTTGGATGTTCCAAGCGTTGCCGTAGACCTCGCCTTGACTGTTGGCCAGCTTGTACGTTCCGGGCTTCAGAACTTTGGCGATGATGAACGGCCCCTCCCAGGGGGGCGTGAGCTTGTGCCTCCCTCGGGCGTCTTGCCGCAGCCGAAGCACCAGATCGCCCACCTGGAGATCTCGGGGTCGGACCCCTCGGGCGTGGTAGCGTCGTAGGGACTGCTGGTACCGCGCCGAGTGTAGTAAGGCCCTGTCCCGAGCCTCGTCCAGCTGGTCCAGCGAGTCTTCTCGGCTAGCTTGATTGCTTTCTTCGTCGTAGGCCCTCGTCCTCGGGGAGCCGTATTCCAGGTCCGTGGGCAGGATGGCCTCGGCCCCGTAGACCAGGAAGAACGGCGTGAAACCCGTGGCTCGGCTTGGCGTCGTCCTCAGGCTCCAAACCACCGAGGGGAGTTCCTTCATCCACCGCTTGCCGAACTTATTGAGGTTATTGTAGATCCGAGGCTTGAGCCCTTGTAGAATCATGCCATTGGCACGTTCTACCTGCCCATTCGACATGGGGTGAGCCACGGCGGCCCAATCCACCCGGATGTTGTGATCCTCGCAAAAATCCAAGAATTTTTTGCCGGTGAACTGGGTGCCATTGTCGGTGATGATTGAGTTCGGGACCCCGAAGCGATGGATGATGTTGGTGAAGAACGCCACCGCCTGCTCGGACCTGATGCTGTTCAGGGGTCGAGCCCAGAACCGATCCGGATCTGCTTGGAGGTGTCGCCACTGGGGTCGAGAGGGACAGCCTTAACCGTCTCCGCTGGCTCGAAGTTGCCGGCATGCCGCTTCACGCCCGGCACCTCTCGGGAGAGGCTTTCCAGGTCGGCAATGAGGGCCTCGGACTCGGCGAGGGCCTCGGCGTACTCCACGCACTCCACATCGCATTCGAATGCGTGTTTGTACGTGGGGCCGACGGTGATGACCCCGTTGGGACCCGGCATCTTGAGCTTCAGGTAAGTGTAGTTGGGGATGGCCATGAACTTCGCGTAGCATGGCCTCCCCAACACTGCGTGGTAGGTTCCTCGGAACCCGACCACCTCGAACGTCAAAGTCTCCCTTCGGAAGTTGGAGGGTGTTCCAAAGCAGACAGGGAGGTCGAGCTGTCCGAGGGGCTGGACGCGCTTCCCGGGAATGATCCCGTGGAAGGGCGCAGCGCCTGCTCGGACGGATGACAGATCGATGCGCAGGAGCTTGAGGGTCTCAGCGTAAATGATGTTGAGGCAGCTGCCTCCATCCATCAGGACCTTGGTGAGCCTGACGTCGCCGATGACGGGATCGACGACGAGCGGGTACTTCCCTGGGCTCGGCACGTGGTCGGGGTGGTCGTCCCGGTCGAAGGTGATGGGCTTGTCGGACCAGTCTAGGTAGACTGGCGCCGCCACCTTCACCGAGCAGACCTCCTGACGCTCTTGCTTACGATGCCAAGTCGAGGCATTCGCCGCATGCCCTCCGTAGATCATGAAGCAATCGCGGACCTCTGGGAACTCTCCTGCTTGGCGATCCTCCCTTTTTTCGTCGTCGCGGGCCTTGCCACCCTCTGCGGGTGGCCCGGCCCTGTGGAAGTGGCGCCGAAGCATGACGCACTCCTCGAGGGTGTGCTTGACGGGCCCCTGATGGTAGGGGCACGTCTCCTTGAGTGCCTTGTCGAAGAGGTTAGCACCTCCGGGGGGCTTCCGAGGGTTCTTGTGCTCGGCGGCGGCGACAAGGTCTACATCGGGAACGTCGCGTTTCGCTTGCGACTTCCTCCTGCCTTTCTTCTTGGCGCCGCGCGGAGTGGACGCCTCGGGAGCATCTTCCGACGGGCGGCCCTGGGGCTGCTTGTCCTTTCGGAAGATGGCCTCTACCGCCTCCTGGCCGGAGGCGAACTTGGTGGCGATGTCCATCAGCTCGCTCGCCCTGGTGGGGGTCTTGCGACCCAGCTTGCTCACCAGGTCACGGCAGGTGGTGCCGGCGAGGAACGCGCCGATGACATCGGAGTCGGTGACGTTGGGCAGCTCGGTGCGCTGCTTCGAGAACCGCCGGATGTAGTCCCGGAGAGACTCTCCCGGCAGTTGCCGATAGCTTCGGAGATCCCAGGAGTTCCCGGGGCGCACGTACGTGCCCTGGAAGTTCCCGGCAAAAGCCTGGACCAGATCCTCCCAGTTGGAAATCTGCCCCGGGGGCAGGTGCTCCAACCAGGCACGAGCGGTGTCGGAGAGAAACAGGGGGAGGTTTCGGATGATGAGGTTGTCATCGTCCGTCCCACCCAGTTGACAGGCCAGGCGGTAGTCCGCAAGCCACAATTCCGGTCTCGTTTCCCCCGAGTACTTCGTGATGGTAGTCGGGGGTCGGAATCGGGGCGGAAATGGCGCCCGCCGAATGGCTCGGCTAAAGACCTGCGGACCGGGTGGTTCGGGCGAGGGACTCCGATCCTCCCCGCTGTCGTAACGTCCCCCACGCCTGGGGTGATAGCCTCGGCGCACCCTTTCGTCGAGGCGCGCCCGACGGTCGCGATGAGGGTGCTCGTCGCCGAGGTGGCCCGGGGCCGCAGGCGCGGTGTTGCGCGTGCGCCCGGTGAAGACCGAGGCTTCCCGCGTGAGTCGGGAAGTCGCGGCACGAGGTTCCGAGGGGTATCCCTGCCTTCGGGAGGCAGAGCTCTCGGCCCGCCGGGCCGCAGCGCCTTCCAGGAGATGCTTAAGTTCTCCCTGGATTCGCCGACCCTCGGTGGTTGATGACTCCGGCATCGCGCGGAGGAGCATCGCTGCAGCGGCCAGGTCCTGACCGGTTCCGCCGGATGCGAGTGGCGGTCTGTCCCTGGCATCGTTGGCGATGCGGTGCTGGAGACCTTGGGGCAGGTGACGTATTCCTCCGGCCGGGGGTTGGCTCGCCCACACCTGCCCGACGTTCTGGCGGATTGCCTCGAGCGCCCCTGCTTCCTCATCGAGCCCGGCCTGCGCCCCGCGGACTTGCTCGAGCTGTGGGTCGTGACCCCCCGCCGGAACGGGGACCACAGCTAGCTCCCGCGGGATGTCGGCGCGAGGCGCTGGCCTAGGGGGATCACCATCCTCCGGCATGCCGAGACAGCCGCCTCCGGAGGGATCCCCTAGCTCGATGTGGAAACATTCGCGACTCGGGCCGCAGTCCTTGTCGCCAAGGCTGCGGCGGCCGTCGGAACAGTCGGAGAGGCAGTAGTCACATGCGGTCATGAAGTCCCGCATGGCACTAGGGTTGCCAGATCCGGAGAAATCCCAGCAGATGCTGGGGTCGTCATCTTCCTCGGACCCAGAGGGTCCGTAGGTCGAGACACCCGTCAATCGGTCCCAAGGCGACCGCACACAAAACCCCAGAGAGGTTGCACTCGCCTCAATGTGAGCGCCCGCCAAAGCGAGGTCGCCAGGCGGGCTGAGGCCGAGTCGAAATGACGAAAGATGGGGAGCAGTCGGTACCTTTTTGTCGACGAGGGGCGATGAAGTCACGTCGGGGGCTGACCGCGCCGTCGTCTTGGGTACAAGGGCGACGTCCTGCAGGCCTTCCGTGAGCGTGCTGGCGTCGTCCACTTGCTCGGGGTCGACGTGTTGCGGGGGGATGGCGCTCGCGTTTGCCTCGAACGCGAGGGCAACGCTTGGCGTGTCCTCCGTTGAGGCGCCGGGGATGTCGATTTGCTCGACAGCCGTCGGAGCGCGGCCTCCCGCTCGGCCCTGGTTGCCCCGCCTCCTCCTCCTCCGATGGCGAGGGAGAGGATGGGGCGAGCTCGAAAGTTGTCCTTCCCCCACGCGGGAGAGACGTCGTCGATTCCGCCGTCGGCGGGCGGGCTGTCCGCCACCATTGTCGCTGCCGCGCGGCGGTGGAAGGAATACCATGTCGTAGTTGCCGTCGAGAGACATGAACTCGAGGTTCCCGAAACGGAGCACCGTCCCGGGTTGAAGAGGTTGTTGGAGACTGCCCATCTGGAGCTTGACGGGGAACTGCTCGTCAACACGCAGCAGGCCCCTACCTGGCGCGCCAACTGTCGGCGTTCCATGACCGGGGGGTCCCCGAGCCGACGAGTGAGAGTGCCGCGTGCCCCAGCCCAGATGGGTCGAGCGCGTGGGCGAGCTCGAAGGGGGGAACAGAGAGAGAGAGAGAGGTCGGTGGCCGGAGCCGGGTCGTGAGGGAGTCGGAGAATTCCCGCGGCCTTCGTGTTCGTCCCGCGCCCAGGTCGGGTGCGCTTGCAGTAGGGGGTTACAAGCGTCCGCGCGAGGTGAGGGGAAGCGAGCGGCCCCGAGAGAGCGCCTGCCCCTGCCCTTCGTCCCCGCGAGGCCAACCTTCTCTAAGAAGGCCCTGGTCCTTCCTTTTATAGTCGTAAGGAGAGGATCCAGGTGTACAGAATGGGGGTGTAGCAAGGTGCTACGTGTCTAGCGAGAGAGAGCTAGCGCCCTATGTACATGCCTAGGTGGCAGCCGGAGAGATCTTGGCACCCTGTTGGTGTGGCGTCGTGGCTGTTGGAGGAGTAACGGAGCCGGACGGGGGGACAGCTGTCGGAGTGGCTGGACCCTTGCTGACGTCCTCCTGCTTTCGTAAGGGAGCTGAGAGCCGCCGTCGTCACGGTCTAGCGGGGCGCCATCATTTTCCTATCTGGCGTAGCTGGCCAGATGGGACACCGGTCTTGTTCTCTGCGACCCAAGTCGGCTCAGGGCAGGGTGATGATGACGCTTCCTGTCGACGTGGCGGTCTCGTGTCCTAGGTCGGGCGTCGTGGAGGCTCCTCCGAAGCCGAGGTCGAGTCCGTCCTGCAAGACAGAGACAGAGTCCGAGCCCTGGGTCGGGCGAGGCGGAGATCGTTCGGCAGAGGCCGAGGCGGGGTCCGAGCCCTGGGTCGGGCGAGGCGGAGTTCGTCGTCTTCCGGGGCCTTAGCCCGAGTCCGAGCCCTTGGGCGGAGCGGAGTTCGCCGTCTTCTGGGGCCTTAGCCCGAGTCCGAGCCCTTGGGCGGAGCGGAGTTCGCCGTCTTCCGGGGCCTTAGCCCGAGTCCGAGCCCTTGGGCGGAGCGGAGTTCGCCGTCTTCCGGGGCCTTAGCCCGAGTCCGAGCCCTGGGTCGGGCGGAGTTCGCCGTCTTCCGGGGCCTTAGCCCGAGTCCGAGCCCTGGGTCGGGTGGAGCCTCTTATGGCACCTCTGGCGAAGTCTGGTCGCCCGTCAGTCTTACCTTTTGCGTTAAACGCCCCGGTGACTCGGTCGGTTGGCGCGGTGATTTAGTCAGGGTTTCTTCTTATCGAAGGCGGGGCCTAGGGCGAGCCGGAGATGCGTCTGCCGTGAAAGAGGAGGCCTCAGGCGAGACGGAGTCATCTTAGGGTCGGCTGCCCTCGCCCGAGGCTAGGCTCGGGCGTGGCGTGGTCAAGTCACTCGTATGGACTGATCCCTGACTTAATCAAACCCATCAGGCCTCTGCAGCTTTATGCTGATGGGGGTTACCAGCTGAGAATTAGGCGTCTTGAGGGTACCCCTAATTATGGTCCCCGACAGGTGAATTATAGTCGTACGCCGCCAAACTCCTCCCGAGAGCGACCTATTGACCGGAGTTCAGTCTGGCGCACCGGACACTGTCCGGTGCACCACCAGACAGTCCGGTGTGCCAGACTGAGCTGAGTCTTGGCTATACACAGCCAAGCCTTTTGCATCTCTTTTCTTTTCTTCTTTTCTCTATTTCTAATACTTAGACAAATATATTAGTACACAAAAACCAATGTACTAAGTCTAGAAACATACCTTCTCTTTGATTTTCACTTCTTTAGTATTTGGCATGATTGAGATTGATGTTGGACTCATAAACCATCAAGTCAGCTTGACTTGATCTAGATTGACATTTCTGAGCTCCAACATACTGCAAAGGTCACATAGAATATCTCCAAACATAGGAACAACCCAAACTAAAGGTCAAGGTGCACTTAGCTCTTTTGGGCTGCTTCCAATTCTGATTTTGACATTGGTTCTCCTTCTAATGTCCTTGTTCACTTTTTGAGCTTGGTCTTGAGCCTTATGACTTACACCACATAATTGTAGACGTTACCTCATTGGTTGTAAGTCATGTCCTTATGTAGTGTTCCTTGATGCACCATAACTCTTCTTAACTCGATCAACCTCGATTCAGCAAGTCTCCTTCTTCACCCCTGGCTTTGGGTTCCTGGTCTCCTTGACTTTCTCCCGTGCACTCGGTACCTCGAAGCTCTTCTTGCTTCCATCCTTGGTTTGATCGGTTGTCTCCAAGTTATGCATATCAAGTCTCACTTAAGCAATGTCCATCTTTCTTGTGATGTCCATTATCTATAGATAATTCCATCTTTGGAACATCACACTTGTTCACTTGTGTTGAGCCATATTAGCTTTGCATAAAGCACCTGTTCAACACTTAGCACACTTGTTAGTTCTTTAATTGGGTTGTCATCCAAACACCAAAACCCACAAGAGAGCTTTTAATCTCCCCCTTTTTGGTGATTGATGGCAACACAATTAAAGCTTACATAAGAATAAGATTTAAAGCACAAATTTTGAATTCTAAGTTTATAGAATGCTCCCCCTAAATATGTGCTTACATCAAAATCTTAAATTTGGCCTTATATGCCAAATTGCACATACTTAGGCTAATTCGAAGCATTACTATACCTTAGCACCTGTGGGATGCATTGTGTCACTAATTAAACCGTGATGCGTATGACACATAAATGCACAGAATCAGAGTTAAACACCAATTGAATAGATATACTACAGAAATATCAACCTACCACTGTTGGGGGCCTTCGTCCTCCGAAGGTCCTCAAAAACATGATTTGACAATGTTTTCCAAGTGGATTATATGAACAGGTATTTTCGGATTCAGAATTATGGATATGGAGCACGACCAGGACGAAGCCTGAACCAGACGAAGGTCGAGGGCAACCGAAGCTGTGCGCAGGGAAGCTTCGGCGCGATGGCATAAGGGGGAACCGACTTAAAGATGAAAAGACTTCGGGGGCCACGACAGATTTCCATAAACCGTTAACAAATGTAATGGACATGGATGTAATTTTACGTGGGCTGCGTCCCGCGCCTATAAATAGATGAACAGTACTCCCGTACTGTTCAGGCTGACTTGGCATTGGCTTTTGCGTCACGATTGTACTTTTACCTTCTCTCAGGACCGAAGGTACATTTGTAATTTGAAATCTTTTCTATTTCTCCATGTTAATAAAATAGAAATGATCTTATGTTGATGTTTGTATTTCACGCTTTATATGAATCCTTCGGCATTATTTATTATATTTACGAAGGTATGTCTCTTGTGACCTTCGTCCTAAAGCATTATTTCCCGAGGGGGCGTAATGTTTCGAAGGACGAAGGACCTTAATGTTTAACACCTTCTATGTTGCCTTGTTCTTAACTCTTAGCATTTGAGAACAAGTCCCCAACATTGGCGCCCACCTCCGGTGAACTCACTTCCACTTCGAGTTTTTTGTGAACACCTTCGGAAGCTATAGACCTTCGCTATGGCGCCGAAGAAAGCTTCAGCGACTGGGGCAGGAGCACTACAACCGCTGGACCACAACCAGGAGACCGTCTCTCTTCGGGAGGCCCGAAGCCAGAAGAGAAAAGCCGTCAGCCCGACGCTTGAGGAAGAAGAGCTAGACCAAGAAATCAGAGAGATGGAGATGCTACATCAACAAGTGTAGAGGAAGAAGGAGAAGATGGCCCGCCTAGCTGAGTTGCAAAGGCAAATAGACGAAGCCTCTGAGGAAGTTCGCCATCTCACTAACGATGAGCAGAACAGAAGGCCTCATCAGAAAGACCTTCATCAGGACGGCTTCGTCAACGAAGATGACTGGTATGATAATTTCCATCAGGGAAATTTTGTTTTCGATGATGCTTCTCCTCTGTCTGCTGAGCTGCAGGCTACACCTTGGCCTTCATCCTATAAGCCACCCCAGCTTCCCATGTTTGACGGCCACTCCGACCCGAAGCAATTCTTGATGAGCTACGAAGCAACAGTGTCTTCATACGGGGGCAATGCTGCAGTCATGGCGAAGTCTTTCGTTATGGCCGTCAGGAATGTTGCTCAGACTTGGTATTCCTCTCTTCGGCCAGGAACAATCACTTCATGGCAGAAGCTGAAGGATATGTTACTGACCAGCTTTCAAGGATTTCAAACGAAGCCGGTCACAGCTCAAGCCCTCTTCCAGTGTATTCAGGATCACGAAGAATACCTTCAGGCGTATGTCCGAAGGTTCTTACGATTGAGGGCGCAGGCACCAACGGTGCCCAATGAAATCGTTATCGAAGCCATGATCAAGGGGCTTCGTCCTGGACCTGCAGCTCAATACTTTGCTCGGAAGCCTCCTCAGACCCTGGAGAAATTGCTCCAAAAGATGGATGAGTACATTCGTGCTGACAATGATTTTCGCCAAAGAAGGGAGGAGGCCTTCAGATTTTCTGAAATGACCAGGGGCTTCGGAGGGAGATACTACCCGAGGCATGTCCGTTCCATCCACAACACTCAGAATGATGATAAGGGGAGTCAGCAAAACAGGCCGCAGTGCTCCTCACAAGCTTCGGGGCAACAACAAACCTCCTTCCGGCCACCAGCTCCAAGAGGCAGAGGCGCCAGGGGCTTCGGCGGAAGATTCGGAGATCAGCCAAGGAGACTGTTTTGCTTGTTCTGTGGAGAAGGCAAGGGCCATACCACTAGGACGTGCCATGTTACAATCCAGAAGCAAAAGGAAATAGCCGAAGCTGCATCTCAACAAGCTCAGCCGAAGCAGGTCATGCATACTGCTTCGTGTCATCCGCCTTATATCCCACAATACATAGACAACCACCCTGCAGCTTCTGTAGCTTCGGCAAGTCAACCTCAAGCTTCCTGGCAGCAGCTTCCGCCTCCACCTCCATTGCAGCAAGGTCAACAGCCAGAAGGGAGTCAATACGCTCCACATCAGAGGGACTTCAGAGAACAGTCCGAAGCTCGCACAGTCAACAGCACTGTGCCAGAGTCGAAGCACATTTATTGACATATCCTACCTTTGATAGCAGTCTTTTCTATTCAGTTTTATTTTCTGTGAAGCAAAAAACATTGATAGTTTTCATGTAATAATTTCGTTGTTTCCTACGAGGAAAATCTATTTGCTCCACAAGCCTAAGTTGCTGAAGCCTAAAACTTTTTCCGTTACCAAGGAGGACCTTCGGATTAAAAATCCTTCGGAGTAACAGAAAGTCGTTCTAAGGAACGCAGAGTAAGTTTATGAAGTCACAAAAAGCCGTTCCAAAGGGAGCGCAGTGTAAGTTTTCTGCTCAGAAGTCGTTCCTAAAGGAATGCAGAGCCTACAGCGAAAAGTCAACGCTGATACCGCCTAAGTAAAAGGCGAAGAAGCTCCTAAGGGAGGCTTACAGCGAAAAGTCAACGCTGAAACCGTCTAAGTAAAAGACGAAGAAGCTCCAAAGACGTTCCTAAGGGAATGCAGAGCTTACGAATATATTTTATGTGTATCTTCGGAACAAATGACACATGCATAACATAACATCATCACATCATTTTGCATAGCATAAGCATCATACATCATATTGCATTTGGCAAGAGAAGGGGATATTCTCAACCTTCGAAAGGATGCTTTGAGAAAGTGACATCGAAATTGTATAGCTTCGGAATACAGTTTCGAAGAATATTTTTACGAAACGTGGGCGAATTTTATCAGATCAATATCAAAGTTGTATAGCTTCGGAGAATGTTTTCACGAAGCATGGATATCATTCATCAGAGTAATTTTAACGAAGAATGTCTTCTTCACGAAGCATGAAAAGAAGGGAAGGTGTTTTTTCGCCGAAGGCTCAAAAATGGTATGTATTTAAAGTTTCATGCATCGTAAAGAATTCAATAATGAAAAGAGACTTGTATATTACATTCAAATGTACAAAGTGTTGCATAGATTACACTTTAAATGTTTTTTCCAAATAGCATCTAATCTTCTCTCAATACTGCTTCGGCGGCTTCATTCAGAAGTTGGTCAACAACCTTGTCCATGATAGTTTCGGCCATTTGTTTAATTTCTTCATCCCCTTTTGTGTGGGGGTCGGCAGTTGGTTCAACAGTTTCTGAGCGAAGAGAACACTTCTTCATTACTTTTACAAATCGCGAGCAAAGTTTAAAATGAAAATTACAACGCAACAAGAACGACTAATTGGTACCTAATTGTCTTTCGGGCTCCGTACTCCTTTCGGCAGCTTCTGCTACTTTTCTAGCATCATGAATGCCTTTTTCGCTTCTTTGGATGATCTCTTGCGCCATTCCTCGGCCGCCGTCGTTCCAGATATCAGTAAAAAATTTGCCACCAATCACGCTTGCTTCGGCCGAGGGGTCCTTGATATCTTCGGAAGATAAGGTAGCTTCGGACTGAGCTAAAAATTTTACATGCCCGCAACCTTTCTTCTCTAAGACAGAAGCAATTCCTCTGGCGCCCGAAAAAGCGCATATGTCGCCGCGACTGTTCAGAATCTCTTCGAAGGCCTCTGCTTCGTGGCTAATCCATTCCAGCGGATCTTCGGGATTACCTTGAGAAAAATTCTCTTCGCTGGAAAAGGCGCCGACGCTAGCAAAGCTGGTTTTAATTTTATTCACGCATTCTATAGATTTAACATAGCATTTTCCCAGAGATGTGCGAAGCTCCTTAACTCTTGATTCCAATTTGCTGACCATAAAATCACTAAGTTCTCGTTTCGTTTCCTCAAGCGCGCGCTCCTCTTTAGCTCTAGCCAGCTGTTTCTGAAGATCTTTAATCTCGCGTTTTTGAGCTTCGGTTTGGGCCTTTGAAGCAGCTTCGTCTTTTTTCACTTTATCTACCAGTGTAAGCAGAATTTTATCTTTTTCCAAAGCTTCGTTTCTCAGTTTGATAACTTCAGAGCGTAAATTATTAAATGCAATTTCATAACTTTCATCTTCGGCGCTCTTTTGCGCTCTTAGCGCGTTGCTTAGGATCAGGCCCTATACGAAAAAGAACTCATATAAGAAAAAAGGAATGAGTTGCGTAAAAAAATTATAAGGGGGTTTTTTCAAGCGTTTAATTCCCGTACCTTCAGGCTGTTGTACGCAAGACTGTCTGCGAGATCTTCTTTCGTCATGGCGCTTAATCCAGATTCAAGCTTCGGGAAACCAATACTTCTGGCCATCTCTCGGCAGACAGATAGCTCTTTGTTGTCAGGCAGGCAGTATAAGAAATCATCTTCATTTGTCCCATTGAATATTACTGCCCCCTTTGGATATTTTAGCTCCTTTGCATAATGGTTAGCTTCATGAGTTTCTTCTTCAGATAGTTTTTTTCCCCGAAGCATGTCGTATGATGTAATCACACATGCTGGCAGGCGCTTCGGGGATGGCAGTGTCAGTTTCTTCAATTAAAATTGGTTCTGGTATTTTTATTGCTTCAGCTTCCAAAGTTTGCTCCCTGAAGGGCTCTAAAGGCCCAGCCTCAGCTTCAGCTTGTTGCGTCGGAGCTTCAGAAGAAGCTTCAGCAATTTCAACACTCTTTTTTGGAGTTGTGCTTGAAGACTTAATTGTCTCCAAGACATCTAGTACATTTACCATTCTCTTCCTTTTTGGGGTCACCATTGGACCCTTTTGGATTTTTGCTGCTTCGACATTTGCTACAGGACTCAAAATTTCTGATGCTTTTTCCTTAGTCGGATTTTTCGCTTCTTCCATTTTTTCTGTCGATGGCGCTTCGGCCATCTCTGCAATTTCTGGCAGCAAGGTTGGCTGTTCAGCTTCGGCGGCCGAAGAAGTTTCTCCGGTAAACTCAGGCACCGAAGCTGGTTCAATATGGCGTGGTCGGTGTGTGAGAACCTTCAACCTTTTTCCTTTCGGTTCTGGCTCGCTAGGAGCAGTTCCAGCTTCTTCTTTTTCAGAGGTTATGTTTTTCCTTTTTTGCCTTCGGATGGGATAACGATAATCAGGGTAGAAGAACCCGACTGCATCAAATACTCGGTTGAGTCTCTTCTTTTTTCGGCCTCCGAAGGCTGCTGATAGTGCAGTATTTTCAGCCTTCGAATATGCCCCAAGTAATTCATCACTTAATGTTTCAATGCTTTTCAGCCAGTCATCATCAGGTTCAATAAATTTATCTGCATATTTGAATGTGTACTTTAATCTGACTAGTCCGCCTTCGTCGGACTCTTTGATGGTTTCCTTCGGCATTTCCCACTTTTCTGCAAGTGGCCATACCCTGAAGGCAATGTGTTCTTGGACCAAGTCCCTTGTCCCAATAAACGAGCAGACTACCCCGAAGGCTCTTTGGCATTCTTCGGCGGCTTCGTCCATTTCGACCTTCGGCCTTCGAAGACCGAAGCGTTGCCAGATTGGGTGCATAATGATACTCTTCACATTCTCTTGAGCTGTTAGATCATTCTTTACATAAAACCATTCAGTCATCCAGGCTCCGGGCCACCTCTTCCGAAAGGTCGGCACAGGGCAACTTGACCCGGAGCGGGCGCCGAAGCTGTAGCACCCAAAGTTGTTGTGGTATTGCTCCTTTCCCCAGGGCTTCGTCTCGTATAATAACTCATGAATGTTGCAGAAGCTTTTAGCGTTCGGTTCCAAACCTTGGCTCCTCGCAGCCCAGACAAACACTCCCATTCTTATGATGGCTTCGGGAGTGAGTTGATGCAGATAGACTTGAAATGTCTTTAGTACCTCAACAACAAAGTTGCTCAGGGGGAATCGAAGCCCAGCCTTGAGGAAGCTTCGGAAAATCACAACTTCATCTTCTTCGGGGGTGGGAGAAGTTTTTTCCCCGGCATCAGCTCTCACAATAGATATGTCTCGGAAATATCGCCCCCTCATATTATCAATGTGACTCTGCTTGATGGTCGTTTTCCCAAAAACTGTGTGGCTTGGTCGCCACGGTCGATCTTCGGCCTCTTCCCCACCACTTTCCACATCATAGCTGTCGCTATCATCAGTATCTTCGGACAAACCTTCGAGAATCTCCTTCGTGATTTTTTCTGTATTGGTCTCTGCCATCGCTATCAGGAACCCCAGATTCTTCTCCTCCTCGAGACTCAGCTTCGTCTCAGCAGGGATCTTCAGCTTCGTCTCAGCAGGGATCTTCTTGCCTTCAGACATCTTCGGAAACGCTAAAAAATTGTTCCCGAGGCCGAAGCTTCGAAATCAAAAAGACCAGCAAATCTTAATGAACAAGAGCTAAAAATTTTAGTGGGCCGAAGCAAAAGGCAAGTGTGCGTACCAAATGAGTTCGCGATGTGATCTTATTTATACGCCTAGGGCGTTGAAAATTGAAAGGCCCCGCTTGTCAGTGAATGTTGCTATTCTAGCAAAGGGAAGGTGTTTTTTCGGACCTTCGGCTCAAGGCCTTCGTCCATATCGCAATCTGAATTTATTATTTACAAATTAATATTGCGAGGGGCTACTGTTGGGGGCCTTCGTCCTCCGAAGGTCCTCAAAAACATGATTTGACAATGTTTTCCAAGTGGATTATATGAACAGGTATTTTCGGATTCAGAATTATGGATATGGAGCACGACCAGGACGAAGCCTGAACCAGACGAAGGTCGAGGGCAACCGAAGCTGTGCGCAGGGAAGCTTCGGCGCGATGGCATAAGGGGGAACCGACTTAAAGATGAAAAGACTTCGGGGGCCTCGACAGATTTCCATAAACCGTTAACAAATGTAATGGACATGGATGTAATTTTACGTGGGCTGCGTCCCGCGCCTATAAATAGATGAACAGTACTCCCGTACTGTTCAGGCTGACTTGGCATTGGCTTTTGCGTCACGATTGTACTTTTACCTTCTCTCAGGACCGAAGGTACATTTGTAATTTGAAATCTTTTCTATTTCTCCATGTTAATAAAATAGAAATGATCTTATGTTGATGTTTGTATTTCACGCTTTATATGAATCCTTCGGCATTATTTATTATATTTACGAAGGTATGTCTCTTGTGACCTTCGTCCTAAAGCATTATTTCCCGAGGGGGCGTAATGTTTCGAAGGACGAAGGACCTTAATGTTTAACACCTTCTATGTTGCCTTGTTCTTAACTCTTAGCATTTGAGAACAAGTCCCCAACAACCACTATTCACCATTAAGATACCAAATCAAAACAATTTTAAAGCACCAGAACCACATGATTAAGATACCAAATTAAAACAATTTTAAAGCACCACAACCTCATGAATATCTATTACAGGATAAACACAATAGATACTAAATGATTCATATCAACGGAAGCACTAATTTTGCATTATCACCATATAATACAATAAGAAGCATAAGTAGTATCAACAAAACTAGCACATTCTTCCTTAAGACTCAAGGAAACCCCTTTAGGATAAGCTTTCCTCTCAGGTTGAGATAAGCTTTAATGCACAATTTCTCCCCCTTGACATCAAACACCAAAACCATATTCAAGCAAGAACATAGAATGATGTCAAGGGACAGCAGGGTATTGAGCAGGTAAATTTTAACACACTAACATTACTCCCCCTTACACATTGAACATATGCAACACAAGCATTTGGAGGAAAGTTAAGATACATATACGCAAAAGATCAATACTTCCTTTTGTACCTTTACCATGTTGTGGTGTACTTTCCATCTTGAAAGTTTAATCTCTAGGGAGCTTCTCCACACTTGTGCCTGGTCCTTTATCCTAACCTTTTCTTGATGCTAAGACACCAAGCTTAGAGCAAGTTATAGTATTGTGGCACAAGATGAAGCTTCTATTCTAGTGATTACCAAAAGATATCAATTGAAGCAAACTACCATGGCTACCAATTGAAAAATCATTACTGTCATAGCTCCATGATATTTAAAGATAAGCATCTAGTATCACCAAATATTATAGAACATGAGCAATCTAAAAATATTCAATTACTCACAACTTAAGATACCAAATACTTGACTTACGGAGGTACCCAAGTCCTGATTGCTCCATTTCTTGCTCATCTTCCCTTTTCCACCTTGAGACTATACAAGATCACTCAAGAAGCAATTTAGTCTCAAAAGACACAAGTTATGTGTGCTCCTCCTAAAGTTGTGCATCAAGTATTTGAATGACTTGCACTTTGCACATTCTAGCATCCTCAGAACTAGAGGGGATCACAACATATCTTGGTCTAGACATAATCTATCAATTTCATCATAAGGAGATACCAATTGGATAGATGACATAATACAACTTGTGACTAGTGGAAACAATGCATGCCTCAAGATATATAACATTTTACAAGCAACCTAGGCACGCTTCACACGTGATGATCATTGCAACACATACACCAATTGAAAGATGACAAGATCATGCATATAAAGCACAATGTCTAATCACACCAAGATTAAGAAGAATTTTCTTAGGTACACCAAGGGAAACAACATTTTAAGGCATAAGGCACCTATGCCAAGATACTACCAATTGAAAGGCAAGAACATAGCTATGATCACAATCAACGGAACTTCAAAATTTTCAATGAAATTGCACAGTTCCATTCTCCATACCTTTGCCTTTTCTTGAATTGTCATGAGAGCACTAGTTGTCACCTAATTGAGTGCTCCTTTTGCTCATGCACCTCATAACTCAAGAAGGTGCATTAGTGGCACAACATGGATTTGGTATACACACAGTATCAAAATAGGGTAATTATGTGAACATGGACTAAACAAGATATCATGCTTGCACATAGGTTAATCATTAAAGACCATAGCATGACTTACACAAAGATACAGGTTTATCCATGAACACAAAAAGAGTTAATCTTGGTGAATATATCAAATGAAAAACTACTCATTGAATGATTCAAAAGATATAACATATAGAACACACAATCATGATCAAGCAAGCATCATTATGAACCATTGATAACACGGGCAATCTCAAAAGCATAACTACTCCAAGGATAGGTAGCACAACAATCCAACTTAAGAGTAATACTGATTATCAATAATGTACTTAAGATACACGGGTACCATCCTTTGGAGAGCAAGTTGCAGATTCTCATCAAGGTCCTTTGCTTGATTCACCAATAATGATTAAGGACCTCTAGAACTTATTTCACTTGAGATGAACATGGGATTAGTATTGCATAATAATTCAACCTTGGGTCAATGAATAGACAATAAAAATTAACATCTTAAGCATAGAGTTTGAATTAACCATCTTAAGCTCTCCCATGGTCTCCAGTCCATCTCGAGGTACCTGCATGGTCTAGTTGGCACAGTTTGGTACCCATCTCGGGATGGGTCCATAATGATCATCCATAAGAGCTTTTGGTACCCAAATAGCAATTGTGCTAGTTCTAGGTGATCTCATTACTGATCTAGCACAAGTGTATGGTTTGGGTCTCCTAAGTGAATAAGATTGAGATAGATTTACTTGCTTAGGAACCTTACCCTTTTTACATACCTTGGATAGATGACCCTGTTCACCACACTTGTAGCAGAAGCGTCGCTTAACCTGACATGACGCTTGCTGTTTGTCTTCTTTCTTAGTGGGGGTCATCCTGGAGAGTGCACGTGCTTGATTTATCATTAGCGGACAAGAAGTGATCGTATGGTTCTTGTCATTGCATCTGAAGCATCTCCTTATCCCTTCATCCTTGTCGTTGAATGGACACGACGCAATGAGGTGTCCTGACTTATTGCACTTAAAGCACCTCCTTTTCCCTTTTCTCTTTTTGTTCTTGGATGACATAGAGAGATGGTCAGTGCAAACAACATGACTAATTGAATCTTTACCTTTTTCCAAGCTCATGTTGATTTCTTCATTTTTTGCTTTAGGAACATCCTTCTTATGGAGCTTAACACTTGCTGCAGTTTTTCCCGTCTCAAGCTTCTTCACCACGCGCCCGTGGATATCTTGAGAAGGTTGAGCAATGCGTCTTCTCCTTAGTTGCTTTGTTTTCTTGTTCCTTTCTTTATTGATGAGCACTTTTTCCTTTGATCCTGCAGCTTGATGCTCATCCAAGAGTTGGCATTCTTTTGAGCAACCGGGGTTAGCACATGGTGATATATTATCTAGATGTGCACGTGTGCAAGAATGAGGTTCACATGAATTTAGGTTCACAATTACAACCTCATGAGCAACATCAAGCATGATATGTCTATCCAAGAGATTATCATGATAACAAGACAATAAATCAAAATTTTCAGTAAGAGCAAGTTTATCATGACTTAGCAATTCTACTTGCCTCTCAAGCATGGCATTTTCCATTTTAAGTTGAGCAACACAAGATAAAGCATCATCATTATTTCTTTGCTCAATTAAACTGAATCATACTGTTGGAAAAAATCATCATGAGAGCACTTTAGCTCCTCATGTTCTTCGGTCATCTTCTCCAGGCTGTCGTTGGTTTTGATGAGAGTCTCCTCTAGCCTGAGAAGCATCTCGACTTGTTCCTTGTTCCTTTTCAACAGCTTAACCAAGAGCGCTTTGTCTTCTTTGTTGAGATGGGTGTAGAAACGGCGAATCTCCTCTTCTACATCGTCGGTCTCATTTTCCCTATCACTATTGTTAGTGGAGGCAAAATAGGAAAATGTACCTTGTGATGATGTAGACTCCTCATCCTCATATTCCTCCTCATCATTGCTTTCATCTCCATTCTCATCGTTAGCAACAAGACATGTATAACACGTGGGAGATGAACCTATCGGTGAGGTGGATCCATCGCTTGGTGTCCATCTCTCTTGTTCTTCTCCCTTGGACAAGTTAGTACTACCAGCAATAGAGGGAGCAGAAGCAGTGCATATGGACTTAAAAAATTTTAACTTAATTTTGGTCCATAGATCATGAGCATCAACAAATAAATCACTATCACTACTCATGATAGCAAAATAGGCACTTCTAGAAAGTGAGTCAACTAAGATGTTGCAAGCATGGTGATTGAGAGACAGACATCTTAGTTCATCATTAGAAGGATTTTGACTAAAATTGGAGGGAAAAATACTTCTACTAAAGATCTGTCTCAAATCAGGATCAACACGCATGAAGGCATTATAAATAGAGACAGACCAAGATTTATAATTAGAGCCATCGCCTAGAAGAAGTTCTACAGTTACCTCTTGTGACGACATCATCATCTCCGGACGGCTAAGCCCACACTGGAGAGGCCTAGCTCCAATACAAATTGAAAGTTCACTTTGCCCGGGAACAGGATCTGGATGTCGCCTAGAGGGGGGTGAATAGGCGAATAAAAATGATCACTTTAAAACTTTAGCTCTTACTCTACTCGAAGTCCAGATCGCAGTGGAATGAAAGATCCTTCGAGTAGGTTGCAGAGGAATAGAAGATCCTGTCTCAAAATGCCCTGCACTTCAAATATAACTTGTACCACAGATAAGTGTTGAAGTACAGATATAAAAAGTGAGTAAGACAAAGAGTCAGCGCACAATACAGAGCTAAGCTCACAGACGCAAGGATTTATCCCGAGGTTCGGCCAAGCCTGAAATGCTTGCCTAGTCCTCGTTGGAGTTAGCCACACCTGGGCTTGGAGTCTATTTCAACTCCTTCCTCTGTTTGCTCAGATCTGTCAGTATGACAGATAGAGCCTTCCACTATGTTGAGTTTGGTTACAACAAAGCCGCGGCTGCTTACAATCTTCTTGACAGCACTCCGGCAGAGTAACAATATGCTCAAGACCTTGCTCTAGCTCTTAGCAGCACTTCTCCACTCCCTCAAGGCTTATAGCTTTGCCTCTACACAAACTAGAGAGATATACATGAGAGAGAGAGAGAGAATCGATCCGAGTGATGTATACAATTGTTGGCTGCACACGTGTACTTGTTGGGGGTGCCTAGGAGTCCCTTTTATAGACCCAAGGGGCCTAGGAGCCGTTGGAATTCATTTTGGAAGGCAATATTTGCTTTCTGTCGGGTGGCGCACCAGACAGTCCGGTGCACCACCGGACAGGTCCTGTAGCTTGTCCGGTGCGTGATATCCTTCCAAATCGGGCTCAGCTGACCGTTGGAGCAACAGTCGTCTTGGCTCACCAGACACTGTTCGGTGCACACCGGACAGTCCGGTGCGCCAACTACCCATTGGCCCAAGCCACGAGTCGCCTGCTGATCGCGCTGCCGACTGTTGGCGCAGTCGACCGTTGGCGCACCGGACAGTCTGGTGCACCACCGGACAGTCCGGTGAATTATAGTCATACGCCGCCAAACTCCTCCCGAGAGCGGCCTGTTCACCGAAGTTCAGTCTGGCGCACCGGACACTGTCTGGTGCACCACCGGACAGTCCGGTGTGCCAGACTGAGCTGAGTCTTGGCTGTACACAGCCAAGCCTTTTGTATCTCTTTTCTTTTCTTCTTTTCTCTGTTTCTAATACTTAGACAAATATATTAGTACACAAAAACCAATGTACTAAGTCTAGAAACATACCTTCTCTTTGATTTTCACTTCTTTGGTATTTGGCATGATTGAGATTGATGTTGGACTCATAAACCATCAAGTCAGCTTGACTTGATCTAGATTGACATTTCTGAGCTCCAACATCCTGCAAAGGTCACATAGAATATCTCCAAACATAGGAACAACCCAAACTAAAGGTCGAGGTGCACTTAGCTCTTTTGGGCTGCTTCCAGTTCTGATTTTGACATTGGTTCTCCTTCCAGTGTCCTTTTTCACTTTTTGAGCTTGGTCTTGAGCCTTATGACTTACACCACATAATTGTATATGTTACCTCATTGGTTGTAAGTCATGTCCTTATGTAGTGTTCCTTGATGCACCATAACTCTTCTTAACTCGATCACCCCTGGCTTTGGGTTCCTAGTCTCCTTGACTTTCTCCCGTGCACTCGGTACCTCGAAGCTCTTCTTGCTTCCATCCTTGGTTTGATCGGTTGTCTCCAAGTTATGCATATCAAGTCTCACTTAAGCAATGTCCATATTTATTGTGATGTCCATTATCTATAGATAATTCCGTCTTTGGAACATCACACTTGTTCACTTGTGTTGAGCCATATTAGCTTTGCATAAAGCACCTGCTCAACACTTAGCACACTTGTTAGTTCTTTAATTGGGTTGTCATCCAAACACCAAAACCCACAAGAGAGCTTTTAGTGCTACACCGAAGGACAAGGGTAGCTCTATCTTGCCCATAGGAAAGGTGCCCTTGCCGCCGAAGCCATATAGGGGATTGTCCAAAGGCTTAAGCAAACTGTGGTTGATGCTCATGCGGTCGAAGGCATGGAGGAAGATGATGTCCGCCTGGCTACTATTGTCAACTAAGACTTTGTGCAGGTCCCAGCCTGCCACACTGCAGTTGATCACCATGGCGTCAATGTGGGGTGCGCTGTGCAGGTCGACATCTCTGGCGTCGAAGGTCAGCGGCACGTGGGACCACTTCGTTTGCATGACTGGGCCGGTGACGGCAACGTGGTTGATGCTTCGGTAGTGGTCCCTCTTTTGTCGCTTCGTGTCGATGTCGACGCTGGACCCCGCAGTGATCATGTGAATGACTCCGCGATATGGCTGATCAGCGAAGTCTTGCTATTTTGGTGCCTGGGGGTGATTTGGGTGGTGGGTGTTTGGCTGATGCGGGTGCGGAGGCGGGAGTGGGGGTGGTATGACTTGTACCTCCTGGTGGCCTTCGTTTCCGGGCAGTCCCTTGTTGGGTGCGCGCAGTCTTCGCCGTGAAACAGGCAGTAAAATCTGCATGGCTGCTGTGCCCGTCCTCAGCCCCGACCACGAGTGCCATTACCACGGCCCTAGGGGGATAATCTTGACGGCGAGAAGCCTCGCCGGTGGGGTGCTGGTTGGCAATGTTATGCACCTGCTGCTGACTGCGGTTGTCCCACCGGAGTCTGACTGCGAAGGCCTTGTCCATGTTCTGCTGGACTGCGGAGGGTCCTTGGGTTTCCTCTAGGACTCGACCTTGCGCTGGTGTAGCTCTTCGGATCTGGCATACTTTTCAAACAGCTGATAGAGCTCTTGGAGGTTCTTGGGTGGGTCCCTGATGCAGTGACTGTAAAGGACGCCAGCCCGAAGGCCACTGATGGCGTAGTGAATGGTAATTTGGTCGTCGACCGAAGGCAGTTGTGACTTGAGAGTCAGGAACTTGCGGTAGTACTCCCACAGGGTTTCTTTCTCAAGCTGCTTGCAGAGTGACAGTTCGGCCAAGGCATCGGTGTCTGGGCGGTACCCTTGGAAGTTGAGCAGAAATTTGTCCTGGAGAGTTCTCCAGGAGTCGATGGACAATGGGGGCAACCTGGTGTACCAGTTCAAGGCCGGACCCTCGAGGGCGATGATGAAGGACTTGGCCATCGTGGCGTCATCCCCTCCGGATGATGCGACGGTGACTTGATAGCTCATGATGTACTGTGCTGGGTTAGTGCTGCCTTGTACTTGGGGTAGGTCCCTGCCCTGAAGTTGGCGGGCCATGGTGACACTTGTAGTTGCGGCGCCAGGGGACTCCGCTCATCAAGGTAGTTGACGCCTTGGAATGCTGCGGCGTGCGGGATGAAGGGTCCGCGCTGAGGAATGAATAGGTCTCCGATTGGCGCGCGCTGTTGGAGGGGCGGGCCGTGCTGCAGCTCATGTTGGCCTTCGCGCTGCATGAGCGCAATCTCTTGCTCTAGTTCCTGAGCCCTCTGCTCCTCGTCTCGTATCATCTGGCGCACCTTGGCCTGCACAGAAACACGTTGGCGCTTGGCCTCGAGGATTTCTTTCTGCTTCTGGAGGTTGCGGTTTTTGATGCGCAGGGCCCACAGCTGTAGTTGTTCTTCTGCTGAAACGCCAATGACTTCGTCATCCTCTGTGGCGTCCTCGCCCTCTAGCGGAGCAAAGCCTGGGGGTTCCTGTGGCTGTCCTCTGGAGCTGCAGGTGCGGAGGCTGCCCTCGGGAGTTGGTTGGTCGTTACGCTGTCTCTTGCTGACGGCGTCGTCTTCGCAGGCTTCATGATGGGTGGTGTCTGCAAGGGCTTTGCCCTTTTTCTCGGCTAGCAGCATCGCCTTCGCTGCTTCGTCAACGGATGGGGCTACCTTCGAGCTAGCTCTCTTGGGTGCCATCGTGGGTGGTTTGTTCGTAGCACGAACGGTGGGCGCCAAATGTTGGAACTTGCTCTCCTGGGCAAGATGATCCAACGGGGGAGTGAAGGGAATGCAAACAAGGTTTTAACTCGAGATGACGATTACCCTGTTAATCTAGCCTCTCAAGGGCACTGTACGGGGGTATTTATAGGTGCCTGAGTGCCCAACGTCTCGATGTAAGGACGCATGTGCCCTCAGGCACCTGGACTATCCCCGGAATATTCCCATAAGGGAGGGTTACAGACTGTCATTACAGAAAAGCTATTACAAATCAGGCCCATAACACACTTCTCTGTGCGGGGCCTGTTACAGCGGGCTGAATCCCACGTGGGCCTCTAGGTTGGGTGAGGGAGTGGGTCAGGGCGACCTCGTCGTAGGCCTTCGTCTCGCAGTGTAGGGGACGAAGGGTGGGTCACGCCAGTCGTTTTGCCTCCGTTGGTGCAGCGAAGATTGACGAAGGCCTGGAGCGAAGGGTGGCGTCTTCGCCTTCGCCCCAACATCCAGCATTGGTTTAACTTCTATACTACCATTTTCTCCCAAACAAGCATTCAGGTGAGCTGATTCTCTCTTCCAGTCCTCCCAGAAATTTGCTTCTTTCTTCCCAAAAGGTTTCCATCTGAGGGCGTCAGCTACTACGTTAACTTTTCTGGGGTGGTAGTGGATTTTGATGTCATAATCCTTAATTAGCTCTAGCCATCTTCGCTGACAGAGATTGAGATCTGGTTGGGTGAAGATGTACTTCAGACTCTTGTGATCTGTGAATATGTGACATTTGTTCCCAATCAGGTGGTGTCTCCATATCTTAAGAGCATGCACTTTGGCTGCTAATTCCAAATCATGGGTTGGATAATTCTGTTCATGAGGTTTGAGTAGGCGAGATGCATATGCGATGACTTTCTAATTTTGCATTAGCACGCATCCTAGACCTTGTCTTGAGGCATCACAGAAGATGACAAAACTTTGGTGGATATCTGGCAAGGTTAGAACTGTTGCGGTTGTGAGTTTCTTCTTTATGACTTGGAAACTTTCTTCACACTTTGGGGTCCATACAAATTTGTTGTCTTTCTTGAGGAGCTTAGTCATGGGTCTTGCAATGTTGGGGAATCCTTTGATAAAAAAGCGGTAATATCTCGCCATTCCCAAAAAGCTTCGCACTTCACTAATGCTGGATGGCTGCTTCCATTTGGATACTGCTTCTACCTTGGATGGGTTCACTTCTATCCCTTCTGCTATCAAGATATGCCCGAGGAAGGCTATCTTTTCTAACCAAAATTGGCATTTGCTGAGCTTGGCATAGAGTTGATGCGCTCTGAGTCTTCCGTGGACAATCCGGAGGTGATGCTCATGATCCTCACGACTCTTGGAGTAGATAACTGAAAGGGAAATAGGGTCAAACCTTTTCCTATTTAATTTTGGTGGTTGAATTGCCCAACACAAATAATTGTACTAACTAGTTTGTTCAAGATTATACATTCTTCAGGTGCCAAAGGTTCAACACAAACCAATCAAAAGAACAAGTTAGGTCTCAAAAGAAAGGAGCAAGAAGGAAACCGAAGGTTGCCCTGGTCTGGCGCACCGGACAGTTCGGTGTGCCTGGACAGTGTTCGGTGCACCACCGGACAGTGTCCGGTGCACCAGGGTGCTTCAGCTCGAACTCTTCACCTTCGGGTTTCCCAGGCGCGGCTCCGCTATAATTCACCGGACTGTCTGGTGTGCCACCGGACAGTGTCCGGTGCACCACCGGACTGTCCGGTGCACCAGTGGAGCAACAGCTACCTGCGCGCAACGGTCGACTCTGCAAAGTGAACAGTGGATTTCAGATGTCAGAGCAGCGAGTCAGGGGGGCACCGGACTGTCCGGTGCAGCACCGTACTATCCGGTGCCACATGAGGACAAAGCCTCCAATGGTCGACCAGCTCTAGGCCCTAACGGGAAGATGACGTGGCGGCGCACCGGACACTGTACGGTGGCGCACCGGACACTGTCCGGTGCGCCCTTCGCCAGCAGACTTCACCAACGGCTAGTTTTGGTTGGTGGCTATAAATACCACCCCAACCGGCCACTTCAAGGTGTGGGAGCCCAAGCAACATTCCAAGTCATCTAGTTGACATACTCAAGCCCTCCCAACCACATATATTCATTGATCCATCCTATACACAAGATTTAGACCACTACAACCAACACAAGTGCCACAAAAGAGAGAGCAAGCAAAAGAGAGCTACTCATTTGAGTTTAGCGCTAGTGCCTTGTGAGATTCTTTGAGAGATAGTGTGTGCTACATCTTTGTGTTCATTTGAGCGTGGAGTTTTGACTCCCATTGAACTTCCTCCAAAGTTTTGGAGGCTTGTAAAAGCTAGCAAGAGACACCAAAGAGTGTGGTGGTCCTTGTGGGATCGAGAGTGATCCTTGAGAAGAAGAAGAGCTCGCCGATCCTTGGGTGATCGGTGGAGAGAGGGAAAGGGTTGAAAAAGACCCGTCCTTAAGTGGACTCCTCAACGGGGACTAGGCCTTCGAGGGCCGAACCTCGATAAAACAAATCACCCGTGTCCATTGTGTTTATTGCTTGTGATTTGTTTGTTCTCCCTTCCTCTAAGTTTTCTTGCGCTATTCTTTGTCAATATCATTTGGTGTTGCTTCAAGTTAAATCCTCATTTAGTGAAGCAACACTTCGCAAGAAAGCATTGCTCTTCCCACCTAAGCCTTCTTGCTTTATTCTCATAAACTTGTTAGTAGTATTGATTTATCACTTCCGCATTATTTAAGCGCAATACTCTTTACAAGCAAGAACTTAGTTTTTTTATTCTCCGATATTTGTATTTCTTGTTCTAACCACTAATCAATGGATCTAGTTGGGGGATAAAGTTTTAATTTTCAGGTTTCGCCTATCCACCCCCCCCCCCCTCTAGGCGACTTTCATTTGGTATCGGAGCCCGGTTTGGCCCATGCCTGCCTTGGGGGGCTTCCCAAGGGGGGTGGGATGTTAGGGGCCGGTAGTCAATGCCCCGGCTTTAGTCCCACATCGGCTAGCCAAGGGGGTCGTGGGCAGCTTAAAAGGGAGAGTCCCCCTCCTCTCATCAGCCTGGCTTTTGGGATGTGAGTGGTGGGCTCTCTTGGCTGGGCCAGCCCACGAGCGCATGAACGCTCGAAGCTGTCGAGTGTGGGTTGGGCCGGGGGTTGGACACTGACATCTGGTATCAAAGCCAATAAGGTTTATATGGTCCCACGTCGATTTGAATTCCTTACATGACACCTTATTCTTTTAAGAACATGAAATATCTCTCTATATCTAGAATCATGGCAATAATAAGATAATTAGCGAAAAAACATGCCATGAGGTACTTCAACAATTGGTATCAAAGCCAGTTTGGCCCAGTGCATTCTCAAGACAAATTTCGGCTCACAATGTGTGAGGGGAGATTGTTGGGAATAGTCCCACATTGTCTAGTGAGAGTGAGAAAGCAAGGTTTATATGGTTGAGGGTGCAACCCCCTAATAGGCTAGCTTTTTGGGGGGAGTGTTGGCCCAAGAGACCTAAAGCCCGCTGCTATACATGCGGGCGCGTGTGTCGCGGCCCGACAGCCTGGGTGGGCGTGTCGTGTGTGCGAGCGACCCTGACGGACACGTCCGGTTCCAACAATAACGATGTCGTCAATAAAGACTACGACAAACTTATACAACTCTTCCATAAACACCTTATTAATAAGATTCATGAAGAAGGCGAGTACGTTGGTTAGTCCAAAGGACATTACTGTAAACTCGTACTGACCATACCAGGTGACAAATGTCGTCTTCTAAATGTCTGCTTCCCTTATTCTTAGTTGATGGTATCCTGATCTTAGATCAATCTTGGAGAAATACTTGTCCCCTTAAAGTTGGTCAAAAAGGTCATCAATCCGATGTAGTGGATACTTGTTCTTGATTGTAACTTCATTTAAGGATCTGTAGTCAATGCACATTCTCATGCTCCCATCCTTCTTGGTGACAAACAACACTGGTGCTCCCTAAGGGGATGAACTAGGACGAATATACCCTTTCTGTTGAAGTTCTGCGATATGAAGCTTCAGTTCTGCCAATTCTGTGGGAGCCATGCGTTATGGTCTCTTTGCGATTGGTGCGGTGCCTGGGAGGAGATCAATGTAAAATTCTACCTCTCTTTCCAAAGGCATTCCTGGCAACTCTTCTGGAAACACATCCATGAATTCTTCTACCACAGATATACTTTCTACTGTTAGGCTGAACACCATTGGATCTTGGGTTGGTGGCTGAGCTTTACACGAAACTAATTTTCCTTGGTGGTCAGTGAGAAGAATAGTCTTAACTGTGCAGCTTATGATGCCATTGTGTTTGGTCAACCAATCCATTCCTAGGATCACATCAATTTAGTGGGATTGTAGTATGACTAAGTCTGCCAAGAATACTACCCCACTTAAAAGAATTCTGACTTGGGAGCATTTGAGGTGGCATAGAAGGTCTGACCCTGGGGTTCGGGTGACCAAGGGAATTTCTAAAGATGCAGTGGGGATGTCATGCTTTTCCACAAAACTAGTGGTGATGAAAGAATGAGATGCTCCAGAATCAAAAAACACAGCAGCGGGGGCAAATTTGACTAGGAACTCACCGAACACTACTCTAGGGGCTTGCTGAGCTTCTTGGGTGTCGACGTGGTTCACTCGAGCCCTGCCATGAAACTGGGTCTTGCTTAGCTGGCTATTGGTGGAGAAGGCCTTGGAGGTGGGTGCTGAAACATTCTTGGGGCCATTCACCGAGTTGGAGTAGGCAGGTACGGATGTCTTCAACTGAGGACAGTTATTCTTGAAGTGACTGGGGTCTCCATAGTGCCAACAAGCGTTGGTTGGAGGTTGGCTGCTTGCAACAGATGGGGTGTGGAGGAAACTTTGACCCTATTGGGGGCCTTCTTCTCCGCCGAAGGTCCTCTGAGCAGAAACACCTTCGGCAAGACGATATGCCGAAGCTATTATCAAGGAAGCTTCGGCACAATGACGCGCTTGAGACGAAGGGCAGCACCGACTCAAAGAGGAAAGGACCGCCTAGTCCCTGATATTTTGTATCATGAGTATGATTAGTTGTCAAGGACACATATGTAATTTTGTCCGGGCTATGTCCCGTGCCTATAAATAGGTGAACAGTACCCCCGTACTATTCACGGTGACTTGTAATCACTCGCACGTCACTCTCGGATTTTCACCTTCTGTCAAGACGAAGGTGCAAATCTAGTTCAATATCATTGATGTCTGTTTATGATTAGATAATGAGAATATAAATAAGATTTTAACATGATTATTCATGTTCTTCTCCATGTTCCATATACTTATGATTTCATTATTACATATTGAGATGATGAAGGTATGTCCTTCATAACCTTCATCTGAAGATCATTATATCCCAAGGGAGATAATGCTTCGAAGGACGAAGGTCTTTAATTATTAACATTTGTGTTGCCTTGTTCTTAATTCATAGCATTTGAGAACAAGTCTCCAACATTGGCGCCCACCATAACGTGATGGAGCGGACCCTGTTGGCTTGCTGAAGTTCGACCCTTTGGAAGGAAATCTAAAAGATCGAACCCTCTGGTACCTGTCCTGCTGCTGAGCTCAGAGAACTTGAAACTTTCTCTTGAGCTGACCTTTTTCTTCTTCTCGTGCTCTTTCCACCTGGATGGCCTTGTTCGAGAGGTGTGAGAAACTGAGGAAGTCTTGGCTGGCGAGGATGGTCTTGAGTTCTGGTCTCAACCCCCTTCAAGAAACGGGCCATCTTCTGGGCTTCCGTTCTGACATCATCAGGTGCATAGCGAGCAAGTTCTGTGAATTTGTGAATGTATTCGCTGACGGATCTCCCTCCTTGAGTTAACTCCCGAAATTCTTCTTCTTTGAGCTGGACGATTCCCAAGGGCACATGATGTTCTCGGAAAGCGGCTTCAAATTCTGCCTAGGTAGCATCTCTTACGGCAGCGCTAAAAGTATCCCACCAGGATAGGGCCATCCCGGAGAGCTGATGAGCAGCTAGGTGAACACGCTAGTTTTTAGGGCATCCAATGGCCTCTAACTTCCTTTTTACTGTACGCAGCCAGTCATCAGCATCGAGCGGGTTGCTAGATCCGATGAATGTGGGAGGCTTGAGCCTTAGGAACTCTCCCATTATGTCCTGAGGTCTTCCTCCAATCGGGCGCTAGTTCTCGAGGCTTCTAGTGAGGACCTCAATGAGTCGGGTTTGGTTGGCCAGAACTTGGGCTAGGTCTAATGGCAGCTCTGGAGGCGCGGGGAGGTGGGTCTCACTCCCTTCTCCACCGACTTCTCCTTCGAAACCTAGGGGAGTTCTTGCTCCAATTCCCGAGGTGGTAGGCGTGGTTTTATCCGAGGCCATCTGCTAGAGGGGAGAAAGGATTACTACTATGCATATGCCATCATTTTTTCAAACATGTTATTTTATTCAGCACTCCGGTTCATTACAAGCATAACAACCACCATAGATTACACTACGCATGAGCGTTATCCACTAAAGTGTCCCCAAACTCCCTGAGGAGATCATCAAGGCTAGCCAGGGACACTTCCTCGACGTCGGAGAAGTTTTCTATCCCTAGGGGTGGTAGTGTTGGCGGGGCTTCTTCCTTTGGGTCAGTCTGGCATCCTTGGATCTTGAAATGCTTTCGGATCTTCTTGACAGGGGCGAGCTTCTTCAGCCTCCTAGCATAGTCCATCTTTAGGGTCTGATATGCCTCACGAGTGTTGGCTTCTTCGCCTTCTACCATCTCGAGACTGTCTTGGAGAGCCACCTTTTCTTCCTTCAATCCCTTGATTTGCTGCTCTAGGCTTTCCACCTGGGAGTTTAGGTGGGCGTAGTGGGAGAAAACATCGTCAAAGTGGTTGTCAAGGGTGTGGAGATATCCGGCCACGTAGATTATGGTAGGGTCATCTTCATTAGGATCTCTCCCTGACAAGGCCTGGAGTCTTTTCCTCCAAGTAGGGTATTTTTGTTTCTAGGTGGAAAGTAGCGGAGGGGTGTCTCAGAGACCTCCCTGCTGTAGTTTTGGCATAGCTGGCGGAGGGCTTTTTAGGCAGCATTCTGGCAGGTATCTGGGAAACGGTGGCCAGTAGCGATGATCTGAAAGGGAGGGTGATTCGGGTAGCTTCGGCTTTCTCCCAGGTAGACTGCTGTTGGGGGCTTGTTCTCAAATGCTATGAGTTAAGAACAAGGCAACACAAAAAGGTTAATGGTAAATGTCCTTCGTCCTTCGAAGCATTATCTCCCTTAGGATATAATGATCTTCAGACGAAGGTCATGAAGGATGTACCTTCGACATCACAGTATATATTAATGAAAGAAGAAACATATGAGACATGAGAAATAACATAAATAATCATGTGACATTATTAATATCTCTTAATTATATAATCATGAATGAATGTGAACAATATTGAATTACATTTATACCTTCGGCTTGACAGAAGGCAAAAGTCCAAGCGTGACGCACGAGCGAATACAAGTCAGTGTGAACAGTACGGGGGTACTGTTCATCTATTTATAGGCATAGGGCGCAACCTGTGAGAAATTACATTCATGTCCTTTACAAATGCTTACAATCATAATACAAGCTATCACGGGTCGATCGGTCATTTCATCTTTAAGTTGGTTCACTCCTTCGTCTTGGGATATGTCAATATGCCGAAGCTTTATGAATGATAGCTTCGGTACTGCTTTTTGAGAGGATTTGCCAAAGGTGTTTCTTCTTATAGGATCTTCGGCGACGAAGCACACCCCCAATAGTAGCCCCTTCGCGGTGCTAGATCGTTTTTCGTAACGAGCTTGATTCATGAAAAAAGGCTCCTAGGCTTCAGAGAGCCGAAGATCCAAAAAAACACCTTCCCTGAGCTCGTTGCTGAGAAACGATCACAAAATTTCGAGCACGATATGGTCCCACCATGCAGTGGGTAAACGTGTCCTGGCGATTCACCTTCTCGGGTTCTATGGCCCACCACTCAGTGAGTGTGGGCGACTGTTCGTCCGGTGCGGAAGACTTGACAATTCACCTCCCCACCTGCGGCACTATATAAACAGATGGGTAGGTGTGAAGTTACCACAGCATTTATTGCTATTGCCCTATTTTGCTGCCAAAAATTTGACCATAGCCGAAGCTTGTTCATCGCACTCAACCGAAGCACCACTGTTGACTTTGCTTCATCACAAGAGGAAGAGCTTCGGTAAAATTAAAAAAGTCAGCAATTTCATCAAAAATTGTGGGGAACCATCATCAAGTGGCAAGAGTACGTTCTACAGCCAGGGTTATACGTGACGGAGAGGAAGCCGAAGCTGCTGAAACCGCTCTGATTTCCGAAGTGATGAAACGGTGAGGGCTAGCAATGCCGGAAGAAGCTTCTGAAGATACCCCTGCTGCCGAAGTTGAGCAGATTGATGTTGAAGAAGGTGAAACTAAAGATGAGTACAACGCCATGCCATCTAAACCTAGCCACCTGGAGTTTGGGAAATCTACTATTACCGAAGGTGATATGCCTAAGTTGATGAAGCTAGGTTATATCAGTGAAGCCAAGAAGAAGCTAGTTCGTTTTGGTGGAGAGGAAATTACTCCGAAGCCAGAAAAGGATGAGGTGGTAGTCTTTAAAAGCTTCTTTAAAGCAGGATTGAGATTTCCTTTGCATGAGATGATTGCGGATGTGTTGGAGAAGTTTGGGATTTATCTTCATCAGCTAACTCCTAATGCCATCGTTAGGCTTAGCGTTTACATTTGGGCTCTCCGAAGCCAAGGGGCGGAACCGCTTGCCGAAGGTTTCTGCCGGGCACATGAGCTTCATTATCAGACAAAAGCTAGAGAGGATGGGCTGCACAAGAATTTCGGCTGCTACAATTTTGCTTATCGCAAAGATGCGAAGTCTCTAGTTATTAGCTATCGTACCAAATGGCTCACCGACTAGAAGACCGAGTGGTTTTATGTTAAGGTTGACGAGAAGAAGGAAAAGCTGGTTTAGAGCCCATTGGAGTTAGTCTTTGGAGAAACTAGGCCCCAATGCAACATGTTGCCGGAATCACCATGCCAAATTGCCTTGGGTGAATTTCGAGTTGTTTCAGAGCACATTGGCACTAGGGATTTGGTGCAAGAATTCTTAGCTTTCAGAGTATTCCCTACTTTGAAAGAATGGAACATGCCGAAGCTCAAAGGGGAAAAGAAAAAGAAGGAACTTGTTCGGTTGCCCTATTATTATAAATTCAAGAAACACTTCAAAGAACCTTGCCAAGAATGGTTAGACACGATTGAAGTTATGTGCAACGAGATCCTTGGCAACTATTCTAAAAAAGAAGATCAACTAATGACTGCAACCTTCGGCACTCGACCGAAGCGAAGGTTGAACCGGGTCTTGGATGCACTGAATTTTGAGTATCCTGACTATGAGCGATTAGACAGAGGGGCCGAAGGGCAAAAAAGGAAAAGAGTTGTTAGTGTTCTGAATAGAGAAGCTGCTAAATTGGTGAAGAAAGATGAGGAATTTTTGAAGAAAAGAAAGTTGAGCCCTGAGCCAAAGATGGCTGCTCCAAAGAAAAGAAAGGCTGCTGCTCCGAAACCAAAAACGACTAATGTATAGGAAGAGGCTCCTTCAACGCCTTCTGCTGCTATCGTGGAAGAAATTTTAAAGGTAATGACTAAATCTTTGCCTGTCAAGATAAGTCCACTAGAGCCACATCTGACGAAGCTTTTTCAGAAGGAAAAGGAGCCTTCGGCAGCGAAGGAGCCTACTGGGCCGAAGAAACGAAGAATCATTCATGTAGTTGAAGTTATCGAGCAGACACCGCCGATGGCCTCAGCATCAAAGACACCAGCCGTGGAGAGCACTATTGCTACTGAAGCCGTAGCCATTGAAGCTGAAAGTGAAGCTGACACTGTCGAAGCTGAGGCCGCCGAAGATACAAATCTAGAAACCACACTTGCTGATATTGATAACATGCTTCTGAATGAGCCCGCGGAAGAAGCTACTAGAGTTGCTGAAGAAACTCTAGCCACAGCGTCTGGGAAAGGAAAAGAGAAAGCTAAAGATATCTCAGAAGAAGAAGAGTTCAATTTTCAGGACATACTTGGGCAAGAATTGTCAAAAGCTGAGAGAGAAGAGTTGAAGGAATATGCCATATCTTGCGGGTACAAACCCGGGGCGCTGCTCTTCGGGGGAGTTAACGAGGAAAATCTAGGATGCCTTCGGGACCGCACTGGGGCAAAAGTTGTCGGCACTCTATCGAAGAGTATTGGCCTTCCGAAGGTTGAAGCAGACCTCAGTAGGTACCGGCGGCAACATATCGCTGGTAGTCTATTCTATGCCAACTTGAAGGTAAAATTCTCAACTTTTTATTGTTTCATTATGAAGATGTTATCTGATGAAGGTTATTTTGTCAGAGCTTACTACTGAGCAAAGTCCTGAGGATGCAACAAGACCTCAAGGACAAAAAGAATGAAATTATAATTGAGGGTCTGGAGAAGAAGATAAAAGACCATGAGGCTACTCTGGAAAAGAAAGACTTCATACTTTGAACCATGGAAGGTTCATTAGCAGAAGCCCAGGCCGAAATTGCTAGATTGAATAATGAACTTTCCACGGAAAAGAAAAATTTCAAAGCCAAACTCGAAGCTGAAGCCAAGAAAAATTAAAACTTGCTAAAATCATTGAAAGAACTTCAAGAAAAATGCGTGGATTTCAGCAACCGATGCCTGCAGCGGCTAAAACAAATTTTCAACTCGATCGAAGCCGGTGCTGAGAAATTCCGTCCTTCGGTTGAGAACCTGCCGGAAACCTTCGAACATATTGAGGGCGAAGTTGACGCACTTGACGAAGTCATAGGTGGACATGCCGATTTCTACGCTCTGCTAGCTTCTCGGGGCACCGCTGTTGCCTTCATGAAGTCTAGCTGTGAACATGGAAAATTGTCAACAGACCAAATTTTAGCTTATCTCCGACAGATTTAATTGATATCCCTAGCCTAACTTGGAGTATAGGGAACAGATTCATAACTCAAATTTGGGTAAAAGGCAGGCGAAAAATGGCTGGCGACGAAGCTCGAAGCCACCTTAAGCCGGTAAAAAATTTATGCCTGTTATTTTACCTTCTCTTTGAAGTCTACACTTCCCTCATACCATTTTAATATGTACAGGATGATGATGCTGAAGAAACATGAGCCGAAGCTTGACAGGTGGTCCGAAGCTCAGATGGTCCGAAGTTGAATGATGTCAAAGCTGAAGACGTTGCTAGAAAATTCTAGAGGAAAATCTTGTAATATTATTGTAAAAAATCTTTGTAAATTAAGAATCAGATACTAATTCTGTAAATTTGTGTATACTTTGTAATATATCTTTACCTTTTTGTGCATGTATGGAACTGCTTTGCTATGGACGAAACTAGCATTTTTTGAGCCCAAGGCGAAAAACACCTTCCCTTCTTTTCGTACACAACGAAGCATGAAACTACTTCTTTTTCTGTTTTCCGAAGTCTTATCTTTAGAGCCGAAGCACCCACCTGTGTTATGATGATGATGATCCTATGTATGTCTAGATGAATGTTTATGAATGCAAATGTATGATGTAATGTGTGGTGCAAATGAATGTCCAAACACACACATATGAAGCCATGACCATAACCTTCATTCCCTTGGGATTGACCGTAGTCTCTTTGCCGTTTATTTTTCGGCTTCACCGTTTATTTTTTGGTGTATCAGCGCTGACTTTTCGCTGTAAGTTCTGCATCCCCTTAGGAACGTCTTTTGAACTTCTTTGCCTTCTATTTCGGCGGTATCGCGTTGACTTTTCGCGCTTCGCCTTATATTTCGGCGGTATCAGCATTGACTTCTCGTTGTAAGCTCTGTATTCCCTTGGGAACGACTTTTGAGCAGAAAACTTACGCTGTGCTCCCTTAGGAACGGCTTTTTGTAGCTTCGTCGTGCTCTGCATCCCCTTAGGGACGACTTTTGAGCTTCTCCCTGTTTTTTCCTTTCTCCCTACACTCGATGGTGCATGCTTAGTTTTTACATTTACATATTTGGGGGATTTTGCTCTCATAGAGCTTAATAAGAAAAAGAGAAATTACATGCTATGGCCCCATTAAAAACCTTTCTCCCCCTTTGGAAAGGAAAAAGGTACCATAAAATAAAAAAAGATTACATCAAGCTAGACATAATATCGCCGAAGCTCATCCGCATTCCAAGATCTAGGAATGTCGTTTCCGTCCATGTCCTTCAATCTGTAAGTACAGGGTCTTGACAAAGATACTACCAGAAAAGGTCCCTCCCACTTGAGCTGCAGCTTGCCTACTGTATCTGGGTTGGCCACTCTCCGAAGTACCAAATGTCCTGGTTTAATGCTCTTTAGCCGAACTTTTCTGCCACACCATTTTATTGTTTTGGCTTGGTATTTATTGATATTCTCTATGGCCTGAAGCCTGATCCCTTCTATAGCATCTTTTGCCACAGAATAATCAGCTTCATCTTCTGTCGAAGCCACTGTTCTTATTGATCCTGCCTTTGCTTCTTCTAGGTGATTGCTTCGTCACCAAACAATAGTTTGAATGGTGTAAAACCTGTTGACCTTGATATTGTTGTGTTGTGGCTCCACACCACTTTGATCAATTCATCTGGCCACTTTCCTCTGCGCTGATTGAAGATTAACTTCATTATTCCCGTCATTATAATGCCATTGGCTCTTTCAACAAGTCCATTTGACTCCGGATATCTGACCGATGCAAAATGAATCTTCGTACCAATTTATTCACAGAATTCCTTGAAAGCTTCAGCATCGAACTGCGTTCCATTGTCTACAGTAATAGCCTTCGGTACTCCGAAGCGACAAACAACGTTTTGCCAAAAGAATTTCTGGACAGTGACCGAAGTTATTGTTGCTAAAGGCTTCGCCTCAATCCACTTGGAAAAATACTCTACCGCCACCACAACTTATTTTAAATTCCCTTGTGCTGGTGGAAGTGGGTCTAGCAAATTGAGGCCCCACCTTTGCAACGGCCAAGTGGGGTGTATTAATTGAGTGAGTGATGAAGGTTGCTTTTGGTCTCTTGCACATTTTTGATAGCCTTCACATTTTTGGACTAACTCTGCTGCATCTGAAGCTGCCTTCGGCCAATAAAATCCTTGTCGAAAAACTTTTCCCAACAAGGGCCTCGATCCAATATGAGATCCACACAGACCTGCATGTATCTCTTTCATTAATTCCACACCTTCAGTTCTTGATAAACACTTAAGGAGTGGTGAACAAACTCCATGTTTATACATTTCCCCTTCTATTAACACATATGGTCTTGTTCTTGCCTCCATTCTCTTGTTATAAGCTTCGTCACTTGAAAGACAATTGCCTTGGAGGAAAGATATTATTTCAGTTCTCCAGTCTTCACTGTGTACTGGAGAAATAGTAAGCACTGCTCTCTCCATGAGCTCAACTGAAGGTTCTTTTATTGTTTCAAAAAATACTTCGGAGGGTAATGGGAGCCCCTGAGCTGCTGATTTGGCTAGCAAATCTGCATGTTCATTTTCACCTCTTGGAATATTCTTGACGGAAAAACCTTCGAAGGAAGCTTCCAGCCTTCGAACTGCATCTAGATATTTTTCAAGCTTCAGATCTCATGCCTTGCTGCTTTTATCCACATGGCCAGCAATAACTTGAGAATCAGTCTTTAGGATGGCCCTTCTTATTCCCATTGCCCTTAGTTTCCGAAGCCCCAATAGAAGTGCTTCGTACTCAGCAATATTATTTGTGCAACTGAAATCTAGTTTTACTGCATAACATGTTTTGACTTTTGAAGGTGCAATTAGGACCGCAGCTGCTCCTGCACCGAAGGCTCCCAAGAACCATCACAAAAAACTGTCCAAGCTTCGGCATCTTTGCTTGTCCCTTCTTCGTGAGCCCCTGGCGTCCAATCAGCGATAAAATCTGCTAGCGCTTGAGATTGAATTGAAGATCTGTGCACATAGTTAATAGTGAATTCATTAAGCTCCACGACCCATTTGCCAATCCTTCCAGTAGCTTCTCTATTCCTCATGATATCCTTCAGGGGTTGTGATGAAGGAATAATTATGTGATATGCTTGAAAATAATGCCGAAGCTTCCTGGATGCCATTAACACAGCATACAACACCTTTTCCAATTTTGTATAGTTTTTCTTTGATAAACTCAAAACTTCAGAGACAAAGTATACTGGGACTTGCTTTTTAACTTGTCCTTCGAGCTTCTCTTGTACAAGTGCTGCACTCACTGCAGAGTGTGAAGCTGCCACATACAATAACAACGGAGCCCCTGGCACGGGTGGAGTTAATGTTGTTAAATCGATTAGATATTGCTTCAGCTCTTCGAAAGCTTTCTGTTGAGTTGGGCCCCATTGAAAAACTTCAGCTGACTTTAGTACTTCAAAGAATGGTAAATTTCTTTCTGCTGATCTAGATATATATCGATTCAAAGATGTCAGTCTTTCTGTCAACCATTGGGCCCCCTTCTTTGTGCTTGGTGGCTCCATTCGAAGGATAGCTTCGATCTTGCTTGGGTTGGCTTCGATTCCCTTCATTGAAACTAAACAGCCAAGGAACTTGCCCTTCTTTACTCCGAAGACACATTTTTCTGGATTTAATTTCAGGCCAGCTTGCCTAAAATTAGCAAATGTTTCCTGCAGATCAGTAATGTGGTTTTCTTGCTTCATGCTTTTCACTATAATGTCATCAACATATGTTAGCACATTTCTGCCTATCTGAGAGTGAAGGACCTTGGTTGTCATCCTGCTGAAGCTTCCTCCAGCATTCTTGAGCCCCTTAGGCATCCGAAGATAACAATATGTTCCACTGGGGGTTATGAAGCTGGTCTTTGGTTCATCTTCCTTCTTCATCCAAACTTGGTGGTAGCCTGAATAACAATCTAGTAAACTCATGAGCTTTGACGAAGCTGCTGCATCTACTAGAGAATCTATTCTTGGTAATGGGAACTCATCCTTTGGACAAGCCTTGTTCAGATCAGTAAAATCAATGCACATTCTCCATTTACCATTGGCCTTTTTTACCATAACAGTGTTGGCTAGCCATTCTGGGTATTTAACTTCTCTGATGACACCAGCACTGAGAAGTCTTTTTACTTCGTTCCGAGCACCTTCGGCTTTATCGTCAGACATTTTCCGAAGCTTTTATTTCCTGGGTCGAAAGGATGGATCGACATTGAGTGAATCTTCAATGACGTCCCTGTTGACACCACAGAGATTGTTGGCTGACCAAGCAAAAACATCTTTGTTGTTGAATAAAAACCTTATCAAGGTTTTCTCTTGCTCTTTGGATAATTGGGATCCCAGCAATACCTTCTGCTCTGCTATATCTTCACATAGAAGCATGGGCTTCGGCTGATCAACCGAAGCAGCCTTCTCTCTTCTATACTTATACTGTTCACAAGCTTCGGCTTCATCTATATTGTGGATTGCTTTCGAGTCTGTCCAATTTCCTTCAGCCTTTCTGGCAGCTTCCTGACTTCCATGAATAGCAATGGGCCCTTGATCCGAAGGTATCTTCATACATAAATATGCTAGATGAAGAATTGCTTCGAATGCATTGAGTGTTCCACGACCAATGATTGCATTGTAAGGATATTCCATGTCAACAATATCAAACACAACCTATTCAGTTCTTGTATTGTGGACAAATCTGAAGGTCACTGGCATTGTGATCTTACCAAGTGCTACAATCTGCCTTCCTCCGAAACCACAGAGAGGGTGTGTGGCATCATGGATCGTATCCTCTGGCTCTTACATCTGTCTGAAGGCCTTAGCAAATATGATATCCGCTGCACTGCCTGTATCGACCAAAACATTGTGGACTAGAAATCCTTTGATGACATAAGATATGACCATAGCATCATTGTGAGGGTAATCCTTGAGCTGAAGGTCCTCTTGGGAGAAGGTAATTGGGATGTGAGACCATTTTGACTTGATGAAGGGTCCCTGCACCCCAACATGTTGTACCCTTCTCTGGGCCTCCTTCTTCTGCTTCTTGTTGGCCAGCTCTGAGCATGAACCTCCTGTTATTGGGAGTACCAGGTTCGTAGGCGAAGCAGCTTCAGCTTGAATGTTGAACAAAACCATCAGCTCAATCAGTGGAAGTGAGTTCACCGGAGGTGGGCGCCAATGTTGGGGGCTTGTTCTCAAATGCTATGAGTTAAGAACAAGGCAACACAAAAAGGTTAATGGTAAATGCCCTTCATCCTTCGAAGAATTATCTCCCTTAGGATATAATGATCTTCAGACGAAGGTCATGAAGGATGTACCTTCGACATCACAGTATATATTAATGAAAGAAGAAACATATGAGACATGAGAAATAACATAAATAATCATGTGACATTATTAATATCTCTTAATTATATAATCATGAATGAATGTGAACAATATTGAATTACATTTATACCTTCGGCTTGACAGAAGGCAAAAGTCCAAGCGTGACGCACGAGCGAATACAAGTCAGCGTGAACAGTACGAGGGTACTGTTCATCTATTTATAGGCATAGGGCGCAGCCTATGAGAAATTACATTCATGTCCTTTACAAATGCTTACAATCATAATACAAGCTATCACGGGTCGATCGGTCATTTCATCTTTAAGTTGGTTCACTCCTTCATCTTGGGATATGTCAATATGCCGAAGCTTTATGAATGATAGCTTCGGTACTGCTTTTTGAGAGGATTTGCCGAAGGTGTTTCTTCTTACAGGATCTTCGGCGACGAAGCACACCCCCAACAACTGCCATAGAGCATTTCTCAATCCCGTTCTCGCGGTATTCCTTCTAGACATACTCCGGCTTCTTACGGATCCCCATGCGAAGCGCACAACTCCGAAGAAGGTGAGGGAATCCTTCCACCTCCAAGCAATAGGATATCCTAAGGATAAAGGTGTAGGATTATGGGGAGGCTATGCTAGCGAAAAACAAAATTTTCGACACCATAAAACCAAGAACTACTGCGGTTATAGGTCATGGAATTACCACTAGACGCGTAGGGCAGCGGAAGACGACTCGATGTAGACGAACGCGTCGAGCAGTGCCGTGCAGTTGTCGGCGTCCTTCAAGTCCTCGTGTGGTTCATCCTAGTGCTCCAGATGCAGCACCTCCGAGGTATCCACACGTACAGGGAGGAAGCATCACGTACCGAACTGCTAGGTTCGCGACTGCGGTTGCGCGAGGGCGAGAGGCGAGCAGCTGCTCGTTTGCTGGTGGCAAATTAGGGTTTACCTAACTGCACCCCTGACCCTCATTAAATAGGCGTTATGGTGGGCTTCTGACTCCGAGGCCCATCAGTAACCCTAAAGCCCAGTCTAATTTCGGATCTAATCCGAGTTAGGCTTCCTTCCCCTTAAGTGTGTGACCCTATAGGTTCACGTACAAATAGACATGGCCCGAGTACTCTTACTTAGCCCAATAATTGACAGCGGCCTCTAGCAAAACATGTCAACTCCTATGCGCATGTAAAGATCATATCAAACGAACCATTGCAACATTACGTATATGTTGTTCCCTTTGTCTCACGATATTTGGTCTGGCTCTAAGCTGACCTCTCTTTCTCAATACTGTGAATTACAATCCTTTCAATGGTTAACTCTTAACCCTAGCACGGCCATGCATTTCTTGATCTAATCGCTCGAGGGTCCCAGAGATATCTCTCTCAAGAAGAGAGGGACAAATTCCATCTTGACTGACCATGCCTCACAGCATGCTTCCTGACAAACCCAAAACTACCTTTATAACTACCCAGTTACGGAGTAGTGTTTGATAATCCCTAAGTAGGTCAATCCACATCTTGAGAACATGCGACAATCTTAGGTCTAAGGACACAGTATACATGTTGCAAAAAGAGAACTATATTACAATATCTCACATTGGGTCGGTCCAGCCTCATGCCATACATGTGCCCACATTATTAGTTTGACATCTCCATGTCCATGACTTGTGAAATGTAGTCATCAACTAATATATGTGTTAGTCATCGACTCTTCCCAGGGACATCATTTAGAATAACCATACAAGTAAAGAATCTCACAAACAATTCACATAATTGCTAATCAATACAAGGTGTCTTTCATGGATATTCAATTAAGCAATATATATATCACGGATACAAAGAAATATGCTCATCTCTATGATTATCTCTAGGGCATATTTCTAACAGTCTCCCACTTGCACTAGAGTTAATCTAGAAGATATCTAATACCCATAGATCTCATGTGTGCCTCATGCTTAGGTTGTGGAAGAGGTTTTGTCAAAGGATCAGCAACATTCAAATCGTATGTATCTTGCATATCTTTATCTCGCCCTGTCTAACGAATTCCCGTATGAGGTGAAATTTGTAGTACGTGTTTGCTTTTCTGGTGGTTCCTTGGCTCCTTTGCTTGCGCAATTGCCCCATTGTTGTCACAGTAGTGGTTCAATGGACTAGAGGCATTATGAAACACACCAAGCTCGATGAGGAACTTCCTTATCCAAACACCTTCCTTCGCAGATTCAGAAGCTGCAATGTACTTGGCTTCTGTTGTAGAATCAGTCACAGTCTCCTGTTTGGAACTCTTCCAACTAACAGCACCACCATTTATTATGAACACAAAACCTGATTGCGATTTTAACTCATCTGGGTCAGTTTGGAAGCTAGCATCGGTGTAACCAGTTACAACGAGCTCCTCCTTACCCCCATATACTAGGAACATATCTTTAGTCCTTCTCAAGTACTTAAGAATGCCTTTTACCGCTATCCAGTGACCCTCATCTGGATCAGCCTGGTACCTACTCGTAGCACTTATAGCGTATGAAACATCTGGGTGTGTACTTATCATGGCATACATGATTGATCCAATTGCTGAGGTGTATGGTACCTTACTCATGCGCTCCCGCTCATATGCCGTCGCAGGACATTAGTTCTGGCTAAGGTGTATACCATGTGACACAGGTAAGAACCCTTTCTTGGACTGTTCCATGTTGAACCGTTTCAACACCTTGTCAATGTATGTATCTTGACTTAATCCTATAAGCTCTTTGACCTATCTCTATAGATCCTTATGCCCAAAATATATGCTGCTTCCCCTAAGTCCTTCATAGAAAAACTCTTTTTCTGTGAAGCCTTAACGGACTCTAGCATAGGAATGTCATTCCCAATCAATAATATGTCATTCACATACAAGATCAGAAATACAATAGCGCTCCCACTTTCTTTCTTGTAAACACAAGCTTCTTCTTCATTCTGATGAAAACCAAACCCTTTGACCACTTCATCAAAACGAATGTTCCAACTCCGAGATGCTTGCTTCAATCCATAAATGGATTTCTGAAGTTTGCATATCTTTCCAGCATTGATCGGATCAACAAAACCCTCAGGCTGTATCATATACACATCCTCATCAAGGTTTCCATTAAGGAAAGATATTTTGACATCCATCTGCCAAATCTCATAATCGAAATATGCGGCAATAGCTAGAATGATCCGAATAGATTTAAGCATCGCTACTGGCGAGAATGTCTCATCATAGTCAACTCCTTGAACTTGTCGAAAAACCTTTGCAACAAGTCGAGCCTTATAGATGTTAACATTTCCATCCATGTATTTCTTCTTCTTATAGATCCATTTGCACTCTATGGGTCTAACACCATCAGGCAGGTCCACCAAGTTCCAAACTTGATTTTCTCCCATGGAATCTATCTCGGATCTCATGGCGACTTGCCATTTCTCAGAATCTGGGTCCATCACCGCTTCTGCATATGTTGCAGGTTCGTCGTTGTCTAACAACAACACTTCCCCATTGCCCAATAATAACACTTCTCTACGTGCTTCGTGAAGCCTTGCTGACCTTCGTGGTTGTGGTGGTGTTTCTCTTGCCACATACGTCTCAACTTGTTCTGCTACGTTAGCATCACTTGTTGGATCATGTGACACTGGCTCATCCTGAACTTCTTCAAGATACACCCTTTTGTTTACTTTTCTCTCTTTTGAGAAACTCTTTCTCTAAGAACACACCATGCCGAGCAACAAAAATTTTGCCCTCTGACCAGTGGTAAAAGTAATATCCCAAAGTTTCCTTTGGATATCCCACGAACATGCACTTATCCGATTTTGGAGTGAGTTTATCCGACTGAAGTCGCTTGACGTAAACCTCACAACCCCAAATCTTTAGAAAAGACAAACTGGGAGTCTTCCCAGTCCACATCCAATATGGTGTCTTAACTACAGACTTAGACGGTACCCTATTTAGTGTGAAAGCTGCTGTTTCTAGAGCGTATCCCCAAAACGACAAAGGTAGGTCCGACTGGCTCATCATTGATCGAACCATATCCAATAAAGTCCGATTACGTCGCTCAGACACGCCATTCCTCTAAGGCGTTCTAGGCAGCGTAAGCTACGGAACAATTCCACAACTCTTTAGATGATTGCTAAACTCATGACTCAAATATTCACCTCCACGATTAGATCACTGTGCTTTAATTTTCTTGCCACGCTGATTTTCCACTTCATTCTAAAACTCTTTGAACTTTTCTAAAGGTTCAGACTTGTGTTTCATTAAGTAGACGTACCCATATCTACTAAAATCATCAGTAAAGGTTATGAAGTATTGGAATCCTCCCCTAGCTGTCGTACTCATTGGTCCGCACACATCAATATGCATGAGTTCCAATAAATCTAATGCCCTCTTAGGTAAACCCGTGAAGGGTGCCTTGGTCATCTTGCCAAGTAAGCATGCTTCACATGTCTCGTATGATTCAAATCAAACGAAGTTAAAAGCCCATCAGAATGAAGCTTCTTCATGCGATTCTCACTTATATGACCCAAACGATAGTGCCACATGTAGGTAGGACTTAAATCATTAGTCCGAGGCCTTTTAGCACTAATATTATAGATAGGTGCATCATCAAGATTTAAAATGAACAACCCATTCATAATGGATGCAAAAGCCACAAACATGCCATTCTTAGAGATCACACAACCATTGTTTTCACTCGCAAATGAATAACCATCCTTCATCAAACATGAAGGAGACATAATGTTTCAACTCATACTAGGAACTAGATAACAATTATTTAACTCCAAAATAAATCCTGATGGGAGGTGGAGTTGCTTCGTCCTGACGGTCAACGCAGCAACTCTTGCATTATTGCCTACCCGGAAATCAACTTCTCCTCTTTTCATGCTTCTACTTCTTATCATTCCCTGCATCGAATTGCAAATATGGGCAACCGATCCGATATCAAATACCCAAGAACTAATATAAGAATCAGCAAGAAAAATTTCTGTAATGTGAATAGCAAGTGTACCTGCTGCGGTTGTACCCTTACCGCCACAATCCTTAATAGAGGCCAAGTACCGCTTACAATTCCTCTTCCAGTGACCAAGTTCTTTGAAATAAAAGCACTCTGCATCAGCAGTTGGTCCAGCCTTGGGCTTTTGGTTTGGCTTGGATACTGTATCCTTTGCCTTGCCCTTCTTTTGAGATTTACCCTTCTTCTTAAAGTTGGGTTTGTTTTGGACCGCCATCACATGGTCGCTGCTGCCAGCGCTTTTCTTTATGTCACCCTTTGCTGTTTTCAGCATGCCACATAGTTCATTGAGGCCCTTCTCCGCCCCATGCATATGGTAGTTCGTAATGAAGTTTCCATAGCTGGGCGGAAGAGATGCCAAAATGAAGTCAGTGGCCAACTCTTGGCCTATTGGGAAGCCTAGCTTCTCCAACCTCTGACTGTAACCAACCATCTTGATTACATGTGGCCCAACTGTTGCGCCTTCTGCTAGCTTGCATTCCAGAAAGGCTTTGGACACATTGAACCTTTCAGTCCTAGACTGAGTCTGGAACATATCCTTGAGCGCCATGATCATATCATGTGCCTCATGGTTTGTCTCAAACTGCACCTGCAGCTTAGGCTCCATGCAAGCAAGCATTAAGCAACTCACTTCAAGATTAACATCCATTGCCTTCTTGTAAGCGGTTTTAGCTGCTGCAGTTGCATCTTCACCAGGATCCTCTGGCATTGGGGTGTCTAGAACGTCTTCCTTTTTTCAGCCCTGAGAACAATTCTCAGGTTACGGATCCAATCCATATAGTTTGTTCCATTTAACTTATCCTTTTCAAGAATTGATCGCAAAGTAAATGTTGGTGTGCTAGGTGCCATTTATCTACAAAAAATAATGCAAAAAACTAAGACAAAAATATCCATGACAGAGTAAATCATATTAAACATTTAATAGAGTCTACTCCCACTAAAATCAATATCCCTTGATTGATACTTAGTGATTCAGAACCCACAACTAACAAGTCTACTAGTGAGCTTTAGCATCACCGCTGGAAGACAAGGTAGATCGGTAAGCAACTCCTTGCTAATCATATCATATATATGACTTCTATTGTTGGGTGACATCTCTATGTCTCGGCTCCCAACCTTATGCCCCAAAGTCCTTAACCATTAAGCTGACTTTGTTTAAGTTAACCAACCCTTTCTGCAGTTTGTATCTGATACAAACCTATCTAGTTAAGAAAAACTGGTGGCACCCTAATTTCATAGACCCACCACCAATTGTACAAGACTTATGATAGTGCAAGGTTTGGAGAGGCATTTAAGCTTAAACATTTGTGAGGGATCGTCCTACTTATTTCATCGCACGCAAGGATATATATGCAACATGAACAAGTAGAACATTAAGAATGGCATTCACACAACAATTGTGATTCGGTATGGCTTGTTGTCACATGGTGATCCCCATCTCCAATAATATGTCCATCACGATGATCTCCATCTCCATGACATAGGTTTGCCATCCTTCAGGTGATGAGTCCTTCAAGACCTATCTAACGTATGCTGGGAAACAAATTACATATACGCTTTGGATCATCACATGTTGACACGCAGGTCATTACAATAAATTTGGACAATACATATGGCTCCAGTCGTATTGCCCTGGTCACGACACACAGGTCATGAATAATTCATTAATATGCATCATATACACACAATAGCCATACCGATCATAAGATGTTGTAACACCCCACTGATCCCACACAATGGATGTTACCAAATACCCTTCCCACTAAACTATGCAACACAAGAAATGAAATAAAGAGAGAAAGTATTACAAAATTCGGCAGCACCTCCCTTGAAAGAAGCATAACAAGGGGGGAAACATAGAGTTCATACATGATATAAAAGACAGATAATTCACGTAGTATAATCAAAATGCAAAAGTAGCAAAGCACATTCATGACCAAATAAAAGATAGGTAACTCAGCCCACCCCAAAATCAGCTCAACTACCATGAAAGGCTAGAACATAATAATTCCCTAGACTTGACCCTCCCTGATTAACAACATTATTAAGCAGTGGTTCCTTTATTAAAGGTGTAGTGGCCGTGCTGCTACATCTCTTCTTTCCTAAAGCAGAAATCAGGTGCCTGCATCAGATAATGCAAGAGTGAGATGACACATCTCAGCAAGTAAACAGAGCAAACAACAATTGGACAATGTAAACCAACCGTGCTTAAACAACCACGTAGTTCAAAACTTCCTTCTTGAATATTAATTTGTAGCAAGTAAGCAAGTAACTAATTACTTAATGCCAAGATGAATCACAATGTAAAGATCCACACTATCCACATCCACATAATAGATTCCACACCTCTCCCATGAATGCACATGGCTACAGATGCAGTAATGACTTCTGCCTTCATATCTCTAAGGATATGAAGCTGCATCATACCCCTTCTCGGGAAACATATGATGCTCATTGTACCGGTACGGTCGGACCATAAGATCGCGACGAACTTCGATGCAATGGATGATGAATGCATTATGCATGACAACAACATGAGTTCTTCCCAAATAAAATGTGCTAGACATATACTTCCACCCATTCCACATAATAAACCACATGGGTAACATGATCAAACCACAAACTCAACATATGTAATCAATAAAACATGAATATCTTCAAATGATGGTACTCAATTAGAAATATGAATACGAACACAAATAGCACAAATATAATCAAGTATAAGACTCTTCATTCGACAGACGGAATAACCATCACTGTTTTACTTGCCTTCACCGGAAGTTTGGGCAAATCCCTAAGTACGATCTAGAAGTTCACCACCTGTTTTTGACACACAACTTAGTGCACCAATTTCACATAATAAGCCTCATAAATGATGCTGCACCTACGCACAATCTCAAACCCCGCCGCGGGTAACAATTCTTCCCATATCCACCAAATTGCAGCGGCGCTGCTTAACAATTCCATAACTTTAAAATTAAGACAGCAGTGGTAACAAACAAAAACTCCAGAGGCATCTACATAAAATTCCCCACAAGTTTTGTATACAATTTATAATTAAATTCCAGCATCTAATTACCCCAAAATGGTCCACAAGATAAACCCTGCAATCTGTTTTTTTCTCTTTTGGGCAGCGACATACCCGGATTCAAACAGCGAAATCTTTTAAAATATAATTCTGAATCGAGCGCATAAGTACTTGTTGGAAAGGTAAGACAAAGCTATCCAATATTCTCATACTGATTATCACTAATTACTCACGAAAAATCCCTAGAAACTGCTAATACTACTGTTGTTCGCCCACCTGAAAATCTGTTTTTTTTTGGACAGCCACATACCCGGATTCAAACGGCGGTATCTTCTAATTTATAACTCCGAATTGAGTGCATAAATACTCGTTGGAAAGGTATGCCAAAGTTCTACATGATTTTTAAACTGATTGCCATTAATTTCCCACGAAAAATTCCCAGAAACTGCTAGAACTACTGTTGTTCGCCCACCCACTAAAATTCTGGACAGCATCTCTACCAATTCGCATACGCAACATCTAATCAATTGGATTGCAGCACAAATGAACAAAAGATAAACACAAAAATCACCTTGGATTCTTCCCTTTCTCCTTCCTTCTTCCTCCCTCCAAACTCCAATTGAGATCGCAGCCACACGACGGAGAACCACACGGGAGGGCTGCACCTTGGAGAGGGGGGAGAAATGTGGGGAGCGACTAGGGTTTTGGGTGGTGTGGCTGCAATGGTTTGAGGGAGGAGGAGATGGGAGGGGGTGGCCAAGGGTTAGGGGAATGGGGAAGGGCGGCTGCACAAGGAGAGGGGGTTAGGGGGAGGGCGGCTAGGGTTAAGGGGAGATTAGTGGGCCGGATAGAGGTTCACGGCCCAATTCGCCTATGCGACAGCTCCCGACCCTGTCGCAAGCATCTAACCAAGAAATTCTACTGTCCTACTGATGAATGTTTTTCTTCCAAAATTTCCAAATCCCTAAAGCGCGTCAACCGAATGGAAAAAAACAAAAACAACAAAAAAGAATAACCTCTAACTTCTCTTCTTTGCAAACCGGGTATCACACTCTACCCCCCTTAAAAAGAATTCAACCTCGAATTTTGACGCTTCTATCGGAACGACAAAAGGAAAGATTAATGAATCAACAACACTTACCCACAACGAAATGTTCCGGATATTTCTGTCGCATCAGCTCCTCAAGTTCCCAAGTAGCCTCACACTTAGACTGATTAGACCACAAGACCTTAACATACTTGATTGATCTCTTCCTCAAAACACGCTCCAAGGATTCCAAGATACACACCGGATGACACTCCAGAGTTAGATCCTGCTGCACAGCAATTGGTTCCATCTTGATCTGATGGTCCAGATCCTGCAAGAACTTCCTCAACATAGAGACATGAAATACCGGGTGTACCCCTGCCATGGAATCCAGCAGTTGCAAGCGATAAGCCAGGCTGCCCACTCGGGCCAAGATAGTGAACGGTCCATCTCGGGCTAAGCTTTCTGGAGACACCAAACCAAACAACTCCTTTAGTAGGTGATACCCTGAGGAGGACTTGGTCACCCACTGCAAATTCCAAATCCCGCCTCCTCACATCAGCATAACTCTTCTGACGGCTTTGAGCGGCCAAAATATTCCGACGAATTTCCCGAACCTTCTCAGAAGTCTGCTGAACCCAATCAGGACCAACCAGGGATCTCTCTCCCAAAGTCTCCTAGCACAGAGGGGAGATACACCGCCTGCCATATAAAGCCTCAAATGGTGCCATCTTGATGCTAGCCTGGTAGCTGTTGTTATAAGCAAACTCTGCCAAAGCAAGATGATCCTCCCAGCTACCCTTCCATGACAACACACAAGCACGCAACATATCTTCCAAGGTTTGGATCATTCGCTCCGACTGACCATCAGTCTGAGGGTGAAAAGCGACACTAAGAGAAAGCTTGGTGCCCAATGCACTGTGAAGACTCTCCCAGAATTTGGATACAAATTTGGAGTCTTGATCAGAAACAATGGACTTAGGTACCCCGTGAAGCCTGACTACTTCATTCATATACAAGGGAACCAAATCTGAAGCTGAATTTATGGTCTTCACGGGAATAAAATGCGCAGACTTAGTCAAGCGATCCACTACCACCCATATAGCATCTCTGCCCCCGAGGAGAACGAGGTAAACCCACCACAAAATCCATGGTGATATGCTCCCATTTCCACTCCGGAATTTCCAATGGCTTCAGTAAACCTGCAGACCGCTTATGCTCGGCCTTCACGTGCTGACATACTTCACAAGCGGCCACATACTTAGAAACGTCAACCTTCATCCGCTTCCACCAGAAGTTTTGCTTCAAATCTCGGTACATTTTGGTTTCGCCAGGATGAACGGTGTAAGGCGTTTTATGAGCTTCTCTCAAGATATCCATCTTCACCTCTGATTCCAGAGGCACACAAAGACGGCCCCTAAAACAAACCAAATCATTCTCATCAATGGTGAACTCCCGGGGTTTACCATCACCAACCCTCTTTCGAGCTTCCTGCAATAGACGATCTAGCTGCTGAGCCACACGCACTCTCTCCATGAGGGAGGATTGAATAAGCATCCGAGTCTCCTCACTAGCGGTGCCGACATAGCACAAAGCGATCCCCAAACGGTCCAGATCAGCGATCAACGGCAAGGCCACTTTTGGAACCCCGGACCTACTAAGGGCATCAGCCACTACATTAGCCTTCCCTGGGTGATAATGAATGGACAAATCATAATCTTTAATCAATTCGAGCCATCGATGCTGCCTCAAATTCAGCTCCTTCTGAGTAAAAATATACTTGAGACTTTTATGATCGGTGTAAATGTCACAAGCCTCGCCATAAAGATAATGCATCCACGACTTTAGAGCAAAAACCACCGCGGCCAATTCAAGATCATGAGTTGGGTAATTCCCCTCATGCTTCCTCAACTGCCTTGAGCCATAAGCAATCACTCTGCCTTCCTGCATCAACACACAGCCAAGACCAATACGCGAAGCATCTGTATAAACTGTTAAATGCTTACCGCTCTCAGGTAAAGCTAGGATAGGGGCGTCCACCAACTTGCTCTTCAATGTCTGATAACTGACCTCGCAATCGCTGGACTAGATGAAGAGAACACCCTTCTCCAAGAGTCTAGTCAAAGGCTTAGCAATGCTGGAAAAATTTGGTACGAAGCGTCGATAATATCCAGCGAGCCCCAAGAAACTTCAGATTTCAGAGACACTAGAGGGTCTCTTCCACTCCACCACAGCCGCAACATTCTTGGGATCAACCGCAATGCCCTGCTGATTAATCACGTGCCCCAGGAAAGCCACTTTGGATAGCCAAAAGGCACACTTCTTCAACTTGCCATAGAACTGATTCTTCCTTAGGGCACCCAGAACGAGACGAAGATGCTGCTCATGCTCAGCCTCGGTCTTTGAATAAATCAGAATATCATCCAGGAACACGACCACAAAGTCGTCCAGGAATTCATGCAACATCCTATTCATTGCTTCCATAAAAGTAGCAGGGGCATTAGTTAAGCCAAGAGACATTACTATGAACTCATAATGCCCATACCTGGTGCAAAAAGCGGTCTTCTCAATATCCTCCTCACGAATCCTCAGTTGATGATAACCAGAGTTCAAATCAATTTTGGAGAACACCTGGGCACCCCTCAACTGTTCAAAGAGAACCTCAATACGGGGTAGCGGATATTTATTCTTGATTGTCACTTGATTCAAAGCACGATAATCCACACATAGCCTCTTGCTTTTATCTTTCTTCTCAACAAACAATATTGGGGAAGCCCATGGTGACCTGCTAGGCCTAATGAAACCCTTAGCCAGCAGATCATCCAATTGCCGCTTCAATTCAACCTGCTCCTTTGGAGCCATCCGATACAGTGCCTTATGAATAGGTTGCGTACCCGAAATCAGCTTGATTTCAAAAGCTGCATCGTGCTCCGGAGGAATGCCCGAAAGCTCTGCCAGAAACACATTAGCAAAGTCACACACCACATGGATGTCCTGCACCCGCAAGGCAGCCTCACCCTCCACCACCATGGAGAAAAAGATTCTTGACTTCCTTGACCGGCGATCTAGAAGCAATTGCGCCAGCAAGGATAACGTGAATTTTGGGGAACTTCCCAAGAATACCACCTCCCTACCCGATGGCGCCTGCAACAACACTGTCTTCCAAAAATAGGATTTAACTGCGCGATACTGAGATAACCAATCCATCCCCAAGATAACATCGAATGCCCCCAAGGAAATCACAACAAGATTGGCCGGAAAGACCTCATCAGCAAGAATGACGGAACACCCCTAACAAACTGAACAGCTACTAATGGGGCCATTAGCAGAACTAACCAAAATTGGGTGACCCAACCTCTGCACCGAAAGACCAGCCTGCGACACAAAATTCTCCGAAACAAATGAATAGCTAGCGCCAGAGTCAAAAAGAGCATGGGCCACAAACGAATCAACTGAAACCATACCTGTCACCATGTCTCCTTGCTCTCTGCCATCCGTAGTGGGTAGTACATAAGCTCCGGAAATACCCGCAGAAGAGGAAGCTCCCGGAGTGAAATTAACAGAAGAACCCCACTGAGCCGCCGGGTGAGGCAGACACGGAGCTCCAAACGGAAACGGCATAGGAGTAGTCAGTGCAGGAGTAGGCGCAGCCAGATACTGAGGAAAACCCTGCATCGGCACGAACTGAGAAGTCCCAGGCACATAAAACTGTTGCGGAGGAAGTGGAACTGAAAACTGCTGCTCAACACTTGACATCATGTTGATAGTGCCCTGAGAAGAGGAGGAAGTCACCGGCTCCCATCTGAGCTTCCCATTAGGATTCCTCCTACACACCACATCCTTGTGGTCTTGACTGCAGATAGAACACAAGCCACTCCACTGGCACTCTGCACGGCGATGCGCATCACCACAACGAAAACACACCAGCCCCAGCCCGGGCTTAGGAACAGCCCAAAACCTCTAAGTACTTCCCCCCGAAGTACTCGAGTCAGAAGATTTGCCACGGTAAGGATGGTGGCGCTGATGCTAAGACTTGCCCCTCTTGTGGGCTGGACCTCCAGTGTTGCCCCTCCTCGCGTCCTGGCCACGAGGCTGATCAACACCCGAAGACTTCTGCGACTCCATGGTATACTGGTGCTGCATCTCCACACCCAGTGCCTGCTCCACTATAGTACGGAAGTCCACCAACGAAAAGGCTCCCAAGGCATGCCTGATAGAAGGTTTCAGGCCCTGTCGGAACTAGCTCGCCTTCTCCATCTCATTATAAGCCACATGAGGGACAAAGCGGACCATCTTGTTGAAGCCCACTTCATACTCTGTGACAGACTTCTTCTCTTGCTTGAAAGACTGCAAATCAATCTTCATTTTCTCCAGGAAGGTGACCGGGTAGAACCTCCTTTCAAACTGCCTGATGAAGACATCCCAAGACAGGACTCCTGGTGAGGAGGAGTGCGCTGCCTGCACGCCTCTCCACCAAATTTGAGCCTCTCCCTTCAGCAGATGTGTGACAAAGAGAACATGATCACCATACACAATCTCAAAGACATTCATCTTATCCTCCACGTAAGTTAGCCAATCCGCCGCCTCGACCAGAGTACCACTGCCATCAAAAGTATCCAGCTTCATGCCCATCCATTGCATCAGAGAAAGACCACTGACTGGAAGAGGCACCTCGACCTCGCCACCTGGAGCAGCACCCGTAGGGACAACGCCCCCGGGCACTCCTCCACCACCAGCATCCTAAGCAGCACCCGCAGGGGCAACAGGAATAGCTTGCCTCAGAATGGCCAACTCCTACTGCATGGCCTGCATCGCGGCTAACATTGCCGCCAGACTCATCGAGTCCCCACTAGGAACTTGCGGACTACCCTGAGCCGTACGAGGCGGCATAGCTGCAGCCACAGGGGTGAGAATAATAAGTAAATAAGATTGGCATAGCATTTCTTCAGATAATGTCAAACTAGCACAGACAATAACATACATATCAATAGTAAAGTAGAAAACCCATCCTACATGTGCGATGTGTCAATTTATTGTTATTCCACTTGCTAGGACCTACAGTCTATTCCTTTGATACCAACTGTAACACCCCCACTGATCCCACACAATGGATGTTACCAAATACCCTTCCCACTAAACTATGCAACACAAGAAATGAAATAAAGAGAGAAAGTATTGCAAAATCCGGCAGCACCTCCCTTGAAAGAAGCATAACAAGGGGGGAAACATAGAGTTCATACAGGATATAAAAGACAGATAATTCACGTAGTATAATCAAAATGCAAAAGTAGTAAAGCACATTCATGACCAAATAAAAGATAGGTAACTCAGCCCACCCCAAAATCTGCTCAACTACCATGAAAGGCTAGAACATAATAATTTCCTAGACTTGACCCTCCCTGATTAACAACATTATTAAGCAGTGGTTCCTTTATTAAAGGTGTAGTGGCCATGCTGCTACATCCCTTCTTTCCCAAAGCAGAAATCAGGTGCCTGCATCAGACAATGCAAGAGTGAGATGACACATCTCAGCAAGTAAACAGAGCAAATAACAATTGGACAATGTAAACCAACCGTGCTTAAACAACCACGTAGTTCAAAACTTCCTTCTTGAATATTAATTTTCAGCAAGTAAGCAAGTAACTAATTACTTAATGCCAAGATGAATCACAATGTAAAGATCCACACTATCCACATCCACATAATAGATTTCACACCTCTCCCATAAATGCACATGGCTACAGATGCAGTAATGACTTCTGCCTTCATATCTCTATGGATATGAAGTTGCATCATACCCCTTCTCGGGCAACATATGATGATCATTGTACCGGTACGGTCGGACTATAAGATCACGACGAACTTCCATGCAATGGATGATGAATGCATTATGCATGACAACAACATGAGTTCTTCCCAAATAAAATGTGCTAGACATATACTTCCACCCATTCCACATAATAAACCACATGGGTAACATGATCAAATCACAAACTCAACATATGTAATCAATAAAACATGAATATCTTCAAATGATGGTACTCAATTAGAAATATGAATACGAACACAAATAGCACAAACATAATCAAGTATAAGACTCTTCATTCGACAGACGGAATAACCATCACTGTTTTACTTGCCTTCACCGGAAGTTTAAGCAAATCCCTAAGTACGATCCGGAAGTCCACCACCTATTTTTGACACACAACTTAGTGCACCAATTTCACATAATAAGCCTCATAAACGACGCTGCACCTACGCATAATCTCAAACCCCGCCACGGGTAACAATTTTCCCCATACCCACCAAACTGCAGCGGCACTGCTTAACAATTCCATAACTTTAAAATTAAGACAGCAGTGGTAACAAACAAAAACTCCAGAGGCATCTACATAAAATTACCCACAAGTTTTGTATATAATTTATAATTAAATTCCAACATCTAATTACCCCAAAACGGTCCACAAGATAAACCCTGCAATCTGTTTTTTTCTCTTTTGGGCAGCGACATACCCGGATTCAAACAGCGATATCTTTTAAAATATAATTCCGAATCGAGCGCATAAGTACTTGTTGGAAAGGTAAGACAAAGCTATCCATTATTATCATACTGATTATCACTAATTATTCACAAAAAAATCCCAGAAACTGCTAATACTACTGCTGTTCGCCCACCTGAAATCTGTTTTTTTTGGACAGCCACATACCCAGATTCAAACGGCGGTATCTCCTAATTTATAACTCCGAATTGAGCGCATAAATACTCGTTGAAAAGGTATGCCAAAGTTCTACATGATTCTTAAACTGATTCCCATTAATTTCCCACGAAAAATTCCCAGAAACAGCTAGAACTACTGTTGTTCGCCCACCCACTAAAATTCTGGACAGCACCTCTACCAATTCGCATACGCAACATCTAATCAATTGGATTGCAGCACAAATGAACAAAAGATAAACACAAAAATCACCTTGGATTCTTCCCTTTCTCCTTCCTTCTTCCTCCCTCCAAACTCCAATTGAGATCGCAGCCACACGACGGAGAACCACGCGGGAGGGCTGCACCTTAGAGAGGGGGGAGAAATGGGGGGCGGCTAGGGTTTTGGGTGGTGTGGCTGCAATGGTTTGAGGGAGGAGGAGATGGGAGGGGGGCGACGGCCAAGGGTTAGGGGAATGGGGAAGGGCGGCTGCACAAGGAGAGGGGGTTAGGGGGAGGGCGGCTAGGGTTAAAGGGAGATTAGTGGGCCGGATAGAGGTTCACGGCCCAATTCGCCTACGCGACAGCTCCCGACCCCGTCACAAGCATCTAACCAAAGAAATTCTACTGTCCTACTGGTGAATGTTTTTCTTCCAAAATTTCAAAATCCCTAAAGCACGTCAACCGAATGGAAAAAAACAAAAACAACAAAAAAGAATAACCTCCAACTTCTCTTCTTTGCAAACCGGGTATCACAGATGTCCTGCAAAAATAGGTTAGACAAACACGTTTCTATATGTTCGCCACTACAGCAGCGCCCTGAAAACCTCACAGGATTCCATGCATCCTATGTATGGAAATTCTACTAAAAATCTCTTGCGATTGATCAAATCAATCCAAATCCGAGACTTTCGTCCCGAAGGAGATTACACTCATGAAGTCGATCTGTTACATCAATCTGCTGAAGACGAACGCGTCGAGCAGTGCCATGTAGTTGCCGGTGTCCTTCACATCCTCGCGTGGTTCGTTCTAGTGCTCCAGATGTAGCACCTCCGAGGTATCCACACGTATAGGGAGGAAGTGTCGCGTACCGAACTGCTAGGTTTGCAACGGCGGCTGCGCGAGGGCGAGAGGCGAGCTGAAAGTCGCCTAGAGGGGGGTGGATAGGCGAAACCTGAAAATTAAAACTTTACACCCCAACTAGACCCCTTGATTAGTGGTTAGAACAAGATACACAATTATCGGAGTATAAATACTAAGTCCTTTGCTTGTAAAAGAGTATTGCTTAAATAATGCAGAATTGATAAATCAATACTACTAATGAGTCTATGATAATAAAACAAGAGGGCTTAGATAAAAAGAATAATAACTTAAGTTCTTCCTTGCAAGGTGTTGCTTCACTAAATGAGGATTTAACTTTAAGCAACACCAAATGATATTAGGAAAGAATAGTGCAAGAAGAACTTGGAAAGAGACTTGGAAATGGAAAGCACAAACAAATCACAAGCAATAAGCACACGAGACACGGGTGATTTGTTTTACCGAGGTTCGGCCCTCAAAGGCCTAGTCCCCGTTGAGGAGTCCACTAAGGACGGGTCTCTTTCAACCCTTTCCCTCTCTCCACCGATCACACAAGACTGGCGAGCTCTTCTTCTTCTCAAGGATCACTTAAGACCCCGCAAGGACCACCACACTCTTTGGTGTCTCTTGCTAGCTTTACAAGCCTCCAAAACTTCGGAGGAAGTTCAATGGGAGTCAAAACTCCACGTGCAAATGAACACAAAGATGTAGCACACACTATCTCTCAATGAATCTCACAAGGCACTAGTGCTAAACTCAAATGAGTAGCTCTCTCTTGCTTGCTCTATCTTTTGTGGCACTTTTGTTGGTTGTAGTGGTCTAAATCTTGTGTATAGGATGAATCAATGAATAGAGGTGGTTGGGAGGGCTTGAGTATGTCAACTAGATGACTTGGAATGTTGCTTGGGCTCCCACACTGAAATGGCCGGTTGGGGTGGTATTTATAGCCATCATCCAAAATGTAGCTGTTGGAGAAGTCTGCTGGCGATGGGCGCACCGGACAGTCCGGTGCGCCGCCACGTCATCCTCCCGTTAGGGCATGGAGCTGGTTGACCGTTGGAGGCTTTGTCCTCATGTGGCACCGGACAGTCCGGTGTGACACCGGACAGTCCGGTGCCCCTCTGACCGTCTGCTCTGACATCTGATTTGCACTGTTCACTTTCTAGAGTCGACCGTTGCGCGCAGATAGCCGTTGCTCCGCTGGTGCACCGGACAGTCCGGTGGCACACCGGACAGTCCGGTGAATTATAGCGGAGGTGCGCCTGGAAAACCCGAAGGTGAAGAGTTTGAGGTCGATCTTCCCTGGTGCACCGAACACTGTCCGGTGCGCCAGACCAGGGAGCACTTCGGTTTCCTTTGCTCCTTTCTTCTTGAACCCTTTTTAATCTTTGTATTGGCTTTTAGTTGAACATTTGGCACCTGTGGAACATAAACTCTAGAGCAAACTAGTTAGTCCAATTATTTGTGTTGGGCATTTCAACCACCAAAATTATTTAGGAAAAGGTTTAAAGCCTATTTCCCTTTCAATCTCCCCCTTTTTGGTGATTGATGCCAACACACATCAAAGCAAATATATAAGTGAATAATTGAACTAGTTTGCATAAGGTAAGTGCAAAGGTTGCTTGGAATGAAACCAATATTATTTCAATAGATGTGCATGGATTGTTTTCTTCTTATTAAAATTTTGGACCACCTTTGCACCACGAGTTTTGTTTTTCCAAATCCTTTGTAAAATCTTTTCAAAGTCCTTTTGCAAATAGTCAAGGGTAAATGAATAAGATTTTGAGAAGCATTTTCAAGTTTTGAGATTTTCTCCCCCTTTTTCAAATGCTATTCCTTTTGACTAAACAAAACTCCCCCTTAATGAATTCCTCCTCTTAGTGTTCAAGAGGGTTTTAGATATTAATTTTGAAGAGGATATACCAATTTGAAATTATATCAAAATAAGATACCAAATGAAAAACTCTTTTAACACCAATTAAAAGACTACATTTTTTGAAATGGGTGGTGGTGCGGTCCATTTGCTTTAGGCTAATACTCTCTCCCCCTTTGGCATGAATCGCCAAAAACGGATGCTTGAGTGAAATATAAGCCCTTTTAATACTTTCGCCCCCTTTGGTAAAGAATATGTGAGTGAAGATTATACCAAAGTGAAGAATCATGCGGAATACCGATAAAGAGTGGATAATACCGAAGTAGTTGAGTGGAAGCGTCGTCTTTGCCAAATACTCCATTTCCCTTTCAATTCTATGACTAAGCATGAGAATATTCTTGAAAATACATTAGACATAGACATAAAAGAGATATGATCAAAGGATATATCAAATTAAGCATGATCATAGTTCTATATAACATAGATTGCTCCCCCTAAATATATGCATTGAGATGAAAACATATTTTGGCCTTAAATGCCAGTTGCACATAATTAGGTTATTGAGAACAATTCTATATCATAGAGAATGTGAAGTGCATTTGTGTCATAGTATAAGTGTGATGCACATGACAGTTTATGCACTTATGAAAGCATGTTATGAACAATTTAAGCATTTCCCTTAAGGATTTCAAAGAGGCTTAAGGACCATCCACCTTTCGAACAAAGGTAGCTTATCCTCGTTACAAGGTTAAGCTTTAAGCTCTTTGACAATAAAATCACTTCATCTAGTTTAAGCAAAGATGCATTAATGCAGGAGTGAAATTTTAAGAGGTTAAACTAGGTATGAAGCAGGGATAATGCATGGACATGCTTTCTCTTCCTTTTATACAAGACATACAAAGAATGTATAGAAAAGGAAGATTTAGGTACATGTGTAAATGAAGGGAAGTAGTTTTACCGTTTTGTACCTTCACATAGAGACGCTCTCTTCGTTGTGCTTTGTCCTTAGTCTTAGATGCTTAAGACCTATACTCAATGACAATATATGGAAATATTTTGCACAAGAGAGAGTTCTACAACTAGTGATCCTTTTCCAAGTTATTGTTAGCATATATCAAATGGATCATAAACTGCATAAAAGTATCATGAATTCTCCTTTTAACTTAGTGCACATCAAGAGAGATATCGATTAATAGAATATATGGCACTAAGGAGCATGATTGTTAATTGAAGTCATTCAATGATCAAACAAATAACAGATGTGATCAAGAGAACAACATACGCATTAGATTATCAATTAAGCTTAGAGTAGGAGAATCCAGCAAATATGCTACTTTAGAGTGAAAGATGAGAATTGGAAAATAGTAGCATACTTCATGAGAAACTCATTCTCATGCAAGAGACTATATGAAATTACTAAGATAAAGTAATAGTCTCAACATAATCAAGATATAGAAAGAGGCTCCCCCTAAAGATATGCATCAAGTATTTGAATAAATTGAGTGGATGAATTTACTTTAAAGACAAATAGGGAGAAGCATTATACATCTTGATCAAGGCTCATGAAATTTGCAATAAACAACTTAGGCCTGGTATTCTCACAATGAAAAAGGTTTAGAATGCTTACAACCACACCATTGATTGTTTTGAGGATCTTGCTATCCAAGTAGGTGTTGTTGTTCTTGATGTCTTCCTCTTTCATTTGAGTGTCCTCCCTTTGTAGTTGTTTCTTTTTCATTTCAAACTTATTGAAAATACTCAAGAAAGATGTTAATAGCACAAGGGAGCATATGATGAAAGATGATTTCTTTAGATAGGAAATATAAACAATTCATCATTCATAAGTCACACAGACATGAAGTAAAATCCTTAACATTAGTGCATTTCATTTGAGAAAGATGAATATGCACTTTTTAAGCATTTTAATCAATCATTGGAAATTTTACTTCATCATGTTGAATTTAGTAATCATTACTTGGAAGCAAATCAATATGATAACATATATAAATATCGCAAAGGCATTAAATAGATTCTAATGGACATGAGCATTTAAAAGAATGAGATTGAATGCACGTCTAGCTGATTTAGGTCCAATAAAGAATCTATTCCTCACATGGGTAGAATATGATAATTTAGATTAAATAGCCATTGAGATGGGAACTAAATTTGATTAAGAAGATGAGTTCCCATACCTTAGCTTCTACCTTTCTTCTTTTGGGTGAAGAGCAACCCATGAGGCTTGTGCACTTTCTCTTTTGTAGATATTCATAAGTAGGCTCAAGAGATACTTTGTTAGTAACACAAGCACTAGCTTCCATTTTTGTAATCATTTTTGATAAGGAATGAAAAGCTAGATCACTAAAACATGGAAACTTCATAGCATGAACTACATTATCCATAGATGATGTTATGCTTAACTTTAACTCATAAAATAAGCATAAATAATCCTTTAAGATTACGGGTATAAATCTAATTCATGATATGGAAAGCGATAAATGAGAAAGAATCATATCCAATTTAAGCAAGTAAAAATACATCATAAATCATTGGATTGATTTTCTCTTAATGTTAGATTACATGCTTCCAAAGAGAAACCTATTCTCTACAAGTGAGACTACTTGGGTTACTTAGATAAAAATCATTAGTCTCACTATTCTAGTTATAGAGAGTTTTCCTTTTATAAGTGTCCTAAGGATTTTAATTTCTTACATGACACCTTATTCTTTCTAAGAACTTGAAACATCTCTCTATATCTAGAATCATGGCAATAATAAAATGACTAGCTAAAAACATGCCATGAGAATCTTGCAATAATTTAAAGTATGTAGATTTCCATAGAGAAGAAATGATGAATATGTAATCTACCATATGAGAGGAAATTCTTCAAAGAGTGGTAATATAAATTTAAAGACATTTGAAGTGCTACACATTTCTATGTGACTACACAAGACACATAAGAAATGATAATTTAAAATACTTGCACTTAAAAGCATAGAAGTTACCATCCTTTGACTTTCCTCCATGTTGTAGGCCTTGATTTTTCACCCATGATAATTCTTTTATTTCCTACAACATCAATGTCTTCCTCGAGATGATATGAGTTAAAGACAAAGCAATTTGAAAAATAACCTTGGGTCAATCATGGATATAGATCATTGAAGATTGATAGCTTGAGTTGATAAGAATTGAATGGACTCTCTCAAGCACCCCAAAGTTTTCATATCATCTCCTTCTCCTGCAAAGCTTGTCAAGCATATTTTGGTACTCATCGCTTGATGTGTCCATCTCGGTTAGTCAACAAGGATCTAGGAACCCAAAAGTCCTTTGTGTTAGCACTAGGTAAACTCATTACCTTTCTAGCATAAGTTGCAATTTTGGGTTGCCTAGGTATATGAGAATTAATTGACAAGCTAGGAGAGGGATTGTTACCATTGGGACAATCTTTGCATTGATGTCCCTTCTTTCGGCATATGTAGCATAGGCGATCTTCAAGCCTTGAAGATTTCTTCCTTCCTTGTTTCTTGCTTGCTACATGGTTAGTGAATATTTTCTTTTCTAACATTATGCCTTTTTGTTTTAAATGGGGACAAGATCTAAATAAGTGTCCCTTCTTGGAGCATTTAAAACAAACTTTATTATCCTTGCCAATAATCAAGTCATTTTTAATATAGGGACATGACCTAATTGAGTGCCCCTTTTCAAAGCATTCACTACACTTCTTACTTTTCTTAATGTGAAGTGAGACTTGATTATTACCTTGGATGTTACCTTTTATAGAGGCGTGGTTGAGGCTTTTGGAGGAGGTATTGATTTTCTTCTTTTGTTCCTTCCTCTTGGCAATCCTCGAGTCCTTGACATTTTCTTCAAGGGATTTAGTGCATGCCATGGTTGTTCCCGTCTCAAGCTTCTTCACCATGTGATCACGGTTATCTTGAGAAGGTTGAGCATTGCACTTCCCTTTTAGTTGTGTCAAGCTCATTTTTAGCCTCTCATTTTCTTCTTTGAGCTTTTGATGTATATCATCATTTGTTCCTGCAAATTCTAGCTCAAAGGAAGATTTGCTTGTCGACGGACAACAAGCATTAGCACATGGTAATGTAGTTTCAATTTGAATACATGTGCATGAGTGAGGTTGTTGGAATTTTAAGTTTTCTATCACAACCTTATGAGCAATATTTAATATGATATGATCATCCATAAGATTTTCATAAGAACATAGAAGCATATCATATTTTTCTTGAAAAGCTAGATTTTCATCTTTTAGCTTTTCTACTTGGTCCTTAAGCAAGGCATTCTTATTTACTAATTGAGCGATACAATGTAAAGCATTATCTTGCTCAATTGAAATAGTTTCATACCTTTGGACCAAATCAACATGAGAGCACTTTAGCTCCTCATGTTCTTTAGTCAACTCATCAAAGTGTAGCATTTTCATGGAGAGGACATTTTCTAGCCTTTGACGAGCTTCGCTTTGCTCTCTCGCTCTTTCTAGAAGTTTGAGCATGATCGCCTTATCTTCTTAGCTTAGGCGAGCGTAGAGTTGCATGAAGCTTCTTTCTTCCTCCTCATCCTCGTTTGTGCTTCCGCTATCATTTTCATTAGCCACACAACATATGTGGGAATCGAAATGGGAAGACAAACCTCTTGGAGAGGTGAATTCATCGTTTGGTCTCCATCGGTCATTTTCTTCTTCTTCCTTGCAAGGGTTAGTATCACAAGGACCAAAGGAAGTAGAAGCACAAAATGAACTATCATGTTTGGACTTATTAAATTTGCTTTTAATTCTAGTCCAAATATCATGCGCATCACGAATAGATTCATTATAATTCATTATGAAGGCATGATAATCTTCTTTGCTAAGAGAATTACTTAAGATGTCATAAGCTAGGTAGTTTAAGCGTATACATCTTTGATCTTCCTCGGAAACATTTTTCCTATCATAACTAGGAGGAATAATACTCTCGTCTAAAATTTGTTCTAATTGTGGATCTACCGTTCTAAAGGCATTTATCACCTTGGTAGACCACGAATCATAATTAGAACAATCGGAAAGTAATATCTCAAGAGTTACCTCCTTGTTCTCCTTGGACTTCTTGTTCTTTTGGGATCTTCTACGAGCCATCACTTTGAGTTGTTAGACTCAATATGAAGTGCCTAGCTCCGATACCAATTGAAAGTCGTCTAGAGGGGGGTGGATAGGCGAAACCTGAAAATTAAAACTTTACACCCCAACTAGACCCCTTGATTAGTGGTTAGAACAAGATACACAATTATCGGAGTATAAATACTAAGTCCTTTGCTTGTAAAAGAGTATTGCTTAAATAATGCGGAATTGATAGATCAATACTACTAATGAGTCTATGATAATAAAACAAGAGGGCTTAGATAAAAAGAGTAATAACTTAAGTTCTTCCTTGCAAGGTGTTGCTTCACTAAATGAGGATTTAACTTTAAGCAACACCAAATGATATTAGGAAAGAATAGTGCAAGAAGAACTTGGAAGGAGACTTGGAAAGGGAAAGCACAAACAAATCACAAGCAATAAGCACACGAGACACAGGTGATTTGTTTTACCGAGGTTCGGCCCTCAAAGGCCTAGTACCCGTTGAGGAGTCCACTAAGGACAGGTCTCTTTCAACCCTTTCCCTCTCTCCACCGATCACACAAGACTGGCGAGCTCTTCTTCTTCTCAAGGATCACTTAAGACCCCGCAAGGACCACCACACTCTTTGGTGTCTCTTGCTAGCTTTACAAGCCTCCAAAACTTTGGAGGAAGTTCAATGGGAGTCAAAACTCCACGCGCAAATGAACACAAAGATGTAGCACACACTATCTCTCAATGAATCTCACAAGGCACTAGTGCTAAACTCAAATGAGTAGCTCTCTCTTGCTTGCTCTATCTTTTGTGGCACTTGTGTTGGTTGTAGTGGTCTAAATCTTGTGTATAGGATGAATCAATGAATAGAGGTGGTTGGGAGGGCTTGAGTATGTCAACTAGATGACTTTGGAATGTTGCTTGGGCTCCCACACTGAAATGGCCGGTTGGGGTGGTATTTATAGCCACCATCCAAAATGTAGCCGTTGGAGAAGTCTGTTGGCGATGGGCGCCACCGGACAGTGTCCGGTGCGCCGCCACATCATCCTCCCGTTAGGGCATGGAGCTGGTCGACCGTTGGAGGCTTTGTCCTCATGTGGCACCGGACAGTCCGGTGCGACACCGGACAGTCCGGTGCCCCTCTGACCGTCTATTCTGACATCTGATTTGCACTGTTCACTTTCCAGAGTCGACCGTTGCGCGCAGATAGTCGTTGCTCCGCTGGTGCACCGGACAGTCCGGTGGCACACCGGACAGTCCGGTGAATTATAGCGGAGGTGCGCCTGGAAAACCCGAAGGTGAAGAGTTTGAGGTCGATCTTCCCTGGTGCACCAGACACTGTCCGGTGGTGCACCGGACACTGTCCGGTGGCACACCGGACAGTCCGGTGCGCCAGACCAGGGAGCACTTCGGTTTCCTTTGCTCCTTTCTTCTTGAACCCTTTTTAATCTTTGTATTGGCTTTGAGTTGAACCTTTGGCACCTGTGGAACATAAACTCTAGAGCAAACTAGTTTGTCCAATTATTTGTGTTGGGCATTTCAACCACCAAAATCATTTAGGAAAAGGTTTAAAGCCTATTTCCCTTTCACGAGCGACTGCTCGTTTGCTGGTGGCAAATTAGGGTTTACCTAACCGCGCCCCCGACCCTCATTAAATAGGCGTTATGGTGGGCTTCTAACTCCGAGGCCCATTAGTAACCCTAAAGCCCAGTCTAATTTCGGATCTAATCCGAGTTAGGCTTCCTTCCCCTTAAGTGTGTGACTGAAAGGGAAATGTGCCCTTGGGCAATTTCTATAAGTATTTTGGTGATTAGATGCCCAACACATTATTTGAGTACCTATGTGCAAAATGTGTGGAGAGTGCAAATCAAAGTGTAAGGTATGTTTCTAGACTTAGTATATTATTTTGTGTACTAATGTATTTGTCTAAGTGCTAGAAACAGGGCCAACAAAAGAAGAAAAAGCATCGAAAAAGACTTGGCTGTAAACAGACAAGTATCTACTCGGGCCTAGCACACCGGACTGTCCGGTGGTGCACCGAACAGTGTCCGGTGCCCCAAGCTAGTCTCTAGTGAACTAGCTACTCTCGAGAATCGACGGAGTCGTACGACTATAATTCACCGGACTGTCCGGTGAGTCATCCGCGGTGAACTTGTTGCTCTCGGGAAAAGGAATGGGGCGACATGGCTATAATTCATCAGGCTGTCCGGTGGTGCACCGGATTGTCTGGTGAGCCAACGGCGCCCGCGCCAACGGTCGTTCGCGTGATCAACGCGCGACACGTGGCCGCGCCAACGATCGGCTGGGTGCACCAGACTGTCCGGTGTGCACTGGACAGTGTCTGGTGCACCATCTGACCCGCGGGAGCAACAGTCAACTTTGCCTGATTTGGAAGGAAATCGTGCACTGGACAAGCTACAGTGACTGTCCGGTGGCGCACCGAACTGTCTGGTGCGCCACTCGACAGAAAGCAAGGATAGCCTTCCATGTTGATCTCCAACGGCTCCTAACTACCTTGTGGCTATAAAAGGGACCCTAGGCGCATGGAGCAGGAACCCCAAGCATTCTCTAAGCATACTAAGACATCCAGACTCCGCTCCCACGCATTTGATTCGTCGTGTTAGTGATTTGGGCTCCATTCGAGTTGTCAACTCCCTGTGTTGTCATTTGAGCTCAAGTCCTCACTTGTGTGCGTGGTTGTCATGCGTATTTGAGTCTTGCGTGTGTTGCTTCTCCCAACCTTACTCTGTGCTTTCTTTGTGATCTCTATTGTAAGGGCGAGAGACTCCAAATTGTGGAGATTCCTCGCAAACGGGAAGATACTCTAAACAAAAAGACCGTGGTATTCAAGTTGATCATTGGATCACTTGAAAGGGGTTGAGTGCAACCCTCGTCCATTGGGACGCCACAACGTGGAAGTAGGCAAGTGTTACTTGGCCGAACCACGGGATAAAAATCGTGTGTCTCGTGTGTTGCTTCTTGTGATTGCTTTGTTCGCACGAGCGTGCTCCATAGACACTTGATTACACTAACTTCTCAACAATCAAGTTTGTGGCTATTTAGTGTTTAATTTTATAGGATCACCTATTCACCCCCCCCCCTTTAGGTGCTCTCAATTGGTATCAGAGTCGTACTCTTCACTTAAGGGACTAACCGCTCGAAGAGATGGATCCTAAGGGTAAGGGGATGGTGATTAACGACAAGGAGAAGGAGTCTCTCTTCAATGAGCCAAGGGACGACAAGCCTACCGACTCAGGCTCAAGTCACAAGAAGAGAGACGGGAAGAAGAAGAGACGCATCAAGAAGATCATCTACTACGACAGCGATGCATCTTCTTTTTCACCAAGGGACAACGACGATGACTCTTCGTCAAAGAAGAAAACAGTTAATCAAAACTATTCATTTGATTATTCCCGTATTCCGTACAATTCGAATGCTCATTTGCTATCAATTCCACTTGGGAAACCCCCACACTTTGATGGAGAAGACTATTCTTTCTGGAGTCATAAAATGTGTAGTCATTTATTTTCTCTCCATCCTAGTATCGAGGAGATTATTGAAAACAGAATGCATTTTGATAGTACTGACAATCCCATTTTCATAAATGAGCAAATTCATAAAAATGCCCAAGCTACTACTGTCTTGCTAGCTTCACTTTGCAGGGATGAATATAATAAGGTGAGTGGCTTGGACAACGCTAAGCAAATCTGGGACACCCTCAAGATATCACATGAGGGAAATGATGCCACCATGATCACCAAGATGGAACTGGTGGAGGGTGAGCTAGGGAGGTTCGCGATGATCAGGGGAGAGGAGCCAACACAAACCTACAACAGGCTCAAGACCCTGGTCAACAAGATACGAAGCTACGGAAGCATAAGATGGACGGATCATGATGTCGTTCGACTCATGCTAAGGTCTTTTACTATAATTGACCCCCCATCTTGTTAATCTTATTCATGAAAATCCCAGGTACACCAAAATGACGCCCGAGGAGATCCTCGGAAAATTCGTGAGCGGGCGCATGATGGTGAAGGAGGCTTGATACGTGGACGATGCACTAAACGGTCCACTACCCGTCTACGAGCCACAGCCAGTTGCTCTCAAAGCAACTAGTAGCAAGGAGACGCTACCAAGCAAGGTAGCACAAGTAGAGGCTGCTGGGCTGAATGAAGATGAAATGGCGCTTATCATCAAGCGCTTCAAGACCGCACTCAAAGGACGCAAGGAGTACCCAAACAAGAATAAAACAAGGGGAAAACGCTCCTGCTTCAAATGCGGTAAGACTGGTCACTTTATTGCTCAATGTCCTTACAATGACAATGACCAGGCACAAGAAAGACATGGGAAGAAGGAGAAGAAGAAGAATTACAGGAAGGCGAAGGGCGAGGCGCATCTGGGAAAGGAATGGGATTCTGACTGCTCTTCATCAGACTCCGACGACGAAGGACTTGTTGCCTTGGCCTTCGACAAATCCTCACTCTTCCCCAATAAACGCCATACATGTCTTATGGCCAAGGAGAAAAAGATACATATTCGGGACACACCCAAGTACACTCCATCTAGTGATGAATAATATTCCGATGATGAAGTAGACTACACTGATCTGTTTAAAGGACTAGATAGAGCCAAGGTAGACAAAATTAATGAATTGATTGATGCTCTAAATGAAAAGGATAAATTGTTAGAAAAACAAGAGGATATTTTATAAGAGGAACATGAGAAATTTGTTAGTGTGCAAAAATCTCTTGCTTTAGAAACTAAGAGAAATGAAATGTTGTCTTCTGAGTTATCTACTTGCCATGAAACTGTCTCTAGTTTAAAGAATTTAAATGATGAATTAAATGCTAAGCTAGAAGAAGTCAATAAAATCAGTTCATGTGTAGCGCATGTCATTATTTGTAATAGATGTAAGGACTTTGATGTTGATGCTTGTAATGAACATCTTACTTCTATTGCTCAACTAAACGATGAGGTGGCAAGTCTTAATGCTCAACTTAAGACTTGCAAGGTTGATTGTGATAAACTAAAATTTGCTAGGGATGCCTACACTGTTGGTAGACACCCCTCAATTAAGGATGGACTTGGTTTTCGAAAGGAAACCAAGAACTTAACAAGCCAAAGGACTCCCGTTCTCAACAAGGAGAAAGGGAAGGCCCCTATGGCTATTAGTCCTCAAAGGAACCATGCATTTATGTATGATAGGAAAGTTGCTAGTCGTTCTCATTACAATAGGAATTATGATCATGCTGCTTATAATTCACATGCTATGTTTGCCTCTAGTTCTACTTTTGTTCATGGTAGAAGTAGGCCTAGGAAAAATCATGTTGTGCCTCATGTACCTAGGAGAATGTGCAAAGAACCTTCCACTATTTATCATGCTTGCAATACTTCGTTTGTACTTTCATGTAAAAATGCAAAAGTAGTTGCTAGGAAGTTGGGATCCAAATGCAAGGGAGACAAAACTTGTATTTGGGTTCCAAAAGTAATTGTGACTAACCTTGTAGGACCCAACAAGAGTTGGGTACCTAAAACCCAAGCTTAATTCCTTGTATGTTTATGCATCTGGGGGCTCTAGCTGGATAATCGACAGTGGATGCACAAACCACATGATGAGGGAGAAGAAGATGTTCACCTCCTACGTCAAGAACAAGGATTCCCAGGATACGATCATCTTTGGAGATGGGAACCAAGGTAAGGTCAAAGGTTGGGCAAGATTGCCATCACTAACGAGCACTCAATTTCGAATGTATTTCTAGTAGAGTCACTCGGGTACAACCTTCTGTCCATAAGTCAATTGTGCCACATGGATTACAATTGTTTGTTTACAAATGTTGATGTATCTATCTTTAGAAGGAGTGATGGTTCATTAGCTTTTAAGGGTGTATTAGACGGCAAACTCTACTTAGTTGATTTTTCGAAAGAGTATGTCGATCTAGATGCATGCTTAATAGCTAAGACTAATTTGGGCTGGCTTTGGCATCACCGTCTAGCACATGTTGGGATGAAGAACCTTCATAAACTTCTAAAGAGAGAACATGTGTTAGGACTAACCAATGTCTATTTTAAGAAAAATAGACCCTGTGCAGCATGTCAGGCAGGGAAACAGGTGGGAAGCACTCATCACAGCAAGAACGTGATGACAACATCAAGACCACTGGAGCTTCTTCACATGGACCTCTTTGGACCCGTTGCCTACCTCAGCATCGGGGGAAGTAAGTATGGTCTTGTAATTGTTGATGACTTTTCCCGCTTCACTTGGGTGTTCTTTTTGCAGGACAAATCAGAAACCCAAGGGACCCTAAAGCGCTTCTTAAGGAGGGCTCAAAACGAATTTGAGCTAAAGGTGAAAAACATAAGGAGCGACAACGGGTCTGAGTTCAAGAATCTGCAAGTTGAGGAGTATCTTGAGGAGGAAGGCATCAAGCATGAGTTCTCCGCTCCCTACGCACCACAACAAAATGGTGTGGTAGAGAGGAAGAACAGGACGCTAATCGACATGGCGAGAACGATGCTTAGAGAGTTCAAGACGCCTGAGCGGTTTTGGTCGGAAGCTGTGAACACAGCCTGCCACGCCATAAATCGGCTCTACCTGCACCGTCTCCTCAAGAAGACCTCCTACGAACTCCTTACCGGTAACAAACCCAATGTTTCTTACTTTCATGTATTTGGGAGCAAATGCTACATTCTAGTGAAGAAAGGTAGACATTCTAAATTTGCTCCCAAGGCAGTAGAAGGGTTTTTACTAGGGTATGAATCAAATACAAAGGCATATAGGGTCTTCAACAAATCATCAGGATTAGTTGAAGTCTCTAGCGACGTTGTATTTGATGAGACTAATGGCTCTCCAAGAGAGCAAGTTGATCTTAATGACATAGATGAAGATGAAGTTCTGACGGCCGCAATGCGCACGATGGCGATAGGCGATGTGCGACCACAGGAACCACATGAAGAAGATCAACCATCTTCCTCAACAATGGTGCATCCCCCAACTCAAGACGGTGAACAGGTACCTCAAGAAGAGGGACAGGATCAAGGGGGAGCATAGGAAGAACAAGTGATGGAGGAAGAAGTACCACGGGTCCCTCCAACTCAAGTCCAAGCATCAATCCAAAGACATCACCCCGTCGATCACATTCTGGGTGACATCAGCAAGGGAGTAACTACTCGCTCACGCTTAGCTAATTTTTGTGAGCATTACTCGTTTGTCTCTTCTATTGAGCCTTTCAGGGTAGAAGAGGCCTTGCAGGATCCGGACTGGGTGTTGGCCATGCAGGAAGAGCTCAACAACTTCAAGAGAAATGAAGTCTGGAGCCTGGTGCCACGTCCAATGCAAAACATTGTGGGAACCAAGTGGGTATTCCACAACAAGCAAGACGAGCACGGGGTGGTGACAAGAAACAAGGCTCGACTTGTGGCAAAAGGTTATGCCCAAGTCGCAGGTTTGGATTTCTAGGAGACTTTTGCTCCTGTGGCTAGGTTAGAGTCTATTCAAATATTATTAGCCTAAGCCGCTCACCACTCTTTCAGGCTATTCCAAATGGACGTAAAGAGCGCTTTCCTCAACGGGCCAATCAAGGAGGAGGTATACGTGGAACAACCCCCTGGCTTTAAGGATGACAGGTATCCCAACCACATGTATAAGCTCTCTAAGGCGCTATATGGACTTAAGCAAGCCCCAAGAGCATGGTATGAATGCCTTAGAGATTTCTTAATTGCTAATGCTTTCAAGGTTGGGAAAGTTGATCCCACTCTTTTTACAAAGACTTGTGATGGTGATCTTTTTGTGTACCAAATTTATATCGATGACATAATATTTGGTTCTACTAACCAAAAGTCCTGTGAAGAGTTTAGCAGGGTAATGACTCAAAAGTTTGAGATGTCGATGATGGGCAAGTTGACCTACTTCCTTGGATTCCAAGTGAAGCAACTCAAGGACGGCACTTTCATCTCCCAAACGAAGTATACTCAGAATCTTCTCAAAAGGTTTGGGATGAAGGACGCCAAGCCTGCAAAGACACCGATGGGAACCGATAGGCATGTCGACCTCAACAAAGGAGGTAAGTCCGTTGATCAAAAGGCATACCGGTCCATGATAGGTTCATTGCTTTATTTATGTGCTAGTAGACCGAACATTATTCTTAGTGTACGCATGTGTGCTAGATATCAATCCGACCCCAAGGAATGTCACCTTGTGGTCGTTAAGCGAATTCTTAGGTATTTAGTTTCTACGCCTTGCTTTGGGATCTGGTATCCAAAGGGGTCTACCTTTGACTTAATTGGATATTCAGACTCCGATTATACCGGGTGCAAGGTTGATAGGAAGAGCACATCAGGGATGTGCCAATTTCTAGGAAGGTCCATGGTGTCCTAGAGTTCAAAGAAACAAACATCCGTTGCCCTATCCACTGCTGAGGCCGAGTATGTTGCCGCAGGACAGTGTTGCGCGCAACTACTTTGGATGAGGCAAACCCTCCAGGACTTTGGCTACAATCTGAGCAAAGTCCCACTCCTATGTGACAATGAGAGTGCAATCCGCTTGGAGGATAATCCTGTTGAACACAGCCGCACTAAGCACATAGACATCCGACATCACTTCCTGAGAGACCACCAGCAAAAGGGAGATATCGAGGTGTACCATATTAGCACCGAGAACCAGCTAGCCGATATCTTCACTAAGCCTTTAGATGAAAAAAGGTTTTGCAGGTTGCATAGTGAGCTAAATGTCTTAGATTCGCATAACTTGGATTGATCTATAGCATACATGTGTTATATGCCTTTGATCATGTCACTTTATGCATTTAAATCCATTATTGTTTACTTATGGTGCTCAAGTTGTACAAGTCACACCCCGGACCTCACAAGTCTGCATGCAAATGATGCACGTGCTTAGGGGGAGTGTGCTACAACTTGATCCCTTTGAGACTAATCTGTTGGTTGAGTATACTTGTTGTAGTCTCGAAGGTACATTGAAAGGGGAAATGGACTTGGCCAATGCAAAGACTTCCAATGCACTCCGGTATTAGTGTATTTAATTCCAAGTTCATTCTTATGCTCTCATTGCCTTTTTGCTCTTAATTGACATTTTTGGTGAGGCAATGGGGTTAAAGGGCCAAAAATGATCCTGTTTTGGTGCTTAATGCTAAAGGGGGAGAAATTAAGGCCAAAGCAAATGGATCAGCTACCACTTGTGAATTTCAAGAATATTAGAGCTAGAATTTGCATTTTGCCCAAAATGCTCTTGTTGCAAAATTTGGTCTCTTATGGGGGAGAATTTTGATTATGGGAAAAAGGGGAAGTTTTTGGCACTTGATCAATTTTTCTCTTGGAATATCTCTCGATTTGCCCAAACAAGTGTGTTTGACTTAGAGATAGGAAAAAGAATTTGATTTGCAAAAACAAACCAAGTGGTGGCAAAGAGTGATCCAAATATGCCAAATCATAAGCAAAAATAATTTGGTCTTCAATTGCATTGATGTTGCACTTCTTTTGGTTGCTTTTGGATGTGTTGGCATAAATCACCAGAAAGGGGGGGATTGAAAGGGAAATGTGCCCTTGGGCAATTTCTATAAGTATTTTGGTGATTAGATGCCCAACACATTATTTGAGTACCTATGTGCAAAATGTGTGGAGAGTGCAAATCAAAGTGTAAGGTATGTTTCTAGACTTAGTATATTATTTTGTGTACTAATGTGTTTGTCTAAGTGCTAGAAACAGGGCCAACAAAAGAAGAAAAAGCATTGGAAAAGACTTGGCTGTAAACAGACAAGTATCTACTCGGGCCTGGCACACCAGACTATCCAGTGGTGCACCGGACAGTGTCCGGTGCCCCAGGCTGATCTTCGGTGAACTAGCTACTCTTGGGAATCGACGGAGTCGTACGGCTATAATTCACCGGACTATCCGGTGGTGCACCGGACTATTCGGTGAGTAATCCGCGGCAAACTCGTCGCTCTCGGGAAAGGAACAGGGTGACGTGGCTATAATCCACCGGACTATCCGGTGGTGCACCGGACTGTCCGGTGAGCCAACGGCGCCCACGCCAACGGTCGTCCGCGCGATCAACGCGTGACACGTGGCTACGCCAACGGTCGGCTGGGTGCACCGGACTATCCGGTGTGCACTGGACTGTGTCTGGTGTGCTATCTGATCCGCGGGAGCAACAGTCGACTTTGCTTGATTTGGAAGGAAATCGTGCACCGAACAAGCTACAGTGACTGTCCGATGGCGTACTGGACTGTCCAGTGCGCCACTCGACAGAAGGCAAGGATAGCCTTCCATGTTGATCTCCAACGGCTCCTAGCTGCCTTAGGGCTATAAAAGGGACCCCTAGGCGCATGGAGCAGGAACCCCAAGCATTCTCTAAGCATACTAAGACATCCAGACTCTGCTCCCACGCATTTGATTCATCGTGTTAGTGATTTGGGCTCCATTCGAGTTGTCAACTCCCTGTGTTGTCATTTGAGCTCAAGTCCTCACTTGTGTGCGTGGTTGTGCTGCGTATTTGAGTCTTGCGTGTGTTGCTTCTCCCAACCTTACTCTGTGCTTTCTTTGTGATCTCTATTGTAAGGGTGAGAGACTCCAAATTGTGGAGATTCCTCGCAAACGGGAAGATACTCTAAACAAAAAGACCGTGGTATTCAAGTTGATCATTGGATCACTTGAAAGGGGTTGAGTGCAACCCTCGTCCATTGGGACGCCACAACATGGAAGTAGGCAAGTGTTACTTGGTCGAACCACGGGATAAAAATCGTGTGTCTCGTGTGTTGCTTCTTGTGATTGCTTTGTTCGCACGAGCGTGCTCCATAGCCACTTGATTACACTAACTTCTCTACAATCAAGTTTGTGGCTATTTAGTGTTTAATTTTATAGGATCACCTATTCACCCCCTCTAGGTGCTCTTAGTGACCCTATAGGTTCACGTACAAATAGACATGGCCCGAGTACTCTTACTTGGCCCAATAATTGACAGCGGCCTCTAGCAAAGCATGTCAACTCTTATGCGCACGTAAAGATCATATCAGACGAACCATTGCAACATTACGTATATGTTGTTCCCTTTGTCTCACGATATTTGGTCTAGCTCTAAGCTGACCTCTCTTTCTCGATACTTTGGAATCCTTTCAATGGTTAACTCTTAACCTTAGCACGACCATGCATTTCTTGATCCAATCACTCGAGGGGCCCAGAGATATCTCTCTCAAGAAGAGAGGGACAAATTCCATCTTGACTGACCATGCCTCACAGCATGCTTCCTGACAAACCCAAAACTACCTTTATAACTACCCAGTTACGGAGTAGCGATTGATAGTCCCTAAGTAGGTCAATCCACATCTTGAGAACATGCGACAATCTCAGGTCTAAGGACACAGTATACATGTTGCAAAAAGAGAACTATATTACAATATCTCACATTGGGTCGGTCCAGCCTCATGTCATACATGCGCCCACATTATTAGTTCGACATCTCCATGTCCATGACTTGTGAAATGTAGTCATCAACTAATATATTTGCTAGTCATCGACTCTGACCAGGGACATCATTTAGAATAACCATACAAGTAAAGAATCTCACAAACAATTCATATAATTGCTAATCAATACAAGGTGCCTTTCATGGATATTCAATTAAGCAATATATATATATATATATATATATATCATGGATACAAAGAAATATGCTCATCTATATGATTATCTCTAGGGCATATTTCTAACAAAAGGTGCCTTCCATCTGGTAGCAAGAGAAGAAGGGTTGTTAATACCGGGGAAAGGAGAGAATATTCTTTAAGAGGTTAAGAGGTCTTTCTTTTGAGGAAAGCTTTTTAGGTCAGGGTTGCGGTCTACGACCAGTCCTATGGCTCCGATACCACCTGAAGCGTCCTGATCCTTTGGGACCCAAATGTGATACAATTACTAGTCCCAGGAGGCTAGTAAACACATTCATTTCTTCAAATAGTACAGAGTCTCGAATAATAGTTATTACAATACCAAAATGCAAGCTCTAGAGAGCCTGGAAACATAGCACAGTGGAAGATCATCTAGCCCAAGCCACAGGTAGACTGGGTGCAGACACAACCCCCTTCTAGTCGAACATCATAGAAAAGAAGTCTTCAGCTGCTGAAAAACATAGATAAATCTGGGTGAATACACTAGGTATTCCACAGGCCCATCCCGCCCATAAAGAGAGAGAGGCCTATATGGTACATGCTTGGTATGGTGCAGTTGAAGTCACTCATTTCTTTTTCAAAGAAAGGCGATACTTAATGTGGTACCCAAAAGAGAGGAGTAGCAAATTTTCACACTCAACCACCACTGAGCTTCCTGCTCCCGTGGCTTAGTTTTTATTTCCAAAAGCACCCACACACACTTCCCCTTTTTATGAATATCAAAACACTAACTGCTATACCACACCAGACTCATCCATACCAGTGGACACGGACTATTCGAATAGGTTTCAAACTCTGCGCAGAGGTGTACACTTTACCCACTAGTCTGGCTCTACGGTCTCATGGCCAATGAGACCCGAATCCAAAACTCTTTCCTTCCTTGCGCGTCCTTACCTTAACGATTATACCGAAAGGAGTCAGGTCACCACCATGCTCAGACCGGACAAAACATTCCCCTTCCTTATCCTCTCGGTGCTCCCCAGCCATCATAACCCTGAGGTTTGGACCGTACAAGTTCAGATTGAGTGATTGCCCATACAGTCTCGAGTGGTTGTACTTGTCATGAGTACAGGTAGTGAAGGGTGACAAATCGGTCCTTATATGAGGGGACAATCCTTCATGCTCACACCTAACCCGGCTGAGCCAACACCTGAGGCCCTCCCCTAAACTAGGGAGTGGGAGTCCCTAATCATCCCACTCAGTTGGTGATAAGGGTGAATACCCTTCATCATACACTTCTTTGAAAACCTTTGTCTTTTTAGAAAACCACCATTGCCTCAACACACATTTTGTACCCAAAAGATATTCTTTAATGCAGGCCATCACTCGTCTCACAATGCATAGATTCCAACCCATATTCTCGGCTTAGGCAGTGGCAGGAAGAGTAGGTAATTTATGCATCAAGGGAAGAATGGACTTGCCTTCATCGAAGTTCTCTTGGCACGAAAGATCTATTTCCGGGAGGTCGGGCTCCTGCCCTTCTTCTAGAGCTACGATTTCCGAATGGTCAGATCCCTCTTCGCCTTGCAAAAACAGGCAATAAACAATACATCAAACATTGTTGGCTAATAAAGTGTGTCAAGTTATAGGTGTTACTAATTTGTGACTTAGAGAATATTTGGACTATTTTTGGTGCATAAAATATCAACATGAGTATTTATATATCTTTACTACTCTATAAGACGGTAGTGTAGACGTCCACATCTGCATGGTGCACGGTTCTGCCACCGTCTCCATACGCACGCCGATATCCTCTCCGTGACGCACGCCGACCTCTCCTTCGCCCCACCCTCCTCCCCACGCCATCGGCGCCGCAATCATCGGATCCGCCCCAGCCGCGCCCCATTCCATCCTACCATGCCCCTGCCCGCGTCTGCCTCATCATCCCCGCCCACCCCCGAACCCCGCGCCCCTCCCGAGCTCCGTCGCGTCATCCCCTCATTTCCCCCAGAACCCCGTCGATCCGTATGCGAGGAGGAGGACGATAGCCCCGAGCCCGTCCTCATCTGCCTGGGAACCCTAGCCGTCGCAGGCTCCGTCCGCAACTGCACCCTCCTGTCAGTGCTCCGCCTCCACCCCATCTCCACTGCCCTCCCGGTTCTTGATTTCTTTCCCCTTCGGTAGGGTAGCTTCTCGGAAGTGGCGGCGGTGGATGTGGAGGAGGGGGCACTGGCTGGGGAAAGCTCAGACGGCGGGTGAAGCTTCGGGGGCCTGGTGAGTACGTTCGCGTCGCGGTCGAAGTCGGTCCTGGGAGGCTACCGCCGCGATCTCGAGGACCTCGGCTCAGGGCTCCGCCTCGAGACGGCCGCGCTCTGGGCCACCGCTGCCCGCGCTGCCTCAGCGCTACCTGACGCGCTGGAGGCCGGCGTGTCTGTCGTCTCTAACAGGCTTGAGTCCGTCGGCCAGGTCGTTGACGACCTCCATGCCGCCACCACTGGGCTCCTCTCGCATGCCAACAAGGCCCTCCGGTCCGCTGAAGCTGACGGTGTTGATGGTGACCGTGCCGCCCGCCCCTCCGATGACTCTTGTGCAGCACCGAAATACGACTTTATAAACCTTGTTCAGTTACTATGCCTGTTATATCCATGAACATGCTTGCTATTCTGACACTATTCTGGCTTTCAGTATACAGGCTCTACTGAGTGCACCAAATCCAGATGACCCTCTCTCCGATAACACTGCAAAGCACTGGAAATCCAATGAGGTAGAAGCTGTTGAAACAAGTAAATTGAAGGTGACAAATCAGTCAATGTTGTCGCTTCTGGCCCCCGATTTCAATAGCTGACAATGGGAGTTTTCATATGATTTGCAGCCAAGGAGTGGACTCGCTTGTATGCGAGCGGTGCATGAGAGCGCAGTGTTGTTCTTGGTGTAATAACCCCATCATACTTCAGTCCTAATCCGTTGCCATTTGCTTGCTAGGAGAAAACAGGATTGGATTCTGGAGTGCCATGACTTCGAATCTTATGAATCAATCGCGGAAAGTTTACAGCAAGAAAATTCTCGCTGATAAAGAGGTGAGCCTTTTGCGCTTATAATGTTCCCTAACTGTAAATCCACAACAGTTCAGCACGATATATGCTGTGAACGCTACACCCCCTAACTGCGCCGGTGCCGCTCCCGAGGATTCGCCCGGGCGTTTGCGTCAGCGACGACAGCTCCTGCCGCGGGTGCGGCTTCATGTCGCAGTCGCAGAAGTTCTGTGGAGGCTCCGGCAGGATCTGCGACGCCCTCTGCAACGATTCACCGCCGCCTACTCCCGCACCCCCTTCTCCGCCGCCGTCGTCGAGTAGACGCGTGTCCAAGGCCTGGATCGCGTTCTGCGTGGTAATATTTGACAGCTCCTGCCGCTGATAGCATCACTTCCATTGAATTTCGTGCAGCTTATATTCCCTTTCGTAGACCTCGACATCAAATATTTTGACCTGGGGCTTCCACACCGTGATGCTACCGACGACAAAGTCACAGTGGAGGCTGCGGAGGCCACACTCAAGTAAGAATTGCATGTTACTGTTACTGTCACTTCCTTAAGAAGGTGGAAATGGAAAGCAAAGCACAGAAAAAAGTGTTGTGGCTCAGTGTTATTTATATCAAATCCAGATGCTCAAGTTTGTGTTTAGTTGCATTGTCTAACAAGTGTTTGTGGTGGAATATGCATAATCGATTTAACCTTTTTTCCATGAGTTATTTAATCACTGGAAAAGACTTCCTTGAGAAAGTGGCGTGTTTAAGGGCCTTTTTGCTACTCAGCCAGTTGCTTATCTGTTGTTGCTTCAGTAGTCTGGTATTGCGGGCTTTGAATATTTTGCTGCATCGTGCACCTATCTTTTCTATGCTTCTCCATTATTTGTAGGTACAATGTGGCTATCAAGTGTGCCACCATTACACCAGGTACATTTGGGTTACTGTTCTGCTGACAAAGTTTTAATAGATTCTAGATTTACTGACATCACATCAAATCCATGGCAGATGAAGCAAGGGTAAAGGAGTTTGGCTTGAAGGCTATGTGGAAGAGCCCAAATGGAACAATTAGGAATATTCTGAATGGTAAGATGCTGCTGCAGCCTGTAAGTGTAACATTTCTTGGGTCCTCGGGACTGACAGTTTTATTCATGTGCTCGCTGCGTGTAGGCAATGTGTTCAGAGAACCAATCATCTGCAGAAACATCCCACAGCTTGTTCCAGGTATGGAAGGAAGACCATAATCATAGGAGTACTAATTTATGAAATTGCCTTGTAAACTGAACTGTTTGTGAATTCAGGGTGGACAAAGCCCATTTGCATCGGGAGGCATGCATTCGGCGATCAGTACCGGGCAACTGATGCAGTTATCAAGGGGCCAGGGAAGCTTAAATTAGTTTTTGGTATGTATGTATGTATGAATCACTCAGCATTTGAGAATCAATGAAATGCTTGTCCTATTAAACGTCCTACGATTCATTTTCTAAAATTCTGCTGAGAGAATCCTATAAATAATTGACATCTTCCCCTTTGTCCTTTGTTGTTACTGATAGAGGGAAAAGAAGAGCAAGTTGAGCTAGAGGTGTTCAACTTCACTGGTGCAGGAGGAGTTGCCTTATCAATGTACAACACTGACGAGGTGCAGTTGGTGCTTGCTGCTATTCCACTACTTGACATATATAATGTGCTCCTCTTGTGATTTATCATTTCAGTATTTGTGTAATTATGCAGTCCATCCATGCCTTTGCTGACGCTTCTATGGCCACTGCTTATGAAAAGAAATGGCCATTGTATCTTAGCACCAAAAACACTATTTTGAAGAAATATGATGGCAGGTAAGGGTTTTGCTAAACTGTTTCTCATTATTTTTCAGGTCTTACTGAAGGTGCCTTTTCTCTGGCGCAGCATGTTTACCTGTGTATTTGATTTGTTTGCAGGTTCAAGGACATTTTCCAGGAGGTGTATGAAGCTGGTTGGAAACCAAATTTGAAGCTGCCGGCATATGGTATAGTTTCAAATCCCGTTTCATATCCCATCTTTTTCTTTAATAAGGTGTGAGTCCCAAGGTTTTTCTTGTCATTTGGTCTTTGATGCCTGTAGGTATGAGCACCGCCTTATCGATGACATGGTAGCATAAACACTTAAGAGTGAAGGAGGGTATGTCTGGGCTTGCAAGAATTATGATGGAGATGTGCAGAGCGATTTCTTAGCTCAAGGTTACAATTTGCCTCAGTTTTTACAGTCTGGACTCTCAAGTTCTGAGTAACACTTGCTACTTTCTTGCTCTTAGTTAAAAAAAGTGATGTATTTGATTATATGAGTCTTTCTTTAACTGCAGGTTTTGGCTCATTGGGTTTGATGACTTCGGTACTGGTAACTGTCAGTTCTCCAAGTGATGCATCGTTTTCAGCGTGTGAGTACCTGTTTTAGTATATTGTTTGATGACATATGTCTCAATTAACCATTTGCAGCATACAAATGTGCCCGTTTGTGTTCTTTATAGGAAAAAAAAGTTTGGTGGTAGTTATTAGATTTCTTTATAAGCATCATCCCTTTTGGACATTTAGTTTGATCAGTGCTCTAACGATTTCTGGCCTAAGTGGCTTGTTTGGAGATAATTGCTTTAGTGCATATCTTGATAGCTATAACTTGGTTGTCTTGTTCGCTTGCGTTTGTGCCGACCTTCGCCTCCTGCCCACCTTGCTCACAATGCCCGTCGTCGCATTGCAAGTAGATCTCCAGCAACTCCTGCCCGCTTCTGGCTAACAAGAACAACCCACGGAGCTTGGATCAGATAACAACTATTCGACATTTTGCATTTGAGGAAACTGCAATTAGGTCAAGGTTTGTCCTCATATAGTGTAAAGAAAAATGGTTTCTTATTACAATACATCTATTTTGGTGGAATACTAATCTGATGCTGGAACTACAGTAGAATTTCAAGATATCACGTCCATGGTTTCTCAAAAATCACTAGCAGCTTTCTACACTAATGTTTCCTTAATGATGACTCTTGTTCTCTTTTATTGGGAATGTTTTTAGTAGCATGATTGCTGTAAGTTATACCTATTGCTTTGCATATTCAACAACTAATCCAAGTATGATTGTCAGATCGTCATTTTTCCTAGCTTGCTTGTGGTTTCTGTTTTCTAGAAATTTTAACCTTGTTCTTGGTGGTTGCTAACTTGCTATACTTTGAGTCATTAATGAAAGATAAATTTATGTGATGAAGGTATCAATGTCTCGGTTAAGTGAACTACAGGGGAGGCCTTGGTACATCCATTGGATGATATTAAGCATAAAAAGGATGTTGAACAGGAAAATCGCATGTTCTGTTGGGCTCGATCGCTAGAGAAAATACTTCTGCAGTATACTTATCTAGCATTGGCAACTGTATTTGTTATTTTAAGGTTGTAGTATCGTCTTTTTCCAAAGATTTCTTTGCTAGAAGGGCATGGAGCAGGCATAATCAGTTTGCAAACTTGATGGGGGCACATGGATATTTCCTCACCTACCTTGAGCAAGGAAGCCAGAAGTTTCATAGGTTATACCTTTCAAGTTTGAAGCGAGGAAATCTGTAGGAGGGGACAATGAACGCTATTGCTTGGGCCTCCAAATCATTAGCATCTGTTTAGATTGGAGAACCAAGTGAGATTGGGTGGACAAACCGTACTAGCGAGCTAAGATGAAGTGTAACCCTTTTTCTGTCTGTGGGGATATATCTACAGTACAGTATAGCCATCAGGATATGAACACCCAGAATCTATTGTAACCACTATATTACTTTTGTATCTTCTCCTCCTTAGAATAAGTACACCCATGATTTGGTGTTGTTTTGCTGTTGTTACGACCCATCACATTTTAGTTCAAAAATGAACTAGCGATAAATATTCGAGAACCGAGATAGTATTTCTCATGTCAAATAATTTTTGTTATTTGTCTTCATGTAATCATTGTACACTAACATATTTTATCGTATAGTTTGTGTGTCGTCGCAACACACGTCAATAGTTTGAATTTAACCTATGCTAAGTGCTTCTTATAATTCATTATTTTTAGGCATTATCATTATTATCTACTCATAAAAATGTTCCTTTACTCCCCGGGGCGCATCATGGGTCACGTGCGCACCCCGGAGGCATTTGTGGGCTGGCGTGCGGGACCTTGAAAAAATGAGCTAAATAAAAATTGTGTCCATGTTAAAATCTCTCGTAGATGAGGTAAGACAGTCTTATGGAAGTTTATGTGACTTTTGATTGGACTTTGCAGACTTGCCCCACCGATGTTTTATTTAGGTGATGAATACTTTAATTGGCTTTTCATGGTCTTGTGATGTTGTATAGATAAGATAATAATTAGCTTTTCATGATCTTGTTTGGTCAGTTATGGTTAGTGGGACTGGTACCTGATTCCTTCATGAGCATGTATGTTGTAAATTTTGAACCTCACTATTTATCTACTTCAACTTCTGTATTTCTGTATGATGCCAAAATTTTCCTGCAACACTTTTTTTTACCAAAATTGATAACCTAATCAGGATACAAACCAACCAAGGCTGACTACAAGTTAAAGATGCTCTGTAAAAAGGAAGGATCAGTTTGACTTTATCTTTTTGCTGGTAGATTGCAATATCACATGGTACTCATAGCTTAAATTCTACACAGGTCTTGAAACCAGCTACAAAGCAGAAGTTGTGTAATATCACATGGTACTCATAGCTTAAATTCTACACAGGTCTTGAAACCAGCTACAAAGCAGAAGTTGCGTTTTGAGGGAGATTCGTACAAGAAGGCATTGGCGGAGTTCCTGCAGGCTGTGCCAGCGTTTCTGGGCGGTAAATACAGCTGCCTGCGATGTGAGAGTCCTCGTGATGATTCAGTGATACAGGCAGGGGAAGGGAGCAAGAAGCAGCCCCGCTTGGTCAGCGTATGACGGGTCACCTGTCACAGACTTGGACTTCGACTTGAATGAAGAAGAGATCCCATCACCTTATAGCTGTGAGAACACCATCAGGGCTGCGATAATCGGGTTGCTGATGGTGTGCATCTTCGTTGCGTTTCTGGCTGGGATGATCGACCCTGCATCCGTTCCAGCCAGTGCCTGAGAGCTTGTGGAATAGAGCATGCACGTACATGTGTTGCTAATTAGGATGCAGGGTGCTATATTTCTTGGCAGGCTTCTTGTATGTTGTCATCAGACCGCCATAGAGCGCTTTCTCCTAGAAAGGAAGGTATATGTGTATCTGCCATTTATATAAAAAGCAAATATTGTAGCATTTGCAGCTGCTACCGTCCTTAAATCAGCACCGAATAAGTGGACTAATTGTTAACTTACGTAGCGAAGCACGGGCATATACCTAGTATATATATGAAAATGGGAAAAGGGAGAAAAGAAAAAGGAAAAGCAATTCCTGGCTAAGCGGGCCAGGGGGTGTTTCGGCCCAGCCGAGCGTGCGGGCGAGCTGGCCCAAGCGGCCCACGATCGAGGGAACGACACGGGCGGATGCGGGGACGGCGCCATGGGCGTGGGCCCACCTAGCAGCAGGGGGGCGAAACGACGTAACGGGGGGCGGCGGTTCGCCCATGGGGAGGAACCGACCATTGGTGATCTCGGTGGCGGTTCACCACCGGTGGTCCGGTTCTGGGTGGTCAGGGATGTGGCATAGCACGGGCACGGGTAGGGGGTCACGGTGGTGGGGTCAATTTGGCCGGTGGACACTCGGGATGGCCGGTCCACGGCGAGGTGGCGGGCTCCCGCGGTGGCGAGGTTGTCGGCGAGGCTTACGGGGCGGGATAAGTGAGGGAGGAGGGCGAGCTATGCTCGTGGAGAGGTGGTGAAGTTTGTGAACTACATTAATTTGACTATAAGCCACTGGAGAGGGGAGGGAGAAGCTCACCGGAGAGAAGGGAGGTGACGGCGCCGAGCTCGATTGGGTCCAGGGGAGGGAGAGGGAGTGGTCGTGGCCGGTGCGAGGAGATGAGGGGATTGGGGCAACCCTTTTATAGGCGTCCGGGGAGGGGAGGGTGGAGGCCGTCGGGCACCGGCGAGGCGCGCCGAGGCGCAATAATGGTGGTACAGTGGTGGCGACGGGACAGCTCGGTGCAGGCGGGGGCGAGTGGTCACCCGGTCACAGTGCGCGGGGATGCATGGCGCCAAATCTTTGCTGGTGAGCGAGTAATGGCGAGGAGACGGGCAGACGGTGACCGACGACGATCGCGTCGATGGCTGATCACGGGTGAGGGAGAAGGGACTGACGAGCGGGGCTCGTCTGCCAGTGGAAGAGCGAGCGCGAGGGAGATGGGGAGGGTGTGGCTGACGGATGGGGCAGGGCGGTCAGCGGGAGAGGGGGAGCGTGGCATGAGGGCGGGCGCGCGGGTGGATTGGCCGTGTGGGCCACGAGCGGAGGGAGGGGAATGCGGGCACGCGGGAGAGAGGGGGGGAAAGCTTGGGCTGGATTCGGCCCAGCCGAGAGAGAAGGGTTTTTCTTTTTCCTTTTCTTTTTCTTTTCTCTTTTCTTTTCCTTAATCCCTTTTCTCCTTTAAACAAATATTCATCTATATTTCTTAGGTGCCAAAATGAAATATTCTATGTGAAGTGCCACTAGCAATCATGGTGTATGCATATGATGAATAAAATGCTTCACGAGATGAGGTCTTAGGGGATAAATAATAGGGGGTTAGGAGTTTAGGGTTTCTAACCTTGGGACCAAAAACTGGGATGTTACAGCTGGGCAGGCTAGGAGCCGCGCGCGCAGGACCATGCCGACCACACCACGCAGAGGAGAAGATGAGGGGGCAAGGGGACCGTGGCTAGGGGAGGTAGAGGGAGGGGCGTCGGGCATGGCAGAGGGGCTCCTCACCGGGGTTGTGCACGGGCGCCCTGCTGCCTACGGCTAGGGGTGAGCTCGAGCGGTTGCACGCCACAAGCCGCACCAGGCCACGCTCTACAGGGGCAAGCTCGGTCGCGCCCAGGGAGCAGGCCTAGGACGGAGCAACAACTCCATTAGAGGAAAGCTCGATCCGTAGGGGAACTCGACGTGCACTGGACTGGCTATCATTGGAGGAAAGAGAGAGGTATGGGGAGAGAGGGGAGGGATTCACGTCAGCAGGGGGTGGGGAGAGCGGCACAGGGGCACGCGGCCATGGAGCCACCGCGTCGGGGTGAGAGGTGGAGAGGGCACCGGGGCTGCTCGGCCAACGAAAATGGAGAAGAGTGCACGGGAAAGGGAACAAACCTATAACCGCTGTCCTTCACGCCTGTGATCTAGATCTAGGACGAGACGAGGTGTTATGTGACGGCGAGAGGGTATGTTTTTATAGACAAGATAGGATTAGATAAAATTAGACGGAGAGGAAGCGATTCGTTGATCTCGCGAAAAAAGGGTACGAGATCTAGAACAGGTTCGACGAGAGGAGGATATATATACAATCGCGTTTCTAAGATTTTGTAGTTTTTCGCAAATGCTAAATTTTAGGTACTTAATTAATACTTGAGGGGCTGAAATCCATAATTGATACTCGAAGAAATGTTTCAAAGGTTCCCAGAAAAATTTCGGAAACAAGATCAAAATAATTTGATTTAGTTTGAAAAACATTTGCACTCATAAACACTATGCAACGACATGAATGCAACAATCAAAGTTTCTCCAGGGTTTTATTTTATGACGCTAAAAACTCATATATATATATATATAATAAAGTTAATGTCCATTATATAAAAAACAGAAGAAAAGCAAGTAAAGAAGAGGGTAACACCTGAATTTGGTGGATATTAGAAAAGAAGTTTTATACCCCCAAATTCAGGGTGTTACAAATCTAACCCCCTTAATAGGAATCTCGCCCCGAGATTCAAGAAGAAGCTAGCAAGAAAAACAAGGTTGGTTCATCGGTTGTTCACAAGACCTTACAGACAGATCTACCCACTAAAAGAGACTCATCACTCTCTTGGCTCAACTCTTATGTTTAGCAACCTGCCGCCCTCATCAGTTGTTTGAATTACTTTGTACTTTGAGTGGGTGAAGACAATTTCTTCTGGATTATCACTGGTTGAGTTCTGCTTAAAGGCCTTCTTCTCAAGTCGGTCTAGATGCTTCTTGGGGCATTGGCAAATGAAGTGCCCTTCTTCCTTGCAGTGGAAACAAGCACCTCCTACTTTGACCTCTCTGTGAGTCAGCTTTGCTTGATTGCCAGCAGATGATGGTTGATCAGTTACCTGCATGTTGAACAACTAAGCTTGATTTGATTCCCCTGTTTGGGTATTCACGAGCTTTGGCGCTTCTGCTTGCGGTTGAGGTGGTTTAATCTTGTACCCAAACATTTTTCTGGTCCTCTTATTGTTCTTCACCATTCATCATATATCTATGTGAATCATCCTTCCTTTTCACCACTGTTGGGGTTGGAATCCTGTCGTTGACATCATCCACTTTATCTTCATTGGGATTCATCATCTAGGTAGGGGGAAAAAGGGAGGGTGAGACAAGGTTTCACAAGGTTCATGATATATACAAAGGGCAAATATGAAACAAGGACATTTAGGCATTTATAATAGAAAGGAAGTGACAGCTAGCGTGAAACAAGGATGGTATTGTATTCTGATAGGGATAGGTTGATGGTATTGTGTTTCAAGGGAAGACTAGCAAGAAAACAAGGTTGGCACATAGATTCTTCAATTCGACTCGGACTCTGCCAACTGAGCAAGTACAAGAGGAAAAGGGTAGGGGGAGAAAAGAGGTAAGCATAGACGGATTAAAGGGAGAGAGCAGGAAGAGAGAACCCAACTACCCAACTATATGGCACTCATCTAGTGAACTGATGTCATTGTGGACCAAGGACCACAACACATCAACACTCATCACAAAGAAGCAAATCAGTCATCACACAGAGACAAACAGCACAAGCATACAACAACAAACATCTTGTTGCTATATGTTCCTTTTAATTAAATGGTGGTCCTTCTTGAAAAGGGAATAACTACTCTTTAAGGTTGTCGAAAGACGAGGAGAAGAACAAGACATGCAGGATAGGGGGCATGAGCATAATAAAGGATGGAGCTAAAGAAAGGATTGGAACCGACAGGGAGAGAATGCAACCAAGGTCAGGATAGGTAAAACACCATTCTCAAATCGAGATGAGAAAGATGGTATTTCAAAAGGTAGTCATAGGATAAGCATCATGGAATGATCTAGATATTAGGAAGGTAAGGGTGATTTCGAGCAAAAACTAAGACTTGCAATGCGACAGAGGAAAAGGGAATGAACAAGAGCGAGATGGGTAAGACATCACTCTTGAAATGAAATGGGAGAGGCAGCTTTAAAATGCAGGTATAGGATAAGCATCAAGGTAAAGATCGAGGGATGACAAGGGTTAAGGTGATAACAGAAAAACACACAACAAAGGTTGTATTTTAGACAAAACTTGCAAGGCGTCGAAGAAGGGGAAGCAATCAATGATGAAATAGAGGAGGCATTATCCTCGGACATGGATGGAAAAGGGAAGGCTTTAAATCGAGATGAGAAAGATGGTATTTCAAAAGGTAGTCATAGGATAAGCATCATGGAATGATCTAGATATTAGGAAGGCTTTAAACACCATTCTCAAATCGAGATGAGAAAGATGGTATTTCAAAAGGTAGTCATAGGATAAGCATCATGGAATGATCTAGATATTAGGAAGGTAAGGGTGATTCCGAGCAAAAACTAAGACTTGCAATGCGACAGAGGAAAAGGGAATGAACAAGAGCGAGATGGGTAAGACATCACTCTTGAAATGAAATGGGAGAGGCAGCTTTAAAATGCAGGTATAGGATAAGCATCAAGGTAAAGATCGAGGGATGACAAGGGTTAAGGTGATAACAGAAAAACACACAACAAAGGTTGTATTTTAGACAAAACTTGCAAGGCGTCGAAGAAGGGGAAGCAATCAATGATGAAATAGAGGAGGCATTATCCTCGGACATGGATGGAAAAGGGAAGGCTTTAAAGGGCAGGTTCAAGGTAAGCAGGAAGGCAAGGGCATAGATATCACGAGAGTTTTAAAGGTAATAACAGACAAGGGTGTAGGAGAGGAGGTAAATAGACATAAGACAAAGGGTATAAGAACCAAAAAGGATGGAGTTAAGACATGACCTGCAAATAGAAAAGGAGAGGCTGCGTCCAAGGGCCAGATAGGTAAATTGCCACTCTCAAATTGAGGTGGAAGAGAGGGGATTTTTAAAGAGCAAGAATAGAGATAAATGTCAAGGTAAGGTCGATAGATGACAAGGGGATGGTGATAGCAAATAAAAACACATCAAAGGATGGAATTAGGACAAAACCTGTAAGGCGACAAGGAGTGAAAAGAAATCAAGGGAGAGATAGGTAACTCATAGCTTTCAAACTGGGTTGAAAGAAAGGGGAGGCTTTTAAAGGATAAGTTCAAGGTAAGGATTTAGGTAGAAGACATAAATATCGCAAGGGTCGAAGGCGATAACAGACAAGAGTATAAGAGAAAAGATGAAGGCATAAAAGAGCCAGTGGTATAAGTACAATAAAGAATGGAGGTCTGTCAAGGCTTACATGCGGTAAAGAAGAGGGTATTGCCAAGGGTAAGATAAGTAAAATAACACTCTCAAATTGGGATAGGAGATTGGAGATTTTAGATAACAGACATAATGTCGTCACCAAGGTATGATCGAGAGATGGGAAAGGTCAACGCAACACTAAATAGAGGCATAACAAAGGATGGAGTTGAAAACTCACAAGCGACGAGGAAGAGGATATGACCAAGAGAAAATAGGTAAAATACAACTCTAAAATTGAGATGGAAGAGAGAAGGTTTTAGAGGACAAGTATAATATAAGCTTCAGGGTAAGAAATAGAGACGACAAGGGTAAAGATGATGATCGTGAAAGCATAACCAAGGATGCAGTTAAGGAAAGACTCTCGAAGTGGCGAAGTGGATGAGACAATCAAGGGTGAGATAGGTGAGGTCCCAGCAGAATGGTTGAAGTAACAGAAATTATTACCGAGGGAAGTTATGAGGAAACGGTGAGATCATCAAGGATGTGTGAAATAGAATGATCGCTCATGGACCATCAAGAAGCAAGGGTGATCAAGGGCATATTAACTGAAAGGTTTTGAACAGTCATTGGGATATGAAGGTAAGCATATATAAAAATATTAGTATGTAAGATTCCAATGGTACTAGCGTACCAAGACCAAGGGAATAGAAAAAGCTAAAACATAACGGCTTCACAACGGAATAGAAAGGGGTCTCAAAAGACAAGAAGTTCACAGACATATAAACTGAAATGTCTAGGTAGGCAGTAGAAATTCAGATGTAAGTATTTGAAACAAGAGTATTAAAGATTTTAGGAATACGAGTATGTCAATAACAAAGGAATAAGGATTGCCAAATGGTAGAAATTTAATGATGGAAGAGGAATAAATCCCAACAGGCAAGAAGGTTATGGTCAGGGGCATCTACAAGGATGTCGCAAGTACAAGAGTGAGATCACATCTAGTAGATTGAGAAAAGCATAGACCATAATAGAATAAAATACTTTTGGCAAGGGGGCATATAGGAGCACAACCTAGAATTAGTCGAGGTGACTAATATTTTGAAAAAGCATCAAGGATGAGGTGAAGTAATAATCAGTAAGTCCTTAAAACGGCCAATGCTACTCTAGGTCAGCGGTCCTACAGTCAGCAAGGCTTTGATACCACTTCTGTCATACCCGGTTTTGGAAGGCAAACCGAATGCGAACCATGTACGTGCCAGGATCAGAAATTCACGTACACAGTGATTACATAAATGACTCATCATAGCACAATGCTTCGAATAACAATAAAGAATAAGTAAGGATATTAAAGACTAGAGTCATTTACATAATATAAATCAAAGTACACAGAATTGAAACGTAGCCAATGTAAACAAACCCACCACAGGCAGCTGACTGGGGGAGGTCGCTAGCCTAATCCTCGAACTCGCCAAAGTACTAGAACTCCTGGAGATCCGCCTCAACGCCTTCTTCTTTACCTGAGCATAGATTGCACCAAAGGCAACCTGGTGTTTTGTGAAAGCAAGGGTGAGTACACATCAACGCACTCAGCAAATGTCCCGTTTGGCTGAGGTAGACTAGCTTTATGTGGGGTTAAGCTCAAACGGTTGCTTTTAGTTGGTCTGGTATTTATTATTAGTGGAAGCCAAGTTTTAGGAATAACCAACCTGTGAATCATTTCCTCATCGAGGAACATCATTACATCATCGAACCAAAACCATTAATAGAACCATTGAATCTCAAATCATTTGTATTTCTAATCAAAGAGGATCCCAAGGCCGCTCATAACCGTGAGCACGGCTGATATATCAGTTTCATAACACTCTGCAGAGGTTGCACACTTTACCCATGAGCCGTGATTCTCTTTCTGCCCGAGGATCGTGACTCCTCATTGATCACTTCCAAGGTGAACTAGCAGGGTCTCACTACGTGGCTTTTCCCTAGGGTCCTCACTATGCGAATGTTGGAAATGACCATTGCATAAAGTCCATCTGATGTCCCAAAACCTATACCTCTGCCCTTAGGAAAAAGTCGTGGGGCGATGCCCGTAACCAGATTCCTGAGTGAGAATATAGGAGCCATAACAGATGCCTCTGTTCCCCAATGACCAAAACCAACACCCAACATAAGACTTTCCTAATTACTTGGCCAAGAGCGTCCCATACCACCCTCATGGTTGCACTATTTTCCCGGGTGGTCTCTCAACGAACAGGTCCTTACGGAGAGGTACTCAGGAAACAGCCTGAGTCTCCTAAAGTATCACAAGTTCATCATCATAATAAAATATAGCATCATTGTATCATAAATGTTCTCATCATATTTTTTGATTAAGGTAAAGCAATAGCATGAAGCTAACCATAATAACCCAAAAGGTAAAAGGACAAGGTAAATACGAAGTTAGTCAATCCTTAGGTTTCAATTAAGTAATGTGGGGCAGTGAATTATAAAGTAAATAGGACATAATGGGCCAGAGGACATTTGTCTTTACCAAACAGATGCTCAGGGTCTTCAATCTCGTAGAACTCGAAGAGCTTGATCTTAGGACCAGTGGTTCACCAAATATTGATCGTCGATTCCTCGAAGCTCAAGAACAGATCGCAATCTATTCGCGACACGCAACGAATACAAACATGCACAAGCAAAGATATACTTGCATAAGAACATTACACCATACAAGATAAAATATTATCAAAACAAGCAATATAAAAATAGAGAGCGCTTCTACGGTAACGCGGGGATAAGAAACGCGACGGTCGAAGCTACGGTCGAGAAGTTGTAACGTTTACGCTACGCAAGTAATAGTTAGGACATTTAATTCGACATGATCAAATATAAATTATAACTGCTATTTAGTTTTTTAAAATCTGCTACACCAACAGCTATCAAATAAATAAGTAATATAATTAGCACGATAGATTCTAAGCGAGGCGAGTTTACGATGCACGAAACAGCATGGCAGCGTGCGAACGACACGCGAACACGCGTGACAGGCGAGAAAAACTAAATAGGTAACGCGTTTGTACTAAATAAATATTAAATAAATAAAAAGTAGTTAACTTGATATTTGCCATGTCAATGTTTATTATAAGAGCACAAGTTGAATAGTACACATTTAATCTAATTGGGAAATAAATATTAGTCGAGCAAACCTTAAGTTAATTATCTAAAATATGTGACCTGACGAATTAACGTTATTAACATGAGAGTTTATAAGTGAAAACAATTTATTATCATGCGCGGGCACCGCGCGACACACGTGATCGACATGCGAAACAACGTGCGTGACAACACGCAAACAACGCTATAGCGCACGAACAATGTGCGACGACACGCGGACACACACGACTTAGCGCGCGGACAACGCGTGGCGATGCGCACGATCCGCACGCGCGACACGTGAAGACAACGTGCGGTGACGCGCACAAAACAGTATGCGCGACAGCACGCGAACGACACGCGATCCAGCATGCCATCACGCGCGGATCAGCATGCGCAACATACGAGAAATATTTAAATAGATGACGAGCATACACTAAGCGAGTATTAAGATAAAATATTTGAGTCGGCATTAATCAAATTAACGCGTATTTGTAAAGCCCAAGTTAGAACTATAAATTAGTTTTAATTGAAAAGTCGTTCTTTAACCACTATCGAATGAACAAATAATTAATTACTTAAGACCTACGATATACCAAAATAACGTGACTAATATGAAATTGATGTTGTTACGAAGTTAGCGCGACTGGAACGAGTCACGACGTGGTTTACGATGCAAATTATATTGAATAAATAGCATATCTCGAATTTAAACTATGTGGCGCGATTCTATCGGTCGGAACCGTGCCACACAAAGGGTCACATGGGACACAACCACAACTGGTCAAAATGAGTGGGACCAAATTGGGTGATCAGTTTTCTCTCTCCTTTGAGGCACGACGTGCACATCACAACAGGGAGCGGTTCCCTTCTTCAACCTTGGGAAAGAAGAAGAAAAAACAGAGAACAGCATGGAGAAGGGAGAAGAGGGGATCGGCCACGGGATCTCCGTCCACGACGGTTTCCACGCCTAGGGAGGGGCCGGGCTCGCCTACATGCCACCAAGGGCCTCCTGGCCGGCTCACCGGGGGGTGCACTTGGCTGCTGGGCACACTGGGAGCAGCAACCAAGGGACGACGCCGGCAGGGGTGAGACGGCCATGGGCGCGATCGCGCGGACCGCCTGGAGGCGGGGTGTCGGCACTGCAGGCGTGTAGGAGGACGGGTGGAGCAGCGACGCTGCTCGACCAGGGAGTAGGGGGCACCGGGGTTAGGCAAGCTAGCCGCGCGCGCAGGACCATACCGACCACGTCGCATAGAGGAGAAGCGAGGGGGCAAGGGGATCGTGGCCAGGGGAGGTAGAGGGAGGGGCATCGGGCAGGGCAGAGGGGCTCCTCACCGGGGTTGTGCGCGGGCGCCCTGCTGCCTGCGGCTAGGGGCGAGCTCGGGCGGTTGCGCGTCGTGCTGGCCACAAGCCGCTGGCTACGCGCCGCGAGCCGCGCCAGGCCGCGCTCGGCAGGGGCGAGCTCGGTCGCGCCCAGGGAGCAGGCCTAGGATGGAGCAATGACGCAATTAGAGGAAAGCTCGATCCGGAGGGGAACTCGACGTGCACTGGACTGGCTGCCATTGGAGGAAAGAGAGAGGTATGGGGAGAGGGGAGGGATTCGCGTCGGCAGGGGGTGGGGCGAGCGGCGCAGGGGCACGCCGGCCATGGAGCCACCGCATAGGGGTGAGAGGTGGAGAGGGCACTGGGCTGCTCGACCAACGGAAACGGAGAAGAGTGCACGAGAAAGGGAACACACCTGTAACCGCTGTCCTTCACGCCTGTGATCTGGATCTAGGACGAGACGAGGGGTTATGTGACGGCAAGAGGGGATGTTTTATAGACAAGATATGATTAGATAAAATTAGACGGAGATCGTCAGAGCTGACCTGTGGGTCCAAAATGACGAGGATAGCCGACGCGAGCAGCATGCCGTTCGTGGGAGGAAGCGGTTCGGTGATCTCGCAAAAAAAGGGTATGAGATCTAGAATAGGTTCGACGAGAAGAGGAAATATATATATATAATCGCGTTTCTAAGATTTTGTAGTTTTTCGCAAATGCTAATTTTTAGGTATTTAATTAATATTTGATGGGCTGAAATTCATAATTGATACTCGAAGAAACATTTCAAAGGTTCCCGAAAAAAATTCGGAAACAAAATCAAAATAATTCGATTTAGTTTGAAAAATCTTTGCACTCATAAACACTATATCTCCAGGATTTTATTTTACTACACCAAAAACTCATATATATATATATATATATATATATATATATATAAAGTTAATGTCCATTATCTAAAAAACAAAAGAAAAACAAGTAAAGAAGAGGGTAACACCTGAATTTGGTGGACATTAGAAAAGAAATTTTATACCCCTAAATTTAGGGTGTTACACATAAGTCACCCTCTCTCAAGTCACTAAGCACTTGATTTGATTTTGGAGATCGGAGAGGATTTGATGTTTTGCTTGTGTCTTGGAGTCTATTCTTTTGCTCTAGTATTGAATGAGAAAGTTGGAATGCTTGGATGGCTTGAATGGTGGTGGTTGGGGGTAGTCGTTGTTGTAAATGGGCACACCAGACAGTCCGGTAGTGCACCGGTCACTGCACTGTTCACTGTCCGGTGAGTGCCACGTCAGCCGACCATTGAGATTTAGAGCTGTTGACCGTTGAAGTCTTTTGTCTTCTTGCGGCTCCGGATAGTCCAGTGGCACACCGGACTATCCGGTGTGTTCTGACTTTGCAGGCTGACTTCTGACTGCTGTGCTGCAGACTACGCCACAGTCAGGGCAGTCGACCGTTGGGCGAAGTTAATCGTTGCTTCGTTGTGCACCGGACAGTCCGATGAATTATAGTGGACGAGCGTTGAGAAAACCCGAGAGCGGCCAGTTCGCGGAGAGCTCAGCCAGGGCACCAGACAGTGTCGGTGCGCCACAGGCTGCACTAATTCTGTTTTGCTCCAAACTTTGTAGAATTCTCTCAAGCCATTTTCTTTGTATGTTTATGTGAATTTTATGTATCTGAGAAAAACAACCACTAGGCAAACTAGTTAGTCCATATGGTTTATGATGAACATCAAACACCATAATTGATTATAGAAAATGTTGAGGCCATTTCCCTTTCAAGAGATTGCAATGTGGGAAATTTAACTGGCCCAAGAGAGTGGTTAAAGTGTGAATAGTCATAAAAAGAATGCACTAGATGTCATTCACCAGTATTAGATACCTCTGAAACCTTTGTAGAAGAACTAGGGTTGAAGAAGACTTTGAATCCTTTATCATTAGCACTGAGCCTGACACTCCTTCTCAGACCAGCAAGTGTTGAAGCTCCACTGCCCAACCAGAAACCGCCTTTAAACTGACATTGCATTTTCTTCTTCTTTGAAGCTTTCTTTGGCTCCAGAGCCTCTGATTCCTTGGGCTTCTCTTGTAAATTTTGTTCACCACCTGCTTCTGCTTGAGATTAGTTTGCTCGTTCTAATCGAAGCTCATTAGAGCTCTGGAAGAAGAAGCCAAAGATGGTTGGCACGAAACATTGAGCAACTGCGAGGAGCTATTGGGTTCAAGTGAAGCATGTGCCAAATTGGAGCCACTGGGATTACCATCATCATTCAGCTCCACTGTCTGAGCATTGTTTCGTCTGTTTTAGCACCCTAGAATGCCATGGGACCAAACTAAATCTGTAAAATCCACATTTATACTGATGCTAGTCTTGTCCCACCAAAAGTTGCAACCAACTTGTGGGAATGCAGAGCTGAGCAGCCTCTTACGGCCCTGACAAACAAAAGAGGTAACAACATTGCCAAAATTAGGTGGCCACAACTCTAGGACCAACAAATCAAGATGTATGATTTTTCCCTACTATATATAACTTTAGGAACATATCACGTGTAAACCAACTACTTGGTAAAAAATTGTCATGACTACTTGTATGTTTTGCAAAAGTAGTTGGTTTGCTCTTTCTATTTAGGCTTTTAGAATACTAGAATTTTAGAGAAATTATACAGAAATTTAAGAGAAATCAATTCATTTAAGAAACACAAAAAACAGAAAAAGTTCTCGCAAAATGGCCTTAAACAGTACACAACGCTTAGGTAGCCAGCGACGCACCCTATTGATTCTGCTCGAGCAAACGTGTAGGCATTCGCAGGCCACCGTCATGTGAGCTCGTATGATCGCGGGCCTGTTTGGTTCAGCTTTTTTCTGATCAGCTTTTCTGAAAATCTAGCTGTGGGGAGAATCTGGCTGTAGCGAGAATCTGAGTATCATTACCATTACGTGTGGAGGAAGATAAAGTTATTCATAGGGCCCAGGATCGAGAAAGTGACGAATTCCTACTATTATAACGACTCAACCGATTATGTGTTTATGTTGATTTTGGATGGTTTTTGCCCCAACGAATTTTATAGAAGCTGGCTGAAAAGCTGAGCGTTTGGCAGTGCGCAGCAGCTTTTGGTGGCTAGAAGCTGTCAGAAGCCGAAACAAACAGGCCCCGCGTCACGCCATGTACCGTCGTCGGACGGCCCATGAACTGAGGCGGATTTTAGCAACTTCTCTATCTCATCCTCTATTTTAAACTTTACTCTATAAACTGTGCTACTATAGTGTATCCTCTATTTTCTATCATCGAAGACAGCATGACACAACTTAGGCCCTGTTCCAATCTCGCGAGATAAACTTTAGCAGCTTTTTTAGCTACTTTTAGCCATTTGTAATCTAAACAGGAGAGCTAATAGTGGTAATTGAAGCTAAACTTTAGCACTTTAATTCATATAACTAAAGTTTAGCAGGAAACTAAAATTTATCGCGTGAGATTGAAACGGGCCTTACATCCCCTCCGCGCGCAGGCAACCGTGCAGTTCGCCAGCTCATATGTGGCTTGCATGGCCAAAGCTCGTCGCGAGAAGGACGAAGAAGAATGGATGATGCTGACACATATGGCTCATCTATACGAGGGATAAAAGAAACATTTCAAGTTTCTGCCGTTCTTAAAAAAATTGAAGGGGTGTTCTGTGAGTGACGAGGAGTTTTTAGGTGTGTATATTAGATAAAACGGTTCTTCAAATACAAGAAACAATTAAGATACTATATTATAGTGTATCTATAAATATAATCTATACTACTTATTAAGAAGGTAAGAGTAGTCTGCCGTTCTGCCCTTCTGCCGTCCCTCGATCTCCACCGTCCATCCCACGTCCATGTTTTTGTGCGTCGTCCGTCAGCCGTCCGCATCGCCTCCCGTCCGCCCCTTCCCCGTCCACGCGAGCCTCCCTCTGCTCCCTCCCGTTCGCAGTTCTCCGCACGCTGGCAACCGCTCCCTCTCTTCGCCTCCACCTCCTCGCTCCCGCTCCACTCGCTCCTGCTCCACCTCACCGCGCCTGCCCCCGCGCCGCGGCGGTCGCACCAGACGCCGACGCCGCCGCACTCCTTCCTCTCCCCCGCCGCGCAGGCGCTGGTGCTCGCCATCTCCTCGCACCCGCTCCCACGCTCGCGACCTTCCTGGCCTCCCGCCGCGACGAGCTCTTCCGCGCGGACATCACGTCCCTGCTCACGGCGCTGGAGCTCTCGGGGCACTGGGAGTGGGCACCCGCGCTCCTCCGGTGGGCCGGCAAGGAAGGTGCCGCCGATGCGTCGGCGCTCGAGATGGTCGTCCGCGCGCTGGGCCACGAGGGCCAGCACGACGCCGTCTGCGCGCTGCTCGACGAAATGCCGCTCCCGCCTGGACGTCCGCGCCTACACGTGGACTGCGCGTCCGACAGCCAGTCCACCGAGTCCGAGGCCCCGGCGGCCGACGACTTCGCGGACGCCATCGTCCAGGGGCTCCGCTCCGACGACCGCCTCCTCTTCGCTCCCGCTCCACACCCTTAAGCAATCTCTCTGTTATCTGTAAGAAAAGGGATTCTTTTCTATCAAGCTGCTAACGACCATTATTTGTATGGATCTGGGTTCAGATTCAACAAGACGCAGGAACACTTCCCTACTCTGAAGGACTACAACGATTATCTGGAAGAAGTTGAGGATATGAGTGAGTTGTTTCACATGTTCGTTAATCTATTATTCTTGAATTATACAGTTGGGAAAAACTTAGCAGGTTTGAATTTTCTTTTCAAGCTTTCAACCTGATCGAAGGGATAAATGTCTAGGAGATTGAAGCAAAAATTGCAAGATACCAACAGGAAAATGCGGAGCAGATATACTTGTCCAGAGCTAAAAGGGTGTGTTTTGTCATGATCCGTGTTATAGTCTTATGGAGTACCAAAATTCCTGTTGAAATGTTTTACTCTAACATTTGACATACCCATATATCCGATTGAGAAAATTTATCTTCCATGTAATAATAGTGTGTTCCTTTGTAGGCGAAAGATCTTGCAGAAGAAGGGATCAAGGAACAGCGACCAGAGAAAGGCTGCGTCTGTCGCTGCTCCTACGGCTGCTGATGCTACGAACAAGAGGCCCAGGGTTAGTGCCTTCTTCCTCTTGGATGGCAGTAAGGTTTTTGCTAATCAACTGTGAGCCAATCTGGCACTGATTGGTACTAGATCCAATTAGTCTTAGCTTAGTAGCCCCCCCTCTTAGATCAATCCTGGATCCGCCACTGCCTACACCACCGTGCTGCACGCTCTCTCCCGCGCAGGTCGGTATTGGCGTTGATACCTATTGTTTTTATATGTACATGGAAATAGTATATTACCTTACTGTGGTATGATCTGGCTAAGTTGTAATAAGCATGTGGTTTCAGTAGTCCATGGTTGCTTGAAGAAAGAGCCGTCTCAGTCAATTGTTCAACAACAAAATGTTGGCCAGTAAAGAAATAATGATTCACAAGGTGGTTGAGTGCCAATGTATAATAAGGATAGATTTCAAATGATTTTTTCATTTTCTCCATTCCCCTCCGAATCCCACCAGCTATGGGCAAGTTGAAACACTTGAATTAGATAGAGGGGGAAACAGACATCTTTAAGATTTTAACCTCACACCTCTGTAGAGAATTTACCTTCATTTGTTTGCAAGTCCATGATTGCCAGTGCTACTAGAGCATCAACATTCTGAGGGTCCAACTGTAAAGTTTAAGTTATATTGGTTAAGGAAATGTATTTATCATAGATACAAATTTTCTGCCCAGTGAAAGAAATAATGCTAACCTCTAAAACTCGCTGAAAAGCTTGACGATCAATGAACATACTATTATTTTTCAGAGAATGTGGCATATTGACACTTCTCTGAAAAATATTGGGATCAATGAACGTACAATGCTCCACTTATTCAGTTCTCTTCCTCAATGGGTGGTTGTCGTGATGGTTACTTCTTGCTTTCATATGCCATTGTCTACAAGGTGTTTGTCTAAACAATATAATACTCTGTTGAATAGTTAGTGTTGGTGATCTGTACATGTTTTTAATGGAATTCTAATATTGTTATCTCCCAAATTTCCAGTACATTCTTGCCCGCTTTACTATTTTGTCAAGACTTGTAGCCTGTAGGTGCCTACAATTGTTACAAATGTGTCACTCTCATCTTATAGAAGGATTAGAGGAGCCTGAGAAGAATTTCATATGGTTTGATGGGCTGATGGCAACCAGTTAAATTCCTTGCCCAACTACGCAACTTAATTTAGAGACACAATTGCTATATAACTTTAGTGCCTATCATTAAAAATATAGTTTGTCTACTTCGATAGCAACAGTATCAAAATCTGACTACCTTATGAAGTTTGGAGTCTTCTCATTTCTTTTGGTTAGTGAGGGAACTTGTAGGGGGTTCTTTTTTAAGAATTGCCCCAGAAGTTTCTTGCCCATAAAGTTAGGTGTATGTTTCAATTTCCCTGGTTCTTTGATGACTGGATATTTTTATTTCAATGCAAACAGGTAGAATTCCGAACTTCATTTTCAGCAAAATGTGTACAAGCAAGCAGCATTCTGCCTTAACTTTCTTTCATGTAAGTATTTATTGAATTTTCTGATTGTTTTAGTGTTTACTACCTTGTGAAGTTTCTGTTCTGTGGTGTAAGGTAGTATTAAGATCCTACAACATATCTAGGCAGACATGAAACTGAGCTGTCATAAAAAATGTCACACAGTCCTGAATATTACTTGGACAATTTCATAAGATAGAACTGGATTTTTTTTTAAGATAGGCTTCTTTTACTCTGCCATTTTTTCATATTCTTACTTTGAGATGATATTAAGGAACCTTTTGGCTTCATAGAAATACAAAATTAAAAGTAGATGTGCCAATATTCTTAGTTTCGTGTAGTAAAGTTTTGAAGGTTGAACTTTAGCTGATGCATTCCTGTTATACTTGTAGGTGCATAGTTTTGTATTCATCATGAGTGAAGAGATGAAGAGACTTATTGCTTATGTGGAAGATCTCTACGAGGATACAAACTCATGCAACATGGTCAAGGTACAATGGTTCGACAAAGTTGATGAGGTTGGTGTTCCCTTGCCCATGGATTTCGATGACAGGGAGATCTTCTTCTCTCTGGGCCGTCAAGATCTCAATGTAGAATGCATTGATGGATTGGCTGCAGTCCTGAGTGTCCAGCACTACGAGAAGTTCAAGGGTGATACCAGATACAACTTGTGGCAACCTTATTTTTGTTGTCGGCAGATTGATAATGGTGACATCAAACCTTTTGATGTCACACAGCTGCAAGGCTACTGGAGCCAGGAAGTACTTAGGACCATGTTCAATGCAACTTCCTCTCTGAAGGTGCATTTCAAGGTCCCTAAATCCAGACCCAGTTCAGATGGAGGGCTGAAGAGGAAGCGTGATGCATTCAACGATGATGCTAATCCACAGAAGTTCATTCCTTCTGGTGCTTCTACTTCTAGGTTTTATGGTGAGAACATCCAACAACTGTGTCCTGGTTGCCATGTGGAAGTACTCTCTCAAGATAGTGGTATAAGGGGATGTTGGTTTAGATGTTTGATTCTGAAGAGGCATAAAGATAAAATCAAGGTGCGCTACCTAGAACTTCAGGATGCTGATGAGACTGGAAACTTGGAGGTGCGTTCTGTTCAGTTCTCTATAATTTTGTTTCATGCCATTGGAGTTTAGAGCTGGAGTTTGACCTAATGTGATGCTTGCAGGAGTGGGTTATGCTAACACGAGTTGCCAAACCTGATCAACTGGGTGTACGTTTCCTTGGAAGGCCAATGGTTCGTCCACAGCGCGTGGAACAAAGCAAGGCCTCATGCTTTGATGTTGGAGCCATTGTTGATGCGTGGTGGCATGGTGGTTGGTGGGAGGGAATCGTGCTGTGCCAGGTGGGCAGCGGGCGTCTACAAGTTTATTTTCCAGGTAACTTCCTATTCCTATGATTATGGGCAATTCTTTTATACTATGCATTTTGTGAGCAATTAGTGTATTAAAACAGTGTACCTTACCGTTTTTTTGGTTATTCATCACAGGAGAAAACCGAACAGCTGAATTTGGTGAAGATGAGCTGAGGTGTTCCCTTGAGTGGGTTGGTAACAAATGGAATCCTTTGAAGGGAAGAAAAGATGTCACAAGCAAGCTGACCTCCACTACAGATTGTGGAAGTGAATGTTTGATTGGGAAACAAGATCCACTTAATTTTTATGTGCCTAAAAATTCAGAACCTCAACTAGAGAGACATCAATATGACAAGGGGGGTATTGAGAAATCTTCAGTCAGCACAATTTCACGAGATCAGAAACGTGTCCTTGCCGACCTGACTAATGATTTGAAGTTAGATAACTTGAGGTGGAGGCAAAGAAAGCAGTTGGACACAAGCAGTGGAAGCAGCAGCGGGGACATGGACTTGTTCAGCCCTAGCCCCAGTGGAAGCTTTGGTCAGCATAATTTAGTGCCTGACGAGGAGACATGCAAGAGAAGTGGAGAGCAAACTTTTATGGGTGTGCCTGTGCAGGTTCCCGGTGATGTCCAGGTGATCTTTGTACTATTTGTGTCAATTTTGCTTGTGTTTCAGTGATCTTTTGCCTGCAGCTGGGTCATGCTGTTTGTATTTATGTGTTCGAATCCCTCACCTTGTTTGGGTTCACTGGACATGCCTGCTTGCTGCGGTTCTACTCCTTGTTAATAGGTGGTTTTGCTATCAGGGACGGATCCGGCCAGCGGTGGGGCGGGGTGGGGCGGGCAGAGCTCAGAGCCTCCCTACAGCTTCGGATCCCATCCCATGGAGTCTCACTAGCCTTCCTTAATCTAAAAAGTAGTTTGCCTCCCCTCGTTCTGCCGTTCTGCCTCCTATCTATCTGGATCGTCCGTTTCTATTGTCTATGCCATCCAGCCGCAAGCGCCCCTTCCCTGTCCAAGCAAGATCCAGCCGTGCCCGCCCCCTCCCCCTCCACTAGCCGCATGGATCCTCTCTGCCTTTAGTTCCTCACCTCTTCTCTCTCTTTGCAGGTCTGCGAGGTAGTACCATCGACGAGGCTTCTCCATCCCCTCCGGCGAGCTCCCCTTCCAAAAAACGTGGTGAGGTATGCCTGCCCTCATTCCTTACCTCTCGTACATGCCCTTAGTACTAATATCGCCATAGATGGTGCATACAAAACGAAACTGCTTTTGTTGACCTCGTGCAGCAGGATTATTGCTTAACAATGGCGGTGAATGAAGGAATGAACGAAAGTAAACTTTATGCAACCTGTTCTTGGGCCCAAGAATCTCTCTATATTGACTGAAACTTAACAGGTTTTCTGAGTGAGCAAACCATGACGAGATCGAGATGTGGCCTCGGTCCTGTTTTTTACTGTGAGCTACTAGCTGAAGCTGACCCTTTTCAACTGCATCTACTGCATGGATTATACACGGGCGTCGTCGCAGCGAGCAGCCCGCCCCGTCGGTAACAATCTCCGGAATCCTATCATTTTCGTGGCTTTGTTCAGGGATCATCGTCAGTCACATGCTTTTGATGGATCAAAAGCGACTGCATAGATAGCACAGAGTGGCATATCCTCCCTTGGGGCAATTTTCAGAATTGTCTTGATATTTTAGGAACCATTTTTCTTTTGCATTTGATGATGCATTTATTGATTTCACACCAGTTGACGTGTGGTCTGCGGGCTGTATCTTTGCGGAAATGGTGAACCGAAAGCAACTATTCCCTGGTGATTCTGAGATCGACGAACTGTTCAAGATATTCAGGTTCTATGTTTGTGCTGGCGTTAGATTTCTTATCTTGTATTTGCACATTTTAGGTTTATCTGATTCTGTTTGTGTCATGGTCACTGTTGAAGGGTGCTAGGTACACCGAATGAACAAAGTTGGCCTGGAGTCAGTTGTTTGCCTGACTTCAAGACTGCTTCCCCCAGGTGGCAATCTCAGGTAAGACAACAGCATAAGCATTTCGCTGCCTGGGCACATGTGGCAAGTGCATTGTGTATCCTCATACATAGCTTACAATTTGTGTTTGTCATATGTATCCCATGCCTTCATTCCAGGACCTGGCAACAATAGTCCCAAATCTTGAACCTGCTGGCTTGGACCTTCTCTCTGTAAGTCAAATGGATTGCTGATCATGACCGCTGCATCGTATATCCTCGCTGTATTGGACCTTCGATATGAGCCAAGCAAAAGAATCACAGCTAGGCAAGCACTTGAGCACGAGTACTTCAAGGACCTTGAGATGGTACAGTGACCTGCTAAATGTGCTTGGTGTTGCTTTGGCATTTGTAATTGTATGAGCTGAGTCGCTCATTCCTTTTTATGGGCGTCTGTACTCTCTGCATTTTTGTCGTTCAACTGGATATTTTGAATCTGGTGTGTTTTGAGATGTATTAAGGAATATCAAATAGATTACCGCCTTGGTCTCTATTTACTGAAAGTAAATATCCTCCATGTTTATTTCCTCCGAAGCATCCATGGTTTCCTTCTCTTTTGTGTGCATCACGTAATGCCGATATAAGGTAGTGTTTGTTTCGGGAGCCGGTTGGAATGGGCCGGTTGGGATGGAGTGGCTGTGTCTAGGAGATTTTAGGGAGTCGAATGATTCCTCATTTGAACATAATTTTTCTTTTTTAGTCTTTCTATATGAAACTAATCCAAATAACGACAAAAATATCCTCCATGTTCAGAACTCTATTTGTACTTATGTTTGCATAGGCTACCATGCTCTAATTTCACACGAGATTTTGAGATACTTCTTGGCACTTGTATTTTTTTGTCATTGAAGCCCATATGCTCTGCTTTATAAAGGTATATGTTGACAGATGCCTTGTTTTCATTTTTATTTATATTAATACCCTATATTGTTTTTTTGTTTTGAGGAATGAAGTGCATAGGAATTTTGTAGTGTGGGCGATGATGCTTATCTTATTCTGTGGGATGCTCAAACTGGCATTGACTCAATTAATTCGATGCTTGTCTTATTCTGTGAATTTTAATATATTTTATCATAATATGTTCTTCCGTAGCAACGCACAGGCATTTACCTATATTGTAATATTTTTCATATGTCTGTGTATAATCAAACTCTTTGATGCCAATGTCATGCAGATTGACGATGATGAAAAAATTACAGTGATTGACTTTCCGCAGATGGTGTCTGTTTCTCACCGTAATGCCCAAATGTATGAAGCTTCTCAGGTAACTAATGTGAAAGTGTCTTGCATTTAAAAAAAAGGAATTTCACTTTTGCAGGTTTTTGACCGAGACATTGAATGCATCTACAAGTTCTTTAACAAAAGGTTTAAGATATGCAAGAAAGCTTCAAATGAGCCTAATTTGGTAGGCTTGTTTTCTTATTGTGATTTCTTTTTTTCTGTTAGATTCAATCTGAGGTCAGTGAAAAATGAAGAACAAGCTGGATCTGAAAATGATGATGAAGGAAACAGCAGACCTTCCTTTTTGTCCGTGGAAAAGGGTGCTGGTTCCTTGGACAAGGAACTAGCTGCCAGTGGATTTACCAGGAAAGAGCAAGTGGATATGGAGAAGGTAGGTCAGATGTTCCTGCAAATTTGTTACTCATGTATACATTTATAGATTGTTTTCCGGCTTAGTTCTCAGGTACCCTTTTTTGGCAAACTTTCTTACAGTACACCGAGGAAGTTGTTGAAGGGCATGATTCCAGTTCAGATGATGAGAATGATGAGGTTGGTGATGTTGTGCCTTTGGTTTCCTTGAAGATAGACCAAGTACGTCTGCCTAGCAAGTTAGTTTGAACATGTGCAGACTGTACCAGTGATCAGGTCGTCGGGTCAGTCTCTGGTTAGGGGTCACTGTTATTGAAGTGTATTTTGGTTGTCTCTCAGGACAGTTCCGATGAGCCTGATTGTGATCTTACCCAAGTGATTCAGAGGCGCCTGGAACTTTTTCTGAAGAGGTTAGTTGTCTTCCCATCAGAATGAACAAACAACTTCTGATTGCATTTTCTTACATCTGTTTTCACCACACAGCATGGAACAAGTTGTAGCGGCGAGAACAGATTGGAAATTCCTCCCTCGGGTGGCAATGGAGTGGTTATGGCACCGCTCGAATCTGGGATCAAGACGTTTTCCACGGAAGTTTTACATGTAGAGTAAAAAAAAGGTCCTGCTCTCGTGTTCTCGTGTAAAACTGGATTCTGTTCAGTTCTTACTGTGGAGCTATGCTTCCTAGGTAAAACTTCTCGATTTGTATAACTTCTTGATTTGTATAAAAACTTCTCCATTTACATATTGGGAAGTATATATGTAAAACTTCTCGATTTGTATATCAGCTATGCTTCCTGTGGAGCAAGGAAGCGAACGCAAGCCACCCTTTTGTATTAGTGCATTCTGTTCAGTTCTTACTTGATCATCCCGTGTTCTCGTGTGTGCCATGGCCGAGTGGCAAGCTCAACACTGGTATTGTTGTCTTGTCTCAAATGAAGTCCGGTTCACAAGTTAACCGGAAATCTTCATGGGTGATAGCTGTGTCAGATTCTTTCGCGCATAGGGCAAGTAACGCAAGTGATAGCTGTGTCAGTTTACCCCCATTTTCTTGGGCATCACTTGTCTCAAATAAAGTCCATTGGAGGTTCGCAATTTATGTTCCGTGGCATCGCACGGGCACCTACCTAGTCTATTAATAAATACAGAAGTAAACGCGTTGGTACAACATCGAATTAATAGAACAGATGACAAATTTGTATAGTGTGAATAAGGCGTCTGTTGCTACTTAGGTTACGAGCTAAAGACGTTCCTGTGACAGAGACACTACACAATTTTTTTTATAAATACCCTATTTAGAAACCTTAAAATACTCTATATTAAACACCACTGCTTTTTTATCAATGTTGAACAGTCCCAATGCCTTGTCTCACAGGCTCAGACGGTCAGACCCACAAGATACGCTACCCCAGAACCGCTACACCAAACCGAGACGCTAACCCAACCGGACCAAACCCAATCATACCGAATGGATGCCGCATCACCGGACTCCGGCGACCTTATCGAGGTGGGGCCGGTGAGGCCGGGATCTCCGGTAGCCGTGGTGACCATCAACCGGCCTTCGGCGCTCAACGCGCTGACGAAGCCCATGATGATCTCCCTGGCGGCTGCGTTCCGGCGGCTGGGTGCCGATGACGCCGTGGCAGCGGTGGTGCTCGCGGGCAGCGGTCGCGCGTTCTGCTCCGGGGTGGACCTGACGGCGGCGGCGGAGGTGTTCAAGGGCGATGTGAAGGACGTCGCCACGGACCCCGTCGCGCAGATGGAGCTCTGCCGGAAGCCCATCGTCGGCGCCATCGCCGGGTTCGCCGTCACTGCCGGATTCGAGATCGCCCTCGCCTGCGACATCCTCGTCGCTGGACGCTCCACCAAGTTCCTGGACACCCACGCCAAGTACGTCTATCATCCTCCACTTCATACAGATCACTGTATTGTCGAATCAGCTAGTGTTCTAACTTAGCTGCTCTTGCGACTAGGATGTAATCAGAGTCCTCTGCGTTAGTTTACTCAATTATTAGTTTTCAGCTAGGCGGTAGCGAAAAATTCGGCGTTTGGAACTTTGGGATACACGGAGGCTTGGTTGGAAAACTGAGTTTTCGGTGTTTTTATTCGGTAATTTTGTATAACACAAGATTGCCTGAACATAGTTCTACAGAAGCTGTGGTATTGCGCTTTTCAATTTTGGCCAGAGCACTGAAACACTGCGTTTCTTCTCCATATCATCAGCCAATACATTTCCACTCCAATCTATTTATGCCGTTGCCTTCTAACCTGTTCACGTCATCTGCTGTGCTCTGATCAATATCCGGTCTTGTGATGTAGGTTTGGGATATTTCCTTCCTGGGGTCTTTCACAGAAGCTTTCTCGCATCATTGGGCCGAATAGAGCAAGGGAAGTGTCACTAACTTGCATGCCTGTTACTGCTGAAATGGCAGAGAGGTGGGGGCTTGTTAACCACGTCGTGGATGATAATGAGGTGCTGAGTAAGGCGATAGAGGTTGCTGAGGCTATTGTGAGGAACAACCGCAACTTAGTTGTATTGTACAAATCGGTTATAAATGATGGATTTAAGCTGGATTTGGAGCATGCTCAAGCACTTGAGAAGGTTCGTGCCTGTACATTTTGCGGTACATTTTACTTGCATGTTAACGTCTTTTTTTTAATAAAACTATCAAGTTTTAGCTGATCTTGTGTGGTAGTTTGACTATAAATGCGTTATATCATTGGAAACTATGGGTGCTCCTTAGGAAATGTTCATCTAATATCCTCAGGGACCTTAACAACGGACACTTCAATTCTCTATTGGTGATTCCGCACAAAAAAAAATCGTTCTGAATATTTGTTTTTACTGGTCGTTGGTTGATCCTGAAAAGCCAGGTGTGTCTAGGGGTAGTAATGGATCGTGATCCAAATACTAAATTTTAGTTCAAAAATGAATAGAAATAGGATCGATCCTAATCCGATTCAATCCTTAAATCTTATAGTTTAAAATTGAGAGCCCATTGTCCTCTATGCCGTTCTGCTGTGTATATGTTTCATCAACGAGACTAACATTCAGAAAATGCATAAGCTCATCTCTTTACCATTCCAATTTTCAGGAAAGAGGTCACAACTATTACAATGGAATGACAAAGGAACAGTTCACGAATATGCAGAAATTCATCCAGGGCCGGAGTTCTAAGAAAACACCATCAAAGCTGTAGGTTGCTGGTGACATTTTCTGTGGTCCGTGTACGATGTACAGCTACTGAAAGCGTGTTCAGTAGTCTGAAAAATAAAGATGTCGGTGTGGCAATATATACAGTTACGGTCTTCTCGTACTTTTACGTAAGTTTATGTTTACCGTCTGATTGGTTGGTGGATCGTCTCGTTCTAGGTCACTGTGTGCATTGACTTTATTTGAATATTTGCTTGGTTGCCTGTATATCTAGAGCATAAGTTGCCCGAGTGGATACAAAACAAATCATTTTGAGGCTCTTTAGCTGCATCCACTCATATGCCAAAAATGCTCGTTTCGGGTCAGCCTAGATCGAGTGAGCGTGAGTGCGCTCGTCCAGCTAACCAATCAACCGGTTACTGATCAATGATCGTGACCTTGCATGATCGTGACCTTGCAAACACGTGTGTAGTTAGCTGCCAACATGTGTTGCTTTCTCTTTTCTGATGCTAAAAGCATATTTCGTACTACTCTTGTTCTCGAATATTTGTCGTCTGCTAGTTCATTTTTGAACTAAACCGTGACAAATAAAAAAATAAGCTTGTCTCCCATGTTTCACAAGCAATGTAATAAGGGTATGTTTGGTTCAGCTTTTTTCTGACCAGTTTTTCTGAAAATCTGGCTGTGGGGAGAATCTAGCTGTGGGGAGAATCTGAGTATCACTACGATTATGTGTGGAGGAAGATAAAGTTGTTCATAGAGCTCAGGATCTAGAAAGTGATGGATTCCTACTATTACAACGACTCAACCGATTATATGTTTATGTTGATTTTGGATTATTTGTGTCCCAACGAATTTTATAGAAGTTGGCTGAAAAGTTGAACGTTTGGCAGTCGGCAACAGCTTTTGGTGGCCAGAAGCTGTCAGAAGCCGAAACAAACAGAGCCTAAGTTGGCTGGTATTGTTGAGCTGTACTTTTTTACGAGGCAGTGTTTGATTCTAAAGTTAGGTAGAAATATAGGTTTGATTCTATATAGAAATATAGAAACGAGCCTTTCCAAAGATAAAATATTTTTCCAATATGCTGTATGTCTAGGCTCTCAAAACCGACTGAACATGCGCTCGTGAATCCAATGCTTCTGTTCGTGTTCGTCTTCTAGGTAGGCACCTCTCTCTCCTCGCTCATCTTCCTTCCCTCCGGGGATGGTCGCCGCCGGCAGGCCATAGCTGCGCTCAAGGTCCCCACACGCTCTCCTGCCACCAATGGAGGTCCCCATGGTGAATCTTGTATCACTTACGTGTCCCGTTCACGATCTCCCCATGGATGATGCTCGCCTCGTCATTGGGGCTTGTTCGGTTAGCCCTCAATCCATATGGATTGAGTGAGATTGGGTGAGTTTTAATCCTAAACAATTTAAATTTCTTCTTAATTTTTTCAAATCTCATTCAATCCATGTGTAATGGGAATAACCGAACAAAGCCTTACGTGGCTTCCCCCTCACGCGCCACCGGCGTGACGGCGACGGCGATGATGTCGCGGGTGCCATGGCTGACCTCCTCGGTTGATATCGGTGCACCCGTATCTACGCAGTCGTCGAGAACAACGACATCCATGATCAGGTCATGGGCTTCACGCCTGATGTCGACGGTGTTTGTCAACTCCAACATCCTCCACCTCCGCTTCATCATCATCATCCCGAGCTACGCCTACCACCCCTACGGCTGCACGGTCCTGCTCGTCATGTACGTCTACCAGCCCGCACACCTATTGTAGAACCAAACAAAAAAACAGAGTGACTAAGTTCTCACTATCCAACACATAACAAAGTCGTTCTATTCTTATAATCCGGAACAAAGCCACTCCGTCTAATTAGACTTTAAAACCAAACATTGTCTTAATCATGTTAGTGCACCCATGCAATAAAACATTCTGGTGCATTCAATCAAAATCCAACGGTGAAAACCATGACTAAAATTAAAAATGGTTACATCTTATTATACTAGGACTGATGGAGTATCACAAAGTCGGCGCTAATACCTAACTAAAAGTGGTCGGCTGGGTAATCATTTTTTAGAAAACCATGACTAATGGCTAAATTAAACATGATATGTGAAAACCATAAGAACAACAATTTGCATAGTGTTGACGCCTTTTCGGAGCGCCAAACACTCAACAAGAACCGTGGCGGTGCCCTCTGCACAGGGGCGGACGGTCCGCGTGCAGGGGCCGGACGGTCCGCGGCCTGGTGCGAGGCGCGGTGGTACTCTCTGCGCAGGGGCGGACTGTCCGCGGCCTGGGGCCGGACGGTCCGCGGCCTGGTGCGCGGCTAGGGCTCCTGCCTGACGACCGGACGGTCCGCACCCTGGGGCCGGACGGTCCGCGCGTACGCAGGGACGGCGGAAGATCGCCGACGGCGCCTGGATCTCGCTCCCGGGAGGGACCCCGTCGGGGAGTAGAGATCCTAGGTTGTGTCTAGGCTCGGGCTGGCCGACCTAGACTCCTCTAATCGACGTAGAGCCGAAGAGAGACGAAGAATTTGGGGATTGGATATCTAAACCTAAACTAGACTAGAACTACTCCTAGGATAAAATGCGAAATAGAAGTTGTATTGATTCGATTGATCATTACAAATCGGCCGTAGACCTCTCTATTTATAGAGGAGGGGGCTGGACCCTTTACACAACTGATTCCGAGCTAATCCCGCGAATATAGCTAATAACCGTAGCACAAAACTCGGAACCCTAAACTGTTCTGCGCATGCGCGGACCGTCCGGCCCACAGGCGCGGACTGTCCAGACCGCGGACCGTCCGGCCTCAGGGCCGGACCGTCCGCAAGGCTCAATTTGGTGCTCAACATATGCCCCCCTGCCTTTTGGTGGAGCTGAGCAAACCAAAAGCAACTAACTCGATGTGAGCACATCGGTTTTCTTAGGCATCTTGCCACATACTAGGATGGTACTGCTTGAGGAAACGCTCATTCAAAGCCTTAGGCAAATCCTTGCCTTGTAATGTTTGTAGCAAATAGGCGTTGCCAGACATCACCTGTTTTACTTTATAAGGACCTTCCCAACTTGGTGACCATTTCCCGAACTTCCGATCTTTATTCCTTAGAGGCAGAATGGTCTTCCACACCAGGTCCCCTACTTGAAATGATTTTGCTTTGACCTTCTTGTTGTAGGCCCTGGCTACCATGATTTTGTCCTTTTCTATTGCTCCCAAAGCTATCATCCTTTTGTCAGTCACCTCATCAATATTATCCATCATTGAATCATAATAATCGGTAACAGTTAGATCATTTTGTCTGGCGAACCTGATAGCATTCAAACTTATTTCCACAGGCAACACTGCTTCCTGCCCATAGACAAGCTCAAAAGGAGATACTTTAGTAGCCCTATGTTTAGATATTCTATGAGCCCATAAAGCCTCAGACAAAATCTTATGCCAATGTTTAGGATTATCAGATATTTTCTTTTTTATCAAATTAATCAATGTCCTATTGCTAGACTCGGCCTGACCATTGGCCTGAGCATAATATAGAGATGAATTAAGCAGCTTAATTCTGTATAATTCAGCAAATTCACGTACCTCCTTTGACATAAAAGAAGTATCTTGATCTGTAGTTACGGTCTGGGGAATGCCGAATCTATGAATGATATGCTCAGTTATAAACTCAATTACCTCCTTGTGTGTCATGTTCTTTAGAGCAACGGCTTCAGTCCATTTGGTGAAGTAGTCAGTGGCAACTAACACAAATCGATGCCCCTTTGATGATGAAGGATGAATTTCTCCAATAAAGTCTAATCCCCATCCTCTAAACGGCCAAGGCTTGATGATAGGATGTAATTCGGCTGCAGGGACCAACTGTAGGTCGCCGAATTTTTTACACACTTGGCAACCCTTGTAGTACTTGAAACAATCAGCTATCATACTAGGCCAATAAAAACCAGACCTTCGCAACAACCCCTTCATCTTTGGAGCTGATTGATGGGTACCACAAATTCCTTCGTGTACTTCGGCCATGGCTAATATAGCATCATCTGGGCCCAAGCACTTAAGCAGGACATCATTAACCGTTCGGCGGTAAAGTTCATCTCTCATCAAAACATACTTGAAAGCTATTCGCCGAATGTTCTTATCTGTCCTGATATTGGGATTTTGCAAATAATTAAGTATAGGTGTCCTCCAATCACTTGCATCGGCTTCATTGTCAGCCGAATCAATTAAGAGAACATTTCTGGTAACCTCGGGTGGTCCGGCGTCGTCACGCGGACGGTCCGCGACCTGGGAATTTGGCACTGTACTGGTTATCAGATTTTCAGTTTTGTGAAATTTCCCTCTCTTTATCCGATAACCTGATGCATCTTGTGCCAAATCGTTAGCTCTATGATTCTCAACTCTAGAGACATGCCGAATACTGAATTCGTCAAAAGAATGGATTATGCTCCAACATTTCTCAAGATAACTATTTAGAGTACCATCAAGACATTGATATTCTTCTAACACTTGTTGGACAACCAGCTGAGAATCACCAAATACCTTCACATGTTTTACTCCCATACTACTTAAAAGTTCTAAACCGAATAGGAGGGCCTCATATTCAGCTTGATTATTAGTGCAATAAGTTTTCAATCGGCTAGAGAAGTCAAAGGAGACATTACTTGGTGAAACGAGCACAATGCCAATTCCTTGCCCTTCATTGTAAACCGATCCATCAAAATATAGAGTCCAAGGAGTAATAGTGAGGTATGACATGTCTAGTTCATGAATATCATTAACCCGATGTTCTACAATAAAATCTGCTACGACTTGGCCTTTCATAGATTTCAATGGCTCATAGGCCAAGTCATATTCTATGAGTGCATAAGCCCACTTACCAATTCTACCACTCATAATTGGGTTATGCAACATGTATTTGATTACATCGGCTTGACCAGAAACAGTGCAATGACTAGACAGTAAATAACATCTACATTTGGTGCATGCATAAAACAAGCATAAGCATAACTTTTCAATAAAAGTGTACCTTGTTTCAGCATCCACCAACCTTCGGCTTAGATATGTCACCACATGCTCCTTCCCCTCAGTTTCTTGTGTCAGAACAGCCCCAATAACCTTGTCTTCAGCTGCAATGTATAATCTGAATGGTGCTCCTACTTGTGGTGCTTTTAACACGGGAGCCGAAGACAAATATTTTTTAATGAGATCAAATGCTTCCTGCTGCTCTGCCCCCCAAGTGAATTCAGCATCATTCTTAAGCCGAAGGATAGGGGTGAAGGCATCAATCTTCCCGGCTAGGTTAGAAATAAACCTTCGTAAATAATTCACCTTGCCGAGAAACCTCTGCACTTCGACCTTACAAGTCGGAGGCCCCACATTCCGAATAGACTTGATTCGGTCAGGGTCTATTTCTATACCATGTTCATGGATGACAAATCCTAAAAACTTACCAGCCGACACTCCAAAAGCACATTTACGTGGGTTCATTTTTAAACCATACCGACGCATTTTATAAAAGGCTTTGCGCAAATCAGCTATATGAGAACTAAACTTAGCCGATTTGACTACAATATCATCAATGTAGACTTCCACAGTGTTTCCTAACAACTCATGGAAGATCAGATTCATAGCCCTCTGATAAGTAGCACCAGCATTTTTAAGACCGAATGTCATGACAACCCATTCAAATAAACCAATGAAGCCTGGACATATAAAGGCCGTTTTAGACGCATCTTCTTCGGCCATGAAAATCTGATTATATCCGGCATTACCATCAAGGAAGCTAATAATTCTATTTCCTGATGCATTATTGATTAATGTGTCGGCTATGGGCATGGGATATTCATCTTTAGGAGTTGCTTTATTTAAATTACGAAAATCAATGCATACTCTTATCTTACCTGACTCCTTTTTCTCCACCGGCACAATATTGGAGACCCACTCTGCGTATCTGCAAGGTCTAATAAAATTAGCTTCTAGCAGCCGGTGGATTTCGTCCTTGATCCGTGGGAGAAGATCTGGACGAAACGTTCTAGCTTTCTGCTTGAAAGGTCTGAAACCAGACTTAATGGGCAGCCGATGTTCGACAATCTCTCGGCTTAGTCCAGACATTTCATTGTAATTCCAAGCAAAACAATCTGAATATTCCTTCAATAGACCGATCATCTCATTTCTAGAATCGGTCTCCAGGGTCTTATTTACAAAAGTCGGCCTTGGAGTTTTACCATTTCCTATGTCAATCTCCTCCAAAGGATCAGCCGATGTAAACCCCTGTCCTAGTTTATCAAGATCTCTGAATTCCTCTATCATGTCTCCCACAGAGGAATCAGATGATCTTTGTGTGATGGCGGACTTTCCGGTCTCGGGGACCGGATCATCCGTAATACTATCTTTTCGTTGTGGTAGATGTTCGGTCTTAAAGTCCGAACTGTTCTGTGATAGACCAGACCATCCGGCTTTGAGGGCCGAATTGTCTGTGATCAAAGACTCATGAACTTTGTGTGTATTCATCGTTTAAACTCTATTTAGGATTCAGCCGATTCTCCATCGGCTCTAGCATTACAGGAATGAAACCTTTCTTATCTATACTTATGAACTGATAATCAGAAAAATCTACCCCTGTGAGACATGTAGCAGTCTCATAAGTCCAGAGTACAGGGGCATCGGCCACAGCGATGCAGGCCGATACATCAGCATGTACTTGTTCTACCTCATCGCCTACCCATTGTATTAGCATTTGATGTAATGTAGAAGGTATACATTGATTGGCATGAATCCAATCTCTGCCTAGAATTAAACTATAATTCCCTTCTACATCAGCGACGAAGAATGCAGCAGCAAGGGTCTTAGTCCCGATGGTTAATTCAACGGACGTGACTCCCCTGGCTTTAATCGAACTATCCCCAACACCGCTGAGGGTCATGTTGGTTTTGACAAGTTCGTCATCTTGTTTACCTAATTTTCTGTATAATGAATAAGGCATTAGATTTACAGCCGCCCCTCCATCTACCAACATCTTAGCAATCGGTATTCCATCAATGTGACCGCGCACGAAGAGCGGCTTTAAATGATTTACCGATTCCTTTGGTTTAGTAAAGGCGGCTTCTTTAGGACCAAAATCAAACTGGGCAGCAACAGGTTCATCGTCGCCAATGATAGTGCAATCGGAAGAAAATGTAATAATATTTACATCCATACCTGGGCGTTCTGGAGAAGCCTCGTAGTCGACCAGGTCTTCTCCTAGCAGGTCGTCCTCTTCCATGGATGTTGTCGTGTTGTTGGAGGCTTCCTGATGAACGGCGGACGGTTCGCACGCGGGGGCCGGACGGTCCGCGCCTGGTGCAGGTTGTCCAGCGCCTTCCTGGTGAACGGCGGACGGTCCGCACGCGGGGGCCGGACGGTCCGCGCCTGGTGCAGGTTGACTTTCTATTTCTATGGCCGTTTGTTTTTTCTCAACGGCCTTCGGTCTCCATTTCTTTTGTGGTGGCGGGTATAGTGGATGTGTGTCATTAAATGTCTTTTCCGCCTCCTTCTCCTGGCTCTTCTTTGCTCTTAGGCGCTGTAATTTTATCTTTTGGGATCGTGTCAATCCCGTTGGGCACCATCGAGGCATGGAGTATTTTGGATCGGCTGTTTTGATGGTAGCCGTATCCTTTTCGGTTGTGTTGGCCGATTCACCGAAAATCATCGGCCCTTTATTGTCTCCCTGTATGACAACATCCGCAGTGCCTATTTTGATGATGTCCTTTTTTGTTCTTTGAGTTGCTCCAGGCATATGCCCCCTGCCGGATTGGTCGGCCTAGGAGGCCGAGTAGTCCGGCAACCTTGTTGGGCCTGTGCCTGGTGACCGGATTCAGCAGTGCTCAATCGGTCTTGCACTGGCGGTGCCAACCTATCAAAAACGGATGTTTGGGGTGCCCCCCAGGCGGGGTACTGCGGCATCCCAAATGGATATGGTGGCATGCCCCACATTTGATTTGGGACATATGGTGGAGGTAAGTATGTGTATGGATATGGCATAGATGGATAAGGAGGTGGAGGGGTCCATGTCGGCATGTTAGGTCTCAATTGTACAATAGGACCTTTCATTTCTTTCGATTGGTGATGTGGTCCAATCGGCCTGACCTGACGTTGCTCATGAATGGGTGAGCGGGGTCGCTTCGGTGGCCGGTCACTGGGGCCAGCCTTCTTTTTCACATATTTAGACAACAATTGATCGAAAGTCGGGCCAGGCTTGATCAGCCGACCAGCTGCTTTAAATGTATTTGTTTTCCACGTACCTATCTCTGGTCGTCGTGGTTTGAAGGTACGTGGTCGCTGCGAGTTCTGAGCATGGCCAGACCGTCCGCCAGAGCTCTCCGGACTGTCCGGTGGGGTCCCGGACCGTCCGCTCCTACGTGCCGGACCGTCCAGGATACGCAGCACGGGTTCCTGTATCTGTCTCCCTGTCTGCGCTAGCCCCCCAGTACTGGAAGTTGTGATGGTCACCTTTAGGGTCTCCCCTCCATCGGGAGTCTTCTCGGCTACCACTTTCCTGCAAGAAACTTTATGATCCTCATCGGCCTTTTTAGAATTGCCGATGATTGCCTCTTTGCCTTTGCCTTTATCGGCCATGTTTGGCCGAACCAGGACTTTCTTGCCCTCAAAGTCGATCACGTTCATTGGAAAGGGCTCTGTATCCACCTGCATTTCTTGAAATTTCAATCGTCCCTCATTAATGGCCGATTGAATCTGTCGTCGGAATACATTACAATCATTAGTGGCATGAGAAAATGAGTTATGCCACTTGCAGTATGCACGGCGTTTTAGCTCGTCGGCGGATGGAACAGTGTGATTTATTTTAATATTGCCATTTTTGAGTAGTTTGTCAAATATTTTATCACATTTACCAACATTAAATGTAAACTTAACCTCCTCTTGCCGTTTCTTTTGAACCGGCTGTAAGGAGGCACAAGCCGAAGATTTGGCCTGCTTTGGCCAAACCATTTCAGCAGCATACACCTCTGCTGATTCGTCTTCTGAGCTACTTTGGTCGCATTCCACTACACGTATGTTGTGACGAATTGTTTTAGTAGTTTCTTTGCTTCGGCTTTCACAAGCCGAAGCTCTCTGGTGTAATTGTGCTAGTGTAAAGAATTGGATGCCTTCTAATCTTTCTTTTAAATAATATCGCAGACCATTAAAAGCTAATCCTACTAGCTGTTTCTCTGCTAAATGAATTTGAAAGCATCGGTTTCTTGTATCTCGGAATCTCCAGATGTAATCATTAACCGATTCATCTTTTGTCTGTCGCAACGACGCTAAATCTACTAAATCCAATTCATAGTCACCGGAGAAAAAATGATCATGAAATTTTTGTTCTAAATCCCCCCATGATGAAATGGAATTAGGAGGTAAAGTGGCGTACCATGCAAACGCAGTTCCTGTTAAAGATAATGAAAACAAACGTACGCGAAATGCCTCTGTGTCGGCCAACTCTCCTAATTGTGCTAAAAATTGGCCTATATGTTCACGTGTGTTCTTTCCTTGATCACCCGAAAATTTTGTGAATTCGGGTATCCTGTTCCCTGTGGGTATGGGTGGTGATCAAATCGGCTGTCATAAGGTTTCCGATATGATTGCCCCCCAGGGACCATGCTTACTCCGAGCTTATCTCGGAACGCCCCGGCTATTTCTTCCCTTACTATATCAATGGCAGCCGGTGCGAGACCACCGGCTCTCTGGTCAAACATAGGTGGGGTTGGCTGGATATTAGCATGTTGTCTTTCCCCCCATTGGTTTGAGTTACGTGGTGCATTTCCATTTGCTCTATATGGCTCATATGTTTGATCGTTTCTTTCCTGCCTTCTAGGTGGGGCCGGAAAGCTTTCCTGGGCTTTGGATCCTGAATTAGTAGGCTGGTGCATTGCATAGTGTGATGGGAAGTGTTGCTGGGACGGGCGAGGATTCATGTAATAATTTTCCTCAAAAGACTCATGCGCGGACTGTCCGGATACGTACCCGGACCGTCCGTGGTCATATGCGGACCGTCCGTCATTGTATGCGGACCGTCCGGCTGGGTAGTTTGGGTTCTGTGTCATATGTGGTGGCTCGGGCGCATATCTAGGTAACTCATTAAAAATAGGCCCGACTGTTGTTGGCCCGGACGGTCCGCGCTCACGTGCGGACGGTCCGGGCATGTGCAGATCGGCTGGTTTGCTGCCGATTTGCGATTGCTTAGGGTATGTGTCCATCGGCATCCCATAAAGGGGTTGTGACTGGTCGTGACAACCCGTAGCCGATGTGTTACGCGCGTTATCTCCTAACTCAACCTCGTGCGAAGGAAAATTTGCGGTACTAGATTTATCGAATGCACGTACTAGTCTCTTAAGATCGCTTTGCATACCCCCTATGATGTTCTGCATTTGTTCACGCTGATCTTCTACATAATTTCTAAGAGATTGCAGATCGTTGGTATTACTTACATTGGGGATATCTGGCGTGGGTTGGAGCGAAGCCGGATCCGTCGCTCGATGTCGGACGACCTTGTTGTTCCTGTCCACTTTGAAGTTGGCCAAGAACTTTGCTTTCGCCTCCTGGATCATCCGCTCCTTGTGCTCCTCAAACTGGAGCTGCTCGTCAGCCGGCAAGGTTTCCCAAGTCGGCTCTATGATGTTGCTTAGAGAAATATCAGAGCTATCCTTTGAACCGGCCATTGAGGGCCGATCTGATGAGCTTAGATGTGTTTTCCCCAGCGGAGTCGCCAAAAAGTATGTTGACGCCTTTTCGGAGCGCCAAACACTCAACAAGAACCGTGGCGGTGCCCTCTGCACAGGGGCGGACGGTCCGCGCGCAGGGGCCGGACGGTCCGCGACCTGGTGCGAGGCGCGGTGGTACTCTCTGCGCAGGGGCGGACTGTCCGCGGCCTGGGGCCGGACGGTCCGCGGCCTGGTGCGCGGCTAGGGCTCCTGCCTGACGACCGGACGGTCCGCACCCTGGGGCCGGACGGTCCGCGCGTACGCAGGGACGGCGGAAGATCGCCGACGGCGCCTGGATCTCGCTCCCGGGAGGGACCCCGTCGGGGAGTAGAGATCCTAGGTTGTGTCTAGGCTCGGGCTGGCCGACCTAGACTCCTCTAATCGACGTAGAGCCGAAGAGAGACGAAGAATTTGGGGATTGGATATCTAAACCTAAACTAGACTAGAACTACTCTTAGGATAAAATGCGAAATAGAAGTTGTATTGATTCGATTGATCATTACAAATCGGCCGTAGACCTCTCTATTTATAGAGGAGGGGGCTGGACCCTTTACACAACTGATTCCGAGCTAATCCCGCGAATATAGCTAATAACCGTAGCACAAAACTCGGAACCCTAAACTGTTCTGCGCATGCGCGGACCGTCCGGCCCACAGGCGCGGACTGTCCGGACCGCGGACCGTCCGGCCTCAGGGCCGGACCGTCCGCAAGGCTCAATTTGGTGCTCAACACATAGCCTACACTTAACCTTATGTTTGTCTAAGATATTAAGGTTAGTTGTAGTTGAGATAGTTGTGGTAATGGTTCAACACTAATAATAGATTAGCAGTCTAATTTTTTGAAATTCGTTCTGTCTCTCCTAAAGAACATCTATCTGGTAGATGGTGTCTCTCCTAAAGAACATCTATCTGGTAGATGGTGTCTATTTCTTATATTTATCGAGACAATTAATTTCAGATTTATTTAGCATGTTTTTGCTATTTCTACCAAGTTACTAAAATCCAAAGCCGTATCAAACAATCCTAAACTACCAATTTAAATTTCCCAAAGATCAAATCAAAGAGAAAAAAACAAAATTGACTCGGTCAATGGTTATTTGGACCTCAAAAATATGAAAAGGATTTAGTTAAATATGTTTTAATCAAGTTTTGAGAAAACGATATTTATATAGCTCGTTTTTTGGAAACACTAGAGTTTGTTGGGCGATCCAAAGTCCAAACAAGATTTTTAGGGATGGCAAGTCCAAACAAGATGTTTAGGGATGGCAAGTCTAGAAGGGGTAATTTTAGTTTCTCTATAATTTCTTACATAATTAAAATTTGTTAATAAGCCCACTTTATTTCTTACGGTCAAGAGTTCTACACCATAGTTTCCAATCATATATTAATATGGTAATTCTATTAACGTAAATAATTAAATATAGTCACTCAAAAGTAACTTCTCATTATAAACATCTTAATATTCTTCTGGTGTATCAAAGGCTCGACACTCCCCACTGTTGTTATTGGAGCATTCATATAAGGGTGTAGCTCGCTCTCTACAATCTGATTCTTTGCCACTGCAGCACAGTAAATCCATAATCATGTATACCTTGAGGATCACCCATAAACTCTTCAAGTGATCAACGAACTTTCAATCATTACCAAACCAAAACATTAGGTGATGGCGATCATCGCATAAACTTTGGCTTCAAAATTTTTCATTAGACTTTTTTTATCTCACTAACCATCTATATATAATATATGTTCGTAGCTGGAGGTCTATTTTTTAATTTAAAATCTCTATTCGTGTACATTAGGAGAAATAGAGTTCTTGAGTTTCTTAAACTCCACACCACCTAAGGGTCTGTTCGTTTTGTTTCAAATCTATGTGGATTGAGGGGGAATAAATCCACTACTAGTTAAAATCCACCCCAATACCCCTCAATCCACATGGTTTTGAGATGAAACGAAGGCATAAGGCTAGCTCCAACAACGCACTGTAAAGCGTTCTGTACTGTAAATTTAGAGTTCAGAAGGGTCCTCTAGGCGCCCAAGGAACTCTAAATAACACTCTAAATTATAGAGGATGCCGCACGCACCCTAGATGTGGAGACTTGGAGACGGCCGCTATCCGGGCGAGGGGTCGGGCTCCCGCGGGGGTGAAAAATCCGGGCGCGCTGTACTCCCGTCGCTGGCGACTTCGATCCATCTCGGCGAGGGGGCCTCGCGGCGCTGCTCGTCGGCGGAGCCGGCCAAGCTGGGCTCCAAGAGGCCGTGCTCGAGCGGGTCCGACGGCGGACCGCTCTCGGTGGTTGGAGGCAAGGAGGTGGCCCGCGACGAGACAAAGATCGAAGGCTCGGGTGCAACCGTCGGTGTTCGTCGCCGTCGAACCGTCATCGCGAAGAAGCTGAGAAGATCCACGGCGCCGACGAAGGAAGGTGCGGAGAAACGCAAGCGCATCTCGTCGCCGCCATCGTCATCGTCTTCCAGTAGGTCGGGTGCTCCAGATCCGAAGAGGAAAAGGTACACATTGCAGATCCATTGTGCTTTCTATGATTGTAGTAATTGAAATGGTAGAACTCGTCCAGATCTAGGGTTTAAGGTTCAGCCAACACACATTCGATGGTTGTAGGCTTCATTGAGCAGTAGGTTTTGACTTGATAATTGTTGTTGTCAGTAACAACATTTGATTGTGCTACAAGCTTTGTTGTTCTAGGAATGGATGTGTATTCACAAATACATGGCGACTGGTTTTGACACACTAAATCACCATCACTAGGTTTTGTCTTCATAATTGATGTTCACATTAAGGAAATTTGATTCTGCTAGAAGCTATGTTGTTCTAGGAAACGTTGTGTATTCACAATGACTTGGCGAATGGTTTTCACACACTGAATCATGACCAGTAGGTTCTTTCTTCATAATTCAATTTGACATTGAGAACATTTCATTGCGATGTGTATTCACAAATACGTCGCGACTGGTCTTCATAATCCAATTTGACACACTGAATCATAACACCAGTTGTTTGGCACAAGATTATACAGTAATCTTGATCATTATTTCAACTGCCTATTGGCAATAGTAGCTGCTACGGAGTATATTTACCATTATAATTTATGAACTAGGCCACGGTATACATAAAATTTTGACGTACATATATTAACAGAACCATATGTTTTATGTAGACCATGGATTCGGAGAACGCAAAGCTCCGAAGAGCACTCGCTCATTTAATCAGAGTAGTGGAGGAGCGTTGTGCCGACATCATCGATGTCGTCCATGGTGCCTTCCAACCAGTTAGCGGACCAGTCCTCCATGAAATGAATCGTGCATTAGTTCAGATCGAGGACCTCGCCAACGACCTTGATCAGCTTGCACTGGAAACAGACTGGGAGATGGAGCACATGGCCCCTTCACCAATTGCTGAATCATCACAAACAGAGGATGAGCTTCTGATTGATTATGATTCAGAGTTGAACAATGACGATATCGTCGGCTACGACGACGGCCGTGACTACTCCACCGACGACACCTATCCCTACTAGATTAGCAAGCACCTAAGGAAATATGTGTATGTGTTAGGTTTATGTATGTCGTACTAGTCTTTTGTATGTGAACACAACAGATGTGTGCCACAAGTTCCTGGTTTAGTTCATGCCATGTTTATGTTTGTCGACACCTATCTTTGGTAATGCTTAATGTTATCAACTTTCCAATATATGTAGTCTTCAGCACTTGTGACTTTGTTGTGCCTGTCCTGTTTAAAATCTCATGGTTTCTATTTATTTCAAATGGTTGCCTCAAATGTACTACACTTATTTAGTTCAATCTCTTGTATTTTTTGTGTGAGTACCTTCAATGTACAGCATGGGTACGGACTGGAACCAAGTTATGGCACAATATGGAACTTTCCTATCCGAGGATGATGGCACTCAGTTTCAGAACACTGCATTTGCTCCTCCGCCTGAGATACCAGCCCAGGGCTCACCAGCACCACCTCAAGTGAAGAAGGCTCCTCAACGCACAAAGCTAGCAAATTTCACGTCTGAAGAGGATATGAGGGTTTGTCAAGCTTGGTTGGCTGTGAGTTGTGATCCCATTGTCAACACTGGTCAGAAGCGTAAAGGATTTTGGAATCGGATTACAGAGGCATACAACTCTCGCAGAGGATCAATGCTAGAGAGGTCTACAAAATCTCTCATGAGCAGGTGGGACAGTATCAAAACTCAATGTTCTACATTTGCTGGATACATGATGGTTGTGCTTCGACAAAACCCAAGTGGCATGACTGATGCAGATAAGGTAAGTGTATGTACTATTATGCATATGTTCTTCATCAATGTACTTAACTACATCCCAGTGGTTCATGAAATGCATTATATGTTTTCCAGACATCTCTTGCGGCTACTCGGTTTGCTGCTGTTGAAAAGAAGCCCTTCCATTTCTTACATTGTTGGTCCATATTGAAGGATCAACCAAAATGGATGGACCAGCACATGGGTAACCAAAATCCTCCACCCAACCCAATTGGTACCCAATCAAATACAATTGACTTAGATGGTGGTGAAGACTCAGCTCCATCAAGCTTTACTTCGAAGAGACCTCTTGGTCGTGATTCAGCCAAGGAAAAGGCAAAGAAGCAAAGATCAGAGAACACATCATCCACTGATTCGGAGTACCTAACACGGATGGGTGAGCTTTCTTTGGAACGGTTATCTGTGTACAAATCAGTAGCTTCAACTAAGGAGAAGAAGTTGGAGTTCATGAAAAAACAGGAGAGGCAGAAACTGATATTGGAGAGGAAGAAGCTTAATTTAGAGAAGATGAAGATGGAACGACAAAAGGTGAAGGAGGACACGAAACAGGAGGTTCTCATATTGAGCATGGATTTGACTAAATGTAACCCCCTACTTCGACAGTACTACGAGGCGAAACAACAGGAGATTCTGGCAAGGGTTACTGGAAGCTCGTCGTCAAGCAAGTGAATGTTGATCAACACATTGAAGTGCTTGAGGAAGTATTGTTAGTTGTTTTTGAGAACAAGTTTATTTTCTGCACTTGTGCACTTGACATTTTCCTGTTGTGTGATGTTTTCGACAACAAGTTTATGTTTCTGCACTTGACAATTTTCTGAAATCAAGAACAAGTTTATGTTTCTGCTTAATCATATTGCACTTGATAATAGTAGACTTCCTTAATCATATTGCACTTCCTGAATTACAGCATGACACATTGAACAACCAGAAATGTGATGAAGAAGTTCATCTGTTTGCAGTACACATAGTAGCTTGGGACAAACAGAACCTACAACATTAGACATGACACTACGACATTTTATTGATGATGCAAACATAAACTACATACTTAAGCAGCTCCCGATCCAAGCCGCGCCCAGTGGTGGTGGATTAGATCAACCTGCAACTGATTATATTTAACTGGATCATGTAGTTGGTCGTACCTATTGTTGATGTACTCATTGCGCTCCGACATGGAACCATGAGTAGTGTCCGCCAAAACTCCGATGTTGTCGAAGCTTGTGTTCAAAGACGAAGGACCTTCATCTTCTACGATCATGTTGTGCAATATGATACAAGTTTTCATTATATCTCCAATGTGTTATGGAGACCAACCATATGCAGGACCACGAACTATGGCCCATCGCTTCTATAGTACTCCAAATGTTTGTTCAATGTCTTTTCTAGCTGACTCTTGAATAGTGGCAAAGTGTTGTGTCCTCACATCATACGGATGACGGATTGTCTTGACAAACGCTGGCCAGTCCGGATAAATACCATCTGCTAGGTAATATCCCATGTTGTACGTGTGTCCATTGACGGAGAAAGTGACTGGTGGACTATCACCGGTAAGATGCGAATCAAACAGGTTTGAACATTGAAGAACATTGATGTCGTTACAGCTACCGGGCATGCTGAAGTATGCATGCCAAATCCATAGGTCATATGAAGCAACAGCTTCGAGGATCAATGTAGGGTGTTTACCGCGACCGGTAAACATCCCCTTCCATGCAGTTGGGCAGTTACGCCACTCCCAATGCATGCAATCGACACTATCAAGCATACCGGGGAAGCCGCGTGCCTCTCCAACTTGGAGAAGCCTAGCGATATCAGCAGGAGTTGGTTTCCTGAGATAGTACCCCCAAAAGTGGCTTGGATGGCGGTGCAAAAGTGTTTCAAAGCCTCATGTGCCATAGATTCACCAATGCATATGTATTCGTCAACGGCATCCGCAGGAACACCATATGCAAGGATACGTACGGCAGCAATAACTTTCTGAAGGGCAGATAGACCTAGCTCACCGGCACAGTTTGGACGTTGAACGAAGTAGGGATCCACTTGTTGCACAGCAACAACGAGGCGCTCGAACACATGGCGACGCATGCGAAACTGAAAGTTCCCTTTGACCCGGGAACAAGATCTGGATGTCGCCTAGAGGGGGGTGAATAGGCGAATAAAACTTATCACTTTTAAAACTTAAATTCTTACTCTACTCGAAGACTTAGTAAGCAGTGGAGTGAGAAGACCCTTCGAGTAGGTTGCAGCGGAATAGAAGATCCTGTCTCAAAATGTCCTGCACTTCAAATAAAGCTTATACCACATATAAGTGTTGAAGTGCAGATATAAAGGCGAGTAAGACAGAGAGTCAGGATACAATACAGAACAGAGCACACAGACGCAAGGATTTATCCCGAGGTTCGGCCAAGCCTGAAATGCTTGCCTAGTCCTCGTTGGAGTTAGCCACACCTGGGCTTGGAGTCTATTTCAACTCATTCCTCCGTTTGCTCAGATCTGTCGGTATGACAGATAGAGCCTTTCACTATGTTGAGTTGGGTTACAACAAAACCGCGGCTGCTTACAAACTTCTTGGCAGCACCCTGGCAGAGTAACGATACGCTTAAGACCTTGCTCTAGCTCTTAGCAGCACTTCTCCACTCTCTAAAGGCTTATAGCTTTGCCTTCTACACAGACTAGAGAGATACACACAAGAGGGAGAGTGAGAATTGATTCGAGAGATGTCTACACTTGTTTGCTGCACTTGTACATTGCTTGAGGCGCCTAGGAGTCCCTTTTATAGGCACAAGGGGCCTAGGAGCCGTTGGAAGCAATCCAGGAAGGCAAATCTTGCCTTCTGTCGGGTGGCGCACCGGACAGTCTGGTGCACCACCGGACACTGTCCGGTGCCCGATTTCCTTCTAGAAATGGAGCAGTCGACCGTTGCAGTCCTGGAGCCGTTGGCGCACCTGACACTGTCCGGTGCACACCGGACAGTCTGGTGCCCCCATCTGACCGTTGGCTCGGCCACGCGTCACGCGCGGATTGCGCGGCCGACCGTTGGCCCAGCCGACCATTGGCTCACCGGACAGTCCGGTGCACCACCGGACAGTCCGGTGAATTATAGCCGTACGCCGCTGGCTGTTCCCGAGAGTGGCCTGTTCACCATAGTTCCGCCTGGCGCACCGGACACTGTCCGGTGCACCACCGAACAGTCCGGTGTGCCAGACTGAGCTGAGTCTTGGCTGTACACAGCCAAGCATTTGCATCTCTTTTCTTTTTGTCTTCCTTCTGTTTCTAACACTTAGACAAATATATTAGTACACAAAAACCAATGTACTAAGTCTAGAAACATACATTCTATTTGATTTTTACATCAATAGCATTTGACATGCTTGAGCTTTGATGTTGTACTCATACATCATCAAGTCAGCTTGACTTGATCTAGTTTGACATTTCTTAGCTCCAACATCCTGCAAAGGTCACATAGAACATCTCCAAACATAGGAACAACCCAAACTAAAAGTCAAGGTGCACTTAGCTCTTTTGGGCTGCTTCCAGTTCTGTTTTTGACATTTGTTCTCGTTCTAGTGACATTGATCTCCTTCTTAGAGCTTGGTCTTGAGCCTTATGACTTACACCACATACCTATAGATATTTCCTCATTGGTTGTAAGTCACGTCCTTATGTAGTGATCCTTGATGTGCCGTAGCTGTTCTCAACTCGATCACCCTTGACTTTGCAAGCCTTCTTCTTCACCCTTGGCTTTGGGTTCCTCAGCCTCCTTGACCTTCTCCCGTGCACTTGGTACCTCGAAGCTCTTCTTGCCTCCGTCCTTGGCTTGATCAGTTGTCTCCGAGCTACACACCCGAGTCTCACTTTATGCAATGTCCATCTTACTTGTGATGTCCATTATGTATCCATAATCCAGTTCTTGGACCATCACATTTATTCACTTGTGTTGAACCATGTAGGCTTTACCTTAAGCACCTGTTCAACACTTAGTACACTTGTTAGTCCTTTAATTGAGTTGTCATCCAAACACCAAAATTCACAAGAGAGCTTTCAATCTCCCCCTTTTTGGTGATTGATGGCAACACAATTGAAGTTTACATAAGAATAAGATTTGAAGCACAAATTTTGAATTCTAAGTTTATAGAATGCTCCCCCTAAATATGTGCTTACTTCAAAAACATAATTTTGGCCTCAGACGCCGATTTGCACATACTTAGGCAATTCGAAACATTTCTACACCTTAGCACTTTTTAGGATGCATTGTGTCAAGAATCAAACCATGATGCTATAACACACAAATGCACATAATCAGAGTTAAACACCATTCAAATTAGTGGATATATCACAGGAATATCAACCTACCACTATTCACCATTAAGATACCAATTCAAACTAATACCAATTTAAACTAAGATACTAATTTAAAACAATCTTAAAGCACCATTAACCACATGCACCATTATCCACATGACTATCTAACCACATGCACCATTATCCACATGACTATCTATTTCAGAAAGAACACAATAGATGCCAATTAATTCATAGCAGCGCAAGCACTAGTCCATATGATGCAACACATATAATACTGCAAGAAGAAGCATATGAATATCACACTGGCAAAGCTCAAACTAACACATCACCCCTTAGGATAAGCTTTCCTCTCAGGTTGAGATAAGCTTTAATGCACAACTTCTCCCCCTTTGACATCAAACACCAAAAACCATACTCAAGCAAGAACATAGGATGATGTCAAGGGACAGCAGGGTGTTTTAGGAGGAAAAACACACTATCAACACTCCCCCTTACTTATTGAACATATGCACCACCAACATTTAAGTAAGATACATATACGCAAAAAGATTAATACTTCCTTTTGAACCTTTACCATGTTGTAGTGCACTTCCCATCTTGAAAGTATTTAATCTCTCGAGAGCTTCTCCACACTTGTGCCTGATTCTTTATCCTAACCTTTTCTTGTTGCTAAAACACCAAACTTAGAACAAGTTATAGTATTGGGCACAAGAAGAAACTTCTATTCTAATGATTATCAAAAGAAGTCAATTGAAGCAAACTATCACGGCTACCAATTGAAAGATACCAATTGCAAGATCATTTATTATCATAGCTCAATGATATTTAAGGATAGGCATAGAGTATCACCAAATATTATAGAGCATGAGCAATCTAGGGATATACAATTACTCATGACTTAAGATACCAATTACTTGACTTACAGAGGTACCCAAATCCTGATTGCTCCATTTCATGCTCATCTTCTCTTTTCCACCTTGAGACTATACAAGATTGCTCAAGAAACAGTTAGTCCCAAAAGACACAAGTTATGTGTGCTCCCCCTCAAGTTGTGCATCAAGTATTTGAATGACTTGCACTTTGCACATTCTAGCTTCCTCAGAACTATAGGGGATCACAACATACCTTGGTCAAGGCATACTCTATCACTTTCATCCCAAAGAGATATCAATTAAATACCAAATTGAAAGCCACTTAATACAAATTGAAGGATAAATGAAAGGTTGACTAAATACAACAATGCATGCCTCAGGAGCACCTAAGCCAATTGAATACTCACAGGAAGTCTAACATTTACACGCAACTTAGACATGCTTCATACTTAACTATCATTGCATCACATATACCAATTGAAAAACAACACGATCATGTCTTAAGCACATCATAGTTAAGAAGGTTCTTTAGGTACACCAGAAGAAAAAACATTTTAAGGCATAAGTCTCCTAAGCCACGGTACTACCAGTGAAATGCAAGAACACAGCTATGATCACAATCAATGGAACTTCAAGATATTCAATAAAATTGCACAGTTCCATTTTCCATACCTTTGCCTTTTACCAGTATGGCCATGAGAGCACCAGTTATTACCACAAACCAACTGAAAGTTCCCTATTATTTATGCACTTCATAGCTCGAGAGAATGCATTAGAGGCATAACACATAGTGCCACAATAGGGTCATCATATAAACTAAGCAATATGTCATATTTTCACACAGGCTAATCATAAAACCATATAGCAAAACTCACAACGGGATGCAGGTTTATTCACGAACACAACAAGAGTTAATCATGGAGGATATCTCAAATGATAAGTTACCCAAAGAATGATTAAGCAATGATAAGATACCAATTGAGAGCACCTAATCATGATTAAGCACACATGGTTACGATCTTGGAAATCACTAATCATTGATTGAAAGATACTCAACACAGGCAATCAAGAGACATAACTACTCCAAGGACAGGTAACACACCGAGCAATACTGATTATCAACAAAGTACTTACGATACAAGGGTACCATCCTATGGAGAGCAAGTTGAAGAATCTCATTAAGGTCCTTTGTTTGATTCACCAATAATGATTAAGGACCTATACACCTTATTTCACTTGAGATGAACATGGGATTAGTGTCTCACAATAATTCAACCTTGGGTCAATAAACACCAAAACAATTAACAGCTTAAGCATAGAGTTTTAGATAACCGTCTTAAGCTCTCCCATGGTCTCCAGTCCATCTCAAGGCACCTGCATGGTCTAGTTAGCACAGTTTGGTACCCATCTCGGGATGGGTCCATAATGATCATCTAAATGTGCCTTTGGTACCCAAATTGCCTTTGTGCTAGTTCTAGGTGATCTCGTTATAGATCTAGCACAAGTGTATGATTTGGGTCTCCTACGCGAATAAGATTGAGACAAATTCACTTGCTTAGGAATCTTACCTTTATAACATACCTTGGATAGATGACCCTGCTCACCACACTTGTAGCAGAAGCGTCGCTCAACCTGACATGACGCTTGATGTTTGTCATTTTCCTTGGTGAGGGTCACCTTGGAGGATGCACATCCTTGATTCTTCATGACCGGACATGAAGTGATCGTGTGGTCCTTATTGTTGCATCCAAAACAACTCCTTGTCCCTTCATTCTTGTCTTTGTACGGACGAGACACGATGAGGTGGCCTAACTTCTTGCACTTGAAGCACCTCCTTTTTCCTTTTCCCTTTTTGTACTTGAATGACATGGAGAGATGATCAGTGCAAACAACATGATTAATTGAATTTTTACCTTTTTCCTTGTTCATGTTGATTTCTTCATTTATTGCTTTGGGAACATCCTTCTTATGGAGTTTGACCCTTGCTGCGGTTTCTCCTTCCTCAAGCTTCTTCACCACGTGTTTGTAGATATCTTGCGGAAGTCGAGCAAGGCATCTTCTCTTTAATTGTCTTTGTTTCTTGTTCCCAAGCAATTTCCTTTTTGATCCTGTAACTTGTTTCTCAAACAAAGATTGGCCTTTCTTAGGGGCGGTGGAGGTCAGGACATGATAATATTTTGACCAATTGATTACTAGTGCAAGACTGAGGTTCATATGAGTTTAAACTAGTAATTACTACCTCATGAGCAATATCGAGCATGATATGATCATCAACTAGTTTACTATGAGAGTATGACAACATATCATACTTTTCACTAAGAGCAAGCTTTTCTAAATTCATTGTTTCTACTTGACTTCTAAGCATAGAATTTTCAGTTTTAAGTTGAGCAACATTAGATAGAGCGTCATCATTATTACTTTGCTCAATTAACATTGAATCATATCGTTGGACCAAGACATCATGAGAGCACCTTAGCTCCTCATGTTCTTTGGTCATCTTCTCCAGGCTGTTGTTTGTTTTGATGAGAGTCTCCTCTAGCCTGAGAAGCGTCTCGCCTTGTTCCTGTTCCTTCTCAACAACTTAACCAAGAGAGCTTTGTCCGCTTTGTTGAGATGGTTGTAGAAACGACGAATCTCCTCTTCTTCCACATCATCGGTCTCATTTTCCCTGTCATTAATGTCAGTGGAAGCAATATAGGAAAATGTACCTTGTGATGATGAAGATTCATCCTCGCTATCATCCTCATATTCCTCCTCATCATGGCTTTCGTCTCCACCGTCATTGTTAGCAATAAAACATTTATCACTAGTGGAGAACAGACCCGTCGATGAGGTGGATTCATCGTTTGGGTGCCATCGTTCTTGTTCTTCTCCCTCTGAATGGTTAGTAACACAAGTAATATAGGGAGTAGGAGCATCACAGTTTGTCACAGAATATTTTTCTTTAATTCTATTCCATAAATCATGAGCATCAACAAATAGATCACTATCACTGCTCATGGTGGCAAAATAAGCACTTCTAGAAAGAGAGTCAACTAAGATGTTGCAAGCATGGTGATTGAGAGATAAACATCTTAGTTCTTCATTAGAAGGATTTTTACTAAAATCAGAGGGAAAATACTTCTACTAAAGATCTGTCTCAAATCAGGATCAATATTCATGAAAGCTTTGTAAATAGAGACAGACCAAGATTTGTAATTAGAACCATCGCCTAAAAGAAGTTCTACAGTACCTCTTGTGACGACATCGTTATCTCCGGACGGCTAAGCCCACACTAGAGAGGCCTAGCTCTGATACCAATTGAAAGTTCCCTTTGACCCGGGAACAGGATCTGGATGTCGCCTAGAGGGGGGGGGGGTGAATAGGCGAATAAAACTTATCACTTTCAAAACTTAAATTCTTACTCTACTCGAAGACTTAGTACGCAGTGGAGTGAGAAGACCCTTCGAGTAGGTTGCAGCGGAATAGAAGATCCTGTCTCAAAATGTCCTGCACTTCAAATAAAGCTTATACCACATATAAGTGTTGAAGTGCAGATATAAAGGCGAGTAAGACAGAGAGTCAGGATACAATACATAACAGAGCACACAGACGCAAGGATTTATCCCGAGGTTCGGCCAAGCCTGAAATGCTTGCCTAGTCCTCGTTGGAGTTAGCCACACCTGGGCTTGGAGTCTATTTCAACTCCTTCCTCCATTTGCTCAGATCTGTCGGTATGACAGATAGAGCCTTTCACTATGTTGAGTTGGGTTACAACAAAACCGCGGCTGCTTACAAACTTCTTGGCAGCACCCTGGCAGAGTAACGATACGCTCAAGACCTTGCTCTAGCTCTTAGCAGCACTTCTCCACTCTCTAAAGGCTTATAGCTTTGCCTTCTACACAGACTAGAGAGATACACACAAGAGGGAGAGTGAGAATTGATTCGAGTGATGTCTACACTTGTTTGCTGCACTTGTACATTGCTTGAGGCGCCTAGGAGTCCCTTTTATAGGCACAAGGGGCCTAGGAGCCGTTGGAAGCAATCCAGGAAGGCAAATCTTGCCTTCTGTCGGGTGGCGCACCGGACAGTCCGGTGCACCACCGGACACTGTCCGGTGCCCGATTTCCTTCTAGAAATGGAGCAGTCGACCGTTGCAGTCCTGGAGCCGTTGGCGCACCGGACAGTCTGGTGCCCCCATCTGACCGTTGGCTCGGCCACGCGTCACGCGCGGATTGCGTGGCCGACCGTTGGCCCAGCCGACCATTGGCTCACCGGATAGTCCGGTGCACCACCGGACAGTCCGGTGAATTATAGCCGTACGCCGCCGGCTGTTCCCGAGAGTGTCCTGTTCACCATAGTTCAGCTTGGCGCACCGGACACTGTTCGGTGCACCACCGGACAGTCCGGTGTGCCAGACTGAGCTGAGTCTTGGCTGTACACAGCCAAGCATTTGCATCTCTTTTCTTTTTGTCTTCCTTCTGTTTCTAACACTTAGACAAATATATTAGTACACAAAAACCAATGTACTAAGTCTAGAAACATACATTCTCTTTGATTTTTACATCAATAGCATTTGACATGCTTGAGCTTTGATGTTGTACTCATACATCATCAAGTCAGCTTGACTTGATCTAGTTTGACATTTCTTAGCTCCAACATCCTGCAAAGGTCACATAGAACATCTCCAAACATAGGAACAACCCAAACTAAAAGTCAAGGTGCACTTAGCTCTTTTGGGCTGCTTCCAGTTCTGTTTTTGACATTTGTTCTCGTTCTAGTGACATTGATCTCCTTCTTAGAGCTTGGTCTTGAGCCTTATGACTTACACCACATACCTATAGATATTTCCTCATTGGTTGTAAGTCACGTCCTTATGTAGTGATCCTTGATGTGCCGTAGCTGTTCTCAACTCGATCACCCTTGACTTTGCAAGCCTTCTTCTTCACCCTTGGCTTTGGGTTCCTCAGCCTCCTTGACCTTCTCCCGTGCACTTGGTACCTCGAAGCTCTTCTTGCCTCCGTCCTTGGCTTGATCAGTTGTCTCCGAGCTACGCACCCGAGTCTCACTTTATGCAATGTCCATCTTACTTGTGATGTCCATTATGTATCCATAATCCAGGTCTTGGACCATCACATTTGTTCACTTGTGTTGAACCCTGTAGGCTTTACCTTAAGCACCTGTTCAACACTTAGTACACTTGTTAGTCCTTTAATTGAGTTGTCATCCAAACACTAAAACTCACAAGAGAGCTTTCAGAAACCTATATTGCAAACTTTTTTGAGTACAAGTGTGAAGTACGTACTATGGACGTGAATGGATGTGCGTAACAAAAAACATACCTCCTCCGAAATTGTGCATCCGTGTACACCGGTTGCGCGCAAAAGTAGTCGGCTCAGATTCTTGCATCACCACTGATATGGTCACGATGGATTCGAACACGACCGGGAATGGAACCAGCATACCGACGCTCGTTAAGTGCACGACGCCTACGATGTTGGTACGTCGCAACCTCGAGCTCATGGTCTTCATCTTCTATGTCTCGCGCCATGCTAAGAAAAATATTGGAATCTACGAACGGGTTCATTGTTGTGGAGGAGTGTATGCGAAGTGTGAGTGAAGTGTTGAAGTAGTGAATGTTTATAGAAGGGATAGGCTTCGGAGAGAAGCCATACTCTTGTCGTGCAGCCGAAGCTAGTCGACGGCTTGTTGAAGAAGTGTCGTGGCTTACGGTGGAAGTATGACAATGTCTAAACATTTTTTAATACGATTCAAATACTGTGACACGTTTTTTCGACAACAATTACACAAAACATAAAATGGAATGTTATTTATTTTGAACAATTCGAAATTATCAATGAACCATTGTTTTTATATTATTATTTGTAAAATTATTGAATACATTATTTTTATCATCCTTACAATTTGATGAAATGGGTACAAAGCAAAGAAAACAGAAAAAGAAATGGAAAAAGGAATTCTGTTAACACTGTAGCTTTAGGGATCGAATTTAGGGGACGTTGCTGGAGACACAGAAGATATAGAGGACATAATCTTTTAGAGTGTGCTGTAAAGTACATGGAATATTCCTTTAGGGGACGAAATTTAGGGGACGTTGCTGGAGACAGCCTAAGCCAACACATCACCAATCTCAAAGCAACGGGCACGCTGAGGAGGGCGTCAGGGCGAGACAACGCGCTCGCCGTGGACTGTGGTGGCGCCGCGCGCCCGCTGCCCTGCTCCCCTCCACCTTCCGCGCCCTTGCACTGCTGCCTCCAGTATACTGCGTCGGCGAAGCTTCTAGAATTCCTAGCCTAGGGTTTCTCCGGGCAGCCTTCGATGGGGCCTCCCTTCTTCCTTCTCTTCCTCGTCCTCACGGCCGCTGCGGTCGTGTCGTCGGCCCCCCGGCGGGAGGCGTTCCGCCGGGACCCAGGGCACCCGCACTGGCACCATGGCGCTTTCCACGACGTCGAGGACAGTGTCCGCGCCGACGTCCGCCGCATGCTCCACACCCGAGCAGAGGTACTCCCATCTCTTCTCCGCTCCCTCGCCTTCCACACTAGACCACTCTGCCGGCGCATCCATGGCTCACGTGTACTAGTGCGATCCGCGAATAGGAGCACAGTTCGACTAGATTCGAGCTGAATCGGAGCATAGTCCTTCATGACTCTGCTCCCTATGTGCGATCTGCCCTTTGGATTTCATCTATCATCGGCGAGATTGACAGCTTTGTTATGAAGTGTGTTGCGCTAATGTATTCAGATTTTTGTTAGTGTACAAGTTTAATTACATGATATGATTGTACAAATCTTATCGGAATCGAGGATGAGGATTGCGGTGCTCACCTGGAGTGTTATGGTGTAATCGAGAGGTTGTTACAGTTAAGCTAGTGCTTTATATAGCAACAAAGGACATCGAACTTATTGTAATCTAAACAACGATCGTTAACTGCCGTCCTTCTTTTTTATCTGAAACATGTGTGTTGTTGCCTTTGTTTTTATATGTTTTCCATGTTTATTTAACCCACCAGGAATTTTCTTCAGGTTCCATTTCAAGTGCCTCTTGAGGTTAATGTTGTTCTTATTGGTTTCAATGGTGATGGAGGGTATAGATACTCTTTGGATGGGCACAAGCTCGAAGAATTCCTAAAAATGGGTTTCCCACTTCACAGGCCCTCTTGCTTTGAGACAGGGGAGCCAATTGATATTGAGCATCATATTATGTACAATGTTATATCGGTAATGCCTCATTTAAATAATAATGAATTGCTTTTCACAACTGTGTTATCCTATCGTCACCCATTGCAATTTTCTAGGCTGGACAACCGGAGCTGATATCTCTCGAGAAGTCACTGAAGGAGGCCATGCAACCTGCAGGAATTGCAAGAGATGTAAGCAGGAATATATTATTTTCCTATAGAGTGATCACTAACAGTTGTTTGTAATTGTCATTATACAGATACACTGCCTAACTATTTTGTCCCTCACAGAGTGAATATGGCAGGGAATTGCCTCTATTTGAAGTAGAAGCGACTGCAGTGGAATCGATATTTCAGAGGCTATACTCATTCATTTTTGACATGGAACCTGGTTATCCTGCAAATGACATGGATAGGCCTGTTCCTGTTGCGATATTTATTGTTAATTTTGATAAGGTGAAACCATGTACCATTCGTCCATTCCTCTTGATTGTATTGCCCATTTCCTGTTTGTACTTTGTAGTCTGATGCATGCATGTAAATTTTAGATTATAGAGAGTGCAGTCCTTCATGGCTATATAGGAGTCAAGATGCAATATCTTGTTCCATCGTACTGTACTTTTATAGGAAACAGTACTTGAGAAGTTGAGAAAATTATTGAAATATGCATAATAACAATTGTTTTTAGATATTTGTAATAAAAAATCCACCAGCGGGGAAATGTATCCTTAATAAGAGGTGAAGCTCTCACCTTTTACAGATTAAAGTCTATAGTAATTTCCTCTATTGAAACTAATTTGTTCTCAAAGGACATTTAAATAGTCCTTTCAGCTGCCTTTTTCTAACATCTGGGAAATATCTAGAGCTGAATCTTAAAAGATTTTGATTCGATCTCCACAATCCTGACTTTACTAAGGACAAAACTAGTGCTCTTCATCTTCGTCTTCCTTTCTTGTTCTTTTGAGATTTGTAACTAACATGGTACATATTTTCCTTGGCAGATTAGAATGGATCCTCGAAACAAAGAAGTTAATCTCGATAGTTTAATGTATGGTACAATTGGTGGACTAACAGAACAAGAACTAAAAAAACAAGAAGCAGAATACATTTACCGTTACCGTTACAATGGTGGTGGGGCAACTCAAGTTTGGCTAAGTTCTGGAAGGTGATACTTGTTCTACTCTGCTACTATTTTGTTACAAGTTAGTGAAGCTCATCTGCTTCCCTATCAAAAAGCCACATTTTACTTCTTCACCACTAGAAGTAAATTAACTCTGTTGTGGCTGCATGGTCAGTACAGGAGTGATTCAAAGAGTAATCTCGAGAAAACAAACAAGCATTGCCATTTTGAAGTATTGACTGCTTCACTTCATAACAATCATGAAATTATACCATTTTTTTTGGACATGTGTCCATTATCATTTTCATGATGTGTAGATCTGAACCATCACGCAATCGCACAGTTACACGGTACAATCACATATTTTTACAAGGACACCACCAAGATGGTCGTATGTTTCCATTTAATTTGTATCAGTTGTTATTGTTACTCCATATAATTAGTTTGCCTCCTTAACCAACCATTGTGACCAATGAACTAGGAGACTTGAGTCTTGTAAAAAATGTTGCACACACTAAATGAGGCGGGGGGTTATGTGAGCAAGGTGTAGGTATGTATCTTCTGGAAAGAGAAAATTGCATATTTGCCAACCAAAACAGTGGGCTTTGCAGATTTGTCATGCTAATCGTGCGTTTTGCAAAAATGCCAGGCAAAACATGTGCTTTTTGTTTCCTCTGCCGTTTTACCTCCCCCCTTTCCTTTATTTCTCCTAAAACTAGCCACACAGAAGGACAAATTACCCCTGGGGCAAATTTACTTACCTGTAACCGAATCAACAATCGATTGGCCGTTCACTTTGTCTCCCCGCCGCTAGAAGGTGACAAGGTGCTGTGGCTCTACAGGTTCAGGCAGCAGCACGTGTCCTAGGAGGCAGCAGACGCAGCAAACAGGCAGCATGCCGCCAGTGCCAGGGACATGCTATGGAATACCGTGATGTGTGCCATCTGGTAAGCCAAGAGCCTGCTGCTTTTCTCCCATGATGACCCTACCCAGTGTCTGCGCTACACACTGGCGACATTGGAGAGGGAAACCATGGGCCTCGGTGAGTTCCTGAAGCTGCTCGACCTTGAAACCAGAACAACCCGGGGGAGGCTGGGTCGTTCATAGGGTCAGCAGAGGGCAGACAACAGTCTTCCAAGTGAGCGGCAGAGTGACAAGCCAAAAACTGATTGATCGTTTGATTCGGTTTTGTGAATTTGTTCTAGGGGCAATTTTTCCATGCTGAGTGGCTGGTTTTAGGAGAAATAAAGGGAAAAGAGGTCAAATGACAGAAAACAAGAAGCACATGTTTTGACTGGCATTTTTTCAAAACCCACAATTAGCATGGCAAATCTGCAAAGGCCACTGTTTTGACTGGTAAATATGGAATTGTCATTGAAATCCTGTAGAAAATCAAATAAAAGGAACGCCTTTTCATTCCCGAAACATGAAATAGAAAAACAATTGGGTGTGGGTGTATTCGTTACTTCTAACATCTCTATTAGAAGCAAGGCTGGTTTGCATCTTTATCATCAGGTTCCACCAAGCACAGTGTGCATCCTTCTCTTTTCTCTCTGTTAAACATAGCATGGTTTTTAAAGCGGTAAGGCGGTCCAAGGCGTTGGAGCACCGCCTGGACGCCTAGGCGAGGTAGGCGGGCAAGGCGTCTAGGCGTTAGACCACCGCCCGGACGCCTAGGCGACGCCTTAAGAACAAAGAAACATAGGCCTTGTTTGTTTCAGCTTCTGGCCACCAGAAGTTGCTGCATACTGCCAAATGCCTAGCTTTTCAGCCCGCTTCTATGATAATCACTTTAGTCAAAACTGTCCAAAATCAACGTAAACACAGAATTGACCGAGTTGTTGCGATAGTAGGAATCCGTCACTTTCTACATCCTAAACCCTATGGACTTTTTTTATCTTCCTCCGTACGTAATCTCCACGATAATCAGATTCTCTGTACATCCAGATTCTCAGAAAAACTCTTCAGAAAAAAGCTGAACTAAATAGGCTCATAGACTAGTTAGTTGCCCGTACATTGTTACGAGTTCTATATATCATATAGGTAGACCTTACTAAATGAGATATTTATTCAAACATGATTATATTTTTTATTTTCAAATTATTAGAATATGTATATATTTACATTATCTCTCTTTTATGTAACATAAATAGACATGAGTTGTAGTGGTAGAAGCCAAGCGCTTTATACCAAGTGAGTAGGGTCCGAATCCTCTACACCCCATTTTTTGGATATTTCGTGCAGGAGGGGAAACTTAGGGGGTGTTTGGTTTCTAGGGACTAATTTTTAGTCCCTAAATTGCCAAACAAGGACTAAAATAGAGATAATCCCTTTTTTAGTTCATGTGTTTGGCAATTTAGGGACTAAAAATTAGTCCCTAGAAACCAAACACCCCCTTATTCGCTCGCTGGAGGATGCGACGCACGAAGAAACTCGCGCTTAAATATAGTAGAGATATTGTAGCAATTTTTTATTTTCTTTTTGTTATCATGGGAAGTTGGAGGGTAAACCTGGCACAGTGCTGAGTCTCTCCACTTTGTCTTGGGGGTCCTGGTTCTAATTAACCTCCTTGCAAAATAAGCAAGGGTCCCTTCATTCCACCTTGTGTCAAAATAAGAGAGAATTTCTTTTGTGTCATTAGAAAATTGCTTTCCCATCTCTGCCACAAAAAAAGTGTGTTTTCCTCTGGTGCCACAAATTTTATTTTACCTCTACTACCACTTCCATGTGTTTTTGCTGGCTTGGGTGTTTCGAGAAAAGACCAATTTGCCTCTGTTCTGTACGATGCTGCTAGATTTCATTTCCCTTGTATGCCAGTGCCACTCATTGATGAAGCACTGCTGCTGCTTTTCTATGTAGGGCGTAGCAGCAGGATTGAAAGAAACTACTCCAAATCAACAACACTACTAGAAATTAGTACTCTTACATTACCTCTCACAACAAATTCTACAAAAGCTCCTTGGAATATTAGCAGAACAAGCCTAATTATCTTTGATACTTTGCCCTGGTTCTCCAAGAATACCATAATTTACGGAGGGGGGCACGGACATCGTAACCCGAGAGCAGATGGGGCACAACGAGGGGATTTTTTTAACCAAGCCGAAAAAATTGCCCTCGAGGGAATCGAACCCGGGACTTGGAGGTGCTACTCAGAAGCCTTTAACCACTAGGCTTGTGGGGACGCTGTCTTAGGTGGAAGTACCCATCTCTAGGGACGGGGGTGTGAGAAGCTCCACCATGTGCCCCAGCGTCGTCCGCACTGGGCCTCCCATTTACCCATCCAGGAACACTTCCTCCTGGCCGCGTCCAGAAGAGCGAGCGGCAGGGGTAAAGGAGGTGCTGACCAGGATCGGCAGGGAGATGCACTCTGTGGAGCTGGGGTGATGGCACAGATGGGCATGGGGGCTTTAGCTATCGCAGCAGTGGGTGACTGCATCACAGCATGGACGGAGAAGAATGAGCTGATGGGGCACTTGTGCCAGCCAGAGCGTCTGGTTGGGGCGGCGCCTGATGGCAGCGCAGTGGCGTTGAAGGGGAGGGTGGCACGGACTCATGGGCTCCCCCGACTTGAGTGCTCCATTGGCCTGAATGTTCTGACTGGCGTCCATGCCTCCAAGGGAAACAGAATCTAATAGCAACCTATAACACACAGCGGTAATTGGTCTTTTGGCATCCAATTAAGTCCAAGTCAGCAATAACAAACGGCAGTGGTCTGGAGACAGAAAAAAACTGAATTTTGGTACCATAGGGAAACACTTTTTTGATTGTAGAGATGGGGGAGCATCTTTTTTGATGGCACACAGGGAATCCTCTCTCAAAATAAGCATCGGGTACACCCCCTTTACATTATCATGGGAACTTCTGGCCTTTCAAGGGAAGGTGTCAAGGTGATATATCTAGTCTTGCGAATTGCGTGATCGGGTTGCAGCTATATCCACACCCCACCTTGTAGTCATTCCCATTAGTGTCTCAGCTATGTAGCGGAGATATGTCAAGGGCCGTAATGCCCAAGTGAGCAGGTCCCCGACTACGGAGATCGTAGTCGTGGTCCGTTGTCGCCGGCTGGGTTATGCCCCCTAGCCGTCCTCGTCGATTGGGCTGTGTTGCCCTGATCGCCGGCTTTGGGTAGAGAGGAAGAAGATAGAATAGAGATGGCAATATTCTTAATTTATTTTCCCCCATCGGGTCTCACGATACATATGGCCTAAGGCCCAACCAAATTAAGAAACAAACTCCCCTATTTTAGGAAATAACAGATAATAACAAATCCTACTTTCCCTCCTAGCCACTGATTGTGTTTGCTCCCTATACGTCCCTCGCGTGTCGCGCTTCCCGTTCCTGCGCTCGACGTACATCACGAGTCCTGTGGCGCCTCGTGTAGACGCGCCCGAACATGACATCTCCCTCCCCGTCGAGAGCCAGCTCGTCCTCGAGCTGGAACTGAGGGAACTTGGCGCGTAGCGGCCCGACGTCCTCCCAGGTGGCTGACGCCGATGATGCTCCCTTCCACTGGATGAGGGCTTGAGGGACCCCGCGAGCGAGCCGGTAGCGAACAGCACGCTCAGGCTCTGGGTCGATGGCGCCATGATGTAGCAAGGGAAGTTGTGGAGGCTCGCTAGGCGGCGTGCCCTGGAACTTCTTCAAGAGTCCGACATGAAAGACATTGTGGATGCGGGCACGAGGTGGAAGCTCCAGACGTACTGCAACCTCGTTGATGAGTTCGACGACGCGGTATGGCCCGAAGAATCGCGGCTTGAGCTTGCCACTGACCGCTTGTGGAAGTGATGACGCAGCACGTTGTCGTAGACGAAGCAGCGCCCAATCACCCACCTTATAGTGAATCGATCGGTGCCCACGGTCATAGTGCCGCTTCTGAAATGTTTGAGCTTGTTCCAGGCGATGGCGCATGTCTGCCAAAAATTCCGCGCGTTCCTCCATATTCTTTGCGACGGCTAGCACCCTGGTGTCTCCCGGCTCGTATGACCGGATGGTCGGCGGATCGCGCCCATAAACCACCCTGAACGGAGATCTTTCAGCGAAGTTTGATAGGTCGTATTGAACAGATACTCCGCCCACAGCAGCCATCTGAGCCAATCTCGCGGTCTGTCCCCTGTAAGACAGCGTAGATACATGAGGATGACGCGGTTGGCCGACTCGGACTGCCCATCAGACTGAGGATGAAATGCTGTCGTCATCCGCAGCTTAGTGCCCATTAAGCGCATGAGTTCTTGCTAGAAAATGGATGTGAAGACCGTGTCACGATCGGAGACCATGGATTGGGGAACACCGTGAAGACGAACAATGTCGTTGAAGAAGGCCTGGGCAACTGATTCAGCTGAATAAGGGTGTGCCAGTGGAATGAAATGACAATATTTGCTGAACCGATCCACCAGTGAGAATCACTGACTTGCCACGGACACGGGGAAGAGCCTCCACAAAATCAAGCGCAATATCCGTCCACACTCCATTGGGCACCGGGAGCGGTAGGAGGAGCCCTGCTGGGTGCACATGCTCCGACTTGTAATGTTGACAAACACTGCATTGACGTACCTTCTCTTGCACCAATTGCTTCATCTGAGGAAAATGAAAATCACGTCGGAGCCGGTGGAGGGTACGTTGGACACCCTCGTGACCATCCTCATGGACTGCCCCCAGGATCTCCTGTAATAGCGGGGAGGTAGGAGGAATGTACAGGCGGCCCGCGAATTGCACCATGCCGTCGACGATGGACCAGGGTGCTGCTCGTTCCCCTGAAGTGATCGCAGTATGGAGAGCTACGAGGGTCGGATCCTCGAGCTGAGCCTGCCGGAGTTGGTCGATGAAGTCAAACCGTGGAGTGGACATGGCGAGCAGCTCTCCCTCTATTGTGTCACGCCTGGACAAAGCATCCGCGACAGCATTTGTTGCGCCTGGCTTGTATTCAACGGAGAAATCGAAGCCCAGCAGCTTACCGACCCAATGATGTTGGGGAATGGTGGCTAGGCGCTGGTCCAACAAATACTTCAAGCTGTAGTGGTCCGTCTTGACGCTGAAGCGGCGGCCCCATAGGTACGGCCGCCAGTGGCGCACCGCCTGCACCAAGCCGATGAGCTCGCGCTCGTAGGCCGCCAATGCTCGGTGCCGGGGCGCCACAGGTCGGCTGAAGAATGCCACGGGATGTCCCTCCTGGATGAGGACGACACCAAACCCGTGGGACGACGCGTCGCACTCGACGACGAACGGCTTGGCGAAGTCCGGCATGGCAAGCACCGGTGCCGTTGTGACGGCGTCCTTGAGCGCGGTAAAGGCCGAGGCCGCCTTGTCGTCCCACGCAAATCCCTCCTTGAGGAGGACAGTAAGTGGCGCCGCGATGATGCCGTAGTTGTGGATGAATTTGCGGTAGTATCCCGCGAGGCCGAGGAAGCCGCGCACTGCGCGCGCCGAGCGAGGTACCGGCCAGTCACGGATGGCCTGCACCTTGGCGGTATCCATGGCCACGCCCTCCACTGATATGGTGTGTCCCAGGTACGCGACGGAGGAAACCCCGAACGCACACTTAGAACGCTTGACGAAGAGGACGTGCTGGCGTAGCGTGCTAAGGACCGCGCGGAGATGACGAAGGTGATCCGCCCAAGACTTGCTGTATATGAGGATGTCATCAAAGAAAACAAGTGCAAATTGACGAAGGAAAGGGCGCAATACGTCGTTCATGAGTGCTTGAAATGTGGCCGGGGCGTTGCAGAGGCCGAACGGCATGACGAGGAACTCATATAGTCCGTCATGGGTACGGAACGCCGTCTTATGGATGTCGTCCGGTCGCATGCGCACCTGATGGTACCCGGAACGCAAGTCGAGCTTGGAGAAGAACTTGGCACCATGGAGTTCGTCCAACAGCTCGTCGACGACCGGTATTGGAAAAGCGTCCTTGATCGTGAGCGCGTTGAGAGCGCGGTAGTCCACGCAGAACCGCCACGAACCATCGACCTTCTTGACGAGGAGGACTGGCGAGGAGAATGCCGAGTCGCTGCGCCGCACAATGCCTTGCTCGATCATGGCGGAACATTGTCTTTCCAACTCGTCCTTGTGAGCAGCTGGATACCGATAGGGCCGGACGGCCACAGGACCAGCGCCCGGCTTGAGCACAATGCGGTGGGTGCGGCCGCGTTCTGGTGGTAGATTGGTCGGCTCGGCGAAGACGTCGGAGAACGATGAGAGAACCCCTTGCAGCAAGGGCTCAGTTGTCTCGGCGACGTGTAGATGCGGCGTGGTTGGTGTCGCGACGCCATGCCAACAGATGTCCTGGCCGGCCTGCTTGAATGTCATGGTGCGGGCGGCCATGTTCCACACGATGTCACCCAAGGTGGCCATCCAGTGCGTGCCCAGCACCACGTCGTAGCCTGCCAAGGGCATGACGTACAGGTCGACGTTGAAGGCGCGAGTGTCGATGAGGACCGCTGCCTGACGAATGACGCCCGGGCAAGCGATGCGCTCCCCGTTTGCCACCGTGGCCGTGAGACGCGGGTACGGCTCGATGGGTAGGCCCGCGCGCCGTGCGGCCTCTTCCCCAATGAAGTTGTGCGTGGATCCCGTGTCGACGAGTGCGATGAAGTCCGCTGCGCCCACCCGTACACGCAGCTGGATGGTGCTGCTAGCCGGTGCACCGACGACCGCGTGTAAAGAGAACACGGGGGCCTCGTCCGTCGTTTCCTCCTCAGCAAACTCCACGCCACCGATGTAAAATATCCGGCGGCAAACCCGGTTGTGGCCTCGTGTATAAGGCTGATCACAGTTGTAACAGAGCCCAAGTCGACGACGTTCGGCCTGCTCCTCCGTGGACAGGCGTTTTACTTGGCTGCCCGCTCCCGGAACAGGTGGCGCAGGGAGCGCGAGTGGCTTCGCAGGGGGCCCCGGAGGCGTGGGCAACGTGATCGCTGGGAACGACGCAGGACGTTGTGATGGTATTGGCAGTATAGCACGCGGTGCCGCCTTGGAAGACGCCTGGCTCAGCCGGTCCAACTCGACGAGCTCCAGCTGGCGTGCCAGACTCATGGCCGCCGCCAGAGACGCTGGATTGTGTACCCGCACTTGATGACTGAGAGGCGGAAGCAGGCCACCCGTGTAGAGTTGGACCCTCTGTTCGTCGCTGAGGTGCCCGGCGCGAGGCAATAGAGCTTGGAACCGATTGGAGAATTCCTCGACGGTCCCCGTGCGACGGCACTCGGCGAGCTCGAACAAGGGGGCGGACCGCAGTGGTGGCCCGAACCGTAGATTCAGCATCTCCTTGAAACGCTCCCATGTTGGCGTGCCATGCTCATCCTCCTGGAGTTGCATGTACCACCGTTGTGCCACGTCCTCCAGGTTATAGGAGGCCATCCACACCCGTTCTTCGGCCATGATGCGCTGTTGACGAAAATATGATTCACATTTGTTGATGAAGAGCATCGGATCAGACTTGCCATCGAAGCGGGGGAAATCCAATTTCTGGAATCGTGGGGGACGATCAGTGTGGGGTTCGCCTAAGGGCGGCCTGCTGTTGTTGGAAGACGTCGCCTGCTGGGCCACCAGATCAGCGATGGCCCTGGTATTGGCCTCGGCAGTGGACTGCAATGACTTCACGATGGCAGCTAATGCAGCCACGATGGTTTTGAGTTCATCGGAGTCGCCCATCTCGACGGAGTATGATGCAGCGGAGGAAGTAGGCGAAGACGGCGTGGTGGCTGGCGGTGAGGGTGGCGTGGCGGCTGATGGCAGAATCGGAGAGCGGCGTGAGGAGGAAGCCCTGGATCGCGATACCAGGTTGTCAAGGGCCGTAATGCCCAAGTGAGCAGGTCCCCGACTACGGAGATCGTAGTCGTGGTCCGTTGTCGCCGGCTGGGTTATGCCCCCTAGCCGTCCTCGTCGATCGGGCTGTGTTGCCCTGATCGCCGGCTTTGGGTAGAGAGGAAGAAGATAGAATAGAGATGGCAATATTCTTAATTTATTTTCCCCCATCGGGTCTCACGATACATATGGCCTAAGGCCCAACCAAATTAAGAAACAAACTCCCCTATTTTAGGAAATAACAGATAATAACAAATCCTACTTTCCCTCCTAGCCACTGATTGTGTTTGCTCCCTGTACGTCCCTCGCGTGTCGCGCTTCCCGTTCCTGCGCTCGACGTACATCACGAGTCCTGTGGCGCCTCGTGTAGACGCGCCCGAACATGACAAGATAATATTTAGATTATTGTTTTCCATGATTACTTTATAAAGTCATGTATTTTGCATATTTAACTGCCTGTAAAACTAGCTAAAATTCAGATTTATTTTGTGTTATTTGGTCGTTACCCTGTGCCAATGATTATAACGGATAGGTAAACCGAGAAACTTAGAACTGTGCAGAGAGAGGAGGAGGAAGCGATGACGGTTTCCACTATATGGGACAAAGTCGAGATTTGAACAAGGAAAAAGTTGACACTGTTTTATGATAAATTTACTTGCATGCCATAGATAATTTCATGTGTTTGACCTTGTCCATAAGGAGTGCTTATATAGAGCTGCCATACCAGACCATTATTCTTTGCACTTTGGAGTTGTTTTCTTTTAATGATGCACTTCAATTGTTCAAGCAGCTTTAAATTATTTGTGCTCTAAACTCCCACTTGATTGGCCTCTGCAGATTTGTTGTAGTAGATCTTTCAGCGGGCCCTTGTACATATGGGAAAATAGAAACTGAAGAAGGCAGTGTCAGCTATAGGTCAATGCCACGGCTATCACAAATAATCTTCCCAAGAGGACTTGCTGCTCCAAGTGCTAGTTCAACGCAAGATATTTTCATTGGGCAGCTCGGAGGTTTAATTGCAACTACCATTGAGCATGTGATAGCTCCTGATATAAGGTATTTTCAGAAAGTAGAAATACCTTGCTTCATTCAAAGTTTCTTCATTATTTGATGAATGACTGAAATGGTCGGAATATTTTATCTTGATTGGATGAAGTATTCACGGCAAGCAGTTGGTTATTTGTATTGTTTGCTTTTCAACATGTGATGGTCCCAAGTACCAAAGAATTTTCATTATTATGCTACTTTGGTACCTGTGTATGGCCAATAGTCTTTAGTTCCTCATGCATATATATGCCTGTTAACGTGCAGGCTAACTAGGTCACTATCTTGTATGATTGTACTAAATGTCTAGCAATTTATCACCTAACCTAATGAATTACAGATTGTCATCTTATATTTGTTGTTTAGTCCATCAATGTCGCTAACTTTGCAAATAAGGACAGCACAAATGATGGCTAACTTTGCAAATAAGGAAAAAAAATGAACAAGTTATATATGAATTGCAACTTATGCTAACTCAAGGCATTTCTAGATTATGTTAGCCATGCGATACATGATATCTAGCTCAACCCATGCTTTAGAGGTCACAAAATCTTCTTTTAATTATTCTAATTCTACCTTTTTTGCATCCCAGATTTGAAACTGTTGACATGGCAGTGAGGTTGCTTGTACCTATTATTGTGCTACAGAACCACAATAGGTACAACATTCTTCAAGAAGGCCATAACTATAGTATAGATGTTCAAGCTATAGAAAGGGAGGTTAGTTGAGTTTTCTTGTATGAGTTTTTATGTTTCTGAAACTACATAGGTTCATAGTTTCCTTGCCAGTGTACCTCAGCAAAGAACCACTTATGGTTTGGTGGTTATCCTGGACAGATTATATTTTTGTTGGTTTTGTACAGCAAAGAACCACATATGGTTTGCTGATTAGGATCCATATTATATATAAACTATTTTCTTGCAACTCGTGATCTGGATTGTTACATGCCATTATGCACCCTCCAAATTTTCTTAGTTCACGTTTTTCAGGTTAAAAAGATGGTCCACCCTGGTCAGGAGGTAATAATAATTTCTGGTTCGCATGCGCTGCACCAGCATGAAAAGTTAGCTGTTGCAGTTTCCAAAGCAACACGTAGCCATTCTCTTCATGAAACAAAGAGTGATGGCCGGTTTCATGTCCGTACCAAAACTTACTTGGATGGAGCAATACTTAAAGAGGTCTGTTGGATTTTGGCTTTGTCTATGTGATCGTGTTTGAACTGCAGACCAATCGTTGCTAGTGCATATACCTGCAGGTTTTGTATGTTTTCTGTATGCTTAAATGAAATGGACACTTCTGGCAGTATTATTATTATTTTTTCATCCTCCAATTTTCACATTTTGCATCTATTAATGTCTAAGTGAGAATGTGACACGCAGAGAAGTAGGCTTGGGTTCACCTGACCTGTTGGCCATCTGTCATATAGCTGTTTAATCATGCCTTAAGGATAAACAACACAATTATATGATTCATAATCTTCACTTTCTGATTATGTAATTTTGTAATAGGAAATGATTGAATCAAGTGCAAATAACAGACATGCCACACCAAATGTAAAAAGCCACCATCAAATGGATGTGTTACCGAGTTTCTTGAGTAAAACTCAGTTTCAAGATGGTGCTGAGTATGAGAATTATAAAGACCCGTCTAAATTTCTTGTTGTCTTAAATTTTGAATGCAGCATTGTAATGGCTGTGTTCAGCTGCACTTGCTGTGGCTGCAGCTCTATAACTACAAAATACTGTAGCGTGAACTAAAGAAGCTGCAGGCGCAGTCAGAAATGATGTGCTCTTGACATGTACAGGAAATGGAGCGGTCTGCTGATGTGCTGTCTGCGGGTCTATTAGAAGTTGCAAATCCTTCTCTCTCAAGTAGATTCTTCCTAAAGCAGGTGCATAATATGTTCTGTCCGATATATCCTGCAAGCTAGCATCTGTTTCATGAGACTATACTAAATATTTTCTACTTCTATCTATATTAGTGCTGTTATAGTGTTATGGAATTTTATTGTGATTTTTTGGCTTTGGCTATAGCATTGGACTGATGGAGAAGATGATGTAAAAGATTCTATTAAGCACAGGCCCTTGTGGGAATCTTACATGCCCAAAAATAATAAAGGAAGGAGAGGAACTGGAAAGAAGAAACATGGAAGTCTGTACAGAACTTATGGGACCAGAGTGATCCCAGTGTAAGCTTCATTTACATGGACAGGCACCTCTTCCTCCTCTATCTCTCCATCTCTAGCAGAACATGGTTATAAAATCAAACTATCATGCCTCAAAATTTAATTCTGACAATGATCTAAAATTTGACCCTTTTTCTTAATAACCCTTCAGTTTTGTATTATCACTGGCCGGTGTCGATGCTGAACTTCTCATGGAAGAGGAGAGTCTTGTTTGGACAAGTAAAGATGTTGTTATTGTGCTTGAGCATAACAATGAAAAGATTCCTCTAAGGTATTTTAGTGTTTTTGTCGGGCAAGATATTCCATGAACTCTTGTATGTACTGCATTGCTCAAGCTGCTTCTATATTTAATTCTTTATATCACCCTTTGCTGTCACAGCTATGTGTCAGAAACGACTAGGCAGTTTGCTCTTCCATCTATCGCACAGCGCCACATCTTGGCTGGTCTGGCGTCAGCAGTTGGCGGTCTGAGTGCACCATATGAAAGAGCATCACGTATTCATGAAAGACATGTAGTGAACTGGCTGTGGGCTGCAGGCTGTCATCCGTTTGGACCATTCTCGAACTCCTCCCAGATTAGTCAAATTCTTCAGGATGTAGCACTGGTAATGTTATCAACAACAATTTTTTTTATTTCTATGATATGTACAATGAGTAGGCAGGGAGCGAGGGAGGTCAATGCTCCTATGTCGAAGTGCAGCTTAAAGTAGAAAATCTGTTCATGCTTCCAATGGTTTGCACAGTGCATAGGTATGCAAACCAACAAAGAAAAACGAGGCCAAACTATGCCCCAATTGTTTCTGTCTGAGTTTTGCCAGTTTCAATTTTTTGGATCAACATAACTTGGGTATGTTGGAAATAATCCCGTGTCTAGGTTCATAGCATTTACTTTAGCTAAATTTCAGCATGGAATAATTGGAAGTAATATGCTGATTAGTTGAGTAATATCCTGCATTTATTAGGGGCTATCACAGCTTTATTTGTAGCTCACATTGGTTATAATAGTAGTAGTAGAAGAGAAAACCAGAAAAGGCAAGCCATTCCAGCCACCAAAAACACTTGTATTGTGTTCCTGTGACCTTTTGGAGGCTTTAGACCTGTCAGGAATCAGGATATTTGATGCATCCAATTATCTAAATCCAACAAATCTTGGTATTATGCTTACTGTATAATCATGGTCGCATTATTTTTTAGTTTGTTGATATTTCACTGGCATAAATTGTTTCTTCTGTGCTTTCATATCCACTATGTAACCCATGTTTTATTGTGTGTAGAGAACTACAATTTATGCTCAAGTCGATGCTGCTCTTCGCAAAATAAGAGACACATCAGAGGTACTACATGCAATTCAGCCTACTTTTATTCACTTATTTCCTCAAATGCACAGAAAGTATAACTACTATCTCTGGTCTGGTGCAGTTTGTCCAATCTTTTGCATCAGAGCATCTTAAGACGCCATTAGGAGAACTTGTGAAAGGTAATAAAAACAAGTCCACCACTGAGTTATGGGTAGAGAAATTCTATAAGAAGGTAACCACTCTACCGGAGCCTTTTCCCCATGATCTTGTTGAGAAGTTAGAAGAATACCTGGATGTAAGTATTATATACCATACATTGCATAAGTGTACTTTCATGATGAAATAATGCATATATATGTTCTGATTTTCCTTCATCTATGGTGCCCCTTGTAGAAACTTGAAGGGCAACTCGTGGACTTGTCTTCCTTATTGTATGACCACCGGCTGGTCGATGCATATCAAAACAGTACCGACATCCTGCAAAGCACTATTTTTACACAACAGTATGTTTATACAGAGATGCTATATTTGCTCCTTGGCTACTCTTGTGCTATCTTTTTGAAACTCATTGTTTTCATTCTGTTTCATTCGAAACATTTTTACACTTTTTCTCCCTTCTCTTGACAGGTATGTGGAACGTGTTCTAGCTAACGAGAGAGACAAGATGAAATGCTGTAGCATTGAATATAGTCATCCAAAGCAGTCATCCCAGGCTTTTGTCTATGGAGGGATCCTTCTGGCTGGATTTCTTGTGTATTCACTGGTTATTTTCTTCTCTTCACCTGTTCGCTAATTTTATGTCCAGATGCAGAAAGTCCTGGATGCTTTATGGTAGGCTAGGTTTGTCTGGGGTTGTCAATCTTCATGAGGGAATGGCCTGGACCGTCTTGGATACAGAAGGGCTTTGGCACAGTTTGTGCGCTATTTCTGGATACACAAGCAATCAGACGGCTGATATATATGTAACTGATTCTTGTCTGCGATAAACTATAGTCGATTTCACAGAAGAGCTGGTGCATGCTATGAAAATATGAAATACTTTCCCCCCATTTTGCAACTTGTTACTGCAGAACTGCACAGAAACCCGTTTGTTAATAAGCCCCCCCCCCCCCCCCCCCCCCAAAGCTTCATGTGGACCAGGCAGCAGACCTGTGGCTGTGGAGTGGTGCAAGGACGTAGTCACTTTATTTCATGACAATCATCTCCAAAAAAAATATTTTCCTTGGCTCGTGTGTTTTTTCTCCTTTTGAAAATTGCCTGACGCCAAGGCTCCACCGCACGCCTGAAGCGCCGAGGCCTCAATGTCCAGCGTGTTTCAATATAAAATATATGGATATGCATTCAAGCATTTTATCCCTCACTCCCTCTGTAGTGTTAGATTTACGAGCTCGCCGCTGGCACCGGAAGTTCCATGGATAAACGATAAATAAAGCCTGTGAACTGGCTTTCTCAAACATTACCATTTTATCCTTTTAAGGCGAGGCACAGAAGTCGTGCTTCTGCTTCGTGTCCTTGGCATTTTGTCCTTTTTTTTGTCAAACCATGGCTTGCACTAAGCTGGGGAAACGACTGATTGTTTCAATAACCTGCGTCTTCCGATATACCTTTCGGATAATCATTTTCATTCCGTTAACGCAAACTCTACTCAAAACTCTATTCATCCATCCTCTACCTTTTTGACCATTATAATGAATACTTGTTGATATACTCGATGGTTTATGTATTTGTGCATTTGTGCCACGTTGTTATTGGAGCGTTTGTGTTGTCCCGTGAAGGTCGGTTCCACGAGTCTATGCCAGACGGTGCAGCCAGAAGCCAGTTCTGTGAGATCTCATCCTTTCATCGGTTAAAGCAACGATAAGCTCATTAATTCCCTTTGATACTTAAATTATCTATATTTTAAACACAATCCCTTAGTCTGTTTTTATATATGTGTTATATTATTTTGCTGAACATCACAGTGAATCATCCATAAACTCTTTACAAGTTGTTTTACAAAGGATTTGGAAAAAAGGTATGAGTTTTACAAACGAAACTTGATTTTATTTTAAATAAAGTGAGCGATTATCACCGTCACTGTCATGAGCAGGATGGTTAAGATTTCCTAGTCGTGGGAGGGCCCAAAGAGAAGTTAGCTCAGCTGGGTTAGGCGTGAGCATTATGGATTGTCTCGTCTCGCATATGGACCAGTTTGTCATTACTCCTCACCTAAACTCTAAAAGTGCAACCACTCAAGGTTGTATGACCAACAGCTCAATCCAATTCTACATGGGCTAAACTCGAGGGTTTTTGGTGGTTGTGGAGCATCGGGAGGAAAAGCAAGGAAAACATTGTCGTCCTGGTTTGGGCGAGATGGTGGTTATGTTCCTCTCAGTACAACCACCAAGGTAAAGTCGTGTAGGGGAAGAAAGAGTTTCGATACCCAGATATCACGACAATGGGATTACAGAACCTGAACTAGTGGATAAAGTGTATACCTCTGCGCAAAATCAAAATCTATTTGAATAGTCCATCTCCACTAGTATGGACGAGTTATGACTTAGCTATGACAATTAGTGTTTTGTTTCTTAAAATGCTTTGAAAAGTGGTTTGGAAAGATCTGGCGGTTGAGTCGTGAACTATAGTAGACGGAAAGTCCAGTAGCTGCTTTTGGTTTTGAGAATAAAAACAAGTGAGAAACTACTGAGATTCCTGGATAGTTTAGTCTAGCGGATTTGATTTGATGATGGAAAACTTTCTACTCCTTTGGGAGAGAATGTGCTTTGGAAAAGATAAAATGTTTTATAAAAATAGCACTACATCAAAAAAAATCTGCAAAATACTATGAACTTCACTAACTCAATGCATGTATTTTTTGAATTATCATTCCGTTGGTGAAGGTGGGCTGCTGAGTACATAAATACTCACTGTTGTTTATTTTTTTATGAAAAAAGATTGTTGATCGTATAAGAATTACATCTATTTCCCAACTGCGCCTGTGGCAATTGGATCACTAATTTGTCCCACTATATATATTGGATTGCTGAAGTCTCATTATGATGATATGTCACGAGTTATACACCAATTCTTAAAGTTGATCATCACTTGTATATATTTATCTCGTTTAAGCAGATCTGGAACATCTGATACATAAATGCGTATAGTAGCCTTTTAGAACTAATATTTGTAACATATTTAAGTTCCAAAGGATGAAGACGCTTTATGCATGAATCAAGTTGTAGCAGAACAAATGTTTTTGTTTCATATTCATCTTGTACGTCTATAAATACTACTAATGTGAGTTACTAAGAGCCTTATATTCTTCATAAGAACTTTATTTATTCACTTTTCGGTTCATAATTAGCTTTATATCTTATTTTTTATTTGTTGCGGGCATTATCTGCAGTAACATTCATCTAGTTCTTTTATTTTAATTTATGCTTTCCATGACATCATTGTCAGAAGATCTCCTTCTTGACCCATGTAATTTGCACAACATTCATGTTGTTATTTGAAATTAGTTTACATAGAGTATTAGAGTACATGGACATTATTCTTTTTATCATGCCTGGAAATTGAGCTGTGGTGAGAAGTCCTCCCATTTGAAGGATAGGCCTACACAGTGGTGAGAAGCCTTTCCACTGTATCAAAGGTTCTAGGTTCGATGCAACCTCTCTACAAACTATAGGGGTAAAGCCTAAAAGGGAAATAGGGTCAAACCTTTTGCTATAAATGATTTTGGTGGTTGAATGCCCAACACAAATATTGAACTTACTAGTTTGCTCTAGATTATGTATTCTACAGGTGCATAAAGGTTCAACACAAACCAATAAAAAGATCAAGTTAGGGTTCAAAAGAAAGGAGCAAAAGAAACCGAAGAGAACCCTGGTCTGGCGCACCGGACAGTGTCGGTGCGCCAGGAGCCGTACAAATGCGAACTCTTCACCTTTGGGTTTCAGAAACGCCGCTCCGCTATAATTCACCGGACTGTCCAGTGTATCACCGGACTGTCCGGTGTACCAAGCGGAGCAATGGCTACTTCGCGCAACGGTCGCCTGCAAAAGCTGAATTCCAGATGAATAGTGCGCGGCAGAGCAGCGCAGCCGTCAAAGGCGCACCGGACAGTGAACAGTACCTGTCCAGTGCGGCACCAGACTGTCCGGTGCCACATGAAGACAAAGCTCCAACGCTTGAAACTGCCAGAACCCTAATGAGTAGGTGACGTGGCTGGCGCACTGGACAGTGTCCGGTGGCGCACTAGACAGTGTCCGGTGCGCCCATCGACAACAGCCTTCCCCAACGGTTGAATTAGTGGTTGAGGGCTATAAATACCCCCAACCACCTCCACTCCAACCATCCAAGCTTTCACAATAGTGCATTCAATACAAGAGCAAAGTATAACACTCCAAGACACAAATCAAAGCCTCCGATCCAATCAAAGCCCCCAAATTCAATTCTAGTGCTCTAGGACTTGTGAGAGGATCGCTTGTGTTTCTTTGTTGCTCTTGTTGCTTGGTTGGCTTTCTTTTTCCTCATTCTTGTTCTCTAAGTGACTTGTAATCAAAGCAAGAGACACTAAGTTTGTAGTGGTCCTTGCGGGGTCTAAGTGACCCGTTTGATTAAGGAGAAAGCTCACTCGGTCTAAGTGACCGTTTGAGAGAGGGAAAGGGTTGAAAGAGACCCGGTCTTTGTGACCACCTCAACAGGGACTAGGTTCTCAAGAACCGAACCTCGGTAAAACAAATCATCGTGTCATCCGCCTTATTTCTTGGTTGATTTGTTTTCACCCTCTCTCTCGGACTTGATTTTAATTCTAACGCTAACCCCGGCTTATAGTGTGTGCTTAAGTTTGTAAATTTCAGATTCCGCCTATTCACCCCCCTCTAGGTGACTTTCAATTGGTATCAGAGCTTGGTTCTTCATTAGAGTCTAACCAATCAAAGTGATGTCGGAAGATCACGCTAAGAGGGAGATCATGACCGGCGAGAAGTCCACAAGCCACGGGAAGGCTCCATCGAGGGAGTCCGGCAACAAGCTCAAGGAGGGATCACCTCCTCACAAGTCGCATCGCAGTGGCGACAAGAAAAAGAAGATGAAGAAGGTGGTCTACTACGAGACCGACTCTTTGTCGCCATCTACATCCAGCTCCGACGCGCCGTCCATCACTTCTAAGCGCCATGAGCGCAAGAAGTATAGTAAGATGCCCCTTCGATATCCCCGTATCTCTAAGCGCGCACCTCTACTTTCCGTTCCATTAGGCAAACCACCGGTTTTTTATGGTGAAGACTATTGTATGTGGAGTGATAAAATGAGGCATCACCTAACCTCACTCCACGCAAGCATATGGGACATTGTTGAATTTGGAGCGCAGGTACCATTGCGGGGGGACGAGGGCTACGACTCGGACGAGGTCGCCCAAATCCTGCACTTCAACTCCCAAGCCACTACTATACTCCTCGCCTCTCTATGTCAAGAGGAGTATAACAAAGTGTAAGGGTTGAAGAGCGCCAAGGGGATTTGGGACGTGCTCAAGACCGCGCACGAAGGAGATGAGGTGACCAAGATCACCAAAAGGGAGATGATCGAGGGGGAGCTCGGTCATTTCGTCCTCAACTAAGGAGAGGAGCCACAAGCTATGTACAACCGACTTAAGACCTTGGTGAATCAAGTGCGTAACCTCGGGAGCACCAAATGGGATGACCATGAGATGGTCAAGGTTATTCTAAGATCACTCGTTTTTCGCAATCCTACGTGTTGGGGGCCTTTGTCTTCCGAAGGTCCTCAAAAACATGATTTAACAATGTTTCCCAAGAGTAATGTAGTTACAGGTACCTTCGGAGTCAGAATAAAGCTGTGCACAAAATGAAAGGCAGGGTCTGGATGAAGGATGATCTAATTCCGAAGCAATGCACAAGGAAGCTTCGGCTCAATGACAGAAAAAGGAACCGACTTAAAGGAGAAATGGCTATCTAGTCCTTGTTGGATTGTCATTAAGTCAATAGTAAACATAAAGGGCATGAATGTAACTTTACACAGGCTGCGCCCTGTGCCTATTGAAAGGGAAATAGGATCAAACCTTTTTCAAATGGATTTTGGTGGTTGAATTGCCCAACACAAATTATTGGACTAACTAGTTTGCTCTAGAATATATGTTCTACAGGTGCCAAAGGTTCACAACAAACCAATACAAAGATAAAAGAAAGGGTTCAAAACAAAGGAGCAAAGTTAAACCGAAGGCTGCCCTGGTCTGGCGCACCGGACTGTCCAGTGCACCACCGGACAGTGTCCGGTGCACCAGGGAGGATCAACTCGAACTTGCTAGTCTCGGGAATTTGGGGAAGCCACTCTGCTAAAATTCACCTGACTATCCGGTGTAACACCAGACTATCCGGTGTGCCAGCAGAGCAACGACTACTTCGCGCCAACGGTCGTCTGCAAAGGAACAGTAAAAGCAAACAGTGCGCACCTGCGCGCGCAGAAGTCAGAGCAGGCGCCAAAAGGCGCACCGAACAGTGAATAGGACCTGTCCGGTGCACCACCGGACTGTTCAGTGGCCCCACTTGTCAGAGCTCCAACGGTCGGAACCCAACGGCATGGTGACGTGGCTGGCGCACCGGACAGTGTCCAGTGCGCCATACGACAGAAGTCTTCACCAACGGCCATATTGGTGGTTGGGGCTATAAATACCCCCCAACCACCACACTTCAAGGCATCCAAGTTTCAGCCATTTGCATTCAATACAAGAGCTCTAGACTTCACTCCAAGACACAAACAAAGAGATCAAATCCTCTCCCAAGTCCAAAGTCCATTCCAATCAAATAGTGACTAGAGAGAGTGGCATTTGTGTTCTTTTGAGTTCTTACGCTTGGATCGCTTTTCTTCTTCTTTCTTTCTTGTTCCCAACTCAATTGTAATCAAGGCAAGAGACACCAATTGTGTGGTGGTCCTTGTGGGGACTTGGTGTCCCGATTGATTGAGAAGAGAAGCTCACTCGGTCTAGGTGACCGTTTGAGAGAGGGAAAGGGTTGAAAGAGACCCGGTCTTTGTGACCACCTCAATGGGGAGTAGGTTTGCAAGAACCGAACCTCGGTAAAACAAATCACCGCGTCTCACTCTTTATTTGCTTGTGATTTGTTTTCACCCTCTCTTTCGGACTCGTTTATATTTCTAACGCTAACCCCGGCTTGTAGTTGTGCTTAAGTTTATAATTTTCAGATTTCGCCTATTCACCCCCCTCTAGGCGACTTTCAATTGGTATCGGAGCCTGGTGCTTCATTAGAGCTTAACCGCTCGAAGTGATGTCGGGAGATCACGCCAAGAAGGAGGTCATGACCGGCGAGAAGCCCGCTACAAGCCACGGGAAGGCTCCATCAAGGGAGTCCGGCTCCAAAGGAAAGGGAGAATCACACTCACACAAGTCGCATCGGAGTGGCGACAAGAAGAAGAAGATGAAGAAGGTGGTCTACTATGAGACCGATTCTTCGTCGCCATCTACCTTTGGCTCCGATGCGCCGTCCGTAACCTCTAAGCGCCACGAGCGCAAGAAGTTTAGTAAGATTCCCCTTCGCTATCCCCGCATTTCCAAACGTACTCCTTTACTTTTCGTCCCATTAGGCAAACCACCGGTTTTTGACGGTGAAGATTATAACATGTGGAGTGATAAAATGAGGCATCACCTAACCTCACTCCACACTAGTATTTGGGATGTTGTTGAGTTGGGAGTGTAGGTACCATCACCGGGGGATGAAGACTATGATTCGGATGAAGTTGCCCAAATCCGGCACTTCAACTCCCAAGCCACCACTATACTCCTCGCCTCTCTAAGTCGAGAGGAGTATAACAAGGTGCAAGGGTTGAAGAGCGCCAAGGAAATTTGGGACGTGCTCAAAACCGCGCACGAAGGAGATGAGGTGACCAAGATCACCAAGAGGGAGACGATCAAGGGGGAGCTCGGTCGTTTTATGCTCAACCAAGGGGAAGACCCACAAGCCATGTACAACCGGCTAAAGACCTTGGTAAATCAAGTGCGCAACCTCGGGAGCACCAAGTGGGATGACCATGAAATGGTCAAGGTTATTATTAGATCACTCGTATTTCTTAACCCCACTCAAGTTCAATTAATTCGTGGTGATCCAAGATATAAACTAATGTCTCCCGAGGAAGTGATAGGAATATTTGTGAGCTTTGAACTAATGATCAAAGGCTCCAAGAAGATCATCGAGCAAGGCGCCTCCTCCTCCGTACCCGAGGCACAACCCGTCGCATTCAAGGCAATGGAGGAGAAGAAAGAAGACTCTACACCAAGTAGAGTCCCCATCGATGCCTCCAAGCTCGACAATGAGGAGATGGCGCTCATCATCAAGAGCTTCCACCAAATCCTCAAGCAAAGGAGGGGAAAGACTACAAGCCCCGCTCCAAGAAAGTATGCTACAAGTGTGGTAAGCCCGGTCATTTTATCGCTAAATGTCCTTTGTCTAGTGATAGTGATAGGGATAATGACAAGAGGGGGAAGAAGAAGGAGAAAAAGAAGTATTACAAGAAGAAGGGTGGCAATGCGCATGTTTGCCGGGAGTGGGACTCCGACGAGAGCTCCACCGACTCCTCCTCCGACGACGACGCTGCCAACATCGCCATCAACAAAGGCCTCCTCTTCCCCAACGTCGGCCACAAGTGCCTCATGGCAAAGTACGGCAAGAAGAAGAAGGTAAAATCAAGGTCCTCCACTAAACATGCAATTTCTAGTGATGAGGATAATTCTAGTGATGATGAGGACAACTTGCTTACTCTTTTTGCCAATCTTAACATGCAACAAAAAGAGAAATTGAATGAATTGATTAGTGCCATTCATGAGAAGGATGAACTATTGGATAGCCAAGAGGACTTCCTAATTAAAGAAAATAAGAAGCATGTTAAGACTAAAAATGCTTATGCTCAGGAAGTAGAGAAAAATGAAAAATTAACTAGTGAGCTTAGCACTTGCCATGACACCATTTCTAACCTTAGAATTGAGAATGCTAATTTGATTGCTAAGGTTGAGAAATCAAATGTATGTGATGATTCAATTGTTAGTCTTAGAAATGAGAATGCCAAATTGATTGCTAAGATTGACAAATTGAATGAATCTCTTGCTAGCCTTAGGTTTGAGAATGATAAATTAATTACTAAGGCTAAAGAATTAGATGTTTGCAATGTTTCTATTTCCAATCTTAGAGATGAGAATGCCATTTTACATGCTAAGAGCATCTCCAACAACGTGACCTATAAAAATGCCCTATAATTTAAAAATAAGTATATTTTATAGAATTTAGGGCACCAATAAAACACCCCGCTCCAACAGTAAAGCCCTAACTCTAGATTATAGGGCAGCCCACTACAGTGTAGTATATTTGAGTCACTTGAGAGGGTGCCCTATAGTTTTTTAACAAAAATTTATGAAATAGGGCACTGTTGGAGTAGTTTTTCATGTGTAGAGCCCCATATTTCAATTTAAGGCACTAGTTTGAGGCATTGTTGGAGATGCTCTAAGATTGTTGAATTAAATGATTGCAAACCCTGTACATCTACCGTTGAGCATGTTTCTATTTGCGCTAGACGTAGAGATGTTAATGTAGATGCTATTCACGATCACCTTGCTATGATTAAACAACAAAATGATCATATAGCTAAATTAGATGCTAAAATTTCCGAGCATGAACTAGAAAATAAGAAATTTAAATTTGCTCGTAGCATGCTTTATAGTGGGAGACGCTCTGGCATTAAGGATGGCATTGGCTTCCAACAGGGAGACAATGTCAAGCTTAATGCTCCTCCTAAAAGATTGTCAAATTTTGTTAAGGGCAAGGCTCCCATGCCTCAGGATAACGAGGGCTACATTTTATACCCTGATGGTTATCCTGAGGATAAAATTAGGAGAATTCATGCAAAGAAGACTCATCCTGTTGCTCACCATGCTTTTATTTATAAGAATGAGGCTTCTAGCTCTAGACGTTCTACCCATGTTAAAATGCCTAAGAAGAAATCTCCTATTGCATCAAATGATCATAATGTTTCATTCAAAACCTTTGATGCTTCCTATGTGCTCACTAACAAATCAGGCAAAGTAGTTACCAAATATGTTGGGGGCAAACACAAGGGCTCCAAGACTTGTGTTTGGGTACCCAAGGTGCTTGTTTCTAATGTAAAAGGACCCAAGACCATTTGGGTACCTAAGAACAAGGCCTAAATTTGTTTTGTAGGTTTATGCATCCGGGGGCTCAAGTTGGATCATCGACAGCGGGTGCACAAACCACATGACTGGGGAGAAAAGGATGTTCTCCTCCTATGAGAAAAACGAAGATCCCCAACGAGCTATCACATTCGGTGATGGAAATCAAGATTTGGTCAAAGGATTGGGTAAAATTGCTATATCACCTGACCACTCTATTTCCAATGTTTTTCTTGTAGATTCATTAGATTACAACTTGCTTTCTGTTTCTCAATTATGCAAAATGGGTTACAACTGTCTTTTTACGGATACAGGTGTTACTGTCTTTAGAAGAAGTGATGATTCAGTAGCTTTTAAGGGAGTATTAGAGGGTCAGCTATACTTAGTTGATTTCATTAGAGCTAAACTCGATACTTGCTTAATTGCTAAGACTAACATGGGCTGGCTCTGGCATCACCGACTAGCCCACGTTGGAATGAAGAATCTTCACAAGCTTCTAAAGGGAGAGCACATTTTGGGACTAACCAATGTTCATTTTGAGAAAGACAGGATTTGTAGCGCATGCCAAGCAGGGAAGCAAGTTGGTTCTCATCATCCACACAAGAACATCATGACGTCTGACAGGCCACTGGAACTCCTCCACATGGACCTATTCGGCCCGATAGCTTATATAAGCATCGGCGGGAGTAAGTACTGTCTAGTTATTGTGGATGATTATTCTCACTTCACTTGGGTATTCTTTTTACAAGATAAATCTCAAACCCAAGAGACCTTGAAAGGATTCTTGAGACGAGCTCAAAATGAGTTCAACTTGAGGATCAAGAAAATAAGAAGCGATAACGGGACGAAGTTCAAGAACTCACAAATAGAAGGCTTTCTTGAGGAGGAGGGCATCAAGCATGAGTTCTCTTCTCCCTACACACCACAACAAAATGGTGTAGTGGAGAGGAAGAATAGAACTCTATTGGACATGGCAAGGACCATGCTTGATGAGTACAAGACTTCGGATCGGTTTTGGGCTGAGGCGGTCAACACCGCTTGCTATGCCATCAACCGGTTATATCTACACTGAATGCTCAAGAAGACATCTTATGAACTCCTCACCGGTAAAAAGCCCAATGTTTCATATTTTAGAGTCTTTGGTAGCAAATGCTTTATTCTTGTTAAAAGAGGTAGAAAATCTAAATTTGCTCCTAAGGCTGTAGAAGGCTTTTTACTTGGTTATGACTCAAACACAAGGGCATATAGAGTCTTTAACAAGTCCACTGGACTAGTTGAAGTTTCTTATGACATTGTGTTTGATGAGACTAACGGCTCTCAAGTAGAGCAAGTTGATCTTGATGAGCTAGATGATGAAGAGGCTCTGTGCGTCGCGCTAAGGAACATGTCCATTTGGGTTGTGTGTCCTAAGGAATTCGAAGAGCCTCCACAAGCACAAGATCAACCATCTTCCTCCATGCAAGCATCTCCACCAACCCAAGATGAGGATGAGGCTCAAGATGATGAAGGAGAAGATCAAGATCCACCTCAAGAGGAGGGCAATGATCAAGGGGGAGATGCCCTTAATCAAGACAAGGAAGATGAACAAGACGCAAGGCCGCCACACCCAAGAGTCCACCAAGCAATTCAACGAGATCACCCCGTGAACACCATCCTCGGCGATATTCATAAGGGGGTAACCACTCGATCTCGTGTTGCTCATTTCTGTGAACATTACTCTTTTGTCTCCTCTATTGAGCCACATAGGGTAGAGGATGCACTTAAAGATTCAGATTGGATGCTGGCGATGCAAGAGGAGCTCAACAACTTCACAAGAAATGAGGTATGACATTTAGTTCCACGTCCTAACCAAAATGTTGTAGGAACCAAGTGGGTCTTCCGCAACAAACAAGATGAGCATGGTGTGGTGATAAGGAACAAGGCCCGACTTGTGGCCAAGGGGTATTCACAAGTCGAAGGTTTGGATTTTGGTGAAACCTATGCACCCGTAGCTAGGCTTGAGTCAATTCGTATATTACTTGCCTATGCTACTTACCATGACTTTAAGCTTTATCAAATGGACGTGAAAAGTGCCTTCCTCAATGGACCTATCAAGGAAGAGGTCTATGTTGAGCAACCTCCTAGCTTTGAAGATAGTGAGTATCCTAACCATGTTTACAAACTCTCTAAGGCGCTTTATGGGCTCAAGCAAGCCCCAAGAGCATGGTATGAATGCATAAGAGATTTTCTTATCACTAATGGCTTCAAAGTCGGAAAGGCCGATCCTACTCTCTTTACTAAGACAATTGAAAATGATTTGTTTGTATGCCAAATTTATGTTGATGATATCATATTTGGGTCTACTAACAAATCTATTTGTGAAGAGTTTAGTAGGATCATGATTCAAAAATTTGAGATGTCAATGATGGGGGAGTTGAAGTATTTTCTAGGATTTCAAGTAAAGCAACTCCAAGAGGGCACCTTCATCAGCCAAATGAAGTACATTCAAGATATTCTCACCAAGTTTGGAATGAAGGTTGCCAAGCCCATCAAGACACCCATGGGAACCAATGGGCATCTCGACCTCAACACGGGAGGTAAATCCGTAGATCAAAAGGTATACCGGTCAATGATAGGATCTCTACTTTATTTATGTGCATCTCGACCGGATATTATGCTTTCCGTATGCATATGTGCAAGATTTCAAGCCGATCCTAAGGAAGTTCACCTTAGGACCGTAAAGAGAATCTTGAGATATTTAGTTCAAACACCTAAGTTTGGTCTTTGGTACCCCAAGGGATCCTCATTTGATTTATTAGGATATTCCGATGCTGATTGGGCAGGGTGTAAGATTGATAGGAAGAGCACATCAGGGACTTGTCAGTTTCTAGGAAGATCCCCAGTGTCTTGGGCTTCAAAGAAACAAAACTCAGTAGCTCTTTCTACCGCCGAAGCCGAGTATATTGCCGCAGGCCATTGTTGTGCGCAATTGCTTTGGATGAGGCAAACCCTTAAGGACTATGGCTACAAATTTAGCAAAGTCCCTCTCCTATGTGATAATGAGAGTGCAATCCGCATGGCGGATAATCCCGTTGAACACAGCCGCACTAAGCACATAGCCATTCGGTATCACTTTTTGAGAGATCACCAACAAAGGGGGGATATCGAAATAGCCTATATAAACACCAAAGGTCAATTGGTCGATATCTTTACCAAGCCTTTAGAAGAGAAAACCTTTACCAAACTTAGGAATGAGCTAAATATTCTTGATTCTAGGAATTTTGATTGATTCTTTGCACACATAGCTCATTTATATACCTTTGATCATATCTCTTTTATGTCTATGACTAATGTGTATTCAAGTGTATTTTCATGCTTAGTCATAGAATTGAAAGGGAAATGGAATATTCGGCAAAGACGACGCTTCCACTCAACTCCATTGGTATTTGCCGGTATTCCGCATCATTCTTCACTATGGTATAATCTTCACTCATATCTATTTGTTTGCCATTGGGGAGAAATTTAAAGGGCTTGTATTTCACTCACAAGTATCCGTTTTTGGCGATTCATGCCAAAGGGGGAGAAAGTATGAGCCCAAAGCAAAAGGACCGCACCGCCACCAAATTTTAAAAATGAAGTTTTCAAATTGATATCTTAGTGTGTTCAAAAGGGGGAGAAAGTTCTAGTATCTTCAAAATTTTGTAAAACCCTCTTGAACACTAAGAGGAGAATTTTATTGAGGGGAAGTTTTGTTTAAGTCAAGGGAAAAGCATTTGAGACAGGGGGAGAAAATTTCAAATCTTGAAAATGCTTCTTTCAATCTTATTCATATACCTTTGACTACTTGCAAAATATATTGAAAAGAATTTTACAAAGGTTTTGCAAAAATAAAACTCGTGGTGCAAGCGTGGTCCAAACTTTTAACTAAGAAGAAAACAATCCATGCATATCTATTGAAATAATTATTGGTTTCAATTCCATGCAACCTTTGCACTTACCTTATGCAAACTAGTTCAATTCTGCACTTTTATATTTGCTTTGGTTTGTGTTGGCATCAATCACCAAAAAGGGGGAGATTGAAAGGGAAATAGGGTCAAACCTTTTCCAAATGGATTTTGGTGGTTGAATTGCCCAACACAAATTATTGGACTAACTAGTTTGCTCTAGAATATATGTTCTACAGGTGCCAAAGGTTCACAACAAACCAATACAAAGATAAAAGGAAGGGTTCAAAACAAAGGAGCAAAGTTAAACCGAAGGCTGCCCTGGTCTGGCGCACCGGACTGTCCGGTGTGCCACCGGACAGTGTCCGGTGCACCAGGGAGGATCAACTCGAACTTGCCAGTCTCAGGAATTTGGGGAAGCCACTCCGCTAAAATTCACCGGACTGTCCGGTAACGGTCGTCTGCAAAGGAACAGTAAAAGCAAACAGTGCGCGCCTGTGCGCGCAGAAGTCAGAGCAGGCGCCAGAAGGCGCACCGGACAGTGAACAGGACCTGTCCGGTGCACCACCGGACTATCCGGTGGCCCCACTTGTCAGAGCTCCAACGGTCGAAACCCAATGGCCTGGTGACGTGGCTGGCGCACCGGACAGTGTCCGGTGGCACACCGGACTTTCCGGTGCGCCATACGACAGAAGTCTTCACCAACGGCCATATTGGTGGTTGGGGCTATAAATACCCCCCAACCACCACACTTTTCAAGGCATCCAAGTTTCAGCCATTTGCATTCAGTACAAGAGCTCTAGACTTCACTCCAAGACACAAACAACGAGATCAAATCCTCTCCCAAGTCCAAAGTTCATTCCAATCAAATAGTGACTAGAGAGAGTGACATTTGTGTTCTTTTGAGTTCTTGCGCCTGGATCACTTTTCTTCTTCTTTCTTTCTTGTTCCCAACTCAATTGTAATCAAGGCAAGAGACACCAATTGTGTGGTGGTCCTTGTGGGACTTGGTGTCCCGATTGATTGAGAAGAGAAGCTCACTTGGTCTAGGTGACCGTTTGAGAGAGGGAAAGGGTTGAAAGAGACCTGGTCTTTGTGACCACCTCAATGGGGAGTAGGTTTGCAAGAACCAAACCTCGGTAAAACAAATCACCGTGTCTCACTCTTTATTTGCTTGCGATTTGTTTTCGCCCTCTCTTTCGGACTCGTTTATATTTCTAACGCTAACCCTGGCTTGTAGTTGTGCTTAAGTTTATAATTTTCAGATTCCGCCTATTCACCCCCCTCTAGGCGACTTTCACCTATAAATAGATGAACAGTACCCCCGTACTGTTCACACTGACTTGTATTCATTCGTGCGTCATGCTTGGACTCTCACCTTCTGTTAAGCCGAAGGTACAAATGTAATTCAATACTATTTCTGTACGCCCATGACGATATAAATAAAATATATTAATAATGTTATATGATTATTCATGTTGTATTTTATATTTCATATGCTTCTTCTTTCATTAACATACGCTGTGATGATGAAGGTACGTCCTTCATGACCTTCGTCCGAAGATCATTATATCCTAAGGGAAATAATGCTTCGAAGGACGAAGGGTATTAACCTTTAACATCTTTGTGTTGCCTTGTTCTTAACTCATAGCATTTGAGAACAAGTCCCCAACATTGGCGCCCACCTCTGGTGTACTCACTTCCACAATCTTCGGCATCTCCGACAAAACATCAACATTCGTCATACCGTCGAAGAAGATAACAGCGCCAGGGGCTGCTCTGCAGCCACTGGACACAAATCAGGAGACTCTCTCTCCTAGAGGCTAGAAGCCAAAAGAGAAAGGCCACTAGCCCAACACTTCGGGAGGAGGAGTTGGACCAGGAGATCAGGGACATGGAAATCATCCATCAGTAGGTGCCAAGGAAAAAGGAAAAGATGGCTCGACTGGCCAATCTTCAAAGGAAGATCGATGAAGCTACTGAGGAAGTACGTCATCTTACCCAAGATGATCATGACCAGAGGCCCCAACACAGGGAGCTTCGTCAAGAGGGCTCATTCAACGAAGATGAATGATACGATGATTTTAATCATGGTTTTTGATGATGCTTCTCCTCTGGCAGCAAAATTACAGGCTATCCCATGGCCATAATCCTACAAGCCACCCCAGCTGCCCATGTACAATGGGCACTTGGACCCAAAGCAATTCTTGATGAGCTATGAGGCAACAATATCCTCATACGGAGGCAACGCAGCTATCATGGCAAAGTCCTTCGTCATGGCAGTTTGAAACATGGCCTAGACATGGTATTCTTCTCTTCGGCCAGGGACAATCACCTCATGGCAGAAGCTCAATGACATGCTAGTTACCAGTTTTCAAGGCTTTCAGACGAAGCCAGAGGAATACCTTCAGGCGTATGTCCGAAGGTTCTTGCGACTGAGAGCACAAGCGCCCACAGTGCCCAATGAAATTGTCATTGAGGCCATGATCAAGGGTCTTTGGCCAGGACCCACTGCTCAATACTTTGCCAGGAAGCCCCCCAAACTCTGGAGAAGCTGCTTCAGAAAATGGATGAATATATCCAGGCTGACAACGACTTCCGCTAAAGAAGGGAGGAAGCTTACAGATTCTCTGAGATGACTAGGGGCTTCGGAGGAAGAATCCACCCTAGGCATGTCAGATCAATCCACAGCTCTAATCAGAATGATGACAAAGGAAGCCACCTTCAGAGGCCACAGTCTTCGGGATAGCAGCAAAGCTCCTTTAGGCCACCAGCTCCAAGGGGCAGAGGCGGCAGGGGCTTCGGAGGAAGATATGGGGATCAACCCAGGAAAATTTATTGTTTATTTTGTGGTGAGAACAAGGGCCATACTACAAGAACGTGCCAAATCACCATACTGAAGCAAAAGGAGATTGCTGAAGCAGAAGCTCGGCAGAATCAACCGAAGCAGGTCTTACACACTGCTTCGTGCCACTCTCTTTACATACCAGAATACGTGGGCAATCAACCTGCAGCCTCTGTCGCTTCGGCAAGCCATTCACATGCTTCTTGGCCTCAGCTTCCACCACCACCTCCACTACAACCTACTTATTCCTGAAACCAGCAGCCAGAAGGGCGCCCACAGCAACAACGTGACTTCAGGGAGGAGTCCGAAGCTCGTACAGTCAACAGTACTATACCAGAATCAAAGCACATATACTGACCAGTATCCTACTTTTATCTTCCAGCTTAGTTTTGCTTTTTTGAATAAGGAACAAGCAATGAAAATTTAAGATCTAATTTCTTGTAATGATTTTGATTCTATCGGAATGAAATATATCTTCTTCACAGAATCACGAAGCTACGAAAGTCGTTCCTAAGGGAACGCACAACCGAAATCGACGAAGCTACGAAAGTCGTTCCTAAGGAAACGCACAACCGAAATTGATGAAGCTACAAAAGTTGTTCCTAAGGGAACGCACAACCAAAATCGACGAAGCTACAAAAGTCGTTCCTAAGGAGAGCAGCGTAAGTTTTGTGCTCAAAAGTTGTTCTTAAGGGAATGCAGAGCCAAAAAATTGTCGAAGCTACAAAAGTCGTTCTTAAGCGAACGCAGCGTAAGTTTTCTGCTCAAAAGTCGTTTCAAAGGGAATGCAGAGCCAAAAACCGCCGAAATAGAAGGCGAAGAAGTTCAAAAGACGTTCCTAAGGGGATGCAGAACTTATACCACCGAAATAGAAGGCGAAGAAGTTCAAAAGACGTTCCTAAGGGGATGCAGAACTTATATCATCGAAATAGAAGGTGAAGAAGCTCAAAAGACGTTCCTAAGGGGATGCAGAGCTTGTGTGTTCATGTGGGTATGTGGCTGTATACCTTCGGCATCCTCATCATTTTGCATCATATCATCACATCATTTCGCATAGCATTACATCATACATCATATTGCATTACCGGCCCAAGAATTGAATATGAAGCAAATCTTCAGCACATGCTTCGTCAAATTGAAAAAGTGCTAAGGCACGAAGTAAGCTTCGGGAAATACAGTTTCAAGAACCTTGTAAGAAGGGATTTTTTCTTTACGAAGCATGAAAAGAAGGAAGGTGTTTTTTTGCCGAAGGCTCAAAAATGGTATGTGCACAAATTTTATGCATCGCAAAGAAATAAATTACAATAATTTACATATTTGTTTCAATATTACATGCTTCAGACATTACACAGTTCTGTTACCAAAGAGATCTAATCTTCCTTCAATTGTTTTACACATCAGGCTTCTCAAAATGATTATTACAATAAGATCTATTCCTCTTTAAGGACTTTTTCAGCAATTTCATTCAGTAATTTGTTGACGACTTCGTCAACAATAGATTCAGTCGTGCTTATGATATCCAATGATTTATTCATCTCTGGATCAGCTAGGGGATCATATGGCTCCGGTGGCGGGGACAATTCAGCTGTAATAGGTAAGCACGTAAGTTCGAAGCCTTAAAGAAGAGTAATGAAGCTAGATAACCAAGATATAATACCTATACGCCTTTCGCGTTCTGCAGCTTCTTTAGCTCGCTTTTCCCATATGAATTTTGGTGGTTGAATTGCCCAACACAAAATAATTGGACTAACTAGTTTGCTCTAGATTATGAGTTCTACAGGTGCCAAAGGTTCAACACAAACTAATAAAAAGTCCAAGAAAGGGTTCAAATAAAAGAGCAAAAGACAACCGAAGGCTGCCCTGGTCTGGCGCACCGGACTGTTCGGTGTGCCACCGGACAGTGTCCGGTGCACCAGGGTGAATCCAGTCTGAACTCGCTAGCTTCGGGAATTTGGGGAGCCCCTCCGCTATAATTCACCGGACTGTCCGGTGTGCCAGCGGAGCAACGGCTATCAGCGCCAACGACCGTCTGCAAAAGGTGAACAGTGAGCTACAGTGCGCGGACTGCACGCGCAGAAGTCAGAGCAGGCCTAGAAGGCGCACCGGACAGTGAACAGTGACTGTCCGGTGCACCACCGGACTGTCCAGTGGCCCCACAAGTCAGAGCTCCAACGGTTGAACCCTAACGGTTAGGTGACATGGCTGGCGCACCGGACAGTGTCCGGTGGTGCACCGGACTGTCCGGTGCGCCATACGACAGTAGCCCCTCCCAACGACCACTTTGGTGGTTGGGGCTATAAATACCCCCCAACCACCACACTTCAAGGTATCCAAGTTTTCAGCCAACACATTCAATACAAGAGCTATAGCATTCAATACAAGACATAATTTGAGTGAATCAAAATCTCTCCAAGTCCCAATTCCACTCAAAGCATTAGTGACTACAAGAGAGAGTTTTGTCGTGTTCATTTGAGCTCTTGCGCTTGGATCACTTTTATTCTTCCTTCTTTCTTGTTCCTAACTCAATTGTAATCAAGGCAAGAGACACCAATTGTGTGGTGGTCCTTGTGGGGACTTAGTGTCCCGATTGATTAAGAAGAGAAGCTCACTCGGTCTAGGTGACCGTTTGAGAGAGGGAAAGGGTTGAAAGAGACCCGATCTTTGTGACTGTGGGGGACAGATATCCCCTGGGTCCACCAGAAGGATAAAAGATCTCACGAAAGGCCCGTGGGCCCAATAATTCGCGAGATCATCCCTCCGTGGGCCTGGGAAAGAACGCTTAGTGAGGTGGATCGACAGAAGATCGGATTGACTCAAGCCCAGGCGGCCCGATGAATCCGATCAGTGATCACAACAGTGACCCAACCTTCCCGCACAGGAGCCCCGTACGTCGGAACTAAGCGAGGATGGGTCGGCTTAATTATAGGAAGATAGACTCAATCAGTTCACTATTACTTAGGCGCATATTATTATCACATCCACATGTAACATCCCACGGTCGAATATATAAGGCCTAGGGGGCACCCCCTCAAGATTATCTTCATCTACCTCATCACCTAGCCACCTACTTGGCTCCCTACATTTTCAACACTGGAGAAACCTCTTGTAATCTACCACGCAAAGTACTCACACCAGGACGTAGGGTGTTATGCATCTCCAAGCGGCCCGAACTTGTACAAAACTGTCCACTGTTTCTCGTGCATCAGCACGAACCATCGAGTTACAGTCGATAACACCGTCCTACTCCAAAAAGCACCTCGAGGGGTAACCCCTGGGTGCATGGTCGGACCCAAAACATAGACAGCTGGCGCGCCAGGTAGGGGGTGTGTCATCGATCCAAGCTAGCTCAATGGCCGTCACCTTCCAGCACAAGATCATCCTCCGTCCCGGGTCCGTGTTCTGCTTTGGAACTATCTCATCTGTAGCGGATGAGGAGGGAACTCTGCATTGCATCGCGGATCCACTGGAGAGAAAATCTTCCTCAAAGATCTTCGAGAAAATCGGGGCAAGACAGGAAAAAGCGCAACCTCCAACGCTCCGAGAAAAGATCACCTTCAGCCAACCAGGGGCCGAAGGTCCGTCTACCCGGAGAACTCCGCTGTCCACCCCTCCGACGGAAAAATGGACACAGATCACAAGGAAAAAGGAAGCAAATGAGGCAAAGGGTTGTCAAGCCGCTTTTTCTGTGCCACCGTCCTACTCCAAAAATCAACCCAAAGATTGGGGGACGAGGCCTCGGAGATGGGAGAAACTCTAGAAGAACGTGTCTTCAGGGAGAGAAGGAATTTGTTGGGGACTTGTTCTCAAATGCTTCGGATTAAGAACAAGGCAACATAAAAAGTGTTAAATGTTAAGGCCCTTCGTCCTACCAATCATTATTCCCCTTCGGGAATAATGAGCTCCGGACGAAGGTCATAAGAGACATACCTTCGTAAATTCAACAAGTAATAACGAAGGATTCATATAAAGCGTGAAACATAAACATCAACATAGAATCATTTCTATTTTATAAACATGGAGAAATAGAAATGATTTCAAATTACAAATGTACCTTCGGTCCTGAGAGAAGGTAAAAAGTACAAGCGTGACGCAAAAGCCAATGCCAAGTCAGCGTGAACAGTACGGGAGTACTGTTCATCTATTTATAGGCGCGGGACGCAGCCCACGTAAAATTACATCCATGTCCATTACATTTGTTAATGGCTTATGGAAATTTGTCAAGGTCCACGCAGTCTTTTCATCTTTAAGTCGGTTCCCCCCTCTGCTGTCGCGACGAAGCTTCCCTGCGCACAGCTTCAGCTATGCTCGTCCTTCGTCTGATTCAGGCTTCGTCCTGGCCGTGCTTCATATTCATAGTTCTGAGTCTACAAATACCTGTTCACATAATCCACTTGGAAAACATTGTCAAATCATGTTTTTGAGGACCTTCGGAGGACGAAGGCCCCCAACAGTAGCCCCTCGCAATATTAATTTGTTAATAATAAATTCAGATTGCGATATGGACGAAGGCCTTGAGCCGAAGGTCCGAAAAAACACCTTCCCTTTGCTAGAATAGCAACATTCACTGACAGGCGGGGCCTTTAAATTTTTAACGCCCTGGGCGTATAAATAAGATCGCACCGCAAACTCATTTGGTACGCACACTTGCCTTCTGCTTCGGCCCACTAAAATTTTTAGCTCTTGTGCACTAAGATTTGCTGGTCTTTTTGATTTTGGAGCTTCGGCCTCGGGAACAACTTTTTAGCATTTCCGAAGATGTCTGAAGGCAAGAAGATCCCTGCTGAGACGAAGCTGAGTCTCGAGGAGGAGAAGAATCTGGGGTTCCTGATAGCGATGGCAGAGACCAATACAGAGAAAATCACCAAGGAGATTCTCGAAGGCCTGTCCGAAGATACTGGCGACAGCGACAGCTATGATGTAGAGAGTGGTGGAGAAGAGGCCGAAGATCGTCCATGGCGGCCAAGTCACACGGTTTTCAGGAAAACCACTATCAAGCAGAGCCATATTGATAATATGAGGGGGCGGTATTTTCGAGATATATCTATTGTGAGGGCTGACGCTGGAGAAAAGACTTCTCCCACCCCCGAAGAAGATGAAGTTGTGATTTTCCGAAGCTTTCTCAAGGCTGGGCTTCGATTCCCCCTGAGCAACTTTGTTGTTGAGGTACTGAAAACATTCCAAGTCTACCTTCATCAACTTACTCCCGAAGCTATCATAAGAATGGGGATATTTGTCTGGGCTGCAAGAAGTCAAGGTTTAGAACCAAATGCTAAAAGTTTTTGCAACATTCATGAACTGTTATATGAGACGAAGCCGTGGGGAAAAGAACAATATCACAATAATTTTGGGTGTTACAGCTTCGGTGCCCGCTCCGGGTCAAGCTGCCCTGTGCCGACCTTTCGGAAGAAGTGGCCCGGAGCCTGGATGACAGAGTGGTTTTATGTGAAGAATGACTTAGCAGCGCAAGAAAATGTTAAAAGTATTATTATGTGCCCCATCTGGCAACGCTTCGGACTACGAAGGCCGAAGGTTGAAATGGACGAAGCAGCCGAGGAGTGTCAAAGAGCCTTCGGCGTAGTCTGCTCCTTCATTGGAACAAGGGACTTGGTCCAAGAGCACATTGCCTTCAGGATATGGCCACTTGCAGAAAAATGGGAAATGCCGAAGGAAACCATTAAAGAGTCCGACGAAGGCGGACTAGTTAGACTAAAATACACATTCAAGTATGCAGATAAATTTGTTGAACCTGATGATGACTGGCTGAAGAGCATTGAAACTTTAAGTGATGAACTACTTGGGGCATATTCGAAGGCCGAAAATACTGCGCTATCAGCAGCCTTCGGAGGCCGAAAGAAGAAAAGGTTCAACCGTGTGTTCGACGCAGTCGGGTTTATGTATCCTGACTATCACTATCCGGTGTTGGGTCGCAAAAGGAAAAATACTTCTCCTGCGACAGAAGCTACCACGAGTGCCCCAGGTGAGCCAGCGCCTCAAAGAAAAAAGATAAAGGTGCTCACCCATCGGACACGCTTTATTGAGCCGGCCACAGTGCCAGAATTTGTTGGTGAAGTCCCATTGGCCTCTGAAGCTGTCGAACCAGCTTCAGTGCCGAAGACGGAAGAAAAGACTGAAGCGCCTTCAGCAGAAAAATCAGAGAAACCGAAGGTAGACGAGCCAAAAGTGTCTGAAATCTTAAGTCCTTCGGTAAATGTCGAAGCAATAAAAATCCAAAAGGGACCATCGGTGACCCCAAAAAGGAAAAGAATGGTAAACGTACTAGATGTCTTGGAGACAATTAAGTCTTCAAGCACAACTCCAAAAAAGAGTGCTGAAGTTGCTGAAGCTTCTACTGAAGCTTCGACGCAACAGGCCGAAGCTGAAGCTGGGCGTTCAAAGCCCTACAAGGAGCAACCTTTGGAAGCCGAAGCAATAAAAATATCAGAACCAGTTTTAGTTGAAGAAATTGACACTGCCGTCCCCGAAGCTCCTGCCAGCATATACGATTACATTATACGACACGCTTCGGGGAAAAAACTATCTGCAGAAGAAACTTATGAAGCCAACCATTATGCGAAAGAGTTAAAATATCCGAAGGGGGCAATGATATTTAATGGGACAAACGAAGATGATTTCCTGTATTGCCTCCCAGACAATAAAGAATTATCCGTGTGCCGGGAAATGGCCAGGAGTATAGGCTTCCCGAAGCTCGAAGTTGGATTAAGCGCCATGACGAAAGAGGATCTCGCAGACAGTCTTGCATACAATAGCCTAAAGGTTTGGGAATTAAACGTTTGAAAAAACTTTTTTAATACGTAATTCATTCCTATATTCTTATATGGATTCTTTTTCGTACAGGGCTTAATTCTAAGCAACGCATTAAGAGCCCAAAAAAGCGCCGAAGATGAAAGCTATGAGATTGCGTTCAACAATTTACGCTCCGAAGTTATAAAGCTGAGGAACGAAGCTCTAGAAAAAGACAAAATTCTGGTTACTCTAGTAGACAAGATAAAAAAGGACGAAGCTGCTGCAAAGATTCAGGCCGAAGCTCAGAAACACGAGATCAAAGATCTTCAGAAACAACTAGCCCGGGCGAAAGAAGAACGTGTGCTTGAGGAAACAAAACGAGAACTTAGTGATCATATGGTGGATAAGTTGGAGTTAAGGGTTAAGGAGCTTCGTGCCTCTCAAAGAAAATGCTATGTTAAATCTGTAGAATGCGTGAATAAAATTAAAAGCAGCTTCGCCAGCGTGGGCGCCTTTTCCAGCGAAGAGAATTTTTCTCGAGGTAATCCCGAAGGTCCACTGGAATGGATTAGTCACGAAGCAGAGGCCTTCGAGGAGATCCTGAGCAGTCGTGGCGACATCTGCGCTTTTTCGGGCGCCAGAGGAATTGCTTCTGTCTTAGAGAAGAAAGGTTGCGAGCATGTAAAATTTTTAGCTCAGTCCGAAGCTGCCTTATCTTTCGAAGACATCAGGGACCCCTCGGCCGAAGCAAGCGTTGTTGGTGGCAAATTTTTTACTGATATCTGGAACGACGGCGGCCGAGGAATGGCGCAAGAAATCATTCAAAGGAGCGAAAAAGGCATCCATGATGCTAGGAAAGTGGCAGAAGCTGCCGAAAGAAGTACAGAGCCCGAAAGGCAATTAGGTATTAATTAGCCGCTCTTATTGTGTTGTAATTTTTATTTCAAACTTTGCTCTCGATTTGTAATAATAATGAAGAAATGTTCTCTTGCCTCAGAAGCTGCTGAATCGACTGTCGATCCCCACACGAAAGGGGATGATGAAATTAAACAAATGGCCGAAGCTATCATGGACAAAGTTGTTGATCAACTTCTAAATGAAGTCGCCGAAGCAGTATTAAGAGAAGACTAGATGCTATTTAGAAAAACAGTTAAATTGTGATCTATGTAACATTTTGTACATTTGAATGTAATATACAAGTTTCTTTCCATTATTCAATTCTTTACGATGCATGAAACTCTAGATACATACCGTTTTTGAGCCTTCGGCGAAAAAACACCTTCCCTTCTTTTCATGCTTCGTGAAGAAAACATTCTTCGTTAAAACTGTTCTGATAAGACACATCCATGCTTCGTGAAAGCATTCTCCGAAGCTAAACAATTCTGATATTGCTCTGATGAAGCTCATCCATGCTTCGTAAAAACAGCCTCCGAAGCTATTTTCCGAAGATTATCATTATATTCCCTCGTGACTTTGCACAATTTGCACTTTCTCAAATCATTCTTTCGAAGGTTAATACTGTGTGCCCTTCTTTTGCCGTATGCAATATGATGTATGATGCTTATGCTATGCGAAATGATGTGATGATGTTATGTTATGCAAATGGCGTCTGTTCCGTAGATACACACAAAACACATTCGTAAGCTCTGCATTCCCTTAGGAACGTCTTTGGAGCTTCTTCGCCTTTTACTTAGACGGTATAAGCTCTGCATTCCCTTGGGAACGTCTTTGGAGCTTCTTCGCCTTTTACTTTAGGCGGTATCAGCGTTGACTTTTCGCTGTATGCTCTGCATTCCTTTAGGAACAACTTTTGAGCAGAAAACTTACACTGCGCTCCCTTTGGAACGGCTTTTTGTGACTTCATGAACTTACTCTGCGTTCCTTAGAACGACTTTCTGTTACTCCGAAGGATTTTTAATACTTCGAAGGTCCTCCTTGTTAACACAAAAACTTCATCAACTTAAGCCTGTGGAGAAAATAGATTTCCTCATGGGAAACAGCGAAATTATTACATAGAAACTATCAATGTTTTTTGCTACAGAGAATAGAACTGGATGGAAAAGACTGCTATCAAAGGTAGGATATGTGTCAATAAATGTGCTTCGACTCTGGCGCAGTGCTGTTGACTGTGCGAGCTTCGGATTGCTCTCTACGATCCCTTTGGTGCAGAACATATTGGCTCCCTCCTGGCTGCTGGCCTTGTTGCAGCGGAGGTGGGGGCGGGGGCTGTTGCCACGAAGCTTGAGGTTGACTTGCCGAAGCTACGGAGGCTACAGGGTGGTTGCCCACGTACTCCGGGATGTAAGGCTGATGATACGAAGCGGTATGCATGACCTGCTTCGGCTGTCCCTGTTGCGCTGCAGCTTCTGCTAGCTCCTTTTGTTTTTGGATGGTAACATGGCACATCCTGGTGGTATGGCCCTTGTTCTCACCGCAGAATAAGCAAAATGTCCTCCTTGGTTGGTCCCCAAATCTCCCGCCGAAGCCCCTGGCGCCTCTGCCTCTTGGAGCTGGTGGCCGAAAGAAAGTTTGCTGCTGCCCCGAAGCCTGTGAGGAGCACTGCAGCCTGTTCTGCTGACTCCCCTTGTCATCATTTTGAGTGGAGTTGTGAATGGACCTGACATGCCTCGGATAGAATCTTCCCCCGAAGCCCCTGGTCATCTCAGAAAATCTGAAGGCCTCCTCCCTTCTTTGGCGAAAGTCATTATCAGCACGAATGTACTCGTCCATCTTTTGGAGCAGCTTCTCCAAAGTCTGAGGAGGCTTTCTAGCAAAGTATTGAGCTGCAGGCCCAGGACGAAGCCCCTTGATCATGGCTTCGATAACAATTTCATTGGGCACCGTTGGTGCCTGTGCCCTCAAACGCAAGAACCTTCTGACATATGCCTGAAGGTATTCTTCATGATCCTGAGTGCACTGAAACAAAGCTTGTGCAGTGACCGGCTTCGTCTGAAATCCTTGAAAGCTGGTTAACAGCATATCCTTCAGCTTCTGCCATGAGGTGATTGTCCCTGGTCGAAGGGAGGAATACCAGGTCTGAGCAACATTCCTGACAGCCATGACGAAAGACTTCGCCATGACTGCAGCATTGCCCCCATACGAAGACACTGTTGCTTCGTAGCTCATCAGGAACTGCTTCGGGTCTGAGTGGCCGTCAAACATGGGAAGCTGGGGTGGCTTATAGGATGAAGGCCAAGGTGTAGCCTGCAGCTCAGCAGACAGAGGAGAAGCATCATCGAAAACAAAATTTCCCTGATGGAAATTGTCATACCAGTCATCTTCGTTGACGAAGCCTTCCTGATGAAGGTCTTTCTGCTGAGGCCTTCTGTTTTGCTCATCATGGGTAAGATGGCGGACTTCCTCAGAGGCTTCGTCTATCTGCCGTTGCAACTCAGCTAGTCGGGCCATCTTCTCCTTCTTCCTTTGCACCTGTTGATGTAGGATCTCCATATCCCTGATTTCTTGGTCTAGCTCTTCCTCCTGAAGCGTTGGGCTGACGGCCTTTCTCTTCTGGCTTCGGGCGTCCCGAAGAGAGACGGTCTCCTGGTTGTGGTCCAGCGGTTGCAGTGCTGCAGCCCCAGCCGCTGAAGCTTTCTTCGGTGCCATAGCGAAGGTCTACAGCTTCCGAAGGTGTTCAAAAAACTCGAAGTGGAAGTGAGTTCACCGGAGGTGGGCGCCAATGTTGGGGACTTGTTCTCAAATGCTTCGGATTAAGAACAAGGCAACATAAAAAGTGTTAAATGTTAAGGCCCTTCGTCCTACCAATCATTATTCCCCTTCGGGAATAATGAGCTCCGGACGAAGGTCATAAGAGACATACCTTCGTAAATTCAACAAGTAATAACGAAGGATTCATATAAAGCGTGAAACATAAACATCAACATAGAATCATTTCTATTTTATAAACATGGAGAAATAGAAATGATTTCAAATTACAAATGTACCTTCGGTCCTGAGAGAAGGTAAAAAGTACAAGCGTGACGCAAAAGCCAATGCCAAGTCAGCGTGAACAGTACGGGAGTACTGTTCATCTATTTATAGGCGCGGGACGCAGCCCACGTAAAATTACATCCATGTCCATTACATTTGTTAATGGCTTATGGAAATTTGTCAAGGTCCACGCAGTCTTTTCATCTTTAAGTCGGTTCCCCCCTCTGCTGTCGCGACGAAGCTTCCCTGCGCACAGCTTCAGCTGTGCTCGTCCTTCGTCTGATTCAGGCTTCGTCCTGGCCGTGCTTCATATTCATAGTTCTGAGTCTACAAATACCTGTTCACATAATCCACTTGGAAAACATTGTCAAATCATGTTTTTGAGGACCTTCGGAGGACGAAGGCCCCCAACAGAATTCCCGATGACGCGACCGTCGACGGGCTCAAGAGCAAGCTGAGCAGGAAACGAGGCAACGTCGAGAAAATCCACTCTTCGGACGCAACTTGAACCCCGACTTCGCTCGAGCCATGAACACGTCGAGTGAAGTCGGTGGAGTGTTAGCTCGGATAGCTGATGGACTCCCCCGGACTCCCGACGCTGAGGGCTATCGGCAGCTGTCAGTGTTTAGATGCACTGAAAAAATTCTTGACAACACCGCCAGTGCTAAAACCGCCGCGCCGAGCCACGCCGACTCAACCAGCTGAAGATCTACTATTGTACATCTCTTGCACGACTCACGTGGTAAGCACCGTGTTGGTAGTCGAGCGAGCTGAAGAAGGGCATGCGTACCCAGTACAGCATCCCATCTATTTCATCAGTGAAGTTCTGGGTCCTTCGAAGAAAAAATACCCTCAAGTTCAGAAGTTATTATATGCAGTACTTCTAACTGCACGCAAGCTCCGTCACTACTTCGACGACCACAAAGTCATAGTAGTCACTGGATTTCCGATAGGGGATATTCTCCATAATAAAGAAGCCATCAGAAGAATAGCCAAGTGGGCCTGCGAACTAGGATCTCATGACATTGAATTTCGACCTCGCACTGCCATCAAAACTCAAGCACTGGTTGACTTCGTGTCAGAATGGACTGAGCAACAAGTGCCAGATAACCCGGAAACTGCAGAAGTATGGCGAATGTATTTCGACGGCTCGTTGAAACTGCAAGGAGCAGGTGCAGGGATCCTCTTTATTGCACCTGGAGGTGAACAACTCAAATATGCCCTTCAATTGTTATTTCCAGCATCCAATAATGCAACAGAATACGAAGCTCTAATTCATGGACTGAACATTGCCATATCACTGGGTATCAAGAGATTGATGGTATATGGAGATTCCCTGGTGGTCATAAGTCAGATAAACAAAGAATGGGATTGCTCGAATGATTCCATGGGAAAATACTGCACTGCTGTCCGGAAACTAGAAGACAAATTTGAAGGTCTGGAATTTCATCATGTAGAGAGAGATCGCAACACGATAGCTGATATATTGTCCAAGCTAGGATCCAGTCGGACTTAGGTCCCGCCTGGAGTTTTTGTTCAAGAAATACTGCATCCGAGCCTTACACTAGATCGGGCGGAGGAATGCAGTGCTCTGAGCCAACCGGAGTCAAATTCTGATGACTGGAGGGAGCCGATCATCAAGTACATAAAAAATGAGGAGGAACCAGACGACAAAAATACAGCAAAACGAGTTGCAAGGCAGTCAGCTCATTATACCCTCATTGGGGAAACGCTATACAGAAGGGGCGCATCAGGAATCCTCATGAAATGCATTCTCTCAGCCACCGGAAAGCAACTGCTAGAAGAAGTTCATGCTGGGCAATGCGGGATACACGCAACATCCAGGACCCTGGTTGGGAAGGTCTTCAGGTCGGGTTTCTACTGGCCAATAGCAAAGAGTGATGCAGCCGAGTTAGTCCAGAGGTGCGAAGCCTGCTAGTACTTGTCAAAACAGCAACATCTACCAGCACAGCAACTGCAAACCATACCCGTAACTTGGCCATTCACATGCTGGGGATTGGATATGATTGGACCTTTCAAGAAAGCTCAAGGAGGATACACTCATGTACTGGTCGCTATCGACAAATTCACTAATTGGATAGAGTTCAAACCCATTGCTTCTCTAACTTCAGCCAAGGCAGTGGAATTCATACAAGACATAATATTCAGGTTTGGAATACCGAATAGCATCATAACCGACTTGGGATCCAATTTCACGAGCTCAAAGTTCTTCGATTTCTGCGAGCAAAAGAGCATTCAAATCGAATATGCCTCGGTGGCGCACCCAAGAGCCAACGGGCCGGTAGAAAGAGCCAACGGGATGATATTGGAAGCACTCAGAAAGAAAATCTTCGACAAGAATGAAAAGTTCGCAGGAAAGTGGATCAGAGAGCTGCCGTATGTTGTTTGGAGCCTGAGAACTCAACCTAGTCGAGCCTTGCATGGAAACACACCTTTCTTTATGGTTTATGGTTTGGAAGCAGTGCTACCTGCTGATCTCAAGTATGGGGCACCAATGTTAATCTTTGAAAACATAGCAGAAGCTGAGGCTACTAGCCTGGAGGATGTCAATGTACTAGAAGAAGAACGATTGAATACGATTATTCAGTCAGCTCGATATCAGCAAACTCTGAGGCGCTATCATGACAAGACTATACGAAATCGATCCTTTGCAGTGGGAGACCTCGTCCTCCACCGAATTCTAACGGGGGAGGGACAGCACAAACTATCGCCACTATGGGAAGGACCGTTCATAGTAGCAGAAGTCACTCGGCCCGGATCATATCGCCTTACTCAGATGGATGACACGAAAATTGGGAACTCATGGAACATAGAACATCTCAGGAAGTTTTACCCCTAGCTATACCTCAAAAGCTATTAGGACGACAATGTACTCTGTAAACTGGGAAATATATCATCAATAAAAAGACTTCAAAGGCACTCAAATTGTTCACTGTCAACCTGCATACTTACTTAACTCGGGGTGACCACTATACCCTACTGACGGAGCAATCGGCTTAAGTCAGCAACGGCTTAAGGCGGTGCAACATGCTCACGCTTACTTAACTCAGGGTGACCACTATACCCTACTAACAGAGCAATCGGCTTAAGTCGGCAACGACTTAAGGCGGTGCAACATGCTCACGCTTACTTAACTCAGGGTGACCACTATACCCTACTAACGGAGCAATCGACTTAAGTCGGCAACGGCTTAAGGCGGTGCAACATGCCCACCTTACTTAACTCAGGGTGACCACTATACCCTACTAACGGAGCAATCGGCTTAAGTCGGCAACGGCTTAAGGCAGTGCAACATGCTCACGCTTACTTAACTCAGGGTGACCACTATACCCTACTAACGGAGCAATCGACTTAAGTCAGCGATGGCTCAAGGCGGTGCAACATGCTCACGCTTACTTAATTCGGGGTGACCACTATACCCTACTGACGGAGCAGTCGGTTTAAGTCGGAAATGACTTAAATCAGCACAATACACTCACGTCCACTTAATCCAACACGAGCACATTTGCAATTACTCATCTTAGGGCGACCTCTATGCCCCGCGAAATACAAAACCATCATACTGCATTTACTTCTGCGGTGATAGATACGGTTGTATTCTAACAACAGAAAAACAATAACGACATTCAGTACTGAAAAATGTTTTCTGACGGAATATCCGAGCACACTAACTGAAAGTCGCCTAGAGGGGGGGGGGGTGAATAGGGCGAAACTGAAATTTACAAAGTTAATCACAACTACAAGCCGGGTTAGCGTTAGAAATAGAAACGAGTCCGAGAGAGAGGGCATAAAACAAATCGTGAGCGAATAAAGAGCGAGACACGATGATTTGTTTCACCGAGGTTCGGTTCTCTCAAACCTACTCCCCGTTGAGGTGGTCACAAAGACCGGGTCTCTTTCAACCCTTTCCCTCTCTCAAACGGTCCCTCGGACCGAGTGAGCTTCTCTTCTCAATCAACCGGGAACCAAACTTCCCCGCAAGGATCACCACACAATTGGTGTCTCTTGCCTTGATTACAATTGAGATGATCGCAAGAAAGAATGAGAAAAAGAAGCAATCCAAGCGCAAGAGCTCAAATGAACACAACAATCACTCTCTCTAATCACTAAAACTTTGAGTGGAATTGGGAGAGGATTTGATCTCTTTGTGTGTCTTGAAATGAATGTTATAGCTCTTGTAAGGTGTAGAAGTGTAGAAACTTGGACGCCATTGAATGTGGGGTGGTTGGGGTATTTATAGCCCCAACCACCAAAAATGGTCGTTGGAAGGCTACAGTCGCATGGCGCACCAGACAGTCCGGTGCGCCACCGGACACTGTCCGGTGCACCAGCCACGTCAGCAGACCGTTGGGGTTCGACCGTTGCAGCTCTGTCTTGTGGGCCCGCCTGGCTGTCCGGTGTGCCACCCGCGCGTGCTCTGCTCCTCTGCGCGCGTAGGCGCGCATTTAATGCGTTGCAGTCGACCGTTGCGCGCGAAGTAGCCGTTGCTCCGCTGTCACACCGGATAGTCCGGTGTGCACCGGACACTGTCCGGTGACTCTCCGGACAGTCCGGTGAATTATAGCGGAGCTCCTCTGAAAAATTCCCGAAGGTGAAGAGTTGGACGTCGAGTTCCCTGGTGCACCGGACACTGTCCGGTGGTGCACCGAACACTGTCCGGTGGCACACCGGACAATCCGGTGCGCCAGACCAGGGTGCCTTCCGGGTAATCCTTTGCTCTCTTGTTTGAACCCTTTTCTTGGTCTTTTTATTGGCTTATTGTGAACCTTTGGCACCTGTAGAACTTATAAACTAGAGCAAACTAGTTAGTCCAATTATTTGTGTTGGGCAATTCAACCACCAAAATCAATTAGAATATGGGTGTAAGCCTAATTCCCTTTCAATCTCCCCCTTTTTGGTGATTGATGCCAACACAGACCAAAGCAAGTATGGAAGTGCATAATTGAACTAGTTTGCAAAAAGTAAGAGCAAAGGTTACTAAGAATTGAACCAAATAAATATTTTCATAAGATATGCATGGATTGTTTCTTTATTTTTGACATTTTGGACCACGCTTGCACCACATGTTTTGTTTTTGCAAATTCTTTTTGTAAATCCTTTTCAAAGTCCTTTTGCAAATAGTCAAAGGTAAATGAATAAGATTTTGCGAAGCATTTTCAAGATTTGAAATTTTCTCCCTTTGTTTCAAATTCTTTTCCTTTGACTAAACAAAACTCCCCCTTAATAAAATCTTCCTCTTAGTGTTCAAGAGGGTTTTAAGATATCAATTTTGAAAATACTACTTTCTCCCCCTTTTGAACATAATGAGATACCAATTTGAAAATCATAAGTTTTAAAATTTGGTGGTGGTGCGGTCCTTTTGCTTTGGGCTAATACTTTCTCCCCCTTTGGCATGAATCGCCAAAAACAGATGCTTGAGTGAAATATAAGCCCTGCTAACTACTTTCTCCCCTTTGGCAAATAAAACATATAAGTGAAGATTATACCAAAGATGGAGAGTTGCTCGGAGCGACGGCGAAGGATGAGTTATGGAGTGGAAGCCTTTGTATTCGCCGAAGACTCCAATTCCCTTTCAATACACCTATGACTTGGTTTGAAATTCACTTGAAAACACATTAGTCATAGCATATATAAAAGAGATATGATCAAAGGTATATTTATGGGCTATGTATGCAAGACATCAATAAAAATTCCTAGAATCAAGAATATTTAGCTCATGCCTAAGTTTGGTAAAAGTTTGTTCATCCAATGGTTTGGTAAAGATATCGACTAATTGTTCTTTGGTGCTAACATATGCAATCTCGATATCCCCCTTTTGTTGGTGATCCCTTAGAAAATGATATCGAATGGCTATGTGTTTAGTGCGGCTATGCTCAACGGGATTATCCGCCATGCAGATTGCACTCTCATTATCACATAGAAGAGGAACTTTGGTTAATTTGTAACCATAGTCCCTAAGGGTTTGCCTCATCCAAAGCAATTGCGCGCAACAATGGTCTGCGACAATATACTCGGCTTCGGCGGTTGAAAGAGCCACAGAATTTTGCTTCTTTGAAGCCCAAGACACCAAGGACCTTCCCAAGAACTGGCAAGTCCCCGATGTGCTCTTCCTATTAATCTTACACCCCGCCCAAACGGCATCCGAATAACGAATTAAATCAAAAGTGGATCCCCGAGGGTACCAAAGCCCAAACTTAGGAGTATAAGCCAAATATCTCAAGATTCGTTTTACGGCCGTACGATGAGCTTCCTTAGGGTCGGCTTGGAATCTTGCACACATGCATACGGAAAGCATAATGTCCGGTCGCGACGCACATAAATAGAGTAATGAACCTATCATCGACAAGTATACCTTTTGATCGACGGATTTACCTTCCGTGTCGAGGTCAAGATGCCCATTGGTTCCCATGGGAGTCTTGATGGGCTTGGCATCCTTCATTCCAAACTTGTTTAGAATGTCTTGAGTATAATTTGTTTGGCTAATGAAGGTGCCTTCTTGGAGTTGCTTTACTTGAAATCCCAAGAAATACTTCAACTCCCCCATCATTACATCTCGAATTTCTGTGTCATGATCCTACTAAATTCCTCACATGTAGATTCGTTAGTAGACCCAAATATAATATCATCAACATAAATTTGGCATACGAACAAATCATTTGCAAGAGTTTTAGTAAATAAAGTAGGATCGGCCTTGCCGACTTTGAAGCCATTAGCAATAAGGAAATCTCTTAGGCATTCATACCATGCTCTTGGGGCTTGCTTGAGCCCATAAAGCGCCTTAGAGAGTTTGTATACATAGTTAGGGTACTCACTATCTTCAAAGCCGGGAGGTTGCTCAACATAGACCTCTTCCTTGATTGGTCCGTTGAGGAAGGCACTCTTCACGTCCATTTGATAAAGCTTGAAGCCATGGTAAGTAGCATAGGCTAATAATATACGAATGGACTCAAGCCTAGCTACGGGTGCATAGGTTTCACCGAAATCCAAACCTTTGACTTGTGAATATCCCTTGGCCACAAGTCGGGCTTTGTTCCTTGTCACCACACCATGCTCATCTTGTTTGTTGCGGAAGACCCATTTGGTTCCTACAACATTTTGGTTAGGACGTGGAACTAAATGCCATACCTCGTTCCTAGTGAAATTGTTGAGCTCCTCTTGCATCGCCATCACCCAATCCGAATCTTGGAGTGCTTCCTCTACCCTGTGTGGCTCAATAGAGGAAACAAAAGAGTAATGCTCACAAAAATGTGCAACACGAGATCTAGTGGTTACCCCCTTATGAATGTCGCCGAGGATGGTGTTGACGGGGTGATCTCGTTGGATTGCTTGGTGGACTCTTGGGTGTGGCGGTCTTGGTTCTTCATCCTCCTTGTCTTGATCATTTGCATCTCCCCCTTGATCATTGCCGTCATCTTGAGGTGGCTCATCTTTTTGATTTTCTCCTTCATCAACTTGAGCCTCGTCCTCATTTTGAGTTGGTGGAGATGTTTGCGTGGAGGAGGATGGTTGATCTTGTGCATATGGTGGCTCTTTGGATTCCTTAGGACACACATCCCCAATGGACATGTTCCTTAGCGCGATGCACGGAGCCTCTTCATTACCTATCTCATCAAGATCAACTTGCTCTACTTGAGAGCCGTTAGTTTCATCAAACACAACGTCACAAGAAACTTCAACTAGTCTTGAGGACTTGTTAAAGACTCTATATGCCGTTGTGTTTGAATCATATCCTAGTAAAAAACCTTCTACTGTCTTAGGAGCAAATTTAGATTTTCTACCTCTTTTAACAAGAATAAAGCATTTGCTACCAAAGACTCTAAAATATGAAATGTTGGGCTTTTTACCGGTTAGAAGTTCGTATGATGTCTTCTTGAGGATTCGGTGTAGATACAACCGGTTGATGGCGTAGCAGGCGGTGTTGACCGCCTCGGTCCAAAACCGATTCGGCGTTTTGTACTCATCAAGCATGGTTCTTGCCATGTCCAATAGAGTTCTATTCTTCCTCTCCACTACACCATTTTATTGTGGCGTGTAGGGAGAAGAGAACTCATGCTTGATGCCCTCCTCCTCAAGAAAGCCTTCAATTTGTGAATTCTTGAACTTCGTACCGTTGTCGCTTCTAATTTTCTTGATCCTCAATCCGAACTCATTTTGAGCCCGTCTCAAGAATCCCTTTAAAGTCTCTTGGGTTTGTGATTTTTCCTGCAAAAAGAACACCCAAGTGAAGCGAGAATAATCATCCACAATAACTAGACAATACTTACTCCCACCGATGCTTATGTAAGCGATCGGGCCGAATAAATCCATGTGTAGGAGCTCCAGTGGCCTGTTAGTCGTCATGATGTTCTTATGCGGATGATGAACACCAGCTTGCTTCCCTGCTTGACATGCGCTACAAATCCTGTCTTTCTCAAAATGAACATTTGTTACTGACAACAATGAAATTTCTAGTAAAAGGAAAATCCGTCGACTTTATAAGTCGTGAGGGTTCAAGTCCCTCTATCCCCAAACCCTCTTTTATTCCCTAACCATAGTTGTTATCCTTTTTTTTCTTTTATCAATGGGTTTAAGATTCACTAGCTTTCTCATTCTACTCTTTCACAAAGGAGTGCGACAAGAACTCAATGAATCTTATGCTATTCATTAATTAGATGATTTCTACTAAAATGTGTTCTCCCTTTAGAAGCTTATGAAGATTCTTCATCCCAACATGGGCTAGTCGGCGATGCCAGAGCCAACCCATGTTAGTCTTAGCAATTAAGCAAGTGTCGAGTTCAGCTCTATCAAAATCTACCAAGTATAGCTGACCCTCTAACACTCCCTTAAATGCTATTGAATCATCACTTCTTCTAAAGACAGTGACACCTATATCAGTAAAAAGATAGTTGTAGCCCATTTGACATAATTGAGATACGGAAAGCAAATTGTAATCTAAGGAATCTACAAGAAAAACATTGGAAATGGAATGGTCAGGTGATATAGCAATTTTACCCAATCCTTTTACCAAACGTTGATTTCCATCCCCGAATGTGATAGCTCGTTGGGATCTTGGTTTTTCTCATAGGAGGAGAACATCTTCTTCTCCCCTGTCATGTGGTTTGTGCACCCGCTATCGATGATCCAACTTGAGCCCTCGGATGCATAAACCTACAAAACAATTTTAGTTCTTGACTTTAGGTACCCAAACGGTTTTGGGTCCTTTAGCATTAGAAACAAGAACTTTGGGTACCCAAACACAAGTCTTTGATCCCTCGTGTTTGCCCCCAACAAACTTGGCAACTACCTTGCCGAATTTGTTAGTCAAAACATAAGAAACATCAAAAGTTTTAAATGAAATGCTATGATCATTTGATGCAGTAGGAGTTTTCTTCTTAGGCAACTTAGCACGGGTTGGTTGCCTAGAGCTAGATGTCTCACCCTTATACATGAAAGCATGATTAGGGCCAGAGTGAGACTTCCTAGAATGAATTCTCCTAATTTTATGCTCGGGATAATTGGCAGGGTAGAAAATGTAACCCTCGTTATCTTGAGGCATGGGAGCCTTGCCCTTAACAAAGTTGGATAATTTCTTAGGAGGGGTATTAAGTTTGACATTGTCTCCCTTTTGGAAGCCAATGCCATCCTTGATGCCAGGGCGTCTCCCACTATAGAGCATGCTTCTAGCAAATTTAAACTTTTCATTTTCTAAGTCATGCTCATTTATTTTAACATTAAGTTGAGCTATGTGATCATTTTGTTTCTTAATTAAAGCTAGATGGTCATGGATAGCATCAACATTAATGTCTCTACATCTAGTGCAAATAGAAACATGCTCAACGGTAGATGTAGAGGGTTTGCAAGTTTTTAGTTCAACAATCTTAGCATGTAAAATATCATTTTCACTTCTAAGATCGGAAATGGAAGCATTGCAAACATCTAATTTTTTAGCCTTAGCAATTAATCTTTCATTATCATTTCTAAGGCTAGCAAGAGAATCATTCAATTCTTCAATCTTAGCGAGTAAATCAACATTATCATCTCTAAGATTGGGAATTGAAACATTACAAACATTAGAATCAACCTTAGCAATAAGTTTAACATTTTCATTTCTAAGGTTGGCAATAGTATCATGGCAAGTGCTTAGCTCACTAGACAATTTTTCACATTTTTCTAATTCTAGAGCGTAAGCATTTTTAACCTTAACATGCTTCTTGTTTTCCTTAATTAGGAAGTCTTCTTGAGAGTCCAAGAGATCATCCTTCTCATGAACAGCACTAATTAATTCATTTAATTTTTCCTTTTGTTGCATGTTGAGGTTGGCAAAAAGAGTATGCAAATTATCCTCCTCATCACTAGCATTATCATCACTAGAGGACTCATATCTAGTGGAGGATTTGGATTTAACCTTCTTCTTTTTGCCGTCCTTAGCCATGAGGCACTTGTGGCCGATGTTGGGGAAGAGAAGTCCCTTGGTGATGGCAATGTTTGTGGCGTCTTCGTCGGAGGAGGAGTCGGTGGAGCTCTCGTCGGAGTCCCACTCCCGGCAAACATGGGCATCGCCGCCCTTCTTCTTGTAGTATCTCTTCTTCTCCTTTCTTCTCCCCTTCTTGTCGTCGCCCCTGTCACTATCACTAGATAATGGACATTTTGCAATAAAATGACCGGGCTTACCACATTTGTAGCACACCTTCTTGGAGCGGGACTTGTAATCCTTCCCCCTCCTTTGCTTGAGGATTTGGCGGAAGCTCTTGATGATGAGCGCCATCTCCTCATTGTCGAGCTTAGAGGCGTCGATTGGTTGTCTACTTGATGTAGACTCTTCCTTCTTCTCCTCTGTCGCCTTGAAAGCAACCGGTTGTGCTTCGGGCGCGGAGGGGCCATCTAGCTCGTTGATCTTCTTTGAGCCTTTGATCATCAATTCAAAGCTCACAAAATTCCCGATTACTTCCTCGGGAGTCATTAGTGTATATCTAGGATTGCCACGAATTAATTGAACTTGAGTAGGGTTAAGGAAAACAAGTGATCTAAGAATAACCTTAACCACTTCGTGGTCATCCCATTTTTTGCTCCCGAGGTTGCGCACTTGGTTCACCAAGGTTTTGAGCTGGTTGTACATGTCTTGTGGCTCCTCCCCTTGGCGGAGACGGAAGCGACCGAGCTCCCCCTTGATCGTTTCCCGCTTGGTGATTTTGGTCACCTCGTCTCCTTCGTGTGCGGTTTTTAGTATGTCCCAAATTTCCTTAGCACTCTTCAACCCTTGCACCTTATTATACTCCTCTCGACTTAGAGAGGCGAGGAGTATAGTTGTGGCTTGGGAGTTGAAGTGTTGAATTTGGGCCACTTCGTCCTCATCATAATCTTCATCCCCTATGGATGGTACCTGTACACCAAACTCAACAACATCCCATATACTTTTGTGGAGTGAGGTTAGGTGATATCGCATCATATCACTCCACCTAGCATAATCTTCACCATCAAAAGTTGGTGGTTTGCTTAATGGGACGGAAAGTAAAGGCATATGTTTAGGAATGCGAGGATAGCGTAGGGGGATCTTACTAAACTTCTTGCGCTCATGGTGCTTAGAAGTAATGGACGGCGCGTCGGAGCCGGAGGTCGATGGTGATGAAGTGTCGGTCTCGTAGTAGACCACCTTCCTCATCTTCTTCTTTTTGTCACCACTCCGATGCGACTTGTGGGAAGAGGATTTCTTCTCCTTCCCCTTCCCCTTGTTGCGGGACTCTTCCGATGAAGCCTTCCTGTGGCTTGTAGTGGGCTTGTCGCCGGTCTCCATCTCGCTCTTGGCGTGATCTCCCGACATCACTTCGAGCGGTTAGGCTCTAATGAAGCACCGTGCTCTGATACCAATTGAAAGTCGCCTAGAGGGGGGGGGGGGTGAATAGGGCGAAACTGAAATTTACAAAGTTAATCACAACTACAAGCCGGGTTAGCGTTAGAAATAGAAACGAGTCCGAGAGAGAGGGCGCAAAACAAATCGTGAGCGAATAAAGAGCGAGACACGATGATTTGTTTTACCGAGGTTCGGTTCTCTCAAACCTACTCCCCGTTGAGGTGGTCACAAAGACCGGGTCTCTTTCAACCCTTTCCCTCTCTCAAACGGTCCCTCGGACCGAGTGAGCTTCTCTTCTCAATCAACCGGGAACCAAACTTCCCCGCAAGGATCACCACACAATTGGTGTCTCTTGCCTTGATTACAATTGAGATGATCGCAAGAAAGAATGAGAAAAAGAAGCAATCCAAGCGCAAGAGCTCAAATGAACACAACAATCACTCTCTCTAATCACTAAAGCTTTGAGTGGAATTGGGAGAGGATATGATCTCTTTGGTGTGTCTTGAAATGAATGCTATAGCTCTTGTAAGGTGTAGAAGTGTAGAAACTTGGACGCCATTGAATGTGGGGTGGTTGGGGTATTTATAGCCCCAACCACCAAAAATGGCCGTTGGAAGGCTGCAGTCGCATGGCGCACCGGACAGTCCGGTGCGCCACCGGACACTGTCCGGTGCGCCAGCCACGTCAGCAGATCGTTGGGGTTCGACCGTTGCAGCTCTGTCTTGTGGGCCCACATGGCTGTCCAGTGGTGCACCAGACAGGCCCTGTAGGCTGTCCGGTGTGCCACCCGCGCGTGCTCTGCTCCTCTGCGCGCGCAGGCGCGCATTTAATGCGTTGCAGTCGACCGTTGCGCGCGAAGTAGCCGTTGCTCCGCTGTCACACCGGACAGTCCGGTGTGCACCTGACACTATCCGGTGACTCTCCGGACAGCCCGGTGAATTATAGCGGAGCTCCTCTGAAAAATTCCCGAAGGTGAAGAGTTGGACGTCGAGTTCCCTGGTGCACCGGACACTGTCCGGTGCGCCAGACCAGGGTGCCTTCTGGGTAATCCTTTGGTCTCTTGTTTGAACCCTTTTCTTGGTCTTTTTATTGGCTTATTGTGAACCTTTGGCACCTGTAGAACTTATAAACTAGAGCAAACTAGTTAGTCCAATTATTTGTGTTGGGCAATTCAACCACCAAAATCAATTAGAATATGGGTGTAAGCCTAATTTCCTTTCACTAACCACGTATACAAAACATTCAGTGTTTCTACTTTGTAATGTTCTTCTCAGGAGTGACTGACGAAGAAGGGCGACTCGAGGAATCTGGAGCGGCATTCACATCAGCCACTATGTCATCAGGAACAACCATGCCGGGTCTCCTCATCAGGATCCGCCCCGCGCGAATAGCTTTGTCCATAGCCTTGTCGCGCTGGGCCCTCAGAGTAGCAGAAGTCTCTTCAGCAGTTTTGACAGCCAACCGAACAGCTTCTGGCTCCTAGACGACTGATTTCTTGGAAGCACGCAAATCCTTGATGATAGTATCCTTGTTCAACACCAGTTGCCTGAGGCGAATCATATCATCCAAGGATTCTTGCAGCTTATAACGATGATTATCCAAATCTTCCATGGTGAAGTGATGACTCCTCTCCAAGATGGTCAACGAGTTGCTAGCGTCGCGGTATAACTTGTCGAGGTAGTCACGAGAAGTGGCAAGGGCACGTTTTTCCTCCTGCAGACAAGAATCAGTTTCTCCAACGTCAAGCAAGCACTAAGAACACAACAGACAGAGCCAAGTAAAACTTAATTCACTGGTAACCTTTTCAGAATCAAGCTGAGCATGGAGAGTGGAGATCAGCATGTTAGCATCATTCAGAGAAGCAGAAACCCAGGCCAATTCAGTCTGACCTTGAGAATACTTTTCTTCAAGATCAGAGCACCACCGACCCATATCTATCAAGAAATGGTCAAGCAAGGGTGTTCAGCTAAAAAGCAGACTAGTCAAGTAGCCAAAGAAGAAACAAGGGGCACTAACCAGCATTTGCCATCTCCAAATCAGATACCCGCCGCTGAAGCAGCACTGGATTCCAACGCATCAGGGACAAAGCCCTTTCCGAGACAAAAGCACCCTGCGACTTCAGCTGACCAACCATTTTGTCAATCAATGCCTGACGACAAAAACAAATGAGTGTAAAGAATAATATCACACCCGGGATACAGCCAGATCAAGAAAGACCAAATTACCTGGAGGTTGGAAAAGAACGAAGAAAATCCCAAGTCGTGAGAAGTCAAGTGATGGCTCGATGAAGGATCACCAACCGGAACAACTCGCAATGCATCAGTGGGGACCAAGTCAGTGTCATCAGCAGAAATCAAAACTCTGTCATCAGGAGCGCCAGCCTCTAAGGCGACTCCCTGACCTGAAGCTTGAGTTGCTGCCAGGCAATCGGAATGCGGAGGAGAAGACCCTACGTGAACATCCATGGAAGTATAAGAGGGAGAATCAACTCGGACACCCTCGGGGGCTGGGCCATAGCTCGCACTACCCATCCGAGTCGGATCATCCCCTGCAACACCCTCGGGGGCTGGGTAAGCGCTAGCGCCATCCTTGAAGGCTAAATCCCCTGTAACAGCCACTTCTAAGGCTGAAAGACCTTCAACCACTTCCATGGGAGCAGAGCAATCCAGGCCAGCATCCTGACCCTTAAGACCGCGATCCAAGGTCGATGAGGCACGGGACGCCGCGTGGGACAACTCCAACCCGGCATTAGGCACATCAGCACAAATATCTGTAACACCCTAGGTGTTACTCAGGGTGTCCACCCCAGGGTTACCCCCTTTTTAACCCATAGTTACATAGAGAATTGTGGGCAAAGTATCTCAATCTTGGAATTCAAGGTCCTAATCAAGTGCAAACTATCTTGGATATCATGCCCCAGCTTGTAATGCACATCTAAGTAGGGATCTCCCAAAACCTTAGAACAAAACCCCCATAGGCAATAATAACCCTAAGTGAAGCCATGATCAAAAGATCATGTAAACATCATGATCATGGTTTGGGCCAAATATAAAAGTTGTAATATACTTAATAACCTACAATTAATAGTAAGGAAGTACCCCCAAAAAGTTTTCAGAAAGGTCCTAAAAAGATCACCAAAGGTTGAACACAAGGGAAAAATGCAGATTTTGTCTAAGTCAAAAAACCAACCCTTGAGCAAAGATCCCTCATGTTCACCTTGATTCCCTTTTCAAAACCAGTCGACCCAATTAACAAAATGGCGCCAAATTAACCCTAGAACACCCTGGCAAGAGATGACACCTACCCTAGGACGCTAGACACGACTTGACACCCCTTTTGTCTTGGTTTGGACCCAGCTGACACAGCAAACTTCTCCCCTCTCTATCTCCCTGCCCTGACCATATCTCGACTTGGAACTCACAGCAAAAGGGTAGGATTTGGAGCAGAGAAGTGACCGTACACAGTGACTTTGCCAAGATATGCACGCCATGGCGCTCAAATCGGCCGTTGAACCTTGGCAGACGCAACCCTCCACGTGTTCGACGCAAGCTGGCACCCGGGGGCGCGCTCAGAGCACGCCCGTGCGCGAACCCCCGCGCGCCCGCGGCCGCCCGTGACCACGCCCGAGCCGCGCCTATAAAACCCGTCCCAGCGCTCGGTTGCCTTCCCCATTACCTCATCCGTACCTCGCCGGACTCGCCCGAGCCAGCCATCGCCTCCGGCGACCTCCCCGCGACCCGCCAGTGCCGACCGAAAGCCACCGCCGTGGCCAACCCCTCTCCAGTCCCCCTCCGTTCGATCCAAGCCCTCAGTTAGCTTCCTGGTGAAGCCGTGAGCCTTGCTCAAGCTTGAACCGAGGGCCTGCATCACCGGAGTAGCCGAATCACGCTCACCGGAGTTCAAGAACCCGCCGGCGCACGTGGACCGGGTAAACCCCTTCACCATTTTCCGATTCATTGCGCGTATGGCCTCTGTGTCATCCCGTGAAGCTCCTCGTGCCCATTGATTGAACTCTGCCGCCGTGGTTTGGCCGGAGCAGGCGTCGCCGTCGACCCCCGCCGCCTGCGCTCGTGGCCAGTGTGACTCCGACCACCTCCAGCGACGACCCGCACATCGACGTGACCGCCGCAACCTCCCGAACGTCACTGACCACCTCGCCGGGCCTCCCTCGCCGCCGGTAAGCCGCGCCGTCCTTTCTTTCCCGCGGCTACTGTTTTGGTTGGGGGAGGGACTGCGGGTGAGAGGGAGAGGAACCCAGGGGGTTAAGTGAAAAGCCAGAGACTCAAATGAATAGTGGCCCGAGGGTAGATCTGCGAAGTTTGATTCGGTTTAAACTCAGGGGCCTCGGCGCAAACTGCTTTTCCAGAAAAACTTAATTAAAACCTGATTTAAATTCAAACAGAAACTTTAAAAAACCCATAACTTCTGTTTGGTTTATCCAAATTTGGTCAAACTAATTTTGCCAGACTCTAAATAATATAACCTGTCTAAGAAAAATATAAAACCCCATAAGTACTAGAGAAAAATATAAGGTTCTGATTTATTTTCAGTTTTGGCCAAAAGCTTAATAATAGCAAGAAAAATGGTTGTACTATTTAACTAAGGTTAGAAAAATTTAGAGAAGTTATTGTCTACCTACTGACCTAGTTAAAAATGTTAAACCTCTCTGTCCATTACATTATGTTAGTTTTAACCCCTTATTCTATAATATGCTTAAGTTTAAGGAAAATAGAAAAAGTGATATAAATAATGAATCAGAGAGCACCCCTATTTTTGTTGAGATATTTAGTCAATGTAGTTCACTGGAAAAATGTATCATACCCTGTTGTAGTAAAAGATAAGAAAGATACCTTTTAAATGAAGAAAATAAGGATAACTTAGAAAAACCCTACAAAAAATAACCCTAAGGTGAAACCTCCCCAAACCTTAGGATAACTAATGTGTTGATAATAAGAACTTAAGAAAAATCTGAAATCTGTTGTTTGATATTTTTCAAATGTCAAGTTAGTTCTAATCACCCCTTTTTGCACCAAAGTTTAGAAATCCACCATTAATTAACCATCTCGTGGCTCTCTGTCATTTTTGGTACAAGAGCTTGTTATCACTGTTAGAGGCCAGTAAAAATAACCATTAGGTCAAAATCCTTTTTAATAAAGGACTTGTAGTGCAAAGTGGCCTAATAGCCCCACCTTTTGTTATTTTTGCATACAGCCTAGCCTTTTTATTTTAAACCCCATATTCCTAAGACAGGCCCTATTGACCAAGGGCAAGCCACTATAATTTTTACAAAATTTTTGGAAATTTTTTAAACTACTGTCATAGTTCAAACCCCTACTAGAAACCCTAAATGGAAATTAAGGAAAGGAAAATGGATGATGGAATTTAATGTCCTCCTAAGACCTTTATAAACTGTCCACTGAAATCCATAAAGGCAATACAAATCCAACATGTTATCCTAAAAGAAAACCTAAACCTAAAAGGTAATAAGTCTATATATACCACTAAAAGACCCGCATAGCCAGTGAACCCTAAGTTAATTCTTGACTTAATTTCTGTAGCTTAATGTTCTTAAATCTTGCATAATTGTAACATACCTGTTCATTGCATTCGATAGACTGTAATCTTGCTGACGGAGAGTACATCCTCGTGCCGGAGCAAGGAGCTGCCCAGGAGGTTGCCCCAGACCCAGCACCAGAGCCTGCACCAGAGGACCTGCCTGCCACTGCTTTGGAAGGCAAGCCCCGGTTTTATGCATAACCTGTTAATTATGCTATTTTACTTCACTTAATGATTGTAGGATTGATTGTGCACTTAGGTGTAGGAATTGTTTGAAACCCTAGTTGCATGATCTCAGGAATCCTATTGAGATGAATACTAGTATGCTAAGTCGAGTAGCTGCTTTATTAAGTAGGATCTCGGTAGAAGTCGAGTGATTTTTCTAGCACTCGCGCGAGGTCAGGAATTGGTTGTATCCACTTTCCTATCATATTGATGTGGTTTGTGGGCAACAATCCATGGGGATTGGTTGTTCACGGGATAAAAAGTTGATTAAGGATTAAGGTGTGGTACCGTGAGTCAAGCGTTTGAACGTACTAAACACATACCGAGAAATATGGTAAATCGGTAAGCCTAGTACCTGAGTGAACCTGGCAGTGGACATACCTCCTCACGCGACCTGAGACGTAGTCTCCCATTCCGGTTATGGTGGGTACAAGTGCGGTCACTGCACGACGGCCAGTCGGGGTCAGTGGGGCATTGTACGCCAAGGCGGTGAGCCCTGATCTGCTGACGGGGAATCGATGGGGACGGTTGATGTGTGTGGGGACGGAGTGCCCCTACATGTCGTGTGTTTAGGTTTACCTTGCAAGGATAAAAACCCGATTCGAATCGTCTGCTTCTCACAGCTAATGAGACTGCTTGATCCATGCTGCTACATTGAGTAACAAGTGGAACTGTGTTGAGATGATACAAGCTGTTGATTGCTAAAAATGCTTGCTACTATGTATGAATAGATAGTACACTTTTAGCCTTAAGAGAGTCACACTTAATTTTGACAAAGTTAAAATCTTGATTTAGAAACTCAGCTAGTGCTTTTGGCAACCAAACCCCACAGCCAAACAGCTGCATGTCTAGAGGTAGAGGAGTAGACTCCTCACACCGGGTAAGTCTAGCCGAGTATTAGTATACTCAGCCTTGCTTGTGGCATAATTTTTACAGGTTCTCTGGAGGACATGGTTGCTGGAGTGACTTGGCCATCCACCCTGCCACCGGGTTGGACTGTCGAGTGGGACCCTGCCTCGGCTGAGGCGGAGCATGAGGAGTGATGGGACAGGCTTCCCCATCTCTCCATTTATTTATCGTTAGTTTATTTCCGCTGCACTTCAAAACAATGATGGTTACTTTTGCGAAAACTCTGATGGTGACAATGGTGATGTAATAATTTAATACTCTTCCATGCATGGTTTTATGCTTTATTGTATTTGCTCTGTGACTCACCATCGAGTGAGAATGTGGTACTTGATCCTGTCAGTGGCCGTGTCGGACTAGATCCGAGGGATTGACGGGTTATTCCCATTTAAGTGTGGTCTAGCCTCTAAGGCCGGATTTAGGCACTTAAGTTGGAATAATTCGGGCAGTTCCGCCACAGCTGGTATCAGAGCTTGTACCACCACAGAGGAATCAATAAAACATGAATACCATCCCTTTTCTAAAGTAAAACTTGATAGAAACAATGTTGGATAGATAGTAGGGCGAGCAAGATAGACCTAGGACGTGAAGCCTTAGGATGGTAGAAGGGTAGCTAGGTGGCTAATTAACTAGGCCCTACAGGCCACTTTTGCAGGATGGGAGTTCTTCCCTATTCCTTTTATTTTCTTGTGAGGTCGTTCAGGACGTGCATGCATGCATTCTTAATTAAGTAAATGAATAACTAAGTAAAAGGACTTAAAAATGAGATAGCAGCCAACTAGGTCCCCAATGCCTTTTTCTTCTAGCTAGAGGCAGGCTGAGTTTTGTTTTTCCTTGTTCTTTTTGTACTTCTTTTTCTTTACTTACGTTTAACCGTGCACAGATGACTTCCCACGGATCCTCCGAGGATGGAGATGCACTGACCCACACTGACGGACTTGCACGAGAGGGTTTTCCCCGCATCTTGTGGGAGGTACTTCAGGGGGCCGGATACTTGACACCCCCTCAGTACGCGGTGCAGCAGTTCGAGAAGCACCGAGTGCCTCGCTGTAGGGTGAGGATGACTTTGGAGCCTCATCCCCTGCAGCCAGGCTGGCGCTCCTTGGACTCCGAGTCTTTCGGGTACCGAGCGGAGGACACCATCGAGGCAATTGCTCTGCATGGACTGACTACCTTCTGCGGATTCCATCCCTTGGAGCTGGCTACCCACCCCATTGGGTTGTTCCCCGCGGAAAAGGAGGACGACCCGATGTGGAAGGATCGGGTGGAGCATGCCAAGGATATCTGGGCTCTCTACCCAGGCCACACCGCTCACTTGTCGGTACGGTGCATGAACGCACTATATCGTCTACAAGTGATGCGTGGGGAGGCCATGTCTCAGTTAATGGCACTACTGGAGGCTACCAAGATCACCCTGGACAACAGGGAGGAGCTCGTGGTGGACTTATCCCAGGAGCTGGTGGAGAAAGATTTGCAAGTGGAGCAGCTGACTGATGAGATTCATGAGTTGGAGGAGCTAGTGGGCACCAGGGAGAATACCATCGAGGTTCTCGAGGATCAGCTCCTCAACACCCAGCAGCAGCTAGCGGAGGCTAATGCGCACCTGGACATGCATCACCAAGAGATCCATGATGAGGAGGCTGACGAGGACGTGGACATCGAGGGAGGAGATGAGCCTGCCTCCAGTGTAGACACCACTGGCTCAGGGAGACCACCTTCCCCGAGTCCAGTGTTGCCTCGTTTGCTCACTAGATGCCAGACTAATACTAGAAGTTGATGATAGTTGGACTCCTCGCCGCTAGCTTAGCTTTTGCACCTTAGGGTACTAGGCTAGGAAGAGTTGAGTCTTTTGGATCATTGATGTAACCAGTGTTAAAACTCTTTTGGAGGTTCAGGGATGATTAATGGCAGTTTAAATTTGGACGGAAGGTTTATGTTTCCGTTTTGTTTTATTTGGAATCTATCAAATTGTTTAAACTCCCCTACCATGTTCGAACCTTAAGCTTGGAGATGTGTTATTGAGCAACCATGTGACTTTTTCAGATGGCTGGGAGAGCACGCCGCGGTCAGAATGAGCACGTTCCTCCACCGCCACCGCCTCCCACTCTGCAGGAGCTCATGGCCCAGCAGAATGAGATCCTGAGACAGCTAGCTCAGCGTCAGCCACCACCTCAGCATTATGGTGGAGACCATCAGCGTCACCCCGTCGCTGCTACCTACCAGGAGTTTCTCAGCACTCAGCCCCCATTGTTTACCAGGGCGGAGGACCCGCTTGATGCAGATGTGTGGTTGAGGGTGGTAGAATCCAAATTCCCACTGCTCCATGGAATTTGCTCAGAGGTCACCAAGGTCAGGTTCGCCACCCAGTAGCTTCGCGGACCCGCAAGGACTTGGTGGGACCATTTTCTTGCCATGCAGCCAGAAGGTAGAGAAGTGGAATGGAGGGAGTTCAAGGCGGCTTTCAGAGGGCACCATCTCCCCGCTGGTATCATGGACCGGAAACTCAACGAGTTTCTGGCACTCACTCAGGGCAGCAGGACGGTATTGCAGTATGCCCAGGCCTTCAATGATTTGTGTCAGTATGCTGGATACCATGCAGATACGGATGAGAAGAAGCGAGACAGGTTCAGGAGGGGGCTCAGCACCAAGCTCCGTGACCGTCTCAACACCGTCAGGGCCAACAGTTACAATGAGTTGGTCAACATGGCTATCTCCCAGGAAGACTGCATCTTGGCTCGACAGGCGGAGAAGAAGAGGAAGACCCCTGTGGCCGGACCCTCATCTCAGCCACAGCGCTTCAGGATTGTGTCGGACACCCAGAACAAGGGGCCCCAGCAGCAGCAAGGAAGATGGGTGATCAGGCCACCGCAGCAGCAGCAGCAGCAGGCACCCAACCGTGCCCAGTTTCCAGCTCAGAGGAACAATCAGCAACAGCAGTACCGCCAGGCCAATGATAACAGGTGTTTCACTTGTGGCAGCACGAGACACTATGCCAAGAATTGCCCCAAGAATCAGCAGAGGCAGGGGCAGAATGTTAATCAGAACCAAGGGAAGAGGCAAAAGGTGCAAGTGAGGCAGGGCAAGCTGAACTTCACTACAATGATTGACATCCCAGAGGGAGCACCCGTCATGACTGGTATCTTTACAGTTTTAAATTTTCCTGCTATTGTTCTTTTTGATTCTGGTGCTTCACATAGTTTTGTCAGTGCCAAATTTAGTGTCAAGTGCCAGTTGCCCTTTCACCACACCAACGGGGCTATTACCATTTCAACCCCAGGAGGCAGGATTGCCACTAATCAAATCAGCAGGCATGTGCCCATAAAGTTTGGTAGTTTGATAATTAAAACTGACCTTCTTATCTTGGGACTGGATAGTGTGGATATCATCTTGGGAACGGATTGGTTGACCCAACATCAGGCAATATTGGACATTGCAGCCAGAGCCATTGAAATTCATTCCCCTGCTTATGGCGAGACTGTTTTGTATTTACCCAACCAGAGTGGTACCCGGTCTTGTGCCTTTGTTATGGCAGGATCCCCAGTGAGGAAGATCCCAGTAGTCTGTGACTACCCCGATGTTTTTCCGGATGAATTGCCAGGAATGCCACCTGACAGAGATATTGAGTTTGCCATTGAATTGCAACCCGGGACTGCTCCTATCTCCAAGAGACCTTATAGGATGCCTCCCGCGGAACTGGCAGAATTGAAGAAACAATTGCAAGAATTGTTGGACAAGGGGTTTATTCGTCCAAGCACTTCACCTTGGGGATGTCCAGCATTATTTGTGAAGAAAAAGGATGAAAGTTTGAGGATGTGTGTTGATTATCGCCCTCTCAATGCGGTGACTATCAAGAACAAGTACCCGTTACCCCACATTGATGTTTTGTTTGATCAGTTGGTAGGAGCCAAGGTATTCTCCAAGATAGACCTTCGCTCAGGCTACCATCAGATCAAGATCCGTGCCAGTGACATTCCCAAGACGGCTTTCTCTACCAGATATGGGCTGTATGAGTTTTTGGTGATGTCATTTGGATTGACCAATGCCCCGGCTTATTTCATGTACTTGATGAACTCGGTATTCATGCCAGAGCTAGACAAGTTCGTGGTCGTTTTCATCGATGACATTCTGGTGTACTCCAAGAATGAAGATGAACACACTGAGCACCTGCATGTCGTGCTTCAACGACTGCGCGATCATCGTCTCTATGCTAAATTGTCTAAGTGTGAATTTTGGCTAAAGGAAATAAAGTTCTTGGGTCACACAATTTCTCAGGAGGGGATACCAGTTGACCCTGACAAGGTGCAAGAGGTGATGGACTGGAGACCCCCGACTACGGTCAAGCAGATTAGGAGTTTTCTGGGATTAGCAGGATATTACCGACGATTTATCCCGGATTTCTCCAGAATTGCCAAGCCAATGACTGAACTGTTGAAGAAGGGAGTCAAATTTGAGTGGAGCCAAAAGTGTGAAGAGGCCTTTCATACCTTGAGGCAACAATTGACAACAGCTCCAGTGCTAGCCCAACCCGACAATACCAAGCCATTTGAAGTTTATTGTGATGCTTCTGGTACCGGATTGGGATGTGTTTTGATGCAAGAGAACAGAGTAATTGCTGATGCTTCCCGAGCACTCAGGCCCCATGAGCAGAACTACCCGACACATGATCTAGAGTTGGCAGCAGTAGTTCATGCCCTCAAGATATGGCGACACTACTTGATGGGAGCTCACTGTAACATTTACACTGATCACAAGAGCCTCAAGTACATTTTCACTCAGGCAGATCTGAACATGAGGCAGAGAAGATGGTTGGAATTAATCAAGGACTATGATTTGGAGGTGCATTACCATCCCGGCAAAGCAAATGTTGTGGCAGATGCCTTGAGCCAAAAGGCCCAATGTAATTGCATGAACATGGATGCAAGAATCACCACCTTGTGTGATGAGTTGTGCAAGTTGAATCTGGAAGTTGTTCCTTCCGGTGAATTGAGATATATCGCAGTGGAGCCCACATTGCAAGAGCAAATAGCTCAGGCACAGTTTGGGGATAAGGGTGTTCAGGTTATCAAGGAAATGATCAAGCAGAAGGCAGAGAAATACAAGTGTTTCCGCCAGGACAGCAAGGGAATTTTATGGTTTGAAGATCGATTGGTGGTTCCCAAGAACCCAGAGCTCAGAAAGAAGATATTGGATGAAGCTCACCTTTCCAAGTTCTCCATGCACCCTGGTAGCAACAAGATGTACCATGATCTCAGACCTCTTTATTGGTGGACCAGGATGAAGAGGGAAATTGCCAAGTACGTCTCAGAATGTGACACTTGTCAGAGGGTAAAAGCTAGTCATTTGAAAGCAGCAGGCCCTTTGCAACCCCTTCCCATACCATCTTGGAAATGGGAGGATGTTTGCATGGACTTCATAGTGGGATTACCCAACACCTCCAGGCACCATGATTCCATATGGGTTATTGTGGACAGATTGACCAAGACTGCTCATTTCTTGCCAGTGCACACCACCCACCGGACGGAGAAGTATGCGGAAATCTACATCGACCAGATAGTTCGTCTGCATGGGATACCAAGGACCATAGTCTCTGACCGAGGAGCACCTTTTGTGGCACGATTTTGGGAGCAATTACAGGAATCACTTGGGACCCATGTAATCCGAAGCTCAGCATATCACCCTCAAACAGATGGTCAGACAGAAAGGGTAAATCAGATTTTGGAAGACATGTTGAGAGCATGTGCACTACACTATGGAAAGGACTGGGACAAGTGTCTTTCCTTGGCAGAGTTTTCTTACAATAACAGCTATCAGTCCAGTCTGAAAATGGCACCTTTTGAGGCTTTGTATGGGAGAAGATGCAGAACCCCGCTGAATTGGTCTCAAGCAGGAGAGAGGGAGATATTTGGGCCAGATTTGGTAATTGAAGCAGAGGAAAAGGTCAGAGTCATCAGGAAGAATTTGGAAGCTGCTCAGGCCAGGCAAAAGAGTTATCATGACGAGAGGCGGAAGCCTCTACAGTTTGAGGTGGGAGATCATGTCTATCTTAAGGTATCACCAACCAAGGGTATCCAGAGATTCGGGATCAAGGGCAAGTTGGCCCCTCGCTACATTGGACCATATAAGATCAAGGAAATTTGTGGACCCGTAGCTTACCAATTGGAATTGCCACCCCATATGTCAGCAGTTCACGATGTGTTCCATGTATCTCAGCTGCGGAAATGTGTTCGTCTACCCACTGAAGTGCTACCGGAGCCGGACATTGAGATAGAACCAGACTTGTCCTACCAAGAGTACCCCGTCAAGGTATTGGATCAGAAGGAAAGGTCAACTCGGGCAAGATCAATCAGAATGTATAAGGTTCAGTGGAGTCACCATTCAGCAGAAGAAGCTACATGGGAGACGGAGGATTTTCTACGCTCCCGCTTCCCCGACTTTCTACCCAAAAGAATCGGTATGTAACCCAAAACCCCACCCCCACCTGCCCTTTGAAGTCAATTATAAGAAAAACTTAGATAACAAGGATAGTCTAAGTTATGGACTTAACTTAAGAAGGGCTTCCTTCTGAAGTTGCAAAGAGGATGACATTCGAAGAGCAGTTAGGAAAGTGGAACTTGAGTTTAAAGGGAAAGTAGCACCAGCACACCTTCAAAGCATCCCTCCAAGGGACTCCACCTGAAATCTCGGGGCGAGATTCCTTTAAGGGGGGAGGGCTGTAACACCCTAGGTGTTACTCAGGGTGTCCACCCCAGGGTTACCCCCTTTTTAACCCATAGTTACATAGAGAATTGTGGGCAAAGTATCTCAATCTTGGAATTCAAGGTCCTAATCAAGTGCAAACTATCTTGGATATCATGCCCCAGCTTGTAATGCACATCTAAGTAGGGATCTCCCAAAACCTTAGAACAAAACCCCCATAGGCAATAGTAACCCTAAGTGAAGCCATGATCAAAAGATCATGTAAACATCATGATCATGGTTTGGGCCAAATATAAAAGTTGTAATATACTTAATAACCTACAATTAATAGTAAGGAAGTACCCCCAAAAAGTTTTCAGAAAGGTCCTAAAAAGATCACCAAAGGTTGAACACAAGGGAAAAATGCAGATTTTGTCTAAGTCAAAAAACCAACCCTTGAACAAAGATCCCTCATGTTCACCTTGATTCCCTTTTCAAAACCAGTCGACCCAATTAACAAAATGGCGCCAAATTAACCCTAGAACACCCTGGCAAGAGATGACACCTACCCTAGGACGCTAGACACGACTTGACACCCCTTTTGTCTCGGTTTGGACCCAGCTGACACAGCAAACTTCTCCCCTCTCTATCTCCCTGCCCTGACCATATCTCGACTTGGAACTCACAGCAAAAGGGTAGGATTTGGAGCAGAGAAGTGACCGTACACAGTGACTTTGCCAAGATATGCACGCCATGGCGCTCAAATCGGCCGTTGAACCTTGGCAGACGCAACCCTCCACGTGTTCGACGCAAGCTGGCACCCGGGGGCGCGCTCAGAGCACGCCCGTGCGCGAACCCCCGCGTGCCCGCGGCCGCCCGTGACCACGCCCGAGCCGCGCCTATAAAACCCGCCCCAGCGCTCGGTTGCCTTCCCCATTACCTCATCCGTACCTCGCCGGACTCGCCCGAGCCAGCCATCGCCTCCGGCGACCTCCCCGCGACCCGCCAGTGCCGACCGAAAGCCACCGCCGTGGCCAACCCCTCTCCAGTCCCCCTCCGTTCGATCCAAGCCCTCAGTTAGCTTCCTGGTGAAGCCGTGAGCCTTGCTCAAGCTTGAACCGAGGGCCTGCATCACCGGAGTAGCCGAATCACGGTCACCGGAGTTCAAGAACCCGCCGGCGCACGTGGACCGGGTAAACCCCTTCACCATTTTCCGATTCATTGCGCGTATGGCCTCTGTGTCATCCCGTGAAGCTCCTCGTGCCCATTGATTGAACTCTGTCGCCGTGGTTTGGCCGGAGCAGGCGTCGCCGTCGACCCCCGCCGCCTGCGCTCGTGGCCAGTGTGACTCCGACCACCTCCAGCGACGACCCGCACATCGACGTGACCGCCGCAACCTCCCGAACGTCACTGACCACCTCGCCGGGCCTCCCTCGCCGCCGGTAAGCCGCGCCGTCCTTTCTTTCCCGCGGCTACTGTTTTGGTTGGGGGAGGGACTGCGGGTGAGAGGGAGAGGAACCCAGGGGGTTAAGTGAAAAGCCAGAGACTCAAATGAATAGTGGCCCGAGGGTAGATCTGCGAAGTTTGATTCGGTTTAAACTCAGGGGCCTCGGCGCAAACTGCTTTTCCAGAAAAACTTAATTAAAACCTGATTTAAATTCAAACAGAAACTTTAAAAAACCCATAACTTCTGTTTGGTTTATCCAAATTTGGTCAAACTAATTTTGCCAGACTCTAAATAATATAACCTGTCTAAGAAAAATATAAAACCCCATAAGTACTAGAGAAAAATATAAGGTTCTGATTTATTTTCAGTTTTGGCCAAAAGCTTAATAATAGCAAGAAAAATGGTTGTACTATTTAACTAAGGTTAGAAAAATTTAGAGAAGTTATTGTCTACCTACTGACCTAGTTAAAAATGTTAAACCTCTCTGTCCATTACATTAAGTTAGTTTTAACCCCTTATTCTATAATATGCTTAAGTTTAAGGAAAATAGAAAAAGTGATATAAATAATGAATCAGAGAGCACCCCTATTTTTGTTGAGATATTTAGTCAATGTAGTTCACTGGAAAAATGTATCATACCCTGTTGTAGTAAAAGATAAGAAAGATACCTTTTAAATGAAGAAAATAAGGATAACTTAGAAAAACCCTACAAAAAATAACCCTAAGGTGAAACCTCCCCAAACCTTAGGATAACTAATGTGTTGATAATAAGAACTTAAGAAAAATCTGAAATCTGTTGTTTGATATTTTTCAAATGTCAAGTTAGTTCTAATCACCCCTTTTTGCACCAAAGTTTAGAAATCCACCATTAATTAACCATCTCGTGGCTCTCTGTCATTTTTGGTACAAGAGCTTGTTATCACTGTTAGAGGCCAGTAAAAATAACCATTAGGTCAAAATCCTTTTTAATAAAGGACTTGTAGTGCAAAGTGGCCTAATAGCCCCACCTTTTGTTATTTTTGCATACAGCCTAGCCTTTTTATTTTAAACCCCATATTCCTAAGACAGGCCCTATTGACCAAGGGCAAGCCACTATAATTTTTACAAAATTTTTGGAAATTTTTTAAACTACTGTCATAGTTCAAACCCCTACTAGAAACCCTAAATGGAAATTAAGGAAAGGAAAATGGATGATGGAATTTAATGTCCTCCTAAGACCTTTATAAACTGTCCACTGAAATCCATAAAGGCAATACAAATCCAACATGTTATCCTAAAAGAAAACCTAAACCTAAAAGGTAATAAGTCTATATATACCACTAAAAGACCCGCATAGCCAGTGAACCCTAAGTTAATTCTTGACTTAATTTCTGTAGCTTAATGTTCTTAAATCTTGCATAATTGTAACATACCTGTTCATTGCATTCGATAGACTGTAATCTTGCTGACGGAGAGTACATCCTCGTGCTGGAGCAAGGAGCTGCCCAGGAGGTTGCCCTAGACCCAGCACCAGAGCCTGCACCAGAGGACCTGCCTGCCACTGCTTTGGAAGGCAAGCCCCGGTTTTATGCATAACCTGTTAATTATGCTATTTTACTTCACTTAATGATTGTAGGATTGATTGTGCACTTAGGTGTAGGAATTGTTTGAAACCCTAGTTGCATGATCTCAGGAATCCTATTGAGATGAATACTAGTATGCTAAGTCGAGTAGCTGCTTTATTAAGTAGGATCTCGGTAGAAGTCGAGTGATTTTTCTAGCACTCGCGCGAGGTCAGGAATTGGTTGTATCCACTTTCCTATCATATTGATGTGGTTTGTGGGCAACAATCCATGGGGATTGGTTGTTCACGGGATAAAAAGTTGATTAAGGATTAAGGTGTGGTACCGTGAGTCAAGCGTTTGAACGTACTAAACACATACCGAGAAATATGGTAAATCGGTAAGCCTAGTACCTGAGTGAACCTGGCAGTGGACATACCTCCTCACGCGACCTGAGACGTAGTCTCCCATTCCGGTTATGGTGGGTACAAGTGCGGTCACTGCACGACGGCCAGTCGGGGTCAGTGGGGTATTGTACGCCAAGGCGGTGAGCCCTGATCTGCTGACGGGGAATCGATGGGGACGGTTGATGTGTGTGGGGACGGAGTGCCCCTACATGTCGTGTGTTTAGGTTTACCTTGCAAGGATAAAAACCTGATTCGAATCGTCTGCTTCTCACAGCTAATGAGACTGCTTGATCCATGCTGCTACATTGAGTAACAAGTGGAACTGTGTTGAGATGATACAAGCTGTTGATTGCTAAAAATGCTTGCTACTATGTATGAATAGATAGTACACTTTTAGCCTTAAGAGAGTCACACTTAATTTTGACAAAGTTAAAATCTTGATTTAGAAACTCAGCTAGTGCTTTTGGCAACCAAACCCCACAGCCAAACAGCTGCATGTCTAGAGGTAGAGGAGTAGACTCCTCACACCGGGTAAGTCTAGCCGAGTATTAGTATACTCAGCCTTGCTTGTGGCATAATTTTTACAGGTTCTCTGGAGGACATGGTTGCTGGAGTGACTTGGCCATCCACCCTGCCACCGGGTTGGACTGTCGAGTGGGACCCTGCCTCGGCTGAGGCGGAGCATGAGGAGTGATGGGACAGGCTTCCTCATCTCTCCATTTATTTATCGTTAGTTTATTTCCGCTGCACTTCAAAACAATGATGGTTACTTTTGCGAAAACTCCGATGGTGACAATGGTGATGTAATAATTTAATACTCTTCCATGCATGGTTTTATGCTTTATTGTATTTGCTCTGTGACTCACCATCGAGTGAGAATGTGGTACTTGATCCTGTCAGTGGCCGTGTCGGACTAGATCCGAGGGATTGACGGGTTATTCCCATTTAAGTGTGGTCTAGCCTCTAAGGCCGGATTTAGGCACTTAAGTTGGAATAATTCGGGCAGTTCCGCCACAATATCCATCATTCCACCATCTGCTGGCTCTGATAATAGATCTTCTGGGACCATGTCTTCAAGAGTTTGATCAAAGTTTGCCAGAGATAATTCTTGCAGACCAACAAGGGTAGACAAAGCTGGAGAAGGAACACCACTACTTTCCCCGCTAGCTATGTAGCACTGGCTGTTCTTCCGAACTGGAGGGACTTCATCCTCCTCTTCCTCATCTTCATTAGCAATGCGGACGTTACACCCATTGGGATTAGCTTTGGACGGATCACACCCATTGGGATCAACATCATCTAGGTCACACCCATTGGGGTCAGCATCAGTCGGGTTACACCCATTGGGATCAGCATCAGTCAGATCACACCCATTGGGATCAGCTTCAGCAAAAACTAGCACCGGCACTTCCTCAGCAGCAGAAGCAGAAGGACCGGCATCCTGATCCAAGCATGACACTCGGTGAAGACGCGTCTTCTTCTTTTTCTTCCCCTCAGTAGGAGAAGTTGGTTGAGTGGCTCGGTGAGGACGCTTCGGGCGAACACTGTCAGACCTCTGAATATCCAGATCTTTGCCAGCCTCGGTAATGGGTGCTACAGCCAGTGATTCAGCAGGAGCTACATCAGAGGAATCCTCAGCCAACATATCCAGCATGGCACTTATCTCTGCATCACTTGGATTCAAAGGTACCTTGAAATGAACCTGCCTCTCGTCGTCAGGGATTTCATCAAGTGAGGCGACCAAAGCACTAACCTCTTCGGGAGAGGGTCGCACTCTAAGGCCCAAACCGCTATCACCAGTAGGAGGATTTGACACAAAACTGGTAAAAGCCTTGGAAGGAGGCAGATTCCAAGCTGAGTATGCAACAGGAGCACCGATGTTTGACAACTTGCCTCTGAGTATCATCTCGAGCCGGCTGACCAAATCCACAGCAAGAATTCTTCTGTTGGTAACCCGAGTCAAATCAGCGAGGCCTCGATACAGATAAGTCGGGTACGCTCTGTCTTTTAGTGGCTGAATGTTCTTGAAATTGAAATCGGCGACCACAGCTTCTGCAGTTAGACCCCTCTCTTTCAACAATCCAACCTCAGCAAGTAGAGCCCCTGCCTCAGCCACCTCCAGGTCTTTGGGGGATTCGGTCCAGCTTGGAGTGCGAACATCTGGTTGTCTCCCTGACCGTGGGGGGAGGGAATTCCCGTGATTCTCCACGATAAACCACTCCAGGCGCCATCCTTTGATGCTGTTCTTGAGTGGGATGTCAAGGTAGTCGGTCTTCCTCCCGCGGCGCATCTCCAAACTCGCGCCCCCCCCACAAGTTGGTGCTGCCCTCCGGCCATCCCAGGCCGGCAGTGGTACAAGTACTTCCATAGGCCAAAGTGTGGCAGAATACCAAGGAAAGCTTCGCACAAGTGAACAAAAACGGAAACATGCAGAATGGAATTAGGATTCAGATGGGTCAGATTCAAGCGATAGAAATCAAGGAGACTGCGGAAAAAGGAGAAATGGGCAGAGAAGGCCTGGATGCAGAAAAGCAAAACTAGGGCACAAAATGCAGAGGTGTGCGACAGTGCAGTACATATGGGGTTTTCCCGGGCCAGACACCGATTCCAAAAAGCGCCCAGTCATCACTCAGCCGTTATTTCTAAAACGCCGGCGTGCCATGTCATTGCCCAGCTGTTATTTCTAAAACGCTGGCATGCCATATCATCACTCGGCCATTGTTTCCAAAATGGCCGGCACGGCCCAATTTAACCCAGCTGTTATCTCTAAAATCGCTGATGTTACCAGACTTCACTCGGCCAACTATTTCCAAAGTGGCCGACGTGGCCCGTTATCATTCGGCTGTTACCTCTAAAACGCCGACATCGCCAGCAACCGCTAGGTTGTTGTTTCTAAGATACCGACGCGGCCCGTTATCATTCGGCTGTTACCTCTAGAACACCGACGTCACCAGTAACCGCTCGGTCGTTATCTCTAAAACACTGACATGGCCCGTTATAGCTCGGTTATCACTTCTAAAGGCGCCGGCATCGCCAATAATAACTCGGCCGCTACCACCAAAGAGCTGACATCGCGAAGAAGGCAGTCTGAAGCAAGATTCAATGATTCTAAGCCACTACTCCAGCATTACATTCGGAAAGAACATCTGCAATAAGCATTAATACGATCGGCGATTGACGGAAAGGAAAAATGATGCACACATAATTGGGTGAAATCATTCTTCATTATAAGGGAAGCACCACCGAACTTACAAATCAACTCATTATGAGCTGATAACCTCCCTACTACTACATTACATTTCGCTACTCTATACTACTAACTACTACTACATTATTTCACTAATACTACTTCTACTACTAATCTATACTAATAACTAAAACCAGTGGCATCTAGCCACTGGCCTTGTTGCTGCCCCTACTGCTGCCCTTGCTGCCGTCACCGCCGTCGCCGCTGCCACCCTTACCGCCGTCGTCACCGTCGCCTTCGCCGCCGTCGCCTCTGCCATCACCGTCGCCGTCACCGCCATCGCCGCCGCCGCCCTCCTCGGACGAGTCCGAGGAGTTCTCCTCGTCCAAGGAGTACTCCGACTCATCCGAGCCCTCGAGCCCGGCGCGCTCGACGGCCCGGATGTAGGTCCATACCTCCGCGGCGATCCCCTGGGAGTCGTCTGAGTCGTCAGACGATGCCGGGGGAGAGGCAGGGACCGAAGAGCCCTCGGACTCGGAGGAGAACTCCTCCTTCGAGTACTCCGAGTTGCCGAAGTCCTCCGAGGGAGGAGTCGGCTCACGCTTGCGCTTGTCGCCGGAGTGATGCGAAGAACTACCACCCTTCTTGTTCTTGCCCATGGTGGAGGAGAAGGAAAGAGAAGAGAGCAAACAACAAGCAGCAGTAAGAGATGTGAAAATGCCGGAGAAGCAAGAACACTATTTATAGAAGGAGAAGGCTACCACGGCCACTGAACAGTCGCAAAAATTCAATATGCAATTCAAACCGTCTGGAAACACGTCAGGCGGCTGACGCCGTTTCACGTAACACGACACCCATTGGGACTCCAGACAACTGCTCGGGTGATATGATTACACCCACGGTCACGTCAAGTTACTACTCAGAAGCAATTTGCTAAACGCTCAGCGCACCAAGCCGTCCCTTGCTTACACCCATTGGGGGGGACGTCCAGGAATTTTCAGTAGATTTTCCCAAGCAGTCATATCCATACAGTATACGCAATGAATACCTCAAGACAGAAGGAAGATATTAACAAGGATCAAAGGAAAGCCAAATATAGCTGATGAAGTACAAGTCTGATCGACAGAAGCATTGAAGCACGAAGTGACAGGGAGACTAGCCAGAGGCCATCTATCGAACGTCTAATCAGTCGCAGATCAAATAAATTGCCAGACCTAGCAAGATATGGACAGATTTGGCGCTCGATTCCGAAGACAAAAACAAATGCGGACCTCTAAAGCATAATGTTGATGATATAATGCTGACCTCTAAAGCATTATGTGGATTCCAATATGACAGTAAAGACCCTTGAGCGGATTATTTTCAAAAATCCACTCAAAGCTCGGGGGCTACACCCATTGGGTGCACCTTCGGTGCACCCAATGAGTCATCTACCCCGAGAAGCAGAATGCTAACCTCTAAAGCATATGGTGAAACTAAGACAAGGCTGACTTCTGAAAAAGCACAAAGGAAGATAAAAGTGGTTTCTGAAGATTTAAAATGAAGACCTTCGAGTGGATTATTTACAAAAATCCACTCGAAGCTCGGGGGCTACACACCCAATGAAATTCGAGTCCTAAAAAATCAAAATGTTGACCTCTAAATCATAAACTCAAGGCAGAACATCGAGTTTTGAAGAGCAATAACAGAAGAAGGTAGTAGAAGATCGTTTTTACTGGATCGCTCAGAGTTCAGGAGCAATGGCCCAGCAGATTTATTCTCAAATTATCCTTTATCAAAATTAAGAAACCACAAGCTGGACCTTAGATCTTTGGGCCGGTTATTTCAAAATCAACCCAAAGATCGGGGGCTTGTGGGGGACAGATATCCCCCGGGTCCACCAAAAGGATAAAAGATCTCACGAAAGGCCTATGGGCCCAATAATTCGCGAGATCATCCCTTCGTGGGCCTGGGAAAGAACGCTTAGTGAAGTGGATCGACACAAGATCGGATTAACTCAAGCCCAGGCGGCCCGATGAATCCGAGCAGTGATCACAACAGTGACCCAACCTTCCCGCACAGGAGCCCCATACGTCGGAACTAAGCGAGGATGGGTCAGCTTAATTATAGGAAGATAGACTCAATCAGTTCACTATTACTTAGGCGCATATTGTTATCACATCCGCATGTAACGTCCCACGGTCGAATATATAAGGCCTAGGGGGCACCCCCTCAAGATTATATTCATCTACCTCATCACCTAGCCACCTACGTGGCTCCCTACATTTCCAACACTAGAGAAACCTCTTGTAATCTACCACGCAAAGTACTCACACCAGGACGTAGGGTGTTACGAATCTCCAAGCGGCCCGAACCTGTACAAAACTGTCCACTGTTTCTCGTGCATCAGCATGAACCATCGAGTTACAGTCGATAACACCGTCCTACTCCAAAAAGCACCTCGAGGGGCAACCCCCGGGTGCGCGGTCGGACCCAAAACACCGACAGTGACCACCTCAACCGGGAGTAGGTTTATAAGAACCAAACCTCGGTAAAACAAATCACCGTGTCATCCGTTCTTGTTTGCTTGTGATTTGTTTTTGCCCTCTCTTTCAGACTCGATTATATTTCTAACGCTAACCCCGGCTTGTAGTTGTGCTTAAGTTTATAATTTTTAGATTCCGCCTATTCACCCTCCCTCTAGGCGACTTTCACAAACAGATATTTCTTTATTGTCTGGGAGACAGTATAAGAAGTCATCTTCATTACTCCCGTTAAAGACCAAGGCTCCTTTTGGATATTTCAGTTTTTGAGCATAATGCCTGGCTTCCACAGTTTCATCTGCGGACAATTTCTTCCCCGAAGCATGTCGAATGATGTAGTCAACAACTTCAATTGAAGTTTCGGGAGCAAAAGTTTTAGGTGTAATATGTTCTGCTTTTTTTCCTTAGGCGCGGTAGGCTTCGCTGCGACAGGCGCCGAGGGCCTAGCTTCGGCTTCAGCCTGAGCTTGCAGAGCTTATGTAGCTTTGGATTCTGTTTGCCCGGTTTTAACTTCGACTTGTGTTTTCACTCCTGTTGGGGCCATGCTTCGTTGCGCCGAAGGTCTTACACGAAGAAGCAGCTTCGGCTGAAGTTGTTCCCAGGAGATGGCCGAAGGTTCCTTTTCATGGAGCTTCGGCATTACAAACCGACATAGAGATAGAATGACCTTTTTATCCATAGAGGTCTGAGTCAATGTTGTAAACTTTTGTAAGGGGCATAATTGTAATTCGTCACAGGCTGTGTCCTGTGTCTATAAATAGATGAACAGTACCCCCGTACTGTTCACGCGAACTTGACATTTGCTTTCGCATCACACCTGTACTTTTGCCTTCCGCAGGACCGAAGGTACATTTGTAATTTGAAATCATTTATATTCATTCATGATAATAAAAATGGAGATGATTCTATGATAACATTTAAATGTTTATTTTATACCTCATGATTTGTATGAACACTTCGTTGCTTATTATTATACTCACGAAGGTACGTCTTTCGTAACCTTTGTCCGAAACTCTCTATATCCTGAAGGGATATAAAGTTTTGGAGGACGAAGGACTTTAACACTTAACATTTTCTATGTTGCCTTGTTCTTAACTCTTAGCATTTGAGAACAAGCCCCCAACATTGGCGCCCACCTCCGGTGAACTCACTTCCACTTTTCTGAGCTGATGGCTTCGTTCAACAATCAAGCTGAAGCTGCTTCGGCTTCGAAGATGGTGCTCCCGATAACAGGCGGTTCTTGCTCAGAGCCGGCTAACAAGAAGCAGAAGAAGGAGGCTCAGAGAAGGGTGCAGCATGTTGGAGTGCAGGGACCCTTCATCAAGTCAAAATGGTCCCACATTCCAATTACTTTCTCTCAGGAAGACCTTCAGCTTAAGGATTATCCTCACAATGATGCCATGGTTATCTCTTGCGTGATCAAAGGATTTCTGGTCCATAATGTCTTAGTTGATACAGGCAGTGCAGCTGATATTATATTTGCTAAGGCTTTCAGACAAATGCAAGAGCCCGAAGACAAGATCCACGATGCTACGCACCCTCTTTGTGGCTTCGGAGGGCGGCAGATTGTAGCACTTGGGAAGATTACCATGCCGGTAACCTTCGGATTTGTTAACAACACAAGGACTGAGCAAATTGTGTTTGATATTATTGACATGGAGTATCCTTACAATGCTATCATTGGTCGCGGTACTCTTAATGCCTTCGAAGCAATTCTTCACCCAGCTTATCTCTGCATGAAGATACCTTCGGACCAAGGGCCTATTGCTATTCATGGAAGCCAGGAAGCTGCTAGAAGGGCCGAAGGAAGCTGGACTAACTCCAAAGCAATCCATAACATAGATGGAGCTGAAGCTTGTGAACAGTACAAATTCAGAAGGGAGAAAGCAGCTTCAGCAGATCAGCCAAAGCCCATGCTATTGTGTGAGGACATAGCAGAGCAGAAGGTGCTGTTGGGCTCGCAATTATCTGAAGACCAGGAGAAAACCTTGATAAGGTTTTTATTCAACAACAAAGATGTTTTTGCATGGTCAGCTAATGATCTCTGTGGAGTAAATTGGGATGTTATTGAACATTCGCTCAATGTTGACCCATCCTTCAGACCCCGAAAGCAGAGGCTTCGGAAGATGTCGGATGACAAGGCCGAAGGGGCTCGCAATGAAGTAAAAAGACTCCTCAGTGCAGGAGTTATCAGAGAGGTAAAGTATCCAGAGTGGCTAGCTAACACTGTTATGGTGAAGAAGGCCAATGGCAAGTGGAGAATGTGTATCGATTTCACAGATCTCAACAAGGCTTGTCCGAAGGATGAATTCCCGCTGCCAAGGATAGACTCTTTAGTCGATGCAGCAGCTTCTTCAGAGATCATGAGTCTCCTGGACTGCTACTCAGGCTATCATCAAATCTGGATGAAGAAGGAAGATGAGCCGAAGACTAGCTTCATAACCCCAAGTGGCACATATTGCTATCTTCGGATGCCTGAGGGGCTCAAAAATGCTGGAGGAAGTTTCAGCAGAATGACTGCGAAGGTCCTCCAGTCTCAGATAGGCAGAAATGTGTTGACTTATGTCGATGACATCATTGTAAAAAGCACGAAGCAGGAAAATCATATTGCTGATTTGCAGGAGACCTTCGCCAGTTTCAGGCAAGCTGGTTTGAAGCTGAATCCAGAAAAATGTGTCTTCGGGGTGAAGGGGAAATTTCTTGGATGCTTGGTTTCAACAAAGGGAATCGAAGCTAATCCAAATAAAATCGAAGCTATACTTCGAATGGAGCCACCAACCACAAGAAAGGGGGCCCAAAGATTGACAGGAAGGCTGGCATCTCTCAACAGATTCATATCCAGATCAGCAGAAAGAAATTTACCCTTCTTCGAGGTGCTGAAGTCAGCTGAAGTCTTTCAATGGGGACCAAGTCAACAAAAAGCTTTCGAAGAGCTGAAGCAATATTTGATAGATCTAACAACATTAACTCCACCAACGCCAGGGGCTCCTCTGTTGTTATATGTGGCAGCTTCGCACTCAGCAGTAAGTGCGGCACTTGTCCAGGAGAAGTTTGATGGCCAAGTCAAGAAGCAGGTCCCAGTATATTTTGTATCTGAAGTCCTTAGTATATCAAAGAAAAATTATACAGAACTGGAGAAGGTATTATATGCCGTTTTAATGGCATCCAGGAAGCTTCGGCATTATTTTCAGGCATACAATATTATTGTTCCTTCTTCGCAGCCGTTGAAGGATATCATGAGAAATAGAGAAGCTACTGGACGGATTGGAAAATGGGCTGCAGAGCTCAATGAATTTTACATTGATTATGTGCATAGATCCTCGATCCAGTCTCAAGCATTGGCAGATTTCATTGCCGACTGGACGCCAGGGGCTCAGGATGAAGAAGCAAATAAAGATGCCGAAGTATGGACAGTGTTTTGTGATGGCTCTTGGGGAACCTTCGGAGCAGGTGCAGCCGCTGTGTTGGTCTCACCATCTAAGGTTAAAACTTGTTATGCAGCAAGACTTGATTTCAGCTGTACAAACAATATTACTGAGTACGAAGCCCTGCTCCTGGGCCTTCGGAAATTAAAGGCAATGGGAATCAGAAGGGCGATTCTTAAAACTGATTCCCAGGTTGTTTCGGGTCATATTGACAAAAGTTGCAAGGCTAAAGATCCGAAGCTTAAAAATATCTAGACACGGTCCGAAGGATCGAAGCCTCCTTCGAAGGATTTTCTGTCAAGAATATCCCTCGAGGACAAAACGAGCACGCTGATTTGCTAGCCAAGTCTGCAGCACAGGGGCTGCCGTTACCTTCGGATGTGTTCTTCGAAACAATAAAGACACCTTCAGTGGAGCTCCTCGAAAGAGCAGTCCTCAACATATCTCCTGTTTACAGCGAAGATTGGAGAACTGAAATCATCTCTTACCTTCAGGGTAACTTCCTATCAGATGACGAAGCTTATAATAAAAGGATAGAGGCAAGAGCTCGTCCGTATGTCATGATAGAAGGGGAGTTATACAAGCATGGAGTTTGCGCTCCGCTGCTCAAATGTCTATCTAGAACCGAAGGTATAGAGTTGATGAAAGAAATACATGCAGGCCTGTGTGGATCCCACATTGGATCTAGGCCGTTACTTGGAAAAGTCTTCCGACAAGGGTTTTATTGGCCGAAGGCAGCTTCGGATGCAGCGGAGTTAGTTCAAAAGTGCGAAGGTTGTCAGAAATGTGCAAGAGATCCAAAGCAACCTTCGTCTTTGACACAGCTGATACAACCCATCTGGCCATTGCAAAGGTGGGGCCTTGACTTGTTAGGTCCATTACCACCGGCTCAAGGGAATCTAAAATATGTTATAGTAGCTGTGGAGTATTTTTCTAAATGGATTGAGGCGAAGCCATTAGCCACAATAACTTCGGCCACTGTCCAAAAGTTTTTCTGGCAGAATATTGTCTGTCGCTTCGGGGTACCGAAGGCCATCACTGTAGATAATGGAACGCAGTTCGACTCTGAAGCTTTCAGAAATTTTTGTGATCAAATCGGTACGAAGATCCACTTTGCATCAGTCAGGCATCCGGAGTCAAATGGGCTCGTTGAAAGGGCCAACGGCATTATAATGACAGGAATAATGAAGTTAATCTTCAATCAACCCAGGGGAAAGTGGCCAGATCAGTTAACCAAAGTGGTGTGGAGCCACAATACAACAACATCAAGGTCTACAGGCTTTACTCCATTCAAATTATTATTCGGTGACGAAGCAGTAACTCCGGAAGAAGCTAAAGCTGGATCAATAAGAGTAGTAGCTTCGGCAGAATCAGGTCCCGAAGATGCTTGCCTTGTGGAAAAAGATGCCTTAGAGGGGATCAGGCTTCAGGCCGTGGAGAATATCAATAAATACCAAGCTGAAACAGTCAAGTGGCGAGATAGAAAGGTCCGGTTAAAAAATATTGAGCCGGGACACTTGGTGCTTCGGAGAGTAGCCAACCCAGATACAGTGGGCAAGCTACAGTTGAAATGGGAAGGACCTTTCTTAGTAGTATCTTCGTCAAGGCCTGGTTCGTACAGATTGAAGGACATGGATGGCAACGAAATTCCAAGATCTTGGAATGCGGATGAGCTTCGGCGATATTATGTATAACTTGATGTAACTTTTTATGTTTTTTCTTTTCTTTTTCATGGCACCCTTTTCCTTTCTAAAGGGGGAGAAAGGTTTTTAATGGGGCCATCATGTGTAATTTCCTTTTTAGTCTTATAAGAGCAAAATCCCCCAAAAAATGTAAATGTAAAAACTGAGAACGCACCATCGAGTGCCGAAACTGAAAAAGCGAAGAAGCTCCAAAGACGTCCCTAAGGGGATGCAGAGCTCACAGCGAAAAGTCAACGCTGATTCCGCCGAAAGTAAAAGGCGAAGAAGCTCCAAAGACGTTCCTAAGGGGATGCAGAGCTTACAGCGAAAAGTCAACGCTGATACCGCCTAAGTAAAAGGCGAAGAAGCTCCAAAGTCGTTCCTAAGGGAATGCAGAGCCGATGTGTGATTGTTTCTAAGGAAATAATGGCTGAGAGTGTGGCTTCGGATATATGTTTTGGACATTCATTCGCACATTACATTACATCATAGCATTTGCATTCATAAGCATTCATTCATAGCATTTGCGTTCCTAAGTGGTTGTTTCGGCAAAAAGAAGAAGTGGTCTTTTATGCTTCGTTGTGTACAAAAAAGGAAAGCTTCGGCAAAAAGAAGAAGTGGTCTTTTATGCTTCGTTGTGTACAAAAAAGGAAAGCTTCGGCAAAAAGAAGAAGTGGTTTTTTATGCTTCGTTGTGTACGAAAAGAAGGGAAGGTGTTTTTTCGCCTTCGGCTCAAAATGCTAATTTCGTCCACATCAAAGCGCCTCAATAGAAGGGTAAGAATATATTACAAGGTATGTACAAAGTTCCTTGAGAATAGTTTAATTGTATTTACAAAAGTTGTTACAAAAGTCTCCTGAGTTTTTTCTATAGTATACTCCTACTGATCTTCACTGAGCTTCAGCTTCGGCGGCATATTTTAAGCATCATCTTCAGCTTCGTCATCCTACATGAATCAAGGTATCGCGAGTAAAAATCAAGTGTGAAGGAGAAGGTAAGTACAAAGTATGATTTCTTACTGGTTCAAGATGACTTCGAGCTTCGTCTCCAGCCTTCTCTCGCCCGCCTTTTGTCCATATCATTTTTATAAATCTATTTGAGATGCTTCGGGCGAGGTCAGGAATATCGTCTAGAATTGATGGAGACAGGGCGAAATTGGGCCTATTGACGATTTTTCCATGCTCGCAGCCGGCCTTCAGGAACGCTGCAGCGGTACCCCGAGAAGCTACCCAGGCACAGAAGTCACCGTGCCCGGCTATAACTTCGTCGAGCTCTTCAATTTCAGCTTCAATATGATCGAAGGCTTTTGACAAATTTTCAGCTGAAGGGTTGAACTTCCCACTGCTGGCTCCAACTGAGTAAAAGATCTTTTTTAATTGTTCAATACAGTTGTTGCTAAATTTCAAACATTTGTCTTGAAGGCTTGTTAATAATTTCTTCAAATCTGAGCTGGTTTGGACTTCGGCCTCAAGTTTTGAATTAAGCTCTAGCTTCTCTTGTTCAAATTGTTTTGATTGGCAGATAAGCTTCGAATTCAATTCTGATACTTTAGCTTCAGTCTCTGCCAGCAAGCCTTCAGTTGTTTGGAGTTCAAAGTCTTTCTTTTCAATAATAGCTGACTGCTCTTTTATCTTGCTCTCTAGATTTTCAATTATAGCTTCGTGTTTCTTATCCTCTAGATCTTGTTGCATCTTCAAAGCTTTGCTTAGTAGCATGCTCTGCAAATAAACAACCTTCGTTAGGAATATTTCCATTATTAAAAAGCAATAAAAGCCAGAGAAGGGTTGTTTACCTTGAAATTGGAATAAAATAAGCTGCCGACGATATGTTGTCGTCGGTAGCGGCTGATATCTGTTTCTAGCTTCGGAAAACCGATACTCTTTGATAGAGTACCGATGACCTTAGCCCCAGTTTGATCCCGGATGCAGCCCAATTTTTCATCATCAATGCCTCCAAATAGAAGAGCTCCTGGCTTGTATCCGCAAGATTTGGCATATTCCTTAAGCTCTTCTATTTCGGCCTTCGACAGTTTTTGCCCAACTAAATTTTGAAATGTGTAGGCTTCGTCGTCCGAAGTATCTTCGGCTATTTCTTTCCCCTTCCCAGGCACTGTGGCCATGGTTTCTTCAGCAGCGGTGGCAGCTTCTTCTGCAGCCATGTCTATCAAAATTTTGTTGATGTCTTCAATGGTAGTTTCTAAGTTCACATCTTCGGCTGTAGCGGCTTCGGTAGCCGCGACCTCCGAAGGTGCGACTTCGACATTTGTTGTGACCTCAACAGCTAGCGTTTTCTGAATTGACGCCCTCGGTGGCGTCTTGTCAATAACTTCGGTCACTGCAATAATTCTTTGCCTCTTTGTTTTGGTTATCTTCGTTTTTTCCGGCTTTTCCACCTTTCGAAAAAGCTTCGTCAGTTGAGGCCCTAATGGACTTAGCTTCATGGGCACGGGTTCAGTCATTACCTTTAAGATTTCCTCCACGTCGTCGGTAGAAGGTGGTGCAGGAGTCCCCTCTTCATCGGACAATTTTCGCTTTGGAGTTGATATTTTTCTCTTCTTGGGAATTTTCTTCCCTTTTGGTGGTTTTTCTTCATCCTTGTTCAAAGTTTCGGCCACTCTTTTCCTCTTTTGGCCCTCAGCACCCTTGTTCAGCCGTTCATAGTCAGGGTACTCGAAGCCCAGGGCATCGAGCACTCGGTTCAGCCTTCGCTTCGGACGGGTGCCGAAGGCTGCGATCATCAGTTGATCTTCTTTTTTGGAATAGTTCCCAAGAATTTCATTGCACATTACCTCAACTGTGTCCAGCCACTCTTGGCAAGGCTTTTTAAAGTATTTCTTGAATTTGAAATGGTAGGGAAGCCGGACAAGTTCCCCCTTCTTCTTCTCCCCCTCTAGCTTTGGCATTTCCCATTCTTTTAGAGTAGGGAAGACTCTGAACGCCAAGAATTCTTGAACCAGATCCCTGGTACCGATATGCTCTGAAATAATTTCAAACTCACCCAGTGCAGCCCAGGTGGGACCTTCTAAAGTCATGTGGCATCGCGGCCTTGTTTCTCCGAAGATTAATTCAAGTGGACTTTGTACCAACTTTTCTTCGTCTTCGTCAACTTTCACATAAAACCACTCAGACTTCCAGCCTGCCGGCCATTTGCTTCGGTAGCTAATAACAGGGAACTTTGTTGTTTTCCGGTAGGCAAAATTGTAGCAACCGAAGTTATCATGTAATCCATCTTTTCTGGCCTTCGTTTGGTAATGTAACTCATGAACTCGACAGAAACTGTCGGCAAATGGCTCCACTGCTTGGCTTCGGAGGGCCCAGATATAAACATTAAGCCTAACGATAGCGTTAGGAGTCAATTGATGAAAGTAAATACCAAATTTTTTCAATACATCTGCAATAATTCCATGAAGAGGGAATCTCAACCCAGCCTTTAAAAAGCTCTTGAAAATGACAATCTCGTCCTTCTCTGGCTTCGGGGTAGTTTCTTCTCCCCCGAAGCGAAGTAGCTTCTTCTGATTTTCACTGAAATAACCTGCTTTCACCATCTTGGAAAGATCAGCCTTTGAAACAGTCGACTTTCCGAAGTCTAGGTGGCTGGGCTTGCTGGGCATGGCAATGCGATAGTCATCTTCGGAGTCAGTTTCTTTAATGTTCTCTTCTTCTCCTTCGGCAGTTGTCGGGTCTGCTTCAGCAGCGGGCATTTCTTCCGCAGTCACCAGTCCGGAACGCTGCATTGCTTCGGAGATGGGCACAGTCTCCGAACCTTCGGCTTCGTCTCCTTCACGTTCAACTCTGGCAGTAGATCGCACTCTGGCCATTTGATTCTGAGTTTGGGGAAGTTAAATACTTTTTTCTTTTTCCTTTTCTCCCGAAGCTTTTCTTTCTGACGAAGCAGACTTCGAGATGGACCTTCGTTCGATTCTGAGAATCAAGCTTCGGCTATAGTTAAAAATTTTGGCAGCAAAACAGTGCAAATAGCAATGAATGCTGTGGTAACTTCACACCTACTTGTCTGTTTATATAGTGCTGCAGGTAAGAAGGCGAAGCGCCAGGATTTTTACACCAGGCGGGCAGTCACTTGTACTCACTGCGCAGTGGACCGCAAAGATCAAACAGTAACTCTGCAAGGTGGGTCCGACACGAGCTCGGAAATTGAATCGTTTCTCGGCAACGAGCTCAGGGAAGGTGTTTTTTGGACCTTCGGCTTCCCGAAGCTTAAGAGGCATTTTTCACGGATCAAGCTCGTTACGAAAAACGATCTAGCACCGCGAAAGGGGCTACTGTTGGGGCCATGCTTCGTTGCGCCGAAGGTCTTACACGAAGAAGCAGCTTCGGCTGAAGTTGTTCCCAGGAGATGGCCGAAGGTTCCTTTTCATGGAGCTTCGGCATTACAAACCGACATAGAGATAGAATGACCTTTTTATCCATAGAGGTCTGAGTCAATGTTGTAAACTTTTGTAAGGGGCATAATTGTAATTCGTCACAGGCTGTGTCCTGTGTCTATAAATAGATGAACAGTACCCCCGTACTGTTCACGCGAACTTGACATTTGCTTTCGCATCACACCTGTACTTTTGCCTTCCGCAGGACCGAAGGTACATTTGTAATTTGAAATCATTTATATTCATTCATGATAATAAAAATGGAGATGATTCTATGATAACATTTAAATGTTTATTTTATACCTCATGATTTGTATGAACACTTCGTTGCTTATTATTATACTCACGAAGGTACGTCTTTCGTAACCTTTGTCCGAAACTCTCTATATCCTGAAGGGATATAAAGTTTTGGAGGACGAAGGACTTTAACACTTAACATTTTCTATGTTGCCTTGTTCTTAACTCTTAGCATTTGAGAACAAGCCCCCAACAACTCCTTCAACAATCTTCTTTGTAGGAGCAGGGCTCAAGGTCTTTGTAGTCTCCAGCACAACATCTAGCACGTTGGCCATTTTCCTCCTCTTGGGAGTTGCGGTAGAAGCCTTTTGCACCTTCGGCAGATTTGCCTCTGCTGCTGGACTCAGGATTTCTGGCTTTTTTATTACTTTCTCCACTTGTGGCTCTTTGGCCTTATCATCTTTTGCTTTAGCTGGCCCGACTGTAGGCACCTCCGGCACTACAGTCGGCTCTTCAACGCTCTGCGTAATCGAAGCAGTTTTCCTTGCTTCGGCAGCTGAAGAGGGACCTTTGCCAAGATTAGGTACTTTGGCTGGTTCGATGTATCGCGGCAGGTGGGTCAAAACCTTCAAATTTTTGCCCTTCAGCATGACTGTGGTGGCCGAAGCAGCAGCCTTCCTCTTCTTCTCTTGCCCTCGCAGCGGATAGCGGTAGTCAGGGTATACGAAGCCAATAGCATCGAATACCCTGTTTAATCTTTTCTTACCCCAACCTCCAAATGTTGCGGACAAAGCATTATCTTCGGCATTGGAGTATGCTCCAAGTAAATCATCACTGGTAGCTTCTATACACTTCAACCAGTCGTCATTTGGCTCATCGAACTTCTCCCTAAATCTGAAGGTATACTTCAGTTGGACTAGACCACCTTCGCTGGAGTTGGCGGTGGTCTCCTTCGGCATTTCCCAATTCTCCACAAGTGGCCATACCCTGAAGGCTATATGCTCTTGAATCAAATCCCTTGTGCCAATGAAGGCACAAACAGTGCTAAAAGCTCTCTGGCATGCTTCAACAACATCGTCAATCTCCACCTTCGGCCTTCGGAGGCCGAAGCGAGACCATATGGGGCACTGAATGATCCCCTTGATGTCTTCCCTTGCCTTCAAATCATTCTTAATGTAAAACCACTCCTCCATCCAGGCCCCAGGCCACCTTTTACGAAATGTTGGCACTAGGTGGCTTACATTAGGACGAGCAATAAATCCATAACAACCGAAGTTGTTGTGATATTGTTCTTTACCAGTAGCCTTCGTCTCATATAAAAGTTCATGCATATTGCAGAAGCACTTCGTGCTTGGCTCTAGCCCTTGACTCCTTATAGCCCAGACAAAAATCCCCATCCTCATTATAGCTTCGAGGGTGATCTGATGAAGGAAGATCTGGTATATCTTCAGCACTTCAACCACAAACTTGCTCAAAGGAAACCAAAGACCGACCTTAAAAAAGCTTCGGTAGATAACAACTTCATTTTCCTCAGGAGCAGGGGCGGTGTTGTCTCCGCCAACTCTCACGATAGACATGTCACGAAAATACCGTCCTCTCATGTTTCAAGATGACTCTATTTAATGGTCGATTTTCTGAAGATAGTATGGCTTGGTCGCCAGGGCCGATCCTCAGAATCTTCGTCTCCGCTCTCCACATCATAACTATCACCATCATCAGTATCTTCAGACAAACCTTCTAGAATCTCTTTAGTAATCTTCTCCGTGTTTGTTTTTGACATAGACTCGACAAACCCGGCGATAAAAGGATCCACAGTTTTCCTTTCTTCAAACAACTTTGTCTCCTCAGACAGCTTCGTCTCTGCAGTCATTTTCTTTTCCTCAGTCATCTTTTCCCCAAACATGATGACGCGTGTCCTTAAACCGAAGCTCGAAAAGGCTTGAAAATCAGTCGAGAGCTAGAGGGCAAGAGCTAAAAAGTTTGATAAAATAATGCTAATAGTGGAAACAGTGTATCAAATGCAGTCAATGTGGTTTATATTTATACGCCCAGTGTGTTGCAACATGGTGGGTCCCATCTGTCATTGGTTATTGCTATTCTAGCAAAAGGGAAGGTGTTTTTCGGACCTTCGGCTTAAGGCCTTCGTTCATGTCGCAGTCTGAATTCGTTGTTATAACAAATTAATACTGCGAGGGGCTACTGTTGGGGGCCTTCGTCTTCCGAAGGTCCTCAAAAACATGATTTAACAATGTTTCCCAAGAGTAATGTAGGTACAGGTACCTTCAGAGTTAGAATAAAGCTGTGCGTAAAATGAAAGGCAGGGTCTAGACGAAGGATGATCTAATTCCGAAGCAATGCGCAAGGAAGCTTCAGCTCAACGGCAGAAAAAGGAACCGACTTAAAGGAGAAAAGATGTCATCACCGGCCCTAATCTCCTAAACCGCCCCTTATTTCTAATTTCCCCTAAAACTCCACCCTTAGGTCATCTCATCATATGCATACACTTGAATGGTTAGGAACACCTCACATAGAGTATTTTCAACACTTAAGATTATTTAGCAAATTGTTGATTCAAAAGAAAAGGAAATAAAAAGAAACAAAAATAGAAAATGGAAAAGTGAAATAGAAAACAGAAAAAGAAAAAAGGAAAAACCCTTCCCCCTCGGCTGGGCCGTTTTCGGCCCAAACCGCGCCTCGCCCGCTTCTCCCCCCCTCTCCTCCCCGGCCCAAGCGGCCCAGCTGCGCGCGCCCGCGCCGCGCCTGACAGCCCGGCCCCACCGGTCAGTGGCTCCACCCCTCTCCCTCTCGCGCCGCTCTCCCACTGGCAGCCCAGGCCCGCCTGTCAGGACCATCGTCTCGCCCATGCCATCACCGGCGCGTTCGTTGCCGACCGCCTCTCGCCCCGTCGCTTCGCCATTAACGCTCGCACCAGCCTCAGCGACCTCCCCGCCACTGTACCCGAGCCGTACCCTCACCCCTTGCCTGCCCGAGCCATCTCGTCACCGTTTGCTCCATCCCCGCCATCATGGCGAGCTCGTCGGCGCTCGCCGTCCCCTCCCTTCCTTCCCCCTCCCGGGCACCTATAAAAGGGACCGACCGAGCTCCGTTTCCTCCACACCAGCCCCGACCATCTTCTCCACTCCTCCCCGAGCCCATTTGAGCTAGCGCCGCCGCGTCCCCCCCTTCACTCCGGTGAGCTTCGTTCTCTCCTCTCTAGTAGCTTTCGGTCAAATTAATTTGGTGCTTGAGCTCCGCCACACACTCACGATCGCAAAGCACCCATCCCCACCTCCTATTGCGCTCGGCTGCCTCGCCGGCGACCTCACCGCCGCGAGTGCCCGCCACCGCGCCGTGGACCGGCCACCCTAGGTCCCTACGGTCGAATTGAGCCCACCCCCGTGATCCCCTACCACCGCCCGTGCCTCGCCACCACTCCCCCGCCATAGAACCGGACCCACGGCGGAGAACCGTCGCGGGCATCACCAGCGGTCAAGCCGACCGGTTCACCCCCCCTCCGTCGCTCGCACCGCACCGTCAGCCCTCCTCCCTCTCCCTGGCGTGTGGGCCCGCGCCACAGCACCGTTCCCCACCGTCTCCCCCGCTGATGGGCCACGTGGGCCACCTGCCGCGCCCGGGTGGGTCAAAACCCCCCCCCCCGGCCCAGCAAGCTAGAAAACCCTTTTCTTTTTCTTTTCCCATTTCTTTTTCCCATTTTCATATATATATTTATATGCTGATATTTTATGCACCAAAAATAGTTTAAATAAATTATAAGGCACAAAAAGAATAAGATATAAGAAATGGCACACCCCACTAAAGTCACCATGATTGATGTATTGTTCTTATCTGTGTTTGTTAGCGGAAGAGGGATCCGATCCTCCGGAATTTATAGCTCCGGAAGAAGGATAGGAACCTGACCCCTCCGAGATAAATCTTTTGTGCCAGGAAAGCTTCGACGAAGGCAAGTCCATCCTTCCCTTGATGCATAATTTACCTATTCTCTCTACCACTACCTAAGCCGGGACAAAGGGATGGAATCTATTTGCATGGTGAGCATGAGAGAGCCTGCATTAACTAATACCTTTTGATCACAAGATATGGGATGGGAAAAGGTGGTAACCAACGATGTTTTCAAAAATGTGCGATGAAGGGTATTCACCCTCATCACCTGTTGAGTGGGATGATCAGGGACTCCCTGGTTTAGGGGAGGGCCTAAGGTGATGGCTCAGCTGGTTTAGGCATGAGCAGAAGGATTGTCCTCTCGTATAAGGACCGGTTTGTCATCCTTCACTACCTGTACTCATGAAAAGTACAATCATTCGAGGCTGTGTGGGCAGTCACTCGATCTGAACTCGTACGGTCCAACCCCAGGGTTATGAAGGCTAGGGAGCATCGGGAGGATAAGGAGGGGGAATGTTTTGTCCGGTTTGGACATGGTGGTGGCCTGACTCCTTCCAGTATAACCATTAAGGTTAGGACGTGCGAGGAAGGAAAAAGATTCGGATTCGGATCTCATTGGCCATGAGATCGCAGAGCCGGACTAGTGGGTAAAGTGTACCCCTCTGCGTAGAGTTTAAACCTATTCGAATAGTCTGTGTCCATTGGTATGGACGAGTCTGGTGTGGTATGATAATTAGTGTTTCTACAACAACCGGGAATGGGGAAACATGTGTGTGTGTAAGTGTGTCTCTGGAAAAGAAAATGGTGCCACGGGAGCGGGAAGCTCATTGGTGGTTAAGCAAGTGTTATTTCTATTGTTTCGGAAAAACCCTAAAAACAAGTACTTGCCTTTCTCTGAGAGAAAAAAGAGTGACTTCAACTCCACCATATGAAGCATGTATGATATAGGTCTCTTTCTCTTTATGGGAGCTGGGTGGGCTTGCGGAATACCTAGTGTATTCACCCAGATTTATTTATGTTTTTCAGCAGCTGGAGACTTCTTTTCTGCTATGCTTGATTGAGAGGACTGTGTCTTAACCCAGTTCTGCCTGTGGCCTGGGCTAATTTATCTTCCACTGCGTTTTATGATTTCAGCTTACTCTCGAGCTTGTACCCCGGTATTGTAATAACATTTACTCTGACTCTGCACTATTTGAAGTAAGAAATGTGGTTACTAGCCTCCTGGGACTAGTAATTGTATCACATTTGAGTCCCAAAGGATCGAGATGCTTCAGGTGGTATCAGAGGCTACAGGACTGGCCGTAGACCGTAGCCCTGACCTTAAAAGTTGCCTTAACAAGAAAACACCTCTTACCCCCAAGAAACACCTTCTCTCCTTTCCTCGATATTAACAGACCCTTCTTTGCTCCTACCAGATGGAAGGCTCTTGGGTCATTAGGACATCCTACTGCTCAGAGGAGGAAGGATTTCCTCACCTCCTACGGAGTTGCGAACTACGCATGGGGATTTGCAAGAAGCGCGAATATGTCTGGAAGGAATACCGCGAAAATGGAATAGAGAAGTGCTCTATGGCGGTCTACCTGGGAGAAAGCCGAAGCTACCCAAACCACCCTCCCTTCCAAGTCACCTTCATCGGGCACCGCTTCCCAGACACTTGCCAAAATGTTGCCCGAAAAGCCCTTAAACAACTATGCCAAAACTACAGCAGAGACATCTTTGAAACCCCCCTTCGCTACTTCCCACCTAGCAACAAAAATACCCCCACCTGGAGGAAAAGACTTCAGGCCCTGTAAGGGAGAGACCCTACCGAGGATGACCCCACCATTGTCTACATGGCAGGATACCTCCACACTCTCGATAACCACTACGATGATCTCTCCTCCCACTGCACCCACCTAACTTCCCGAGTGGAAAGCATAGAGCAGCAGGTCAAGGAACTTAAGAAGGAGAAGGCGTCCCATCAAGAATGTCTCGATATAGCAGAAGGCGAGGAGGCCAACACCCGTGAAGCCTATCGAACCCTAAAGATGGATTATGATAAGAAGCTGAAGAAGCTCGCCCCCACGAAGAAGATCCAAAAGAAGACCAAGAACCAAGGAGGCCAAGCTGAGCGGAGGAAGAAGGCTCCTCCAGCACCAACTCCCACCAGGATAGAGAATTTGTCCGACATCGAGGATATGTCCCTAGCTAGCCTTGATGACCTTCTCAAGGAATTCAGGGACACTTTAGAAAAAGAGTTCGGTAGTACCTCAGAGAACGCTCACGTGTAGTACGACTTGTAGTAGCCTATGCTTGTAATGTATTGGTGTAATGAATAAAATAACTTGGTTGAAAACAATTGGCATGTGCATAATAGTGACTCTCTCCCCCTGGCAGATGGCTTCGGATAAAACCACGCCTACCGCCTCCGGGATTGGAGCAGGGTTTACCCTGAGAGCTGAAAGGGAAGCCGGTAGAGAGGAAAGTGAGACCCACCTCCCCGCACCTCCAGAACTACCCTTAGATCTAGCCCAAGTTCTAGCCAACCAAACCCGACTCATTGAGGTCCTCACTCGAAGTCTGGAAAATCAACGTCTGAATGGTGGAAGACCGCAAGACAGGATGGGGGATTTCCTGAGGCTCAAGCCTCCCACGTTTGCCGGATCTAGCAATCCCCTCGATGCGGACGATTGGCTGCACACAATTAAAAGGAAGCTGGAAGCAATCGAATGCCCAGAAAATCAGCATGTTCAACTGGCTGCTCATCAACTTTCCAAAATGGCCTTAGCTTGGTGGGATACCTTCAATGTCACCATCAGAGATGCTACCTGAGCGGAGTTTGAAACAGCTTTCCGGGAGCACCATGTGCCCCAAGGGATCGTTCAGCTCAAGGAGGATGAATTCCGGGAACAGACTCAAGACGGAAGATCTGTCAGCGAGTACGTGCACAAGTTCATGGAGTTGGCCCGCTACGCGCCAGATGACGTCAGCACCGAAGTCAAGAAGATGGCCCGCTTCCTGAAGGGGCTCAGACCAGAACTCAAGACCATCCTGGCTAGCCAAGACTTCCTCAGTTTCTCGCACCTCTCCAACAAAGCCATACAAGTGGAAAGGGCAAAGGAAGAAGAAAAAGGCCATCTTAAGAGGAATTCCAAGTCCTCCGAGCTCAACAACAAGATCGGCACCAGAAAACTCGATCCTTTGGATTTCCACCCAAGGGACCAAGCTTCAGTAGACCAGCTGGACTCACCCCGTCACGGTTCAGTCAACAGAGTCAGAGCTCCTTTCATGCCCTCTCAGTTGCAAGCAACTAACCACCGGCAAATGTGTGTTGGCACTGCGGAGATCCCAGTCACTTCAAGAACAACTGTCCCCAGCTGAAGCCATCAGGACCTGCTTACTCCAACTCGGTGAATGGCCCCAAGAATGCCTCAACATCCGCCCCCAAGGAGCCCTCCTCCATCAGCCAGCAGAATAAGACCCCGTATCAAGGAAGGGCACGAGTAAATCACGTCGATGCTCAGGAGGCTCAGCAAGCTCCGGGAGTAGTGCTCGGTGAGTTCCTTGTTGAATTTACTCCCGCTACCGTACTTTTCGATTCAGGAGCATCCCATTCTTTTATAGCCACTAGTTTTGTGGAAAAGCATGGCATTCCCTCTACCCCTCTAGAGATTCCCTTGGTCACCCGAACCCCAGGGTCAGACCTTCTATGTCAGCTCAAATGCTCCCAAGTTAGAATCCTTTTAAGTGGGGTAGTGTTCTTGGCAGACTTAACCATCTTGCCATCCCAAGGGATTGATGTGATCTTAGGAATGGATTGGTTGACCAAACACAAAGGTATCATCAGTTGCGTAAACAAGACAATCCTTCTCACAGACCACCAAGGAAAGTCAGTCTCTTGTCAGGCTCAGCCACCCGCCAATGATCCAATGATGTTTAATCTAGCAATAGAAAACATATCAATGGTAGAAGAATTCATGGATGTGTTCCTAGAAGACTTGCCAGGAATGCCACCGGAAAGAGAAGTGGAATTCTACATAGATCTGATTCCTGGAATGGCACCCATCGCAAAGAGACCATACCGCATGGCTCCTGTTGGGGGCTTGTTCTCAAATGCTAAGAGTTAAGAACAAGGCAACACAGAAAATGTTAAATATCAAGGTCCTTCGTCCTACATCACATTATATCCTTTCGGAATATAAGGGACTTCGGACGAAGGTTACGAAGGACGTACCTTCGTAAACATAATAATGAAGGATGAAGTATTCGTATAAATCATGATGTATAAAATAGACATTTAAATGTTAACATAGAATCATTTCCATTTCTACTAACATGAATGAATATAAATGATTTTAAATTACAAATGTACCTTCGGCCCTGAGGAAAGCAAGAGTACAAGTGTGATGCGAAGGCCAATAACAGGTTCGCGTGAACAGTACAGAGGTACTGTTCATCTATTTATAGGCACAGGTCGCAGCCTGTGACAAATTACAATTATGCCCCTTACAAAAGTTTACAACATTGACCCAGACCTATAAGTATAAAAAGGTCATTCTATCTCTATGTCGGTTTGAAACGCCGAAGCTCCATGAAAAGGAGCCTTCGGCCATCTCTTGGAGACGACTTCAGCCGAAGCTGCTTCTTCGTGTGAGACCTTCGGCGCACCGAAGCACGACCCCAACAGTAGCCCCTTTCGCGGTGCTAGATCGTTTTTCGTAACGAGCTTGACCCGTGAAAAAAGCCTCTTCAGCTTCGGGAAGCCGAAGGTCCAAAAAACACCTTCCCTGAGCTCGTTGCGGAGAAACGATCCGGCTTCCGAGCGCGTGCCAGGCCCACCTTGCAGAGTTACTGTTTGACCTTTGCGGTCCACTGCACAGCGAGTATAAGTAACTGCCCGCGTGGTGCAAAAATCCTGTCGCTTCACCTTCTTACCTGCAGCACTATATAAACAAACGGGTAGGTGTGAAGTTACCACAGCATTCATTGCTATTTGCACTGTTTTGCTGCCAAAATTTTCCACCATAGCCGAAGCTTGAGTCTCAGAATCGAACGAAGGTCCGTTTCGACGTCTGCTTCGTCAGAAAGAAGAGCTTCGGAGAAAAGAAAAAAGAAAAAAGTTTCTGACTTCCCCAAACTCAGAATCAAATGGCGAGAGTACGATCTACTGCCAAAGTTGTACGTGAGGGAGACGAAGCCGAAGGTTCGGGCACTGTGCCCATCTCCGAAGCGATGCAGCGTTCCGGTCTAGTGACTGCGGAAGAAGTGCCTGCTGCTGAAGCAAACCCGACAACTGCCGAAGGAGAAGAAGAAAACATTGAAGGGACTGACCCCGAAGATGACTACCACATTGCTATGCCCAGCAAGCCCAGTCACCTGGATTTTGGGAAATCAACTGTTTCAAAAGCTGATCTTTCGAAGATGGTGAAAGCAGGTTATTTCAATGAAGATCAGAAGAAGCTACTCCGGTTCGGGGGAGAAGAAACCACCCCGAAGCCAGGGAAGGATGAGATTGTTATCTTCAAGAGCTTTTTAAAGGCTGGGCTGAGATTCCCTCTTCACCAGATTATTGCGGAAATACTGAAGAAGTTTGGTATCTACTTTCACCAATTGACTCCTAACGCCATCGTTAGGCTCAATGTTTATATCTGGGCCCTTCGAAGCCAAGCTGTGGAACCGTTTGCCGACAGCTTCTGCCGAGTTCACGAATTACATTACCAAACAAAGGCTAGAAAAGATGGACTACATGATAATTTCGATTGCTATAATTTTGCCTACCGGAAGACTACAAAGTGTCCTGTCATCAGCTACCGAAGCAAATGGCCAGCAGGCTGGAAATCTGAGTGGTTTTATGTAAAAGTTGACGAAGACAAAGAAAAATTGGTACAAAGCCCTCTGGATTTAATCTTCGGAGAAACGAGGCCACGATGCCGCATCGGCGATCTAGAAGGTCCCACCTGGGCTGCTCTGGGTGAATTTGAAATTATTTCAGAACATATTGGCACCAGGGACCTAGTTCAGGAGTTCTTGGCATTCAGAGTTTTCCCTACTCTAAAAGAGTGGGAAATGCCGAAGCTGGAGGGAGAGAAGAAGAAGGGGGAGCTTGTCCGGCTTCCTTATCACTTCAAATTTAAGAAATACTTCAAAAAACCCTGCAAAGAGTGGTTAGACACAGTTGAGGTGATGTGCAATGAAATCCTGGGGAATTACTCCAAAAAAGAGGATCAACTAATGACAGCGGCCTTCGGTACCCGACCGAAGCGAAGACTGAATCGAGTGCTTGATGCCCTGGGCTTCGAGTACCCAGATTATGAGCAATTGAACAAGGGTGCCGAGGGCCATAAAAGAAAAAGAGTAGCCGAAACTCTGACCAGGGATGAAGAAAGACCAGCAAAGGAGAAGAAAATTCCCAAGAAAAGAAAAATATCTACTCCGAAGCGCAAATCACCCGAAGAAGAGGGGACCCCCACACCGCCTTCTACCAGCGACGTGGAGGAAATTTTAAAGGTAATGACTGAACCCATGCCCACGAAGCTAAGTCCATTAGGGCTCCAACTGACGAAGCTTTTTCAAAAGGTGGACGAGCCGAATCAGACGAAGATAAGCAAACCCAAGCGACAAAGAATTATTGCGGTAACTGAAGTTATCGACAAGACGCCGCCTAGGGCGTCAATTCAGAAAAAGGCAGCTACCGAAGGTACAACAATCGTCGAAGGCGCACCTTCGGAGGTCGCGGCTACCGAAGCCACTACAGCCGAAGATACAAATTTAGAAACTACCATTGAGGACATTAACAAGATTTTGGAAGACATAGCTGCAGAAGAAGCTGGTGCTACTACTGAAAAAACCATGGCCACAGTGCCTGAGAAAGGAAAAGAAATAGCCGAAGACACTTCGGACGACGAAGCCTACTCCTTCCAGAATTTAGTTGGGCAAAAACTGACGAAGGATGAAATAGAAGAACTCAAAGACTATGCCAAATCTTGCGGCTACAAGCCAGGAGCCCTTCTATTTGGAGGCATTGATGACGAAAAATTGGGCTGCATTCGAGACCAGACTGGAGCTAAGGTAATCGGTACTCTATCAAAGAGTATCGGTTTTCCGAAGCTAGAGACAGACATCAGCCGCTACCGACGACAACATATCGTCGGCAGCTTATTTTACTCCAACTTCAAGGTAAACAACCTTTTCTCTGGTTTTTATTGCTGTTAATAATGAAAATACTACTAACGTAAGTTGTTTCTGTACAGAGCATGCTACTGAGCAAAGCTCTGAAGATGCAACAAGACTTGGAGGACAAAAAACACGAAGCTATAATCGAAAATTTAGAGAGCAAAATAAAAGAACAATCAGCTATCATTGAAAAGAAAGACTTCGAGCTCCAATCCGCCGAAGGCCTGCTGGCAGAGACTGAGGCTAAGGTATCAGAATTGAATTCGAAGCTTATCAGTCAATCAGAACAATTCAATCAGGAGAAGCTGGAGCTGAATTCGAAACTTAAAACCGAAGTCCAGACCAGTTCAGAATTGAAGAAATCGTTAGCAAACCTTCAAGACAAATGCTTGACATTTAGCAATAATTGTATTGGACGATTAAAAAAGATATTTTACTCTGTTGGAGCCAGCAGCGGGAAATTTAACCCTTCAGCGGAAAATTTACCACAGGCCTTCGATCATATTGAAGCTGAAATCGAAGAACTTGACGAAGTTATAGCCGGGCACGGCGACTTCTGTGCCTGGGTAGCTTCTCGGGGTACCGCTGCTGCATTCCTGAAGGCCGGCTGCGAGCACGGAAAAATTGTCAACAGGCCCAACTTCACCTTATCTCCATCAATCCTGGATGATATACCTGACCTCGCCCGAAGCATCTCCAATAGATTTATAAAAATGATATGGACAAAAGGCGGGCGGGAGAAGGCTGGAGACGAAGCCCGAAGTCATCTTGAGCCAGTAAGAATTGATACTTCGTACTTACCTTTTCCTTTGCACTTGATTTTTACTCACGATTCCTTGATTTATGTAGGATGACGAAGGTGAAGATGATGCCTAAGATATGTCGCCGAAGCTGTCGCCGAAGCTGAAGCTTAATGAAGATTAGTAGAAATGTACTATAGGATAAAAACTTAGGATACTTTTGTAACAACTTTTGTAAATACATTTAAACTGTTCTCAAGGAACTTTGTACATACCTTGTAATATATTCTTACCCTTCGATTGAGGCGCTTTGATGTGGACGAAATCAGTATTTTAAGCCAAAGGCGAAAAAAACACCTTCCCTTCTTTTCGTACACAACGAAGCATAAAAGCAATTCTTCTTTTTGCCGAGCAACGAAGCTTTTCTCTTTTGTATACAACAAAGCATAAAAGCAATTCTTCTTTTTACCGAAGCTTCTCTTTTTTGTACACAACATAGCATAACGAATCATAAAAAACCACTTCTCCGAAGCTTTTCTTTTTGCCGAAGCAACCACTCAGGAACACAAATGCTATGAATGAATGCTTATGCATGCAAATGCCATGATGTAATGTAATGTGCGAATGAATGTCCGAAGCGTATGTCCGAAGCCACATTCTCAACCATTACTTCTTTAGAACCAACCACAAATCAGCTCTGCATTCCCTTAGGAACGACTTTGGAGCATCTTTGCCTTTTACTTAGGCAGTATCAGCGTTGACTTTTCGCTGTAAGCTCTGCATCCCCTTAGGGACGTCTTCGGAGCTTTTTCGCCTTTTACTTAGGCGGTATAAGCTCTGCATTCCCTTAGGAACGTCTTTTGAGCTTCTTCGCCTTTTACTTTCGGCGGAATCAGCGTTGACTTTTCGCTGTAAGCTCTGCATCCCCTTAGGGACGTCTTCGGAGCTTTTTCTCTTTTTCAGTTTCGGCACTCGATGGTGCGCTCTCAGCTTTTACATTTACATTCTTTGGGGGATTTTGCTCTTATAAAACTAAAATGGAAAATTACATATGATGGCCCCATTAAAAACCTTTCTCCCCCTTTAGAAAGGAAAAGGGTGCCATGAAAAAGAAAAGAACATAAAAAAAATTACATCGAATTATACATAAAATCGTCGAAGCTCATCCGCATTCCAAGATCTTGGAATTTCGTTGCCATCCATGTCCTTCAGTCTGTACGAACCAGGCCTTGACGAAGATGCTACTAAGAAAGGCCCTTCCCATTTCAATTGTAACTTGCCCACTGTGTCTGGGTTGGCCACTCTTCGAAGCACCAAGTGTCCCGGCTCAATATTTTTTAGCCGAACCTTTCTATCTCGCCATTTGATTGTTTCAGCTTGATATTTATTGATATTCTCCACGGCCTGAAGCCTGATCCCTTCTAAGGCATCTTTTTCCACAAGACAAGTATCTTCGGCATCTGGTTCTGCCGAAGCTACCACTCTTATTGATCCAGCTTTGGCTTCTTCCAGGGTTATTGCTTCGTCACCAAATAGCAACTTAAATGGGGTAAAGCCTGTAGACCTTGATGTTGTTGTATTGTGGCTCCACACCACTTTGGTCAACTGATCTGGCCACTTTCCCCTTGGTTGGTTAAAGATTAGCTTCATTATTCCTGTCATTATGATGCCGTTGGCCCTTTCAACAAGCCCATTCGACTCCGGATGCCTGACTGATGCAAAATGGATCTTCGTTCCAATTTGATCACAGAAATTTCTGAAATCTTCGGAGTCGAACTGTGTTCCATTATCTACAGTGATGGCCTTCGGTACTCCGAATCGACAGACAATGTTCTGCCAGAAAAATTTTTGGACAGTGGCTGAAGTTATTGTGGCTAATGGCTTCGCCTCAATCCACTTGGAAAAATACTCCACAGCTACTATAACATATTTCAGATTGCCTTGAGCTGGTGGTAATGGACCCAGCAAGTCGAGGCCCCACCTTTGCAATGGCCAGATGGGCTGTATCAGCTGTGTCAAAGACGAAGGTTGCTTTTGATCTCTTGCACATTTCTGACAACCTTCGCACTTTTGAACCAACTCTGCTGCATCCGAAGCTGCCTTCGGCCAATAAAACCCTTGGCGAAAAACTTTTCCAAGTAACGGCCTGGATCCGATGTGGGATCCACATAGGCCTGCATGTATCTCTTTCATCAATTCTATACCTTCGGCTCTAGATAAGCACTTGAGCAGCGGTGCACAAACTCCATGCTTGTATAATTCCCCTTCTATCATGACATAGGGACGAGCTCTTGCCTCTATCCTTTTATTATAAGCTTCGTCATCTGATAGAAAGTTTCCATGAAGGTAAGAGATTATTTCAGTTCTCCAATCTTCACTGTAGACAGGAGAAATGTTAAGGACTGCTCTTTCAAGTAGCTCCACTGAAGGTGCCTTTATTGTTTCGAAAAACACATCCGAAGGTAGCGGCAGCCCCTGTGCTGCAGATTTGGCCAACAAATCAGCATGCTCATTTTGTCCTCGAGGGATATTCTTAACAGAAAATCCTTCGAAGGAAGCTTCGATCCTTCGGACCGTGTCTAGGTATTTTTCAAGCTTCGGGTCTTTAGCCTTGCAACTTTTGTCAATATGACCCGAAACAACCTGGGAATCAGTTTTAAGAATCGCCCTTCTGATCCCCATTGCCTTTAGTTTCCGAAGACCCAGGAGCAAAGCTTCGTACTCAGCGATATTATTTGTGCAGCTGAAGTCAAGTCTTGCTGCATAGCAAGTTTTAACCTTGGACGGTGAGACCAAAACAGCAGCTGCACCTGCTCCGAAGGTTCCCCAAGAGCCATCACAAAACACTGTCCATGCTTCGGCATCTTTATTCGCTTCTTCGTCCTGAGCCCCTGGCGTCCAGTCGGCAATGAAATCTGCCAATGCTTAAGACTGGATTGAGGATCTATGCACATAATCAATGTAAAATTCATTGAGCTCCGCAGCCCATTTTCCAATCCGGCCAGTAGCTTCTCTATTTCTCATGATATCCTTCAACGGCTGCGAAGAAGGAACAATAATATTGTATGCCTGAAAATAATGCCGAAGCTTCCTGGATGCCATTAAAACAGCATACAACACCTTCTCCAGCTCTGTGTAATTTTTCTTTGAGACACTAAGGACCTCAGATACAAAATATACTGGGACCTGCTTCTTGACTTGTCCATCAAACTTCTCCTGAACAAGTGCCGCACTTACTGCTGAGTGCGAAGCTGCCACATACAACAACAGAGAAGCCCCTGGCGTTGGTGGAGTTAATGTTGTGAGATCTATTAAGTATTGCTTCAGCTCTTCGAAGGCTTTTTGTTGACTTGGGCCCCATTGAAAGACTTCAGCTGACTTCAGCACCTCGAAGAATGGTAAGTTTCTTTCTGCTGATCTGGATATAAATCTGTTAAGAGATGCCAGCCTTCCTGTCAATCTTTGGGCCCCTTTTCTTGTGGTTGGTGGCTCCATTCGAAGTATAGCTTCGATTTTATTTGGATTAGCTTCGATCCCCTTTGTTGAAACCAAGCATCCAAGAAATTTGCCCTTCTTCACTCCGAAGACACATTTTTCTGGATTCAGCTTCAGACCAGCTTGTCTGAAGCTGGCGAAGGTCTCCTGCAGATCAGCAATATGATTTTCTTGCTTCGTGCTTTTTACAATGATGTCATCGACATAAGTCAGCACATTTCTGCCTATCTAAGATTGGAGAACCTTCGCAGTCATTCTGCTGAAACTCCCTCCAGCATTCTTGAGCCCCTCGGGCATCCGAAGATAGCAATATGTACCACTTGGGGTGATGAAACTAGTCTTCGGCTCATCTTCCTTCTTCATCCAGATTTGATGATAGCCTGAGTAGCAGTCCAGGAGACTCATGAGCTCCGAAGAAGCTGCTGCATCAACTAAAGAGTCTATCCTTGGTAGCGGGAATTCATCCTTCGGACAAGCCTTGTTGAGATCTGTGAAATCAATACACATTCTCCACTTGCCATTGGCCTTCTTCACCATAACGGTGTTAGCTAACCACTCTGGATACTTCACTTCTCTGATAACTCCTGCACTAAGGAGTCTTTTTACTTCATTGCGAGCCCCTTCGGCCTTGTCATCAGACATTTTCCGAAGCCTCTGCTTTCGGGGTCTGAAGGATGGGTCAACATTGAGCGAATGTTCAATAACATCCCGATTCACTCCACAAAGATCATTAGCTGACCATGCAAAAACATCTTTGTTGTTGAATAAAAACCTTATCAAGGTTTTCTCCTGGTCTTCAGATAATTGCGAGCCCAATAGCACCTTTTGCTCTGCTATGTCTTCACACAATAACATGGGCTTCGGCTGATCTGCTGAAGCTGCCTTCTCCCTCCTGAATTTGTACTGTTCACAAGCTTCAGCTCCATCTATGTTATGGATTGCCTTGGAGTCAGTCCAGCTTCCTTCGGCCCTTCTAGCAGCTTCCTGGCTTCCATGAATAGCAATAGGCCCTTGGTCCGAAGGTATCTTCATGCAGAGATAAGCTGGGTGAAGAATTGCTTCGAAGGCATTAAGAGTACCACGGCCGATGATAGCATTGTAAGGATACTCCATGTCAACAATATCAAACACAATTTGCTCAGTCCTTGTGTTGTTAACAAATCCGAAGGTTACCGGCATGGTAATCTTCCCAAGTGCTACAATCTGCCGCCCTCCGAAGCCACAAAGGGGGTGCGTAGCATCATGAATCTTGTCTTCAGGCTCTTGCATTTGTCTGAAGGCTTTAGCAAATATAATGTCAGCTGCACTGCCTGTATCAACTAGGACATTGTGAACCAGAAATCCTTTGATCACGCAAGAGATAACCATGGCATCATTGTGAGGATAATCCTTAAGCTGAAGGTCTTCCTGAGAGAAAGTAATTGGAATGTGGGACCATTTTGACTTGATGAAGGGACCCTGCACTCCAACATGCTGCACCCTTCTCTGAGCCTCCTTCTTCTGCTTCTTGTTAGCCGGCTCTGAGCAAGAACCTCCTGTTATCGGGAGCACCAGCTTCGAAGCCGAAGCAGCTCCAGCTTGATTGTTGAACGAAGCCATCAGCTCAGAAAAGTGGAAGTGAGTTCACCGGAGGTGGGCGCCAATGTTGGGGGCTTGTTCTCAAATGCTAAGAGTTAAGAACAAGGCAACACAGAAAATGTTAAATATCAAGGTCCTTCGTCCTACATCACATTATATCCTTTCGGAATATAAGGGACTTCGGACAAAGGTTACGAAGGACGTACCTTCGTAAACATAATAATGAAGGATGAAGTATTCGTATAAATCATGATGTATAAAATAGACATTTAAATGTTAACATAGAATCATTTCCATTTCTACTAACATGAATGAATATAAATGATTTTAAATTACAAATGTACCTTCGGCCCTGAGGAAAGCAAGAGTACAAGTGTGATGCGAAGGCCAATAACAGGTTCGCGTGAACAGTACAGAGGTACTGTTCATCTATTTATAGGCACAGGTCGCAGCCTGTGACAAATTACAATTATGCCCCTTACAAAAGTTTACAACATTGACCCAGACCTATAAGTATAAAAAGGTCATTCTATCTCTATGTCGGTTTGAAACGCCGAAGCTCCATGAAAAGGAGCCTTCGGCCATCTCTTGGAGACGACTTCAGCCGAAGCTGCTTCTTCGTGTGAGACCTTCGGCGCACCGAAGCATGACCCCAACAGCTCCTACCGAGTTAGCAGAATTGAAGCTCCAAATCGTAGATCTTCAACAAAAAGGGTACATTCGTCCCAGCTCATCCCCTTGGGGAGCACCAGTCCTTTTTGTCTCTAAGAAGGATGGAAGTATGAGGATGTGTATTGATTACCGATCGTTAAATGAAGTCACCATCAAGAACAAGTATTCACTTCCTCGGATCAACGACCTCTTCGATCAACTGCAAGGGGCCAAATACTTCTCCAAGATAGACCTAAGGTCTGGTTATCACCAATTGAGAATCAAGGAAGCAGATATCCAGAAAACTGCATTTGTCACCCGATACGGACAATATGAATTCACAGTGATGCCTTTCGGACTGACAAACGCACCCGCCTTTTTCATGAACCTCATGAACAAAGTGTTTATGGAAGAGCTGGATAAGTTTGTCGTAGTCTTCACTGACGACATCCTTATCTACTCCAAGAACCGCGAAGACCATAAGCGTCACCTCCGAACCGTCTGAAAGGGAAATGTGCCCTTGGGCCATTTCTAAGTATTTTGGTGATTGAGTGCCAACACAAGTGCTTAAGTGTAAATCTATGCCAAATGTTGGACAAAGTGCAAATCAAGTGTAAAGGTATGTTTCTAAGACTTAGTACATTGTTTTGGAGACTAATGTTTTGTATCTAAGTGATGGAAACAGGAGAAATCAAATTTGGAAAAGACTTCGCTGTACAGCCAAGACTCTGCTCAGTCTGGGTGCACCGGACTGTTCGGTGGTGCACCGGACAGTGTCCGGTGCGCCAGGCTGGCTCGGGCGAACTGGTTGTTCTCGGGACTTCGACGGCGGCGTACGACTATAAATCACCGGACTGTCCGGTGGTGCACCGGACTGTCCGGTGAGCCGTTCACAGGCGAACTCGTCGCTCTCGGGAGATGATTAACGGCGTACGGCTATAATTCACCGGACTGTCCGGTGGTGCACCGGACTGTCCGGTGAGCCAACAGTCAGTCGGGCCAACGGTCGGCCGAGGATTCCGCGTGTGACGCGTGGCCGAGCCAACGGTCACAAGGGGGCACCGGACTGTCTGGTGTGCACCAGACAGTGTCCGGTGTGCCAACGGCTCTGAATCTCCAATGGTCGGCTTCGCCAAAGAAGGAAAGAAATCCGCACCGGACAGTGTCCGGTGGTGCACCGGACTGTCCGGTGCGCCAGGCGACTGAAGGCAAGAATTGCCTTCCTGGAATGCTCTCAACGACTCCTAGCTGCCTTGGGGCTATAAAAGGGACCCCTAGGCGCATGGAGGAGTACACCAAGCATTCTCTAAGCATTCCTAAGCACCAAGACTTCGATTCCGCGCATTTGATTCTTTGTGATAGCATCTAGAGCTCCATTTGAGTTGTGAACTCGTCGGGTTGTGTTGTGAGCTCTTGTTGCGACTTGTGTGCGTGTTGTCGCTCTGATTTTGAGTCTTGTGTACGTTGCTCATCCCTTCCTTACTCCGTGCTTCTTTGTGAACTTCAAGTGTAAGGGCGAGAGGCTCCAAGTTGTGGAGATTCCTCGCGAACGGGATATAGAAAAGCAAAGCAAAACACCGTGGTATTCAAGTGGGTCTTTGGACCGCTTAAGAGGGGTTGATTGCAACCCTCGTCCGTTGGGACGCCACAACGTGGAGTAGGCAAGCGTTGGACTTGGCCGAACCACGGGATAAACCACTGTGTCTATCTGTGTTGATCTTCTTGTGGTTATCGTGTCTTGCTTAGACTCCTCTCTAGCAACTTGGCATTATTGTGCTAACACTTAATCAAGTCTTTGTGGCTTTAAGTTTAAGTTTTTACAGGATCACCTATTCACCCCCCCTCTAGGTGCTCTCACCGTCCTCGAAAAACTTAGGGCACACCAACTTTATGCTGAACTCAGTAAGTGTGAATTCTGGTTGGAAAAGATGGCCTTCCTTGGGCATATCTTGACCGCAGAAGGAATAGAGGTGGACCCTTCCAAGGTAGAAGCAGTATCAAAATGGAGGCAGCCATCCAACGTCAGTGAAGTTTGAAGCTTTCTAGGAATGGCAGGATATTACCGCCGCTTTATCAAGGGATTCTCTAGCATAGCAAGACCTATGACTGAGCTCCTCAAGAAAGACCATAAGTTTGTGTGGACCCCGAAATGTGAAGGAAGTTTCCAGATCATAAAGGAGAAGCTCACGACCGCACCCGTTTTGACACTACCGGATATACATCAGGATTTCGTCGTCTTCTGTGATGCCTCGAGGCAAGGCTTGGGAGGTGTGCTGATGCAAAATGATAAAGTCATTGCTTATGCATCGCGCCTACTTAAGCCGCATGAGCAGAATTATCCCACCCATGATTTGGAATTGGCAGCCATAGTGCATGCTTTGAAGATATGGAGGCACTACCTAATTGGGAACAAATGTCACATCTTCACCGATCACAAGAGTCTGAGGTATATCTTCACTCAGCTAGATCTCAGTCTCCGTCAATGAAGATGGTTGGAACTGATCAAGGATTATGACCTTGAGATTCATTATCACCCTGGAAAGGCCAACGTGGTAGCAGACACCCTCAGCCAAAAACCTTTCAGAATAAAGGGAACCAACTTTTTAGAAGATTGGAAGAAGGAATCAGCTCAACTGAATGCATGTTTGGGAAACAACGGCAGTCTCGAAGTCAAACCAATGCTAGAAGACCTCATATGCAAAGCTCAACGCCTAGACTCAGAGACAGCAAGACTTGTGGAAAAAGCTCGCAAAGAACAACTTCTGGACCTCAGGACAGATGAACAAGGAGCCCTCTGGTTCAAGAATCGTCTGTGTGTACCAAAAGGGGAGGCACGAGAAGTCCTGCTCGAGGAAGCTCACAACTCAGCCTACTCCATCCACCCAGGGACTACCAAGATGTACCTAGACCTCAAAACCAGATACTGGTGGAGAGGGATGAAGAAATAGGTAGCACAGTATGTGGCCCGGTGCGACACCTGCCAAAAAACGAAGGCCGAACACCAAAAGCCTGCAGGCCTATTGCAACCCCTCCCAGTGCCTGAATGGAAGTGGGAAGAAATAGGCATGGATTTTGTAACCGGACTACCCCGGACGCAAAAAGGGAATGACTCTATCTGGGTAATAATAGATCGTCTTACTAAGGTAGCCCATTTCATCCTAGTGAAAACTACCTTTGGAGGAGCCACCCTTGCTCGAATTTATCTCAAAGAGATAGTCAGACTCCATGGCATTCCAAGAAAGATAGTGTCAGACAGAGGAACCTAATTCACCTCCAAATTCTAGACAAGCCTTCAGAAAGCTATGGGCACCAAGCTAGATTTCAGCACCGCCTATCACCCTCAGACAGACGGGCAGACAGAAAGAGTCAACAAAGTCCTCAAAGATCTATTAAGAGCCGGTGTGTTAACATTTGATAGAAGTTGGGAATCCAGTTTGCCTTACGCAGAGTTCTCGTATAACAACAGCCATCAGGCCAGCATCAAGATGTCACCGTTTGAAGCATTGTATGGACGAAAATGCTAGACCCCTCTCATGTGGTTCAACGTAGGGGAAAAGGCACTAGAAGGACCTACCTTTGTCAAAGAGGCTGAGGAGAAAGTTGCCCTGATCCACAAAAGATTACTTGAAGCTCAGAGTCAGCAGAAGAGTTATGCGGACAACAGGCGGAGAGAACTCAGATTTGAGGAAGGAGACTTCGTCTACCTTAAGGTCTCCCCGATGCGTGGTGTCAGAAGGTTCCAAGTGAAAGGAAAGCTAGCACCGCGATTCGTTGGTCCCTATCCCATCATCGGCAGAGTAGGACCTGCAGCATACCGTCTTGAACTACCCAAATCCATGTCTGACATCCACAATGTGTTTCACGTGTCCCAGCTCCGCAAATGCCTGCAGGCACCAGAAAGTCACATCGAAGAAGAGGTAATACAGATTCAGAAGGACCTTTAGTACCATGAGAAGCCAGTAAAGATTCTTGACTCAGCGGTTTGGAAGGCCCACAACTCAGAAGTGAAACTCTGTAAAGTTCAGTGGAGCAGAGAAGGAGAAGAGGATGCTACCTGGTAGAGTGAGGACTCCTTGAGGAGGGAATACCCTTATCTTTTCTCAAATCCAGTCTAAATCTCGAGGGCGAGATTCCTTTAAGTCGGGTAGGTTTGTAACATCCCAAAAATCTCAACCAAAGGTTTGGAACCCTAATCTCCTAAACCCTCCCTTATTTCTAATTCCCCCTAAAACTCCACCCTTAGGTCATCTCATCATATGCATACACTTGAATGGTTAGAAACACCTCACATAGAGTATTTTCAACACTTAAGATTATTTAGCAAATTGTTGATTCAAAAGAAAAGGAAATAAAAAGGAACAAAAATAGAAAATGGAAAAGTGAAATAGAAAACAGAAAAAGAAAAAGGAAAAACCCTTCCCCCCCTCGGCTGGGCCATTTTCGGCCCAAACCGCGCCGCGCCCGCTTCTCCCCCCCTCTCCTCCCCGGCCCAAGCGGCCCAGCTGCGCGCACCCGCGCCGCGCCTGACAGCCTGGCCCCACTGGTCAGCGGCTCCACCCCTCTCCCTCTCATGCCGCTCTCCCACTGGTAGCCCGGGCCTGCCTGTTAGGACCATCGTCTCGCCCATGCCATCACCGGCGCGTTCGCCGCCGACCGCCTCTCGCCCCGTCGCTTCGCCATTAACGCTCGCACCAGCCTCAGCGACCTCCCCGCCACTGTACCCGAGCCATCCCCTCACCCCTCGCCTGCTCGAGCCATCTCGTCGCCGTTTGCTCCATCCCCGCCATCATGGCGAGCTCGTCGGCGCTTGCCATCCCCTCCCTTCCTTCCCCCTCCCGGGCGCCTATAAAAGGGACCGCCCGAGCTCCGTTTCCTCCACACCAACCCCGACCATCTCCTCCACTCCTCCCCAAGCCCATTTGAGCTAGCGCCGCCACGTCCCCCCTTCACTCTGGTGAGCTTCGTTCTCTCCTCTCTAGTAGCTTTCGATCAAATTAATTTGGTGCTTGAGCTCTGCCACACACTCACGATCGCAAAGCACCCATCCCCACCTCCTATTGCGCTCGGCTGCCTCGCCGGCAACCTCACTGCCACGAGCGCCCGCCACCGTGCCGTGGACCGGCCACCCTAGGTCCCCGTCGATCGAATTGACCCCACCCCCGTGACCCCCTACCACCGCCCGTGCCTCACCACCACTCCCCTGCCACAGAACCGGACCCACGGCGGAGAACCGCCGCGGGCATCGCCGGCGATCGAGCAGATCGGTTCGCCCCCCCTCCGTCGCTCGCACCGCGCCGTCAGCCCTCCTCTCTCTCCCTGGCATGTGGGCCTACGCCACGGCGCCGTTCCCCGCTGTCTCCCCACTGATGGGATGCGTGGGCCGCCTGCCGCGCCCTGTGCGCGCGCGCTCGTGCTCAGGTGGGCCAAAATCCCCCCCGACCCAGTAAGCTGGAAAACCCTTTCCTTTTTCTTTTCCCATTTCTTTTTCCCATTTTCATATATATATTTATATGCTGATATTTTATGCACCAAAAATAGTTTAAATAAATTATAAGGCACAAAAAGAATAAGATATAAGAAATGGCACACCCCACTAAAGTCACCATGATTGATGTATTGTTCTTATCTGTGTTTGTTAGCGGAAGAGGGATCCGATCCTCCGGAATTTATAGCTCCGGAAGAAGGACAGGAACCCGACCCCTCCGAGATAAATCTTTTGTGCCAGGAAAGCTTCGACGAAGGCAAGTCCATCCTTCCCTTGATGCATAATTTACCTATTCTCTCTACCACTACCTAAGCCGGGACAAAGGGATGGAATCTATTTGCATGGTGAGCATGAGAGAGCCTGCATTAACTAATACCTTTTGATCACAAGATATGGGATGGGAAAAGGTGGTAACCAATGATGTTTTCAAAAATGTGCGATGAAGGGTATTCACCCTCATCACCTGGTGAGTGGGATGATCAGGGACTCCCTGGTTTAGGGGAGGGCCTAAGGTGATGGCTCAGCTGGTTTAGGCATGAGCAGAAGGATTGTCCTCTCGTATAAGGACCGGTTTGTCATCCTTCACTACCTGTACTCATGAAAAGTACAATCATTCGAGGCTGTGTGGGCAGTCACTCGATCTGAACTCGTACGGTCCAACCCCAGGGTTATGAAGGCTAGGGAGCACCGGGAGGATAAGGAGGGGGAATGTTTTGTCCGGTTTGGACATGGCGGTGGCCTGACTCCTTCCAGTATAACCATTAAGGTTAGGACGTGCGAGGAAGGAAAGAGATTCGGATTCGGATCTCATTGGCCATGAGATCGCAGAGCCGGACTAGTGGGTAAAGTGTACCCCTCTGCGCAGAGTTTAAACCTATTCGAATAGTCCGTGTCCACTGGTATGGACGAGTCTGGTGTGGTATGACAATTAGTGTTTCTACAACAACCGGGAATGGGGAAACATGTGTGTGTGTAAGTGTGTCTCTGGAAAAGAAAATGGTGCCACGGGAGCGGGAAGCTCAGTGGTGGTTAAGCAAGTGTTATTTCCATTGTTTCGGGAAAACCCTAAAAACAAGTACTGCCTTTCTCTGAGAAAAAGAAGAGTGACTTCAACTCCACCATATGAAGCATGTATGATATAGGTCTCTTTCTCTTTACGGGAGCCGGATGGGCTTGCGGAATACCTAGTGTATTCACCCAGATTTATTTATGTTTTTCAGTAGCTGGAGTCTTCTTTTCTGCTATGCTTGATTGAGAGGGCTGTGTCTTAACCCAGTTCTGCCTGTGGCCTGGGCTAATTTATCTTCCACTGCGTTTTATAATTTTGGCTCACTCTCGAGCTTGTACCCCGGCATTGTAATAACATTTACTCTAACTCTGCACTATTTGAAGTAAGAAATGTGGTTACTAGCCTACTGGGACTAGTAATTGTATCACATTTGAGTCCCAAGGATCGGGACGCTTCAAAAGGTTATCTAGTCCTCGTTGGATTGTCATTAAGTCAATAGTAAACATAAAGGGCATGAATGTAACTTTACACAGACTGCGCCCTATGCCTATAAATAGATGAACAGTACCCCTATATTGTTCATGCTGACTTGTATTCATTCGTGCGTCACGCTTGGACTCTCACCTTCTGTTAAGCCGAAGGTACAAATGTAATTCAATACTATTTTTGTCCGCCCATGATGATATAAATAAAATATATTAATAATGTTATATGATTATTTGTGCTGTCTTTTATATTTCATATGCTTCTTCTTTCATTAACATACGGTGTGATGATGAAGGTACGTCCTTCATGACCTTCATCCGAAGATCATTATATCCTAAGGGAAATAATGCTTCAAAGGACAAAGGGTATTAACCTTTAATATCTTTGTGTTGCCTTGTTCTTAACTTATAGCATTTGAGAACAAGTCCCCAACACTACGCAAGTTCAATTAATACGTGGTGATCCTAGATATAAGCTAATGTCTCTCGAGGAAGTTATAGGAAAGTTTGTGAGCTTTGAACTAATGGTCAAAGGCTCCAAACACATTGTGAACTTGGAGCAAGGTGCCACATCCACATTCGAGGTACAACCTGTCGCATTCAAGGCGAAGGAAGAAGAGCAGAAGGAATCTACACCAAGTAGAATTCCAATCGACGCCTCCAAGCTCAACAACGAGGAAATGGCACTCATCATCAAGAGCTTCTGCCAAATCCTCAAGCAAAGGAGGGGGAAGGACTACAAACCCCACTCTAAGAGGGTGTGCTACAAATGTGGTAAGCCCGATCATTTTATTGCTAAATGTCCAATGTCTAGTGATAGTGACAGGGGCGATGACAAGAAGGGGAAGAAGAAGGAAAAGAAGAGGTACTATAAAAAGAAGGGCGGTGATGCCCATGTGTGTCGGAAATGGGACTCCGACGAGAGCTCCACCGACTCCTCCTCCGACGAGGATGCCGCAAACATCACCGTCAACAAGGGCCTCCTTTTCCCCAACGTTGGCCACAAGTGCTTCATGGAAAAGGATGGCAAAAAGAAGAAGGTAAAATCTAGAACCTCAACCAAATATACAACATCTAGTGATGAGGCTAGCTCTAGTGATGATGAAGATGATTTGCTTACACTTTTTGCTAACCTTAAAATGCAACAAAAAGAAAAATTGAATGAATTGATAGGTGCTATTCATGAGAAGGATGAACTCTTGGATAGCCAAGAGGAATTTCTTATTAAGGAGAATAAGAAGCATGTTAAGGTAAAGAATGCTTATGCTCAGGAGATAGAAAAATGTGAAAAATTGACTAATGAGCTTAGCATTTGCCATGACACTATTTCCAACCTTAGAACTGAGAATGATAATTTAATTGTTAAGGTTGAAAAATCAAGTGTTTGCCATGATTCAATTACCAATCTTAGAAATAAAAATGCTAGTTTAATTGCTAAGGTTGATAAATTGAATGAATCAATTTCTAGCCTTAGACTTGAGAATGATAAATTAATTTCTAAGGCTAAAGATTTAAATGTTTGCAATGATGCCATTTCCAATCTTAGAAATGAGAATGTTATTTTACATGCTAAGATTGACGAATTAAATGCTTGCAAACCCTCTACATCTACTGTTGATCATGTCACTATTTGTACCAGATGTAGAGATGTTAATGTTGATGCTATTCATGATCACCTTGCTTTAATTAAACAACAAAATGATCATATAGCTCAACTTATTGCAAAAATTAATGAGCATAAAATAGAAAATGAAAATTTTAAATTTGCTAGGAGCATGCTCTATAGTGGGAGACGCCCTGGCATTAAGGATGGCATTGGTTTCCAACAGGGAAGCAATGTCAAAATTAATGGCCCTAAGAAATTGTCTAACTTTGTCAAGGGCAAGGCTCCCATGGTTCAGGATAACGAGGGTTACATTTTGTATCCTACTGGTTATCCTGAGCACAAGATTAGGAGAATTTATGCTAGGAAGTCTCATTCTGTTTCTCACCATGCTTTTATGTATAAAAATGAGGTATCTAGCTCTAGGCAATCAACTCGTGTTAAATTGCCTAAAAAGAAATCTCCTACTACATCAAATGATCATAATGTTTCATTTAAGACTTTTGATGCTTCTTATGTGCTTACTAACAAATTAGGCAAAATAGTTGCCAAATATATTGGGGGCAAACACAAGGGCTCAAAGACTTGTGTATGGGTACCCAAGGTGCTTGTTTCTAACGTCAAAGGACCTAAGACTGTTTGGGTACCTAAGAACATGGCCTAAAATTGTTTTGCAGGTTTATGCATCCGGGGGCTCAAGCTGCATAATAGATAGCAGGTGCACAAACCACATGACAGGGGAGAAAAGGAAGTTCTCCTCCTACGAGAAAAATGGAGATCCCCAAAGAACTATCACATTCGGGGATGGAAATCAGGGTTTGGTCAAAGGACTTGGTAAAATTTCTATATCACCTGACCATTCTATTTCCAATGTTTTTCTTGTAGATTCTTTAGATTACAATTTTCTTTCTGTTTCTCAATTATGCAATATGGGCTACAACTGTCTATTTACAGATGTAGGTGTTACTGTCTTTAGAAGAAGTGATGATTCAGTAGCATTTAAGGGAGTGTTGGAGGGTCAGCTATACTTAGTTGATTTTAATAGAGCTGAACTTGACACTTGCTTAATTGCTAAGACTAATATGGGTTGGCTCTGGCATCGCTGACTAGCCCATGTTGGAATGAAGAATCTTCACAAACTTCTAAAGGGAGAGCATATTTTAGGACTAACCAATCTTCATTTTGAGAAAGACAGGGTTTGTAGCGCATGTCAAGCAGGAAAGCAAGTTGGCGCCCACCATCCACACAAAAACATCATGACAACGGACAGGCCGCTCAAGCTGCTCCACATGGATCTATTCGGCCCGATTGCTTACATAAGCATCGGCGGGAGTAAGTACTGTCTAGTAATTGTGGATGACTATTCTCGCTTCACTTGGGTATTTTTTTGCAAGAAAAATCTCAGACCCAAGAGACCTTAAAGGGATTCTTGAGACGAGCTCAAAATGAGTTCGGCTTAAGGATCAAAAAGATAAGAAGCGACAACAGGACGGAGTTCAAGAATTCACAAATTGAAGGCTTCTTTGAGGAGGAGAGCATCAAGCATGAGTTCTCTTCTCCCTACACACCTCAACAAAATGGTGTAGTGGAGAGAAAGAATAGAACTCTATTGGACATGGCGAGGACCATGCTTGATGAGTACAAGACACCGAACCGGTTTTGGGCCGAGGCGATTAACACCGCCTGCTACTCCATCAGCCGGCTATATCTTCACCGAATCCTCAAGAAGACATCATACGAACTCCTCACCGATAAAAAGCCCAATGTTTCATATTTTAGAGTCTTTGGTAGCAAATGTTTCATTCTTATTAAAAGAGGTAGAAAATCCAAATTTGCTCCTAAGGCTGTAGAAGGCTTTTTACTTTGTTATGACTCAAACACAAGGGCAATAGAGTCTTCAACAAATCCACTGGATTAGTTGAGGTTTCTTGTGACATTGTGTTTGATGAGACTAATGGCTCCCAAGTGGAGCAAGTTGATCTTGATGAACTAGATGATGAAGAGGCTCCGTGCGTCGCGCTAAGGAACATGTCCATTGGGGATGTGTGTCCTAAAGAATCCGTAGAGCCTACACAAGCCCAAGATTAACCATCATCTTGCATACAAGCATCTCCACCAACTCAAGATGAGGAACAGGCTCAAGGTGATGAAGAAGAAGATCAAGAAGATGAGCCACCTCAAGAAGAGGGCAATGATCAAGGGGGAGATGAAGATAATCAAGACAAGGAAGATGAGCAAGAAATTCAGGGTCAAAGACCGCCACACCCAAGAGTCCACCAAGCAATCCAACGAGATCACCCTGTGGACTCCATCCTTGGCGACATTCATAAGGGGGTAACCACTAGATCTCGTGTTGCACATTTCTGTGAGCATTACTCTTTTGTTTCCTCTATTGGGCCTTACGGGATTGAGGATGCACTAAGAGATTCAGACTGGGTGCTGGCAATGCAAGAGGAGCTCAACAACTTCACGAGGAATGAGGTATGACATTTGGTTCCATGTCCTAATCAAAATGTTGTAGGTACCAAATGGGTATTCCGCAACAAGCAAGATGAGCATGGTGTGGTGATAAGGAACAAAGCCCGACTTGTGGCCAAGGGTTATTCACAAGTCAAAGGTTTAGATTTTGATGAAACTTATGCACCCGTAGCTAGGCTTGAGTCAATTCGCATATTACTTGCCTATGCTACTTACCATGGCTTCAAGCTTTATCAAATGGATGTGAAGAGTGTCTTCCTCAATGGACCAATCAAGGAAGAGGTCTATGTTGAGCAACCTCCCAGCTTTGAGGATAGTGAGTATCCTAACCATGTGTATAAACTCTAAAAGACGCTTTATGGGCTCAAGCAAGCCCCAAGAGCATGGTATGAGTGCCTGCGAGATTTCCTTATCACTAATGGCTTCAAAGTCGAAAAAGCCGATCCTACACTCTTTACTAAAACTATTGCAAATGATTTGTTTGTATGCCAAATTTATGTTGATGATATTATATTTGGGTCTACTAACAAATCTACTTGTGAAGAGTTTAGTAGGATCATGGTATAGAAATTCGAGATGTCAATGTTGGGGGAGTTGAGATATTTCTTAGGATTCCAAATCAAGCAACTCCAAGAGGGCACCTTCATCAGCCAAACGAGTATATTCAAGACATTCTTAAGAAGTTTAGAATAAAGGATGCCAAGCCCATCAAGACACCCATGGGAACCAATGGGCATCTCGTCCTCGACACGGGAGGTACATCCGTAGATCAAAAGGTATACCGGTCGATGATAGGATCTTTATTCTATTTATGTGCATCTTGACCGGATATTATGCTTTCTGTATGCATGTGTGCAAGGTTCCAAGCCGATCCTAAGGAAGTTCACCTTAGGGCCATGAAGAGAATCATGAGATACTTAGTTTACACTCCTAAGTTTGGGCTTTGGTACCCTAGGGGGTCCACTTTTGATTTGATAGGTTATTCAGATGCCAATTGGGCAGGGTGTAAAATTGATAGAAAGAGCACATCAGGGACTTGTGAGTTTCTAGGAAGATCCCTGGTGTCTTGGGCTTCAAAGAAACAAAATTCTATAGCCCTATCAACCACCAAAGTTGAGTATATTGTCGCAGGCCATTCTTGTGCATAATTGCTTTGGATGAGGCAAACCCTCAGAGACTATGGCTACAAATTGAGCAAAGTCCCTCTCCTATGTGACAATGAGAGTGCTATCCGCATGGCGAAGAATCCCGTTGAACACAGCCGCACTAAGCACATAGACATTCGGTATCACTTTTTGAAGGATCACCAACAAAGGGGGGATATCGAGATAACCTATATAAACACCAAGGATCAATTAGTCGATATCTTCACTAAGCCAATAGATGAGAAAACCTTTAGCAAACTTAGGAATGAGCTAAATATTCTTGATTCTCAGAATTTTGATTGAAACATTGCACACATAGCTCATTTATATACCTTTGATCATATCTTTTTCATTTGCTACAACTAATGTGTTTTCAAGTGTATATTTATGCTAAGTCGTAGATTGAAAGGGAAATGGAGTACTCGACGAAGACAAGGCTTCCACTCCACTCCACCGGTATCATTTACCCTTTGTCGTTACTCCACCACCCCTTCGCATTGGTATAATCTTTTCACTCTTATTTACTTGTACCAACGGGAAGAAAGTAAAGGGCTCTCAAAGTCTCCGTTTTTGGCGATTAATGCCAAAGGGGGAGAAAGGATCTAGCCCAAAGCAAAAGGACCGCGCCACCACCAAATTTTAAAAGAAATTTTCAAATTAGTATCTTAATGTGTTTTCAAAAGGGGGAGAAAGTTATTAGTGTTTTCAAAAAATTTGAAAAACCCTCTTGAACACTAAGGGGAGAATTTCATTCAGGGGGAATTTTGTTGTAGTTAAAGGAAAAGCATTTGAAACATGGGAGAAATTTCAAAAACTTGAAAATGCTTCTTGCAATCTTATTCATATACCTTTGACCATTTGCAAAAAGACTTTGAAAAGAATTTCCAAAAGAATTTGCAAAAACAAAACAAGTGGTGCAAAAGTGGTCCAAAATGTTAAATAAAAGAAAGCAACCATGCATATCTAGTAAAACTACAAATTGGTTTAATTCTAAGTAACCTATGCACTTACCTTATGCAAACTAGTTCAATTCTGCACTTATACATTTGCTTTGGTTTGTATTGGCATCAATCACCAAAAGGGGGAGATTGAAAGGGAAACAGGGTCAAACATTTTCCTATAAATGATTTTGGTGGTTGAATGCCCAACACAAATATTGAACTAATTAGTTTGCTCTAGATTATGTATTCTACAGGTGCATAAAGGTTCAACACAAACCAATAAAAAGATCAAGTTAGGGTTCAAAAGAAAGGAGCAAAAGAAACCGAAGAGAACCCTGGTCTGGCGCACCCGCGCAACGGTCACCTGCAAAAGCTGAATTCCAGATGAACAGCGCGCGAACAGTGCGTGGTAGAGCAGCGCAGCCGTCAGAGGCACACCGAACAGTGAACAGTACCTGTCCGGTGCGACACCAGACTATCCGGTGCCACATGAAGACAAAGCTCCAACGGTCGAAACCTCCAGAACCCTAATGGTTGGGTGACGTGGCTGGCGCACCGGACAGCGTCCGGTGGCACACCGGACTGTCCGGTGCGCCCATCGACAGCAGCCTTCGACAACGGTTGAATTGGTGGTTGAGGGCTATAAATACCCCCAACCACCTCCACTCCAACCATCCAAGCTTTCACAACAGTGCATTCAATACAAGAGCAAAGTACAACACTCCAAGACACAAATCAAAGCCTCCGATCCAATCAAAGCCCCCAAATTCAATTCTAGTGCTCTAGGACTTGTGAGAGGATCGCTTGTGTTTCTTTGTTGCTCTTGTTGCTTGGTTGGCTTTCTTTTTCCTCATTCTTGTTATCTAAGTGACTTGTAATCAACGCAAGAGACACTAAGTTTATAGTGGTCCTTGCGGGGTCTAAGTGACCCGTTTGATTAAGGAGAATGCTCACTCGGGCTAAGTGACCGTTTGAGAGATGGAAAGGGTTGAAAGAGACCCGGTCATTTGTAAGGCCCAAAATTTGTATAAGAAAAAAATATAATAACAAAATAAATATATGAAGAAATAAAATAGCAAATTCAGATTATACTTGAGAGTTGTAAATTGAGAACTGAATTTTGAAAACCAAGAACTATTTTAGAAAAGAAGTAATAAAAAGGTTTTCTATTCAACCAAGTGAATATTTATTTAAATAATACGCTATAAGCACTTATTTAAATAAGTATTGATGTGTAAAGATAGTATTAAATTTAGATGACTCAAATCTAGACGGGGCTTTTAAATTTAAATTTTAAACTCAGAAAAATAAATAAGTTGGAGGTTTTCCTATTTATTTGAGTAAACCCCCTCATCAACATGATATTGAGAGGCATTAAGTAAAGTAAGAAGTAAATAAACTTTGCATCATATTGAAATTTTGTTTGTGCATTGAATAAAAATGATGGGGACACTAGTAAAATATGATGGTAATTTGAGAATTTGAATTTAAATCAAAGGTACATTTTAGGGAATTGAAAATAATATAGAAAAGAAGAAAGAGAGAGAAATTATGAATCACAAAATAAATTTACAAGAAAATAAACTCATCCCATAATGGCATGTACAAACATACATTCCAGTTTTAGTACAAATTCACCACAACATTGGAATTCAAATTTTAGGTTTAAAATGAAAAGGAGAATCAAAATAGGAAATAAAATTTTAAAAAAGAGAACAACAACGGTTGTGCTGAGACCTCCCGGCGGCCCATTCCGTTTTCTCCCCTCTCGGCCCAAATTCCACAGCCCACGCACTGCCCCTCGCTCCCTGGCACCGACCGGTGGGGTCGCTGAACCAGTGGCCAGCCCCTCTGGTCATCTACACTGTTACCCGTTCGTCCGCCTTTGGTCACTTGCAGATGGGCCCGAAGCACAGCTTCATCCCCTTCCCATGGCGAGATCCACGGGCAACTTCTTTCCCCTTTTTCCATCGACGCTGTGTCGGGTCCATCCCCGCCTGATTCACGCGCTCGCCCGTGGCACTGCCGCGCGGGCCCCGTCTGTCAGCTCCTCCGCATAACCGCCCAGTCAATGCTGGTGCAACGGCCCCCGCTTCCGCCGCATGCTCCAGCTCAGCCGCCGCAGCCGTCGCCTGCAAATAAATGGGGCAAGGAAGCCTCAGTCGTGCCCTGGAAAGCCAAACCAAGTGCCATCGTGTCGAACACTCCACGCCGCGCATGCCTCACACACAAAGAGAGAGAGGGAAAGCAAGGGGGTCGCCGCCACGGGCAATTCCTTTGTAGGTCGCCGGTTTTGCCTCTATCGGTGGTCAGGGAGATTCGCCAGCCGCCATGGAAAACTATCGTTGCATCACTTGGCGGATTAAGACCTTCGCCTTTGACCGATTTCTCGCCGTCGCAATCAGTCCGCCACGGACAGCGTTCACTCCGTGGCCTGTGCTCGACACCGCGCAAGCGCCGGTACGAATCCACTTCATGTGCTCGCTGGGTCCTTCTATTTGCATTGCGCATCTCGGTTTGGGCAATAAGGCTCATGTGTAGGGCCATCGCTCGCCGGCGATTACTCCGCCGTGGCGCGGAGGTCGCCGCCGTGCCTTGGAGCCGGTCGGAGAGGATGGGCTACCGAACGTTGATCCTGCAGCGAACGGTTGTGATTAAATCTTGGCGTACCCCTTCGGTTAGTTGAATCATAGCCATGGATCAAGGAACGAACGGATGGGATTGATCGGCTGGGTGAGTGTTTCGGATGGAAGGAGATGAACCCTGGCCCTTGATCTGGTAGCGGGCGATCCAGATTGCGTCGTAGTTACTTTAAATCTGGGCCGTGGGATTTCGATTGGGCAGGCATTGTGTGTTGCCTTGTTGGGTCAGATGCGACCTAATCCTCACCGTCGGTGATCGATCTGACGGACATAGTGCCCTCATACCCCTTCGCGCTGAGTATTTTGCATAAGAGACCTTGACCTTTTTAGAAAAGAACTCGCAGTCCATTGTATTGTACTCTGTGTCTTAGTTATTTAGCACCAGGGCCCCTGTGCTTTCCTGTATTTGAGGCGCAGTCCAAGAATTAAATAAAACAGGAAAAATAGATTTAGAAATTGATTTTGAGTACAAAAATAATTGTAAAACTTGTATAATTCATAGAAAATTCATATGAACTCCAAATTGATCCATTCCAGTTCCTATAATTTTGTAAAATTATTGTTCATCATATAGTGCCACTGTTTTGACATGAAAATTGTATTAAAATTAATCTCTTGGTTAATCTTGTATTGAATACATAAAACCTTAGGAAATTCATATCTCCTCTGTTTTAAATCCGATTTGACTCGTTCAAGTTGCGTTAGTCTCGTATAAATATTTACTATGCAATAACAACATTTATTATATCATGTCTCATTATTTTATAATTAGATCTCTATTTAACTTATGTTGGTTGGTCTTGTTAATCTACTTATCATTATAATCTACCAGAATATAATTTATGGTCAATTTATAACTTATATTTAAGTTGAGATAATTATTTATATAATAACCTCTCATATGATCTATACTAACCAATTTATAATATAAGTTTAATATTTAAATCATGTAGACCTTTTATAAAATCATAACTCCTTAATCGTAACTCCGATCTTAGTAGTTCTCGATCCCACGATCTCGTAGCTTCGCATAGATTATTATTATTTAGTTTGTACTTATGTTTGGTGTGATGTTAATTTTATCCATACCATGTTTGTTTGTATTGCTACGACTAGCAGTGAGGTCACGAGGATCTGAAGAATCACCCTGGTAACTGGAATCTCAAGTGCCAGGCAAGTTGTGCCCTTGATCCACTTTTGTTACCCAATAATAATCTTTATTATCACTATTCAATGCATAGGTTTAATTTTGATGGGACCCAATAGGTCACCCTAGTCTGTTTATCCTGTTTACCTTGTTTACCCCTGAATCACTTGGGTAGTTCTGCTATTGCTTTATATGGTTTTAGGGTTAATATTTCATTATGTCCATGTTCCAATTATTCTGTTATTTTATTTATGTTCATGGCAAGATCATTATATTATGTTAATTGGAACATGGAGCTTAACTTGAGAAACACGTGCCACCACAAGGGAGGAATGGGACCCCTTGGCTAACTAATTAGGAAAGCTAGTGGAAGACTACCTTACCCGAAAGGGGCAAGGGCAGTAGGGGAGTTGCATGCAAGGAGGTTCTCGGGTTGATTTTGCTGCGATGGCAGTCAGACGGGGGATTCTTGCAAGTGCTCTTCCCATAAACTGTAGCGGGTTTTCGGAAGCTAGTGGAACTTTGTAAAGGCCTCGTAGTGGATCCCTAGCCATTCACCTTGGTAGTGTCTAAGGGCCTTGCAAACCCTGGTGACATGGGAAACACGACTTGTGCGTAAAAGGTACAACCTCTGCAGAGTGTAAAACTGGTATACTAGCCAAGCTCACGGTCAAGAGCAGCTCAGGACTCTCGCATGATTAAATTATGAAACTTAAATTCAATTTGTCATTTGCATTTGCATGGGATTATTATTAATTTTGTTCTATTATTTTTATTATGGTTTAGTATTTACTTACATTTAGTAATTGCTAATAAAACTTTGACCAACTTTAAAATCAATGCTCAGCTTTAAACCCCTATTGTTGATCAGCTTTACACATCACATGAACTCCCACCTTTAGCGAGTTCATGCCACATTATTCCCCACAACTTGTTGAACGATGAACATGTGTGAGCTCACTCATGCTGTCTCACACCCCCCACATGAGAAGAACAGATGGTTCAAGAGGAGCCACACCACGAGGAGTTCGATTCGATCTAGGTGGTGTCTCCCAGTCGACTTTCTGGCGCCAAGGATGAATTTTAGATCCTGTTACATTTATAATTTATTTTGTAAGACTTCCGTTATGTAATAATTACTCTAATTATATTGTGACATTTATCTCTATACACTCTGTTATTATATATGTTGTCTTCTTTGGCTCATGTATGAGATGCACCCGGCTTTGTCCCTTAAAACCGGGTGTGACATCTTTGTGACCACCTCAACGGGGACTAGGTTCTCAAGAACCGAACCTCGGTAAAACAAATCACCGTGTCATCCGCCTTATTTCTTGGTTGATTTGTTTTCACCCTCTCTCTCGGACTTGATTTTAATTCTAACGCTAACCCCGGCTTGTAGTGTGTGCTTAAGTTTGTAAATTTTAGATTCCGCCTATTCACCCCCTCTAGGCGACTTTCAAAGCCTTGGTTTTTCTCTTCTTAGACTCCACTTGTGAGATACGTCAGCTAGTTCAGTCCTTTAAAAAACTGAACCTAGGGGGTAAGATAGCCCCACCTGACTAACAAACTTAGTTATAAGCCCTTCAGCAAGTTCTGTCCTTTACATGAGTGATTTTATTTTTCCATGCATGAAAATATTACTAACAGAGGTTATCCACAGATGCTACACTTGTTCACTAGAAAGACACCACAGCAGAAAAGAATACATGGGGATTTCAGGAAACTGCCTCATCCTAGTCAAGATGCCACTCATGCTCAACAGGACTATTATGATGGACGCCTACGTGGAGCAGCTGGCGGCAGCCCAGCCTAGGCGGCCAGCAATAGTTAGAGAAGATTTAGGAGATAAGATTTGTTAGGGAAGATTTAGAAAAGATTAGTTAGATAAGGAGGAGAAGATTAAGGGTGTGTTTGGCATGGCTCTGCTCCACCCCAGAGCAGCTCTACTCCAAAACTCTAGGTAGAGCAACTCTGCTCCAGAGTTTAGATTATTTCTCATAACCGGTGGCAGTGGTGGGTAAATAACTCCAAACTCCATAACTAGGTTGCTTTTCTGGAGTTTTCAGAGCAACAAAAGAGGTAATCCAAAAAATTGTATTGTAGCTCCAAAAACTCCATAGAGTTTACAACTCTGGAGTTAGAGTGTTTGGCATGCCCTGGCCAGCTCCTCCTTAGAGTTTTGCTCTATAGCCATGCCAAACACACTCTAAGGAGATAAGATTTGTTAGGGCATGTACAATGTAGATACCACGACACGGTCCTCCAAGTAGAAGACATAACTAAGACATAGTTGAGTACAAATGAGTGTATCTAAAGCCTTGTATCTTAATTAATACTGCATACTCTTTGTATTAAATGATGATTGATCTATTGTGCGCATGTACTATGTATACACATATATGTTGCATACTTGACAAATTTTGCAATATAAAATATACATATATGATTGATTTAACGTGAACCGTATCGTTGCCATATATGTTCAACTAAATCATTTTTGAGCTCAATGTGCTTTGAGCGATCCCTAATCTCTGCATTTCGTCGAAGTACATCTGCAAAACACGGATTAACTTGATTGCTCACTTCGGGTGGTAAGGCGATAGATGCTCTAGGATTCTCATTCAAATCCAAAGGTATCATAGCCATTTCCTTTTCATCTTCAACTATCATGTTGTGTAAGAAAACACATGCTTGCATTATATTCACTACATCTTTCCTTTTCCATAGGTGTGCCGATAGACGAACGATATTAAATCTGGACCGCAACACACCAAATGCACACTCCACATCCTTCCTTACACTTTCTTGACGAAGTGCAAAACATTTATCTTTACCATTTTGAGGACTTTTATTGATTTCACTATCGTAGCCCAGTCCGGATATATTCCATCTGCGAGGTAAAATATCCTGTAGTATATTGCTTTGCATTCACAACATATTGTACTATAGGAGCTTCACCTCTTAATTTTTGGATAAACAACAGTGACTTATTTAAGACATTGATGTCATTGTTGGACCCTGCAGTTCCAAAAAAGCATGCCATATTCTAAGATCTTTCGATGCTACTACCTCTAGGATCATGGTGGGAACACCTTTATCTCCACGAGTGAATTGACCTCTCCATGCCACTGGACATTTTTCCCATTGCCAATGCATACAATCTATGCTTCCAAGCATACCAGGAAAACCACGAGCTTCTGCGACTTGGAGAAGGTGTTCAACCTCATCAGTTCTTGGACCCCTCAAGTATTCTTCACCAAAAACATATATAGCTCCTTTAGCAAAATTACCCAAGCATTCCAAAGTTGTGCTTGTTGTAAGCTTTAAATTATCATCAAGTTGGTCAGCTGGAGTACCGTAAGCTAACATTTTAATGGCAGCTGTGCATTTTTGAATAGATTAGAGTCCTTCCCTTCCCACACAGTCCAATCTCTCAGTAAAATATGGTGACCACTCACTAAGTGCAGCAACAATTTAGCTAAAATCTGTAATTTGCAAACTGTAAAAGATAAATGGTAATATATTTTTGTGAAGATTGAATAATGTTGTCTATACTATAAGGTAGTATATTACTCAAATGAAAAGGCAGAGAACATGTAGGATTGCTCAAAAGATATAGTAGTATTTTGCTTAGATGGCAAACATGTCTATTCACGATATGAAATTCATTGTTGTTGCTTAATCAATTGCAAGAACAGATCTACGGCTTAAGCAATTGGAAGAATAGATATATGGGATCAAAGAAATTTGCAAAGAATAAATTATTGTGGGCTAAGAACAGACCTACGGGATCAGTTGCAAGCACAGACCTACAGGATCAAAGGAACTTGAATCTAGGGGATTTTTGCAGGACGTTACCTTTCAAGCAGATCCATGAATGTGTGGCTTGCCGAGGATGATACACGTGCTGGGGCGGCGAATGGACGGCGGGGCGCCGCCGGTGAAGGACCCCTGTGCGCCGGCGGGGGAGAGGGTTCGGGAGGGGATGTTGTTGCCAACAGCAAGGGGACAGTAAATGGGCAATCTCGTGGTGGGAGAGGGCATCTGGAAGGAGGTAAGAGAGGGGTAGTAGCGGTAGGATGGAGAACCAGAAGGGGTGGCGGCAGCGGCGGCCGGGCGGCGAACGGGAGCGCCTGTTTTTTTCTGTTTTATGGCAAAAACAAATGGACGAGACTAGTGATGGAAAAGTGACCGCAAAACAGATGAACGGGAGCATCGGATGCCGAAGAGACCACCGACGTCATACAAAGCAGCAACGACATCGTATCTTTGCCTCGAGCCATGCGCGAGGAACGGTGCCTTCGTCAGGGATCGAGTCTTTGAAAATTTTGTAGTTACTCCCCTAGACACGATATAAGACACGGTGTATTAATCAGCGTTGTACATGCCCTTAGAGAGAAAGGAGTATCTAAGATCTGATCTCTTAAGATAAGGATTACGAGGGAGTATAAATACTTGTACACATAAATACCAAATGGTAGAAATGAAGTCAGCGCCATCTCCATCTCTCGAGTTCAGAGAAAAAATCAAGGGTTTGTCCCCTCCAAATCACTCAATTATTCTTTAGCCTTCCCCATTTAAATTACCATTGCATGTAGTAGTGAGTAGTGACAGTATAAAAATCGATATATGATGCCAAATAAGTGTAATTATACACAAATACCAAATGGAACCACCGTGCAGAGCGATCATCTGTTCCAATGGCAGTGCTCCCTAACGTCCCGGAATAGGCAGGCGAGCAGGTTCCGGTCGTAGTCCATGGTGGTATACTGTACCACGTGGTTGAAGTAGGCTACGGCGTCGTCATCAGGCAGCATGCAGTGCATGATCCCGCACCGGCGGAGCACCTCCAGATCCCTCCGCGAGTTCACGAGCGACCCGACAAACGCCACGAAGCCCGTCACCAGGTTGCCCCCGTCCAGCTGCCGCGCCGCGCGGCCGCCTCCCTGCTCGAACGCCACCAGATTCGCGAGCAGCACCTTTGCGCCCTCGTCGAGCACGAACGCCGGCACGTGCAACACGCCGTACCGGAAGCTGACGTCGAACAGGTCCCGCGGGGCCACCTTGCGCTTGAACGCCACGCCGGCCTCCTCCATCTTGCCCGCCGGCGGGATCATCGACGTCAGACGGCCTTTGCTGCCGGCGCCGGCGCCTTCGCCGGAGCGCGGCGACGGGATCGCCGGCTGCTTCCAGATGGCCAGCGACGCGCCGTTGGCATCGCCGAAGCTGCTGCTGCGGGCCTTGTCGCTGTCGGCGGCGGCTGGGCTGCGGACGTTGCACTCGTAGTGCAGGTGCAGCAGGTGGTGGATGGTCTTGTCGCTGCGCGGCCGGATGACGCGGCTCGACGGGAGGTCGCCGGCGAAGGCCTTGCAGAAGATGTCCAGGAGCGCGTCGCGGTCGGCGCCGGCGAAGGCGACGCCATGTAGCTTCTCGACGACGAAGAAGGGTATCTGGTTCTCCAGCAGGAGGACGTCGTGGTACATGTGGTGCCACGCCCACTTGGCGCCCCCGGGCGCGGCGAGCTGCCCCTCGCCCTTCTTGAGGAAGAACTCGAGGAGGAAGCAGCCGTCGAGCACCAGCAGCTCCGCGAACTCGTCGGCGCCCAGGCCGAACCCCTCGGCGTAGCACCGGCGCGCATCCGCCTCGACCTCGCGCGCGGCGCGCACGTACGCGGCGAGGCCACCGGCGGCGGCCGCCTTCTCCCCCCGCGAGAGGAAGTCGCGGAGGAGGCGCCACTTGTGCTGCTGCGCGACGCCCAGGCCGGCGCGGCCGTGGTAGTACGGGCCCACGGACACGACCTTGGGCTCGTACAGGTCGCGCCGGCGCTCGCGCACGGCCGAGGGGAGGCGGAAGATGGTGTAGGGGTCGTCGGCCAAGGGCGCCGCCGCGTCCACGCGCCGCTGCATGGCCTCCACCTGCGCGTCGTGGTGGTGGAAGAAGCCGTCATCGCTCTCGCGTTCCATTGCGAGCGACACGACACGGGACGCCCGCGGGAGGACTAATTAATTAATAACTTGTGCCGAGGGGGACGGGGGGGATTTTGAAGGACGGAAACGCGCGGCTACGAACGCCGGGAGAGGAGTTTGACCCGACGCGGCTACGAACGGGGTGATTTCGACTTCGGAGTGGTTTACAGCGCAGCTCTTATCGGACAGCCATATATATATGCCCATACGTTATTCTTCAATCGCCATCACAGGCATGCCAGACATGCAGCTACGAGCTCTGCGAAAGATGCCGTGGAAAATACTAGTAAAACCCTGTTGGTGCTCGCAGCAGCATGGACACGGTCTAGAGACGAGCACGGCTGCACGGCCGGGCAGATGGTAACTGCTGAGCCTAGTCGCAAGAAAACACGTAGAAGAAGAGCAGCACATCGGGCTCGGTCCAGGACGGCGCCCCCCGGCACGTCGTAAGCAGACGGAATTTTCCAAGCATTCGGACGGATTTTCCACTGCTCGCGACGGCTGGCACACGCGTGAGGCGAGACGGACTGGGTCGCACGTCAAGCGGGGAAGGGTGTGTCATTTTGTAGACGATCATGCGCTGCACTTCTCTCGGGACTGGGGAGGGGAGGGGAGGGGAGGAGTACATTACAAGGAGAGATACTCTACTGTCTACTCTCGTCATGGTAACGCAGCTTCGTCATGTTGATTTCCTGGATGGCATGCGTGTCTTTTTCATTCGTGGACGCCGGCCGGCACACAGCTGGTTTTGGTTGTCTCCCAAGCACTGTTTACAAAACCGTTTTCTATGTGAAAACCGCTACTCACCGGTAACGGTTTACCAACGGTAAACCGATAAAAATCGACTGGTTTGACTAATTCAAATCAATTTAAATTCAAACCGGTTTACTGGAGAAAAACCAATGAAAAACCGCTCTAAACCGCTGGTTAATCGTGACACGAATAGGTTTTTGCTGTTTTTTACAAGAAAAAAGGAAAATTTTGACAAGATTTATTTGTAGTTTGCTCAATTCACATTGCACAGTAAATATTAATTGATCCACACGACATGTGTTCATCAAAATAACATATAACATACATATGCAACCACAAACTCCAGTTCTTATGCAACAAACAACCAGCGAACTTCGCAATACTCAAATACTAGTTCTTTTACAACTCTCCAACTAGGCAACGACACATAGGTCGACTTATTTCACAATACTCATATGTTTATCTTGAGTCGTAGTGATAATACTCAGGCATGTTGGAAGGATCGTGATGTTGTTCCAATCCGTTATAGTGATAGTGATAGGTATATACAAAATATATGAGATACATTAGCGAGAAAATAAGAACGACAAATAAATATTTATCCACAAAGAAAAAACATATCGGTATGTGTGTTTGGTGTTTGTGTATTGCATGTGCACCTCACCAAGTGTTGGACTTTTCTTCTGATCAGCAAATCTTAGAAACACATATAGAAGAACGGGAGCTAAGGGTTCTAGATTGAGTCTTGTCTAGACGGATAGTTATTAGAAGAACTGAAGCTACTTATCTACGGATTCCATGTTGGCAGGAAATGAAACCGAAATTGACCACTAAATGCCTAAACTGGACTTGAGCTATGGGTTTATCTTCACATATAACATATAACATCTTCACATGTAGCATATAATAGTAAATAAGACTAATATGCCTAAATTGACCACTAAATACTCAGTTTTGGCATTAAATTAGGTTTTCCGGTAAAAATGGCGGTTTACTTGTCTCAATAACGGTTTACCGGTCCCAAAAAACTGTTTGACAGCGGTTTTCGGTTTTTATGATTTTTTTTAAAAAAAATTAAATTTAGAACAAATTTTGGAAAAAAACGGTGGTTTACCGAAACCGCACTCCGACAGTTTCGCTAAATTGACCAATTTACCACCGGTTTTTACCGGTTTTGTAAACTATGCTCCAAGTCGGACTTGCCTGGTAAAGTGGTGATCGTTTGGTTTTGGTCACACCTGGGAGGCTGGGACTAGAGATGGCAATGGGTACCCGCGACCCGATACCTGATGGGTATTTACTCCATTAGGATATGTATGTGGGCTAAATATTCTACCCGTGGGTCTGTTATTGGGCAAAAATCTTCACCCAATGGGTAAACGGGTATTAGAACATTCCGCCTTCACCCATACACGTTAACCCGCGGGTATAAAATACCCAATATAAATTTAGCCCAAGCATGAACTTTGACTTTAGTCATCCATCTTTTTTACTATTTAACAATCTTTTAGGCCATAATGTCATAGAAGACTTAACGACAATTTAATGACCATGTAATAGAACATGTAATGTGCTATGTAGTATTATTCTAGTGTTACTACTTTATCCAATTACCTTTGGTGTGTTGAATGGATGGTTAAATGATGCTAGAAATTTTGTAATGGTATTTAGATGGATATACTTGACATTTGTATCATATAATATTTTGATAGATGTTTAGCTTTTGTAGGTACGGGTGACCCAATGGGTGACCCATACCCACATGGGTATGGGTATGGGGGTAAATCCATACCCGCCAGTGTATATGGGTGACCCGTTGGGATTATTTTTGTGTCGTGGGTATGGGTATGGTGTAGTAATACCCGGTGGGTATTTACCCATTGTCATCTCTAGCTGGGACATCCTAGCCCCAAAATGTTACCTGCCTCTTGGAAAGACGAGCCAGTTGAGTTGGGGCAGGCACTCACGCTATCCACGCTTGTACATCCCCAAATTTCTACTCTGTAAGGGAATTAGGCTTACACCTTCTTCCTAATTGATTTTGGTGGTTGAAATGCCCAACACAAATAATTGGACTAACTAGTTTGCTCTAGATTATATGTTCTACAGGTGTCAAAGGTTCATCTACAACTATACTGAATCGACTGTCCGGAATACCGTAGATTATTCCGGACAGGAGAAGCTTTTTGGAAAAATAGGCCAAGCGCGGACCGTCCGGGCCCTTGCGGCGGACTGTCCGCGACACAAGGATGACCCTCGGACAGAACCATTGCAAAAATCCGAGTTTGCACTACGGACCGTCCGGAGGATAAGCGCGGACTATCTGGGACCTCGCTCGGACCGTCCGGTCTCAGGCGCGGACCGTCCGGTAGGCAAGGATCCGAAAAACCCGAAGGTGACGGGTTCGGAAGAATGAATTATAGCGGCCTCGCGGACCGTCCGGGGTGCACGACCGGACCGTCCGCGACTGGGTCTGTCTGACATCTGACGATGCATTAAATGCAATATAGCCGTTGATATAGCCGTTACTGCTGACCGTTGCATTTTCAGCCGTTGATCTACAGGGGCGGACCGTCCGGACCTGGCGGGCGGACCGTCCGCACTCAGCAGAATGGAGTAACGGCTAGGAAGTGGTTGGTGGCTATAAATACAACCCCAACCACCTTCATTCAATAGATCCAAGCATTCCAACCTTCAACATTCAATACAAGAGCTAGCAATCCATTCCAAGACACATTCAAAGCCTCGATCTCTCCAAGTTTCACAATTGAGAAAAGAGATCATTAGTGATTAGTGACTTGAGAGAGAAAGTGATCCGTGTGTTATTTGTCGCTCTTGTCGCTTGGTTTTTGCAATCGTGCTTTCTTTCAATCTTCATTGCGATCAAACTCACTTGTAATTGAGGCAAGAGACACCAATCTTGTGGTGGTCCTTGTGGGAACTTTGTGTTCCAAGCATTTGAGAAGAGAAAGCTCACTCGGTCTAAGGGACCGTTTGAGAGAGGGAAAGGGTTGAAAGAGACCCGGCCTTTGTGGCCTCCTCAACGGGGAGTAGGTTTAAAAGAACCGAACCTCGGTAAAACAAATCCGCGTGTCTCACTTCATTATTCACTTGCGATTTGTTTTGCACCCTATCTCGCAGACTCTATTATTTTTCTAACGCTAACTCGGTTTGTAGTTGTGATTATTTTTGAGAATTTCAGTTTCGCCCTATTCACCCCCCCTCTAGGCGACTTTCAATTGGTATCGGAGCCCGGTGCTTCATTAGAGCCTAACCGCTCGAAGTGATGTCGGGAGATCACACCAAGAGGGAGATGGAGACCGGCGACAAGCCCACTACGAGCCAAGGGAGCACTTCATCGGAAGAGTCCCGCACCAAGAGGAAGGAGAAGAAGAAGGACTCCTCCAAACGGAAGGAGAAAAGATCTTCTTCCTCACACCACAAAGAGAAGAAGGAAAAATCTTCTTCCCACAAGTCGCATCGGAAAGGCGACAAGCACAAGAGGATGAGGAAGGTGGTCTACTACGAGACCGACACTTCATCAACATCGACCTCCGACTCCGATGCACCGTCCGTAACTTCTAAGCGCCAAGAGCGCAAGAAGTTTAGTAAGATCCCCTTACACTATCCCCGTACATCTAGACATACTCCATTACTTTCTGTTCCATTAGGCAAACCGCCAACTTTTGATGGCGAGGATTATGCTAGGTGGAGTGATTTAATGAAATTTCATCTAACCTCACTCCACAAAAGTATATGGAATGTTGTTGAGTTTGGAGCACAGGTACCATCCGTAGGGGATGAAGACTACGATACGGACGAAGTGGCCCAAATCGAGCACTTCAACTCCCAAGCCACAACCATACTCCTCGCCTCTCTAAGCAAGGAGGAATACAACAAAGTGCAAGGGTTGAAAAATGCAAAGGAGATTTGGGACCTTCTCAAGACCGCGCACGAGGGTGATGAACTCACCAAGATCACCAAGCGAGAAACGATCGAGGGGGAGCTCGGTCGCTTCCGTCTTCGCCAAGGGGAGGAGCCACAAGATATGTACAACCGGCTCAAAACCTTGGTGAACCAAGTGCGCAACCTCGGGAGCAAAAAGTGGGACGACCACGAGGTGGTTAAGGTTATTCTAAGATCTCTCATTTTTCTTAACCCCACTCAAGTTCAATTAATTCGTGGTAATCCTAGATACCCACTAATGACCCCCGAGGAAGCAATCGGGAATTTTGTGAGCTTTGAATGTATGATTAAAGGCTCAAAGAAGATCAACGAGCTTGATGAGCCCTCCACGTCCGAGGCCCAACCAGTGGCGTTTAAGGCGACGGAGGAGAAGAAGGAGGAGTCTACACCAAGTAGACAACCAATTGACGCCTCCAAGCTCGACAATGAGGAGATGGCCTTAATCATCAAAAGCTTTCGGCAAATCCTCAAGCAACGGAAGGGGAAGGATTACAAATCCCGTTCCAAGAAGGTTTGCTACAAGTGTGGTAAGCCCGGTCACTTTATTGCTAAATGTCCATTATCAAGTGACAGTGACAGGGATAACGACAAGAAGGGCAAGAGGAGAGAAAAGAAGAGGTACCACAAGAAGAAGGGCGGCGATGCCCACGTGTGCCGCGAGTGGAACTCCGACGAGAGCTCCACCAACTCCTCCTCCTCCGACGAGGACGCCGCCAACATCGCCGTCACCAAGGGACTTCTCTTCCCCAACATCGGCCACAAGTGCCTCATGGCAAAGGACGGCAAAAGGAAGAAGGTTAAATCTAAATCCTCCACTAAATATGAATCCTCTAGTGATGATAATGCTAGTGATGAGGAGAATAATTTGCGTACCCTTTTTGCCGATCTTAACATGCAACAAAAGGAAAAATTAAATGAATTGATTAGTGTTATTCATGAGAAGGATGATCTCTTAGACTCACAAGAGGACTTCCTTATTAAGTAAAACAAAAAGCATGTTAAGGTTAAAAATGCTTATGCTCTAGAGGTAGAAAAATGTGAAAAATTGTCTAGTGAGCTAAGCACTTGCCATGAGACCATTAACAACCTTAGGAATGAAAATGCTAAATTAATTGCTAAGGTTGATTCTCATGTTTGTATTGATTCAACTTCCAATCCTAGAAATGATAATGTTGATTTACTTGCTAGGATTGATAAGTTGAATGTTTCTATTGCTAGCCTTAGAAATGAGAATGAGAAATTAATTGCTAAGGCTAAAGAATTAGATGTTTGCAATGTTACAATTTCCGACCTTAGAACTAAGAATGATATGTTGCATGCTAAGGCTGTAGAATTAAAATCTTGCAAACCCTCTACATCTACCGTTGAGCACACTTCTATTTGCACTAGATGTAGAGATGTTGATATCAATGCTATTCATGATCACATGGCCTTAATTAAACAACAAAATGATCATATAGCATTATTAGACGCTAAAATTGCCGAGCATAACTTAGAAAATGAAAAGTTTAAATTTGCTAGAAGTATGCTCTATAATGGGAGACGCCCTGGCATCAAGGATGGCATTGGCTTCCAAAGGGGAGACAATATCAAACTTAATGCCCCTCTTAAGAACTTGTCTAACTTTGTTAAGGGCAAGGCTCCCATGACTCAGGATAACGAGGGTTACATTTTGTACCCTGCCGGTTATCCCGAGAGCAAAATTAGAAGAACTCATTCTAGGAAGTCTCACTCTGGCCCTAACTATGCTTTCATGTATAAGGGTGAGACATCTAGCTCTAGGCAACCAACCCGTGCCAAGTTGCCTAGAAAGAAAACTCCTAATGCATCAAATGATCATGATATTTCATTTAAAACTTTTGATGCATCTTATGTTTTGACTAACAAATCTGGCAAGGTAGTTGCCAAGTTTGTTGGGGGCAAACACAAGGGCTCCAAGACTTGTGTTTGGGTACCCAAAGTTCTTGTTTCTAATGCCAAAGGACCCAAAACCGTTTGGGTACCTAAAGTCAAGAACTAAAATTGTTTTGTAGGTTTATGCATCCGGGGGCTCAAGTTGGATACTCGACAGCGGGTGCACAAACCACATGACAGGGGAGAAGAAGATGTTCTCCTCTTATGAGAAAAACCAAGATCCCCAACGAGCTATCACATTCGGGGATGGAAATCAAGGTTTGGTCAAAGGATTGGGTAAAATTGCTATATCACCTGACCATACTATTTCCAATGTTTTTCTTGTAGATTCTTTAGATTACAATTTGCTTTCCGTATCCCAACTTTGTCAAATGGGCTACAACTGTCTTTTTACTGATGTGGGTGTTACTGTCTTTAGAAGAAGTGATGATTCAATAGCATTTAAGGGAGTGTTAGAGGGTCAGCTATACTTGGTAGATTTTGATAGAGCTGAACTCGACACTTGCTTGGTTGCTAAGACTAACTTGGGTTGGCTCTGGCACCGCCGACTAGCCCATGTTGGAATGAAGAATCTTCATAAGCTTCTAAAGGGAGAACACATTTTAGGACTAACCAATGTTCATTTTGAGAAATACAGGATTTGTAGCGCATGCCAAGCCGGGAAGCAAGTTGGCACTCATCATCCACACAAGAACATCATGACTAGTGACAGGCCACTGGAGCTCCTACACATGGACCTATTCGGCCCGATCGCTTACATAAGCATCGGCGGGAGTAAGTACTGTCTAGTTGTTGTGGATGATTATTCTCGCTTCACTTGGGTATTCTTTTTACAGGAAAAATCTCAAACCCAAGAGACCTTAAAGGGATTCTTGAGACGGGCTCAAAATGAGTTCGGCTTAAGGATCAAGAAAATAAGAAGCGACAATGGGACGGAGTTCAAGAACTCTCAAATTGAAGGCTTCCTTGAGGAGGAGGGCATCAAGCATGAGTTCTCTTCTCCCTACACACCACAACAAAATGGTGTAGTGGAGAGGAAGAATCGAACTCTATTGGACATGGCAAGGACCATGCTTGATGAATACAAGACTTCGGATCGGTTTTGGGCCGAGGCGGTCAACACCGCCTGCTACGCCATCAACCGGTTATATCTACACCGAATCCTCAAGAAAACATCTTATGAGCTCCTAACCGGTAAAAAGCCCAACATTTCATATTTTAGAGTCTTTGGTAGCAAATGCTTTATTCTTATTAAAAGAGGTAGAAAATCTAAATTTGCTCCTAAGACTGTAGAAGGCTTTTTACTAGGATATGATTCAAACACAAAGGCATATAGAGTCTTTAACAAATCCTCAGGACTTGTTGAAGTTTCTTGTGACGTTGTGTTTGATGAGACTAACGGCTCTCAAGTAGAGCAAGTTGATCTTGATGAGATAGGTGATGAAGAGGCTCCGTGCATCGCGCTAAGGTACATGTCCATTGGGGATGTGTGTCCTAAGGAATCCGAAGAGCCTCCACATGCTCAAGATCAACCATCCTCCTCCACGCAAGCATCTCCACCAACTCAAAATGAGGATGAAGCTCAAGTTGATGAAGTAGAAGATCAAGCAAATGAGCCACCTCAAGAAGACGGCAATGATCAAGGGGGAGATGCAATTGATCAAGACAAGGAGGATGATGAAGAACAAAGACCGCCACACCCAAGAGTCCACCAAGCAATTCAACGAGATCACCCCGTCGACACCATCCTCGGCGACATTCATAAAGGGGTAACCACTCGATCTCGTGTTGCACATTTCTGTGAGCATTACTCTTTTGTTTCCTCTATTGAGCCATACAAGGTAGAGGAAGCACTTCAAGATCCGGATTGGGTGGTGGCGATGCAAGAGGAGCTCAACAACTTCACTAGAAATGAGGTATGGCATTTAGTTCCACGTCCTAATCAAAATGTTGTAGGAACCAAGTGGGTTTTCCGCAACAAGCAAGATGAGCATGGTGTGGTGACAAGGAACAAAGCTCGACTCGTGGCCAAGGGGTATTCACAAGTCGAAGGTTTGGATTTTGGTGAAACCTATGCACCCGTAGCTAGGCTTGAGTCAATTCGCATATTATTAGCCTATGCTACTTACCATGGCTTCAAGCTTTACCAAATGGACGTGAAGAGTGCCTTCCTCAATGGACCAATCAAGGAAGAGGTCTATGTTGAGCAACCTCCTGGCTTTGAAGATAGTGAGTACCCTAACCATGTCTATAGGCTCTCTAAGGCGCTTTATGGGCTCAAGCAAGCCCCAAGAGCATGGTATGAATGCCTTAGAGATTTCCTTATTGCTAATGGCTTCAAAGTCGGAAAGGCCGATCCTACTTTATTTACTAAAACTCTTGACAATGATTTGTTTGTATGCCAAATTTACGTTGATGATATTTTATTTGGGTCTACTAACGAATCTACATGTGAAGAATTTAGTAGGATCATGACACAAAAATTCGAGATGTCTATGATGGGGGAGTTGAAGTATTTCTTAGGATTCCAAGTCAAGCAACTCCAAGAGGGCACCTTCATTAGCCAAACGAAGTACACTCAAGACATTCTAAGCAAGTTTGGAATGAAGGATGCCAAGCCCATCAAGACACCCATGGGAACAAATGGGCATCTCGACCTTGACACGGGAGGTAAGTCCGTGGATCAAAAGGTATACCGGTCGATGATTGGTTCATTGCTCTATTTATGTGCATCTCGACCGGACATTATGCTTTCCGTTTGCATGTGTGCAAGATTCCAAGCCGATCCTAAGGAATCACACCTTACGGCCGTAAAACGAATCTTGAGATATTTGGCTTATACACCTAAGTTTGGGCTTTGGTACCCTCGGGGATCCACATTTGATTTGATTGGTTATTCGGATGCCGATTGGGCAGGGTGTAAGATTAATAGGAAGAGCACATCGGGGACTTGCCAATTCTTGGGAAGATCCTTGGTGTCTTGGGCTTCAAAGAAGCAAAATTCGGTCGCTCTTTCTACTGCCGAAGCCGAGTATATTGCTGCAGGCCATTGTTGCGCGCAATTACTTTGGATGAGGCAAACCCTGCGGGACTACGGTTACAAACTAACCAAAGTTCCTCTTCTATGTGATAATGAGAGTGCAATCCGCATGGCGGATAATCCCGTTGAGCATAGCCGCACTAAACACATAGCCATTCGGTACCATTTTCTTAGGGATCACCAACAAAAAGGGGATATCGAGATTGCATACATTAACACTAAAGATCAATTAGCCGATATCTTTACCAAGCCTCTTGATGAACAAACTTTTACCAAACTTAGGCATGAGCTCAATATTCTTGATTCTAGGAATTTCTTTTGCTAATTTGCACACATAGCTCATAAGTATACCTTTGATCATGTCTCTTTTATATATGCTATGACTAATGTGTTTTCAAGTGTATTTCAAACCAAGTCATAGGTATATTGAAAGGGAATTGAAGTCTTCGGCGAAGACAAAGGCTTCCACTCCACTCTACTACTCATCCTTCGCCGTCGCTCCGCATCACTCTCCATCTTTGGTATAATTTTTACTCATATGTTTTATTTACCAAAGGGGAGAAAGTCGTTAGGAAAGGGGCCTATATATATCTTCTAAGTATCCGTTTTTGGCGATTCATGCCAAAGGGGGAGAAAGTATTGGCCCAAAGCAAAAGGACCGCACCACCACCCTAAATTTTAAAATTAATGGTTTTCAATTGGAAAATTTCAATTGGTATCTCTTTGTGTTCTAAAGGGGGAGCAAGTAGTATCTTCAAAACTTAATATCTCAAAACCCTCTTGAACACTAAGAGGAGAATTTATTTGAGGGGGAGTTTTGTTTAGTCAAAGGAAAAGCATTTGAAACAAGGGGAGAAAATTTTAAACTTGAAAATGCTTTGCAAAAATCTTATTTCATCTACCTTTGACTATATTGCAAAAAGACTTTGAAAAGGATTTACAAAAAGAATTTGCAAAAACAAAACATGTGGTGCAAGCGTGGTCCAAAATATTAAAGAAACAATCCATGCAAGAATTCTTATTGGCTCAATCCCAAGCAACCTTTGCACTTACATTATGCAAACTAGTTCAAATATGCACTTTTATAATTGCTTTGGTTTGTGTTGGCATCAATCACCAAAAAGGGGGAGATTGTAAGGGAATTAGGCTTACACCTTCTTCCTAATTGATTTTGGTGGTTGAAATGCCCAACACAAATAATTGGACTAACTAGTTTGCTCTAGATTATATGTTCTACAGGTGTCAAAGGTTCATCTACAACTATACTGAATCGACTGTCCGGAATACCGTAGATTATTCCGGACAGGAGAAGCTTTTTGGAAAAATAGGCCAAGCGCGGACCGTTCGGGCCCTTGCGGCGGACTGTCCGCGACACAAGGATGACCCTCGGACAGAACCATTGCAAAAATCCGAGTTTGCACTACGGACCGTCCGGAGGATAAGCGCGGACTATCTGGGACCTCGCTCGGACCGTCCGGTCTCAGGCGCGGACCGTCCGGTAGGCAAGGATCCGAAAAACCCGAAGGTGACGGGTTCGGAAGAATGAATTATAGCGGCCTCGCGGACCGTCCGGGGTGCACGACCGGACCGTCCGCGACTGGGTCTGTCTGACATCTGACGATGCATTAAATGCAATATAGCCGTTGATATAGCCGTTACTGCTGACCGTTGCATTTTCAGCCGTTGATCTACAGGGGCGGACCGTCCGGACCTGGCGGGCGGACCGTCCGCACCCAGCAGAATGGAGTAACGGCTAGGAAGTGGTTGGTGGCTATAAATACAACCCCAACCACCTTCATTCAATAGATCCAAGCATTCCAACCTTCAACATTCAATACAAGAGCTAGCAATCCATTCCAAGACACATTCAAAGCCTCGATCTCTCCAAGTTTCACAATTGAGAAAAGAGATCATTAGTGATTAGTGACTTGAGAGAGAAAGTGATCCGTGTGTTATTTGTCGCTCTTGTCGCTTGGTTTTTGCAATCGTGCTTTCTTTCAATCTTCATTGCGATCAAACTCACTTGTAATTGAGGCAAGAGACACCAATCTTGTGGTGATCCTTGTGGGAACTTTGTGTTCCAAGCATTTGAGAAGAGAAAGCTCACTCGGTCTAAGGGACCGTTTGAGAGAGGGAAAGGGTTGAAAGAGACCCGGCCTTTATGGCCTCCTCAACGGGGAGTAGGTTTAAAAGAACCGAACCTCGGTAAAACAAATCCGCGTGTCTCACTTCATTATTCACTTGCGATTTGTTTTGCACCCTATCTCGCGGACTCTATTATTTTTCTAACGCTAACCCGGTTTGTAGTTGTGATTATTTTTGAGAATTTCAGTTTCGCCCTATTCACCCCCCCTCTAGGCGACTTTCATACTCTAAAAAAGTATTATGTTTTTATTGGCAAAATTCTTTACTCTATATCATAATCATCTATAGTCATATTCACTCTATATCTCAAACTATACTAACAATCATATATTTTATCATTTCTTTTCAACTAGAATCTATAAAATAGGTAACCAATAGGGGTGAAAACGGATCGGGTATATCCGTCGGGTACCAGATACGGATAGTGCAAATACCCGTTTTTTGGATACAAATACGAGTATTTTTATATTCGGGATGGATACGGGTAATACCCGGATAGTGTAGCTTCGGATTCGGGTCGGATACGGAACCAATACTACCCGGTAAATACCCGGATATTCGAGTTGTATACGGTACCCGGAATTCGGGTACCCGTTTTTTTCTTTTTCTGCATAATAATATAGTTAGAATACCATAACTTTTACATATGAAATCGAATGAAAATAAAGTTTATATAAAAATTATAGAGCTCGAAGAGATCTATAACTTTGTAGTACATCACATTTTTGTTTAAACACATCTTTAGGTCAAAAGCATTGAAATAGTGTCCAATTTTATATCAAATTAATAGGCTTTATCATATATGAGGACTCAAGGTTATCTCCATGTGAGAACTAAATGTTATCTTTTTATAGACTATTTTATTAGTATTGGTAACTTTTTTGCAATTTTCCGTCGACGCTACAATATTTTTATGAATTTAATTGTATTTTGATGATCTTCTACAACAAGAAATTAATAATACACCAAATAGCCTTATTTTTTAAAAATTTTACGAAGGCACAACATATGTTCATATATAACCATAAAAAACATTTGGACTATAAAATCCACAAGATGCTAGTGTTTCTTCCATTCCACTCCTAATTATTGCGTGAGTTACACGTGAAATCACTTCATATATCAAAGTTTTAACATAATCAATACACTTCACTTATTATTTTTGCAATTTTGGATCGAAACTAGTGTATTTTATGAATTTAATTATATTTTGATGATTTTTTATTTTCACTTATTGCATGAGTTACACGTGAAATCACTCTAAATATCTAAGTTTCAACATAATCAATACTTCACTTTACCATTTTTATGTGGGAATTTGATATTATCTTCATATAAAATGTTTATTAGTCTTGATAATTTACTTGCAATTTCATGGTCGAACAAGAATATTTTATGATAACCAACTAATGCATTATTCGATAAGTATCCGATATCTGACCAAATAATATCCATATCCGTCACTTATCCACCCGGAAAAATATCAGGTCCATGTATCTGTATCCGTCCCATTTTTAACTATCCGTATTTGATCTCGAATCCGTTTTAAATACATTAGGATAGGATACAGGATAAGTTATTATCCGTCCGTGTCCGCCCATTTTTACTCCTAGTAACCAAACAATGAATAGAGTTGGGTTCGTACAAACGCTAGAAGTACCGCTCCAGCGTTCATACACTAAAGTAGCGTTGGTGGTAGAGTATGTGGCTGCGGTATATTTCTAGTGTAAGGTAACGCTATGTCAGCTAGCTAGGGTAATATATCAGTCCATGAGTGCGGGTAGCCTTAGGTACTCAGTTGGGTTCGAATGTGAGAATGGCAACTAGGAGAGGTGTGCCCTCACCGCCTCACGGAGGTTGGATCTAGATCGACATTGCAGTAGATGGTTGAACCAGATATTGGTTTAAACCATTAATCTAACGAGAATAGTAGGGCAAGGGCAAGCAATTATAGGGTGTTTGGTTTGAGTAATGAATCAGTCCATCATCTTATCACTCCTAATTTTTTTTGTTTGGTTTGTGTAATAGAATGAGTTAATCTATCACCACCTCATTTCTCATACAATAATCACACATCACACATCACATTGGACCATTGAATGATCACACATCACAAGTATGTTTCTCTTGCTCTACATCTATGTGACTAATTAAAGGGAACTGCACAAAAAATACCATACAAATCAAAGGGACCTGCTGCAGTGCATTTCTCTGTAGCTTTGCAGTTTACACAGATAGATTTGGAAGAGCATAGCCTGAACATCAGTGAGCCTTGCTATTTATGGCTGTCAGGTATTGAAAAGCTCTGGCTATTAGCATTGGTTTTGATCGACTTCCACATATACTTTTGAGTTCCTGATGCATTACTTCAGACACAACGGTAGAATAGACTAAATTTGAGCCCTTAAATTTCCCTTTTTGTATTGAAATATGAGAAGTGGCTCAACAAGCTGCTGATAAAGAGCAGCTCCTTGCACATACACTTTAACTGTCATTTGTCCATGATGCTCTAGCTACCTATTATTTGCCTGGTGTAATCGGAGTGCTAGGATGGCGCTAGCATGATGCACAAAGGTTATTGCTAAACTTTGAGACGGAGAAGACATAACATCAATGAAAAGACATTCTGTCTACGTACAGTTAGCAACTTTTGATCAACAAAAATATATTTGTTTCAAATGAACAATAAAAAGTTACTGGTTGAATTTTCACAACATAGTAGCACCAGAGTTGTATGCTTCTTTCTCAAAAGAAAAGTTTTCTTTTCTGCATTCATGCAGCCATACGTATGTAACACTCTACAAAATTTAATAAGGATATACAATAAATACCGATTGTTCTGAAACAAGAGAGCTTGTGTTCTGTTGAAAGAAAATTTTAAAAAAAAAATACTGGTGGAAATCTCTCGCTTGCGCTGCGCTGCGCCCCACCACCGCCATCTCTTCCCTGTCCTTCTCCCTCGACTACTTCCCCGTCGTCGCCACCATCGCGCAGCTCGCCATCTCCGGCGGTGCCAGCGCAAATACCACCGTGAACACTGTCACCATGCCCAACCCCGACACACAGGCACAGGACCATAATTGTCATCTCCCCACCTCCGTCTCGGATTCTTGACCTACTTTGCCTTCGCCCTCCCTCACACACTATCCTCCTCCTGCTTCCTCGCCTTCAGGCTTCACACTCGTCTTTTTCGCGCAATACATCCGCCTCGGATCCACGTTGAAGGTTGAGATAAAGAACCACACGTTGTTGGGCTTGAGCTCCATTGTTTCAGGCGGGTTGTCGTCGAGGTCGTGTTCTTGGACAGTTCATCTGTCGCTGCAGCTGATTCCCCTCCCACTGCTGCCGCTATCAACTCCACCGCCAACAAAACTGAGTTGGTGAGACAAAGAACGCGAGAAAAGATTGCGGAGTGCGAGAACCGACGGATTGGGAAGGAAATAGTGTCGCGAATATATTAAATCACTTCGGATGCAGGACAAGCAATTTTTTAGGAGAAGATTAGGGAACTGTTGGACGTGTTATTTTCGATTTGCAAGACTAAAACCAAGTTTGGGTACATTTTCGTCATATGGATCGAAAAAAATTTAAAGGAGATTAAATCACTTTATATTCAATTTTAACTAATAAGAAATTTAATCACATCTAATCCACTTCAATCCACCCACCCTAACGAAAGCTGCAGAAAAAAAGATGAGTAGAATGCCTAAAATCAAATTTAAGCCCTTTCAATCCAATCTTGAATCGTAAGAAATTTAATCCCCTCTAATTCACTTCAATCTATCTCTAACCTAAGCTCTAAAAGACTTGTTTGGGAGCCTAAAAATGAAGAGGCTAAAATCAGATTTTATACCACTCAGATTCCCTCCAATAAAAATTCTTACTTTTAGATTTCTGATAGCTAAAGGTCTTATATAGGATTTAAGGCTTATTTTGAAACACCTAATTTTTAAGAAACTACTTTATAAAATTCAAAACACACCTCTCAAATGCAAAATTAATATTACTTAATTGAATTTAATACTGTTCCTCTCATGGTTTCTTGAACATTGTGTTGAAACCAAATCTGACCTAGTTTCTTCATTTAATTGATTGCAACATAATTTTTTAGCCCGTGGCAGCTTAATTAATGGTATGTAAACTTGATGATGTGGAGGGTTGGGACTACTCCTATACTTCTCTAAAGCAATATTTCACCATTATTTCATCGATTCCTAATTTGTTTCCTTATTTCCTACCGCAAAAAAGAAACTGAAACTAATTAGATTGCCTCAATCCACATTCGATAAACAGAACTATACATTTTAAACCAACCATGTTTTTGGCAATACGCAAGATTTTGTAATGTTTGATTTGGCCCTTGTACACTGATGACCGGATGGGCTGTGACTGCACAGTTTTGGTTACAGTATCTCGTTTACCTGCAGGCGCGACAGTTTAACAGCTCCGACCTGTGTGTTGGTTTTTTCCTCCAGCGACCAGCATGGTGTAATGTTTGTTTTTTCGTCCGGCATAGCATTATGATAGATGGGTGCCCTGACTATTGTAAATGACTTTGCAGGATGGTATATCTTGTGCACTGCCGCAGGAGCATGATACAAGAACATGTCTATGCTTATTAAGTCCAGTGCACAGCCTCCCTCTCGCCCCTGCCACGTCAGCTCTCACCTCCACTCTCGCCCCTAGCCTCCCTCTCGCCCCTGGCACGTCAGCTCTCACCTTCACTCTCGCCCCTGCTGCTCCAGTGCACAGGCTACAGCAGACTACAGCTATAGCCACATCAGCCTTTCTATTTCAGAATTATGGACCAATCAGAAGCCGCCACCTCACTGTCGCCCCTCGCTCTCACTCGCGAAGACGCCATCGCCAACGTGTCACCCACCTCCCACCTGCCTATCGTCTCCCTGTCGCCCGGGAGTCGCCCGGGAGCGCGCTCCATCACCCGCTCTCGCCGGGCGATATCGCCCGCTCTCGCCAGGCGGTGGCAGCAGCGCCCGCCGGGTCGCTCTCGCCCACCTCCAGCCCTGCTCTCGCCTCCTGTTGGGCGCTATCGCCCTCACTATAGACTGCATTGGCACAAAGATTGATATGCATCTCAAATAAGCAAATCTTTTTGATAATTTAATTTAATCATTGACCACAAAGATATAATTAAGGAGGCCAAGTTTTGTACACATGAGCTTGCAGACAATATGAATTCATAAATTCTTTTTACCGATAAGACATCAGTTAGCACAAAAAAATGTAGAAATCAATGACGCAGCCTGCGACGGTAGCATCAAGCTATCCGGATGATGAACCACCGGCCACGTCTTCCTCGTGTGATTTAAAACGCCCGAGGAGAAGGAAGCACTAAAAATCCCAAGGAAGAGAAAGACAGCGGCAGGAACTTGCTGTTCGAGGTGTTCTACAAGAATGGATACAGCATAGAACATTCCCCTCCACGATCACCTCGGTTTAGCGTGAAAATAAAGACAGAATTGGTGCCATATGGGAAGGTCGGTAAGCGGATAGCCCATTGAATAGAGGGCAAGCCGACCAGTTTTTCTTCCTCGTTAATTTGGCTACAGCCGAGTCGGCAAATTCAAGACGAGGGTAAAGAAACTGAACCCCAATCTTGGTACAATGCAGCCTTCTGTATAATAGTCATCAGAGCAACGATTTGTTTGACTAATAACTATAAAGTGTATGTCAGACAATGCTTTCTAGGCAAGTGCATCTCCGTCAAAACGCAGCGAAATCCACTGCTCGGAGCCCAGTGCATTTCATCATCCAAATCCAGAACTAGGCAAAACATCTAGGGTATAATAAAATAGAAAAAGGGGTAAGAATATGCGATCGCGTATGAGGCCCTCAGGAATCATGCTTTTGATATTCATCAAGGAAGAAAATCTCAGGTCTCAAAGATTGTGCCATCACGGGGCTCACAGAACAACCGGATCGAGCGCAAGAAACAAGATTAAGGCAAGAATAAACGAAACGGGAATCTTGGAGAATGTTATTCGCTGCGCCTCACGGTGTACAGTAGGCGAAGCGACTCAAGATCTCCAGAGATGTCGCCCCTCTGGAAAATTCGAGCCCCGGAGAAAAAAAATCTGAGGGATCGACTCATCTAGGGGCTCGAGTGTCGTTGGATTACTCGTGACGGAATCAAGCAACAATACATCGCATAACACTAGGAACGAAACGAGGGGAAAACCGTAGATGATGATTCTTCGTTACCTTTGGCGGCGCTGAAGTGGTGAGGAGGTCGTCTCGCGGCGTTGCGTTTTATAGTTGAGGTTACTATGGCTAGGGTTTTCAGAGTCTTCTCCTTATGGGCCGTGCTGTGCGATCTGTATGGGGCCGTTTTGTTCCACTCCACATGCAGAGGAGTCGAGGAATTTAGGCGTACTTTTGCACTGGGCTCCTTTTGAGGCCCATACATTTCCGGCCCCTTGGGCTAGTTGGTGATCGGATTCCTTTTTCTGTGTAGTAACTAGTAAGTAGTATGCAAGACTCCTCAGAAGTCTCCCCCTAAGGTGCAAAACCATTAGTAACCGTCGACACTCTTTCTTTTTCTCATGATGATCACAGAACAAGCTCTAAAGCAGCAGACATCCTAGCGTAGTTATCAGTTGGATGCTTTCCACGTTCGAGCAGGTGGTGCAATCTAAATAGGCACTCTTTGCTATATGATTTCCATTTTCCAGCTCACGCAAATCTTTCTCTCCTGATCCCCTTCTCTCAATTGCAAATCTGCGGGCACACGGTGGAGGCTGGAAGTTAAGACCACATCAGTTCCAAAATGCAAGTGAATTGAGGATCGTTTCTATTATAGAACAAACAAAAGCACGTGATTTGTGTTTTTTTTTTCATTTCACTTTCAGATTTAGAGATCGTACATGTTTGCACTTACAGTAGACTTCTTTGCATTGTTATTTTAGAGATGATTGATTCTAGATTTGGCACCTCATGTTGGGATGAGATTTAGAGATGAGATTGAGGCTTGGAAATTTTGGGTAGAGTATGGAGGTCACGTAGGTTTTTCAGTGAGACAAAGATATAAAAATAAAAGGAAGAGTGACGACGGAATCACCATCATGCTGATATATTTGCTCCAATGAAGGTCATCGAGATTCGAGCACAAGATAAAAGGGCTCGTCCGATAAAATATCCTAGAGCTGAAACTAGAACTGATTGTGAAGTTGTCTTAAAACAGATGAAAAGGGTTATATAGTGTATGAGTTAGTTTTGGAACATAATCATAGCCTTCACTCATCAAATACCTCGCACTTAATGGTGTCACTAAGAAAAATTTCAGAAGTACAAGATTTCGAAATTAAGAAATCAAATGTTTGAAGAGTCACATGAGTTAGCTAGTCATCAAGCTAGTGAATCATGTAACCTGAGGTATACCTGTATTGGTCATAAAAATTATTTGCGCACAAAGCGTGAACTCGATATGAAATATGGAGAAGCAGAAACACAACATGAATTCTGAATATTCTCGTCGGCTAAATTAATTCACGTCAGTTTTCAAAATAACTGACGGAAATTAAATAATCCTCATCGGCTTTTAGCCGACGTGGATTACCTAATCCATGTCGGCCTAATAGATGGACCGACGACAATAAGATAACTCCCGTCGGCCGAACAAGGGGCCAATGGGGATTATTTTTTTGAGAGGCGTGCCCAAGCCTAGCCCCGCGCGAAGCTATAACTCCTGTCGGTTGTACTCCGTGGGCAACAGGGATAAGTTTTTTTGAAATAACTCCCATCGGTTATGCGATGTGGCCAACGTGGATTACTTTTTTTAGAAACGTGCCCGAGCCTATCCACGCGTTGAGCCATAACTCCCGTCGGTCGTACATGCGTGGCCGACGTGGATAATTTTTTTTGAAATAACTCCCGACGGCTCTGCGGAGTGGCCGACGGAGATTACGTTTTTGAGAAATGTGCTCGAGCCTATCCACGCGTTGAGCTCTAAGTCACGTCGGCCCTACTTGGTGGCCGGCGGGGATTGCTAATTTTAAGGAGTCATGCCTGCCCGACCGCTTCTCTCTATCGACCGCTTCTCTCACACTCAGCGTCGTCGTCCGGCTGCCTCACCCCTCATCGCTTTGGCGTGCCCCTAGTCTCGCCCTCGCCTCCGATGGCGCCCCTGCCGTTCTCCGGCGTCGCCCCCGCTGTTCCACTGTGCGGCGCAGCGCGCATTTGTCTGGCCGACAACGCCGTCTCCCACCTCGCCACCGTCTGGCCGTCTTCTCCGTGTCGTACCCCTCCCGACCGTCTCCTCGGTGCCCACCCTCCACGACACTCTGGTGACCATGAGTTCGCTGCACCTATCTTCGTTGTTCGTCGCTCGCTCGTTGTGTTCCTGCCCCAACTTCCGCACCCACTTCGTCGTCGTCCACGTGAGTTAATTTATGCATGTACGAACTATTATTAATTTTTGTCGGTTTTTATAGCTGATGGGAGTTAAGTCTCATTTGATTGGAATTAGTGTAATATTGTGGTTTGGTAGAGTAATTTTAATCAATATGAATTTATGCATGATATTAATTATTGTAGCTTCATGTTGTGAATTTAAATTGATTAACTAGATGTTATTTATTGTTATGGTTAACTTATCTTATTAGTTTGAATCGATTAATTTGATGTTATTAATTAGCTTATTGTTGCATAATGATATCTTAGGGTTAATTTAATTTTATTGTGTTAGGGTTACCTTATGTTGTGAATTATGTTAGGGGTAACTTATGTTATTATATAATTTGATGTTGTGAATATTGTTAATTGATGAATGCCATGCTATGTAAGTATTTATTCTATCATATTATTGTTGCAACTATGTATATAGTACTTACTTTAATTGGATCATTACACGGTTAGGGTATCGGAAACTATGTGTCACCCGTTTCGAATCGCTATGCATCGCATGTATGTACCATACATGTTATGTGTGACGGTCCGGAATTGTCCCTTTTCTAGATAGCCTCGGGATGATCGATATGGTATTTGTGACCACCTGTCGCCGCCCGAAACCCACTGGCGAGAGATGACAGGAGACACGAGGAGCCGAGAGGCTCCCAAGACTACTAGTGGGCCTTGGTCCCTCGGTCAACAGCCTAGATCCTGGCATACGGCTGGGCTTCGAGGTTCATCTGGCGTGCCACCTGACCTATACCTGATCAGGAAGGTGTTGAGGTGCTCCGAGTGGTTCTCTGGATGCATAAACACACGTAAATGTCAGTCTGAGCCATGTTCGGCTCTCCAGGTCACATCGGTCATAAAGAAACGATTGTTCTCCCTTGGCTCACATAGGATTCGCACCTTGGTGGTGCAAAGAGCCGATGGCCTATAGAAATCCCGCTTTATCCGCACCGAGCAGGCTCCGAACCATTACAGTTAAAGCCTCACCATACGACCGGAACATCCTGCCCGTGGCTGGGCCTAATGATCATGGCAAGCACTCAAATGTCATCTGGAATAGAGGCCTAAAAGTTGTCCTGAACCGACTCCTGGAACAATCCCCACTCCAAGCCAACGCTAGTTGCCCCAACACATTACCGGAACGTCCATCCACCATGCAAGGCCTAACTGTATGCATATTGAATAAATCGTTGACAAACCAAAGACTAACCGTGACGGATCGGATCTACCAAGTGGGATCAAAATGGGACATTGCCGTCACGCTCGAGAACTGAAAGTTGCCTAGAGGGGGGGTGAATAGGCGAAACCTGAAATCTATAAACTTAAGCACACACTACAAGCAGGGGTTAGCGTTAGAATTTGTTGGAACTTGCTCTCCTGAGCGAGTTGATCCAACTGAGGAGCAAAAGTGGTGTAAACGGGGCTACAACTCGAGATGGCAATAGCTCTGTTAACCTAGCCTCTCAAGGGCACTGTGCGGGGGTATTTATAGGTGTCTGAGTGCCCAGCGTCCAGTGTTGAGGACGCATGTGCCCTCAGGCGCCTAGGTTATCCCCGGAATATTCCCATAAAGCAGGGTTACAGAATGTAATTACAGGGAGACCTTTACAAACTAGGCCCGTAATGCGCAGCGGCCACGCAGGGCCTATTACGATGGGCCGGATCACACGTGGGCCTCCGCGTTGGACAAGGTCGCGGGAAAAGGCGACTTCACCGTAGGCCTCCGTCTCCCGGTGCGTGGAGCGAAGGGTAGAGTTCGCCAGTCGTCTTGTCTCCATCGTTGCAGCGGGTGTGGCGAAGGCCTTCGAGCGAAGGGTGGCATCTTCGCCTTCGCCCCAACATTTGCCCTCCGAGGGACCAGTTAGACTAAGTCATCTGGTGCTGAAGGCGTTGCTAGATGGTGGAGACGCTGCCCTTGCTCGAAGTGGTTCCGCGGGGGGTTTTGACATGACCGTTGATTGACGCCGCACTGTTGGATTGCGGGTTCCCCGAAGCGTCACGTCCTGTGTATAAAAAGGGGCGGGGGGCGGCGCCGATTGAAATTTACCTTTCTGCGCGCCGCGAAAACCCTAACCCTCCTTGCTCAAGCTGCTCGCTTGCTCGTCTGCCCTCCTTGCTCCTGTTCGCCGGAGAACTGGCCCGCGTGAAGCAGACCGCCGCCACCGTCGACGGTACGTAGCCATGTCGTCCTCTTCTTCGTCTGCTGCAACCACGCCGACGCCCGAGATGCCTTCCGAGGATCTCTCGGGCGGTGCGGCGGCGGAATTGCACCCGGGTGATACGGTGGAATTTGGTGTTTCGCGGATGTCGCTAGGCCGCGTGCAGGATATGCAACAGTTGGGGTATTTTGGCGGCGGGGTCGGGCGAGTGCCGGGGGCAGAGGAGATTCCCGAGCCTGAGGGTGAACTAGTTGTGTTTGAGGCGTTTTTTGTTGCCGGACTTCGTCTGCCTGCGCATCGTTTCGTGTCGGAGGTGCTGCAGAAGTTTGGGGTCCAAGTTCATCAGCTGACACCGAACATCGTGGTGGCGTTGGCAAAGTATGTCTGGGCAACAACGTCATACGGCGGTCAGCCTTCGGTGGAGGTCTTCGCCAAGCACTACTGTCTGCACTGGCAGAAGAGGCGGATTGGTGACGAAATTGCGTAATTCAGATCGTGCACTTTCACGCCGAAGTCCGGGAAGACTTCGATGGAGGTTGTGGAGCTGGTCCCTTATGCCCGAAATAAGTGGGGCAACTGGTGGGACTACTGGTTCTATGTTTCGGAGGCTGAAGTCGAAAATCACCCTAGGCTCCCTGCTGCCATCATGTGTTCGCATTATTATGTGGCGTACCCGCCGTTTGAAGTGGTGGAGAACGACGAGAATGAACGGGCCCTTCGTATCGCTGCCCATAGGAGTAGCGGGCGTGATCTGGTTGAGGAATTCATAGGGTATGGGGTGTGGACTTTGGCACATGGATGGACGCTGGGCAAAGTATGCCCTCGTGTGATGCCCTCCCTTGGCGGGCAGAAAGTGCGAAGTCCACTCTTTGCCTTGGATGTGCGAGGACGGGATTCTGCCGCGGTTGTGCGTGAGGCGGAGGATGGGGCGGTGAGAATTATTGGTCGCTACGTGCCGAGGACTGAGGCCCAGCGGAGCTGGGACATACGTGGATCCAATGATCGCCTGAATCGAGTTTTTGAGTTGAATGGTTTACCGTACGGCGGTTATCCTGGAGTAGACGTCGCCGACCGCCGGGGGAAAAACCAGCGGCAGTGCTTGAAGACGACCCCGCGCCGGAGGCTGCCCCATCTACTAAGAAGAGGAAGCTAGGTACTGCGATTGGAAAACTGGGGGGTCTCCGATAGTTTTGCTATGGAGTTGATGGAGACATGCGCGGCCCTCGGGGGAAGGATGTCTTCGCCCGAGCTCCGGGAGACTTCGGCGCGGATGCTGGAGGTTACCGGGGGTCGATGGCCCAAGAACTTTCCTATCCCCCGCGCGGCTGGCGAAGACTTTTTTACCTCTCGCATGGCCCGTGATTTGAGAGTGTTTCCTTACAGGCGGAATATTGCTGCTGTTGTGTCGGCAGTGATGAACAAGGATCGACAGGATGCTGCTCAGAAGCGCCGGGCGGTCATCAGGCTCCCTGAGGCTAGGCCGAAGAGGGCGCGCGGGAGGGTGAAGACTGCCGTCCCCGGCGGTAGCCAGCCCTCGCTGCGAAAGCGGCCGCGCCTAGATCTGGCAAGTTGCTGGAAAGCGCGAAGGCGGCCGGCGCTGGCGGGACCAAGTCCGTCCCAGAGGGAGCTGTGAAGGTCCGGGAGCTGCCTTCACCGGGGAAGCGTATTGCCGACTTCGGCACAGATATTTGCGTGGACGACTACCTCATCGGTAAGGGTTTTTTTTTGACAGGTGATACGTTGCAGGGTCGGGCGAAGGGCAACTTGTTGCCGTCTCGCCTGTGGTGGCGGCCACGGCGCCTGCCGCGGTTTTTGGGGTGAAGGGTGGCGCTTCCAGCGTTGGCGGCGAGGTGTCGGCGGCCACTGTCGTCAAAGACGAGGCGGGCACTGTGTCCCGCCGGTTGCGGGAAGCGTCGCTGCAGCTGAATCAGGTAAGTTGAAGTAGGCTTCGTTGTGTGCCGCTTTCATTTTGATTGTGGACTCATGCGTGTCTGTTAGGCGGCCGACTTCGCCGATCGCGTGGCGTTGGGCGCCCTTACGGGGGGCGTGGATGCTGAAGTCGAGAGACTTCGGGCGCAGCACGCGGACACCGTTCGGGAAAAATCGGCTGCGGAGAGCAAAAACCGCAGGCTGGCGGAGAAGGTGGTCGCCCTGGAGAGCGAGAGGACTGACCTCCGGCGCCAGCTGGTGGAGGTAAGGAAGGAGGCCAATGAGGCCATCACCAAGGCGCAGTCGGCGCAGGCTGAGGCCAAATTGGCGAGGGCGGAAGAAAGCCTCGCAAGCCAGCGCACCGAGGAATGGGAGGCGCGGTTCAACGCTCTGTAGGCCCGCGTGGAGAGGGCCGAGGCCTCTACTCGAGTGGAAGTTAAGGAACGCGCAAACAGCTCGTGGATTCGTACCGCGAGCTAGGTGCGCGGACCGCCGACTTCGAGGTGCCCGACCGAGAGGCGGGCCTTCGGTGCCTCGAGTGGCTGCAAGAGGAGTTGCAAGCGCTCCTGACCATCGTGGCGGGCTTCATGTCGTATGCCTCCCTCGTCACCTGCGAGGGGGCTATGAATGCGCTGGCCCGCAAAGGGTGCCATCACTATAAGGTCTTCGACCGATCCGATGAAGATTTTGGGCGTGAGATTTTTAAGGTCGAAGACCCTATGGTGAAAAGACGCCGGGGGGCCCTCTTCGACCGGATGTGGGGCCCTCACGGTCGGGAGGCTGTTAGGGAACCGGCTGACCGGGCGAGGGATCAGGTAAAGTTTGTGTTTCGTTTTGTGCTATTGAATGTGGGTGTATGCGGGTGTGCTGAATCGGTGCGCTGTGTTGCAGATGGCGCGTGCCGAGGAGGTGGAGGACTTCAGACGTCTGAACAGCGCGCTGCCCGAAGCGGAGGCCGACCCGGTGGTGGCCGAAGTTGAGGTCCACCCAGCGTCGCTCCCAGAAACCGGTGGAGCTTCCCATGCTGCCCCTGCGTATGTTGTGTCTGGTGGAGACTCACCGGCGGCCACTGTGCCAATGGCGGAGGATCCCCCGAAGGCGGCGACAGAGCCAGCAGCGGAGGACTCCACGGCGGCTGCTGGGTCTTCGCAGGTGGCTTAGTGTGTATGGGGTAGTTAGGGAATTTTGTCTGTGTTACTGAACCTTGGTTGCTGCGCAGGTTCAAGATTTTGGGCCTGCGCACGCAACCGCTACTGCTAATTTTGTGGCGGCTTTGACCGTGGTTGCTAGTAATGAATCGGATGAATCTACGTCTAAGTTTTCTGAGTTTGACGACTCTGGGAGTTCGGTTTTGTGGACGGAAGAGTCTTCGGATGAAGGCTTAGATTATTTTGCGGCCTTGGATGTGGCTGAGGCGGAGGCTTCTCCGCGTGTTACAGATGCTGAAGTTTTGCCTGGTCCGAGTGTTGGGCGTAGGCGGCGAAGGGCGATGGCGAAGCGTAGAGTGGGCGGGTTTGATGGTGGTCGTCTTCGTGTGGGTAGGGCTGGTAGGCAGGAATTGTTGTCCTTGCCGGTTGGGGCGAGTATGGGTGAGGGTGAGTTGCGAAGGCTTTTTGAGGGTGAGGAGCTGAGGATAATGCTATTTAACTATAGGGAGATGGGGATCATTCCGAAGGTTGAACCTATGTAAGGTGTGATGCCCTTGCTGAACGCGTGTAACTGTAGTTTGTATGATAAGGTTGACTGCCTTTGCGCATCTGGGTGTGTTCGTAAGGTGTTGCGCACCCGGTCTGGTATATTATTGTGTCGGTCCGGCTGCGCCTGTAGACTCTCGGACTGATGTAGTGCGCCTTCGATTTTTACTCTCGTTATGCTAGTCCGGCTGCACCCTTAGGCGACTTTTGCGCGGATTGTCTTGCGGAGAAGACTTCGATTTACGCACTTGTTGTGCTAGTCCGGCTGCACCCTTAGGCGACTTTTGCACGGATAGGCTTTTCGAGAAGACTTCGAATTTGCGCACTTGTTGTGCTAGTCCGGCTGCACCCTTAGGCGGCTTTTGCACGGATAGTCTTTTTGAGAAGACTTCGAATTTGCGCACTTGTTGTGCTAGTCCGGCTGCACCCTTAGGCGGCTTTTGCACGGATAGTCTTTTGAGAAGACTTCGAATTTGCGCACTTGTTGTGCTAGTCCGGCTGCACCCTTAGGCGACTTTTGCATGGACTGTCACACGCGAGGGTAGCCATCGCTGCCCCTCGTGGTGATTTTTGTGTCGGTCGAATGTCGAAGACCATTGATGCGGTCTTTTTCGACGTAGTTTTTGCGGGGGATTTTTCGTGTGTATATTACATGGCTCCGCCTCGTTAAAAACCTCACCGCCCGGGAGGAAAAGAGTGCGGGCCGGCTTAAAACTTGTTCTGCTGATTACAAGGGTGAGGTGGCCCTGAAGAGTTAAACAAAAAATTTGCAAAGATTATCAATGTTCTAAGAATGTTCGAAGTCTTCGCCGGATGGCGTTGTGAGCCTGTACGCGCTGGGGGACGCCTTCGTCTTGACGATGAAAGGGCCCTGCCATTTCGGCTCCAACTTGCCCCGGGACTCTGTCCGAGCTGTCCGGACGAGTACGAGGTCTCCTTCGTTGAACTCCCTCGGGATGACTGCGTGGTCGCGCCATGCTTTTGTCTGAGCTTGGTATTTGTTTAGAGCCTGTAGGGCGAAGACGCGGTCTCCGTCGATGAGGTCCTTCGAAGTGGGCTCGTCTACGTCGGGGACGGCCGACACAACTGTCTGAGGTGATCCGTGCTTTATTTCTTGCGGAGTCATAGCCTCTGATCCGTACAGAAGGCGGAAAGGGGTGAACCCAGTCGCCCTGCACTCAGTTGTGTTCAGCGCCCAGACCACTTCGGGTAACAGGTCGGGCCACTTGCCTTTTTTGTCGTCGAGGAGAATTTTCTTGACGGCTGTGAAAATTTTTCCGTTGGCGCGTTCCACGACTCCGTTGGATTGGGGGTGGTACACTGAGGCGAAGGCAAGCTTGGTGCCGATGGAGAAGCAGAAATCCTTGAAGTCTTGGTTGTCAAATTGCTCGCCGTTATCGACTGTGAGTTCGGACGGGACTCCGAAGCGGCAAACAATGTTTTGCCAGAAGAATTTCTCGGCTGTCTTCGATGTTATAGTGGATACTGCCCTCGCCTCAATCCATTTGGTGAAATACTCAACAGCGATGAAGGTGAACTTGAGGTTCCCTTGAGCCGTGGGCAGGGGCCCGACAATGTCCAGGCCCCAGCGCTGAAGGGGCCACGTGTGGGCGATTAGCTTCGTGAACTGCGAAGGGCGTCCGGAGCGTGGAGAAAATTTCTGACAGGCTTCGCAGGACCTTGTGACCCGATTTGCGGCGCAAATCATGGCGGGCCAGTAAAAACCTTGACGAATCACCTTTGCCGCTAGGGCCCTAGGCCCTGCGTGAGAGCCGCAAGTCCCGTTGTGGACCTCGTGTAGAATTTGGACGCCTTCAGTCTCGGTGACGCACTTAAGCATCGGTTGGCTGACCCCCTTCTTGTAAAGTTGGCCTTCGATTAACGCGAAGTCCCGGCTTTGGTGTTCTAGGCGCTTGGCCTCGTTGATGTCGGTTGGATGGTAGTACCCCTGCAGGAACATGGTTATTGGTGCCCGCCAGTCTTCGGTCATGATGAGGTTGACTATGTGGTGGCCCTCGCTGTCATTGGATATTTGGAGCCCCTCAGGGCTGCGGACGGCTGGCGTGCCGATGACGTGGCAGAACACGTCGGAGGGTAGGGCTTCGCCCCTAGCGGCTGCCTTGGCCAACGCATCGGCCTCCTCATTCTTGGCTCGATCCACGTGCTGCAACGTGAAACCCTTGAATTGTCTTTCGAGGCTGCGGATGGCTGCGAGGTACTGCATGAGTGCGGGGTCCTTCGCTGCATAGTCTTTCTCGACCTGACCGGCAACTACCTTGGAGTCTGTTCTGATGATGCAAGTGGTGACACCTAGTGCCCTTAGCTTGCGAAGGCCGAGGATGTCAGCCTCGTATTCTGCTATGTTGTTGGTGCATCTATCAGACTCCAAAGCAAAGCTGAGGCGCGCTGCGTATCTGTGTTTGATCCCGGTTGGCGAAGTAATGACTGCAGCGACACCTGCCCCCGCATGGCACCAGGCGCCGTCGTAATGGATTGTCCACACTTTCTCTGCAGACGACTCCGGCTGCGTTATTGGTCCAGTCCAGTCCACGACGAAGTCTGCCAGGACTTGCGACTTGATGGTTGTCCTGGGTTCAAATGTGATGTGGTAGCCGGAGAGTTTGGCTGCCCACTTGGCAATCCGCACTGATGCCTCCGGGTTTCTAAACAACTCGCCGAGTCCTCTATCTGAGGTGACCCAGACTTTGAATGCCTCGAAATAGTGGCGCAATTTGCGTGAGGCCATCACGACTGCATAAGCGATCTTTTCCAGTTCTGTCATATTACATTTTGATGTTGTGAGCACTTCAGAGACGCAGTAAACTGGACATTGCCTGATCGTGCCCTCTCTGGTCTGCTCTTGAACCATTGCAGCGCTGACCACATGTGGCGAAGCCGCGACATAAAGCAATAGGGGTAGCGAGGGGTCGAGGCTTGTAAGGATCGCCAATTCCGACAGGTACTGCTTTAATGAGGCGAAGGCCGCCGCCTGCTCTGGCCCCCACGCGAAGTCTTTTGCGCCGCGGAGTGTTTTGAGGAAAGGGAGGCTTCGCTCCGCGGACTTGGAGATGAATCTGTTGAGGGCGGCTAGCCTACCTGTCAATCGTTGTACTTCTCTGGCTGACTGCGGGGGCGTCATGTTGATGATAGCCTGAATTTTGGTTGGATTGGCCTCAATTCCGCGGTGTGATACCAGGTAGCCCAAGATTTTCCCCTGGCGGACTCCGAAGACGCACTTTTCAGGGTTGAGGCGAAGTCGTGCGGTCCGCATATTCACGAACGTTTCGGCGAGGTCGGCCAGGTGGTCTTCCTTGCTTCTGCTGGCAACGACGATGTCGTCCACATATGTGAATATATTTCTGCCGACCTGGCTCTCGAGCACTGTTTTGGTGAGTCGAGAGAAAGTGGACCCGACATTCTTGAGTCCCTCCGGCATTCTGATGAAACAATACGTGCCGAAGGGTGTTATGAAGCTGGTGCTTGCCTTGTCCTCCTCTTTCATATATATTTGGTGGTAGCCGGAGAAGCAGTCAAGGAGTGACATGACTTCGCACCCGGCCGCGCTATCGACGATTTTGTCGATTCGAGGCAGCGGGAAATTGTCCTTGGGGGCATGCCTTGTTGAGCTGGTGAAGTCTATGCACATCCGCCATTTGCCGCTCTTCTTCTGCACCATCACTACATTGGCGAGCCATGTGGGGTAGGCGATTGGCTCGATGAACTTAGCTTCGAGCAGGCGATGCACCTCGGCCTTGGCGGCTTCTGTCTTCTCTTCAGACATCTTGCGCAGCTGTTGTTTCTTCGGCCTCACCGAAGGGTCGATTCCTAAGTCGTGCTCGATGATGGAGCGACTGACTCCGACCAGGTCAAGGGCGGACCAGGCGAAGACGTCTTTATTCTTGGATAGACAGCATAGGAGTCACTCTTAGTCGTGCGAAGTGAGGTCTTCGCTGATGGTAACCATCTGCTGAGGCGTAGCCTGGTCGAGGGGGACGGTCTTGGTCCCGTCGTTGCTCTGCTTTGCTTTTTCATGCTCTTTGGCGGTTGAATTGACAGACCCAGGGACTTCGCGTTGGGCCGTGAGGCAGTGTACGTTTCTTTGCTCGGGGATGAAGTCTCTTTCTATGTTACGCGCAACCTGCTGGTTGCCGTAAACTGTGATGGCGCCTTGCGGACCTGGGATCTTCATGCACAGGTAAAGTCCGTGGATAGCTGCCTCAAACTTATTGATGGAGCCCCGACCCATTATGACGTTGTATGGGTACACCATGTCGACGATGTCGAACGTGACTTGCTCACTTCGGGCATTGGGTGCTACACCGAAGGAGAGGGGCAACTCTATTTTGCCGACGGGAAAGGTGCCCTTGCCTCCGAAGCCGTACAGGGGGTTGTCCGAGGGCTTGAGCAGGCTGTGGCTTATGCCCATGCGATCGAAGGCATGGAGGAAAATGATGTCCGCCTGGCTTCCATTGTCGACCAAGACTTTGTGCAAGTCCCAGCCTGCCACGCTGCAGTTGATGACCATGGCATCGATGGGGGGGGGGGGGCGCTACGTAGATCGACGTCTCGAGCGTCGAAGGTCAATGGCACGTGGGACCACTTTGTCTGCACGACCGAGCCGGTGACGGCGACGTGGTTGATGCTGCGGTAATGGTCCCTCTTTTGCCGCTTTGTGTCGAAGTCGGCGCTGGACCCCCCGGTGATCATATGGATGACTCCGCGATACGGTTGATCGGCGAAGTCCTCTTGCTTTGGGGCTTGGGGGTGGTGGATGTTTTGCTGTTGATGGTGTGGGGGTGGGGGTGGGGGAGGTACGATTTGTACCTCCTGGTGGTGTTGGTATGCATGGTGCGGTGGAGGCGGAGCGGGGCCGTGGTTGTATGGTTGAGGGGGTTGCTGGTATGCGTGCGCGACAATTCTAGGGTTGTCGGCTAGTTGTGCCCGTGCCATTCTGTCTCTGGTGGCCTTCGTCTCTAGGCAGTCCCTTGTGGGATGCGCGCAGTCTTCGCCGTGGAACAGGCAGTAAAATCTGTGTGGCTGCTGCGCACGCCCCCATCCTCGACCGCGAGTTCCATTTCCTCGGCCCTGGGGGGATACTCCTGGCGGCGAGGGGCCTCACCAGCAGGGGGCTGGTTGGCGATGTTGTGCACCTGCTGCTGATTGCGGCCGTCCCGGCCGGAGTCTGTCTGCGAGGGCCTCGTCCAAGTGCGGCTGGACTGCGGAGGGTCTTTGGGCTTCCTCTGAGACTCGACTTTGCACTGGTGGAGCTCTTCGGATCTAGCATATTTCTCAAACAGCTGATACAGCTCCTAGAGGTTCCTAGGCGGGTCCCTGATGCAGTGGCTGTAGAGGACGCCGGCCCGAAGGCCACTGATGGCATAGTGGATGGCGATCTGGTCATCGACCGAGGGCAGTTGTGACTTGAGGGTCAGGAACTTGCGGTAATACTCCCGCAGAGTCTCTCGTTCCAGCTGCTTGCAGAGAGAGAGTTTGGCCAAGGCGTCGATGTCTGGGCGGTACCCTTGGAAGTTGAGCAAGAATTTGTCCCAGAGGCTTCTCCAGGAGTCGATGGACAATGGGGGCAACCTGGTGTACCAGGTGAGGGCTGGGCCTTCGAGGGCAATGATGAATGACTTGGCCATCGTGGCGTCGTCCCCTCCGGATGATGCAACGGCGACTTGATAGCTCATGATGTACTATGCTGGATCAGTGCTGCTGTTGTACTTGGGATAGGTCCCTGCCCTGAAGTTGGCGGGCCATGGTGTCACTTGCAGGTGAGGTGCCAGGGGACTTCGCTCGTCAAGGTAGTTGACGCCTTGGAAAGCCATGGCGTGAGGGATGGTGTGTCCGCGCTGAGGGACGAACAGGTCTTCGATTTGTGCGCGCTGCTGGAGGGGTGGGCCGTGTTGCAGGCCGAGTTGGCCTTCGCTCTGCATGAGCGCGATCTCTTGTTCAAGCTCCTGTGCCTTCTGCTCTTCGTCACGTATCATCTGTCGCAACTTGGCTTGTGCAGACACACGTTGGCGCTTGGCCTCGAGGATCTCTTTTTGCTTTTGGAGGTTGCGGTTCTTGATGCGCAGGGCGCGCAGCTGTAGCTGCTCTTTGGCCGAAACGCCGATGACTTTGCCGTCCTCGGTGGCGTCCGCGCCCTCTGGTGGAGCGAAGCCTGGGGGAGGCTGCTGTGGTCCCCCGGAGCTGCAGGTGCGGAGGCTGCCTTCGGTGGTGGGTTGTTCATTGCGCTGCTTCTTGCTGTTTGCGTCGTCTTCGCAAGGCTCTTGGAGAGTGTTGTCGACGAGGGCCTTGCCCTTTTTCTCGGCCAGCAGTGCCGCCTTCGTGGCTTCGTCAGCCTTCGATGAGGTTCTCTTGGGTGCCATCGCGGGTGGTGTTTTCGTAGCACGAACGGTGGGCGCCAAATGTTGGAACTTGCTCTCCTGAGCGAGTTGATCCAACTGAGGAGCAAAAGTGGTGTAAACGGGGCTACAACTCGAGATGGCAATAGCTCTGTTAACCTAGCCTCTCAAGGGCACTGTGCGGGGGTATTTATAGGTGTCTGAGTGCCCAGCGTCCAGTGTTAAGGACGCATGTGCCCTCAGGCGCCTAGGTTATCCCCGGAATATTCCCATAAAGCAGGGTTACAGACTGTAATTACAGGGAGACCTTTACAAACTAGGCCCGTAATGCGCAGCGGCCATGCAGGGCCTATTACGATGGGCCGGATTACACGTGGGCCTCCGCGCTGGACAAGGTCGCGGGAAAAGGCAACTTCGTCGTAGGCCTCCGTCTCCTGGTGCATGGAGCGAAGGGTAGAGTTCGCCAGTCATCTTATCTCCATCGTTGCAGCGGGTGTGGCGAAGGCCTTCAAGCGAAGGGTGGCGTCTTCGCCTTCGCCCCAACAGAATTAAAGTCAAGTCCGAGAGAGATGGGGAAAACAAATCAAGTGAGAAATAAGCGAATGAACATGGTGATTTGTTTTACCGAGGTTCGGTTCCAAATAACCTAGTCCCCGTTGAGGTGGTCACAAAGACCGGGTCTCTTTCAACCCTTTCCCTCTCTCAAACGGTCACTTAGACCAAGTGAGCCTTCTCCTTAATCAAATGGGTCATTAGACCACGCAAGGACCACCACACACTTAGGTGTATCTTGCTTTGATTACAAGTCACTTGAGAACAAGAATGAGAAAGGAAGAAAGCAATCCAAGCAACAAGAGTGCAAATGAACACGAACACGCACTCTCTCAAGTCACTAGGTGATTGGAATGAATTCTAGGCTTGGAGAGGATTTGATCTTTGGAAATGTGTCTTGGAGTGAATGCACTAGCTCTTGTATTGAATGAGAACTTCAGAAAACTTGGATGCTTGGAGTTGTGGTGGTTGGGGGTATTTATAGCCCTCAACCACCAAAGAAGTCGTTGGGGAGGCTTCTGGCGATGGGCGCACCGGACAGTCCGGTGCGCCACCGAACAGGTCCTATTCACTGTTCGGTGCGCTGCCACATCACCCAACCGTTAGGGTTCGGAGCGAAGTCGACCGTTGGAGCTTTGTCCTCTTGCGGCACCGGTCAGTCCGGTGCCCCTCTGACTTTCTGCTCTGACTTCTGCCACACACTGTAGCCTTTGGAGAGTCAACCGTTGCGCGAGTTAGTCATTGCTCCGGTGGCACACCGGACAGTCCAGTGGCACACCGGACAGTCTATTGAATTATAGTGGAGGGCGTCTTTGATTTCCCGAGAGTGGATGCTTTGGATTTGTACGGGCATGGTGCACTAGACACTGTCCGGTGGCACACCGGACAGTCCGGTGCGCCAGACCACAGCACACTCAAGTCTTTGCTCCTTTTAATTTTAGTCCCTAACTTGAATCTTTTATTGGGTTGTGTTAAACCTTATGCACTTGTAATACATGAGTTCTAGATTAAACTAGTTAGTCCATTTGTTTGTGTTGGACATTCAACCACCAAAATTAATTGTGGGAAAAGGTTAACCCTATTTCCCTTTCAATCTCCCCCCTTTTGGTGATTGATGCCAACACAAACCAAAGCAAATATATAAAGTGCAGAAATGAATTAGTTTGCATATGGTAAGTGCATAGGTTACTTCGAATTAAACCAATTGATAGTCTTACTAGATATGAATGGATTGCTTTCTTTTATTTGACATTTTGGACCACATTTGCACCACATGTTTTGTTTTTGCAAACCTTTTCAAAGTCTTATCATAATTCTTTTGCAAATAGTAAAAGGTATATGAATAAGATTGCAAGAAGCATTTTTAAGATTTGAAATTTCTCTCTCTGTTTCAAATGCTTTTCCTTTGACTAATTAAAAGCTCCCCCTGAATGAAATTCTCCCCTTAGTTTTCAAGAGGGTTTTGAATAGATACCAATTTTGAGATCTTATTTTCATAAGCATAGATACCAATTGAAAAACAAACATTTGTGAAACCAATTAAAACTTCATTTCGAAAATTTTGGTGTGGTGCGGTCGGTCCTTTTGCTTTGGGCATAATATTTTCTCCCCCTTTGGCATTGTTGGTCACTTGTTCTTAAATTCTATGAATCAAGAACAAGGCAACACAAATGTTAATGATAAGAGACCTTCGTCCTTCGAAGCACTGTATCCCTTAGGATATAATGATCTTCGGATGTAGGCTATGAAGGACATACCTTCATCATATTAATATGTAAAAGTAAGAATATATGAGACATGAAAGAACATGAATAGTTATATTAAATCATTAAATCATCAACATTTTCATTATGTGATCATGAACAAATATTAATGATATTAAATTGTATTTGTACCTTCAGCTTAATAGAAGGTTGGAATTCAAGGGTGACGTGCGAGTGATTACAAGCTAGCGTGAACAATACGGTGATATTGTTCATCTATTTATAGGCACAGGACGCAGCCTGGGTAAAATTATATTTGTGTCCTTGACACTTACTACTGACTAAGGAGTAATCTATCGAGGACTGAGTAGTATATTCCCTTTTATGTCGGTTTCATTCTCCATCGCTGCCCTTGCGCTAAGCCGAAGCTTCTTCATTCGTAGCTTCGGAACTGGTTCATCCTTCTCCCAGACCGTGCCTTTCATGTCGTGCATACCTTCATCTCAAAGCTGAAGGTTCCTATGACAATATATAATACTTGGAAATCATGTTAGTCATGTTTTTGAGGACCTTCGGAAGACGAAGGCCCCTAACAATAGCCCCTCGCAGTATTAATTTGTTCTTGTAACAACGAATTCAGACTGCGGCATGAACGAAGGCCTTAAGCCAAAGGTCCAAAAAACACCTCCCCTTCGCTAGAATAGCAAAAGTCAATGACAAATGGGGCCCGCCAAGTTGTAATGCACTAGGCGTATAAATAGAAACGCACAACAACGACATTTCTTACGCCATTTCTGCTCCTTGCATTATTTTCTCAAACTTTTAATTCTCTTGCGACAAGCTCTTGCTTGATTTTCAAACTTTTGTGATAGGCTGAAGTTTTGAAGAAATGTCTAAGGAGAAGGTTTCTGATGTGACGAAGGTGGCTGAGGAGAAGAAGGTTGTGGACCTGTTTAGTGCTGGGTTTTATGAATCTATGGGAAAAACAAATACAGAGAAGATCACCAAGGAAATAATGGCGGATTTATCTAAAGATTCTGATGACAATGATGACTTTGATGTGGAGAGTGGAGACGAAGATTCCGAAGATCAGCCCTAGCGGCCTAGCCATACCATCTTCGGAAAGTCGAGCATTAAACAGAGTCAGGTTGACGCCATGAGGGGAAGGTACTTTTGTGATATGTCTATTGTGAGGGTTGGAGGAGACAGCTCCCGAAGAAAATGAAGTTGTTGTTTACCGAAGCTTTATGAAGGCAGGCCTTCGGTTCCCATTAAGCAAATTTGTGGTTGAAGTGTTGAAGATATTCCAGATCTTCTTCACCAAATTACTCCCGAAGCTATAATTAGGATGGGGATGTTTATTTGGGCTGTAAGAAGCCAAGGGCTAGAACCGAGCGCAAAGTGTTTCTGCAATATGCACAAACTATTGTATGAGACGAAGGCTACTGGGAAAGAACAGTATCACAACAACTTTGGTAGTTATGGATTCATTGCTCGTCCCAATGCAAGCTATCCGGTTCCAACATTTCGGAAAAGGTGGCTCGGAGCCTAGATGGAGGAATGGTTTTATGTCAAGAATAATTTGATTGAGAGAGAGGACATTAAGGAAATTATCCAGCGCCCGACCTGGTCTCGTTTCGGCCTTCGAAGATTGAGGGTGGCGATTGAAAATGTTGATGAAGCATGTCAAAAGGCCTTCAGCAATGTATGTGCTTTCATTGGTACATGGGACCTGATCTAAGAGCACAAAGCTTACAAGGTATGGCCACTTGTGGATAGCTGGGAAATGCCGAAGGAGACTGTTATCGGGTCCAGCGAAGGTGGATTAGTTTGCCTGAAATATACCTTCAGATTCAAAGACCGGTTTGATGAACCAAACGACGATTGGCTGAAAAGTATTGAGGCTACTAGCGACGAGTTGCTTGGGGCATATACCAAAGCCGAAGATGATGCTTTGACCTCGGCCTTCGGGGGTTGGATTAAGAAAAGATTAAATAGAGTTTTTGATGCGATTGGTTTCATGTATCCTGATTATTGCTATCCTTCGCGGAGGCAAGGAAAAAAGAGGAAAGCTGCCACTTCGGCCACTCCTGCCGCACCGAAGGGCAAGAAAATCAAAGTTTTGACCCACAGGCCTAGATATATTGAAACGACCACTGTGACGAAATTTGGTGAGGGGACATCTTCCGCTGCCGAAGCGGAACCAGCTGCACCCGCTGCTTAGAGTGCTGAAGAATCGACTGTAGTGCCAAAGGTGCATATAGTCGAACCAGTCGAAGCCAAAGATGAGACAACCAAAAAGTCAGAATTAGAAAAGGCAACAGATCAGCCAAAAATTCTGAGCCAACCAGTAGAAGCAGAGCTGCCGAAGGTTGCAAAAGCTCCCGCTACTACTCCCAAGAGGAGAAGAATGGCTAGCATGCTAGACGCCGTCGCGGAGACAACAAGAGTACTGACTCCTGCTCCTGCGAAGAAGGTTGTCGAAGCCGTTACAACTCATGCGGAGACCAAAGCTAGGCTTTCAGTGCCTGTTGAAACGAAGCTTGTCACAACCGAGCAGAAGGCTAGAGAAGAATCTCCAGGTACTAGCGTAGTTCTGGAGAAAAAATGTGGCCAAAGAAGCTAAATCCCCTGCTCCCGAAGCACCGTCCGAAGATCTTGACTATATTATTCGACATGCTTCGGGGAAAGATTATCCAAAGAAGAAGTTTTTGAAGCCAAACACTATGCCCAGGAGCTAAAGTACCCCAAGGGGCCTTAGTGTTTAACGGGACGAATGAAGATGATTTCCTGTACTGCCTCCCAGACAACAAAGAGTTATCCGTCTGCCGGTAGATGTCCAAGAGTATGGGATTTCCGAAGCTCGAAGCTGGCCTCTGCGCCATGACGAAGGCTGACCTCGCGGACAACCTCACATACAACAGTTTGAAGGTATAGAAGTGAACTTTGAAGTTTATGAACTTGGGAATGTAGTCTTTTATTCTTCACGCTAATCCTTTATTCTTTTTTGCAGGGCTTAATCCTTAGCAATGCCCTGAGGGCGCAAAAGAACGCCGAAGACGAGAGCTGCTCTGTAGCTCTCAGCAACCTTCGATCAGAGGTCATCAGGCTGAGAAACGAAGCCGTGGAGAAATATTCTACTTTCATTGGTGGATAAAGCAAAAGAAGATGAAGCAAAATTTAACACTCAAACCGAAGCATATAAAGCCGAAGTTGAAGATCTTCGTAAAAAACTTGCCGAAGCCAATGAAAATTGCGCGCTCGCAAAGGCTAGCCAAGAGATTAGCAAGTATTGGAAGACTAAGTTAGAGAAAAATGTTGAGGAGCTTCACGAATCCAAGGAAAGATGTTTTGAAAAATCCTTGGATTGCGTGAATAAACTGAAAACTAGCTCTTCCAAAGTGGGTGCCTATTCTTCTGAGGAGAATTTTATTCGAGGCGACCCCGAGGGCGTTATTGAGTGGATAAGTGGGGAAGCCGAAGCTTTCGAGGAGATCCTAAGCGATCATGGAGATATATGTGCTTTCTTCGGTGCACGGGGAATTGCGGCTATTCTGGAGAAGGCTGGATGCAATCATGTTAAAGCTGCGGCCGAAGCTGAAGTGACCTTCTCCATAGACGACATAAAAGACCCCTTGGCCGAAGCTACTTCGGTGGCAAAAAAATTTATTCTGATATCTGGGTGAACAGTGGCCGAGAATTGGCCAATGAAATAATAAACAAAAATGAAAAAGAAATCTATGAAGCTCAAGAAGAAACTAGGCAAGCTGAAGAAGCTACTGAACGTGAAAGGCGCATAGGTATTGTTTTTGATTTTTTAGCTTCAGCACTCGATTTGTGGCTTCGAACTAATAGTTTGCTTACTACAGCTGAACTGTCACCGCTGTTGGAGCCATACAACCCCCTAGCTGATCCGGTTATGAAGGAAGCATTGGATGTAATGAGCGTTGCTAACTCTATTATTGATGAAGTTGTAGACAAGCTATTGAACGAAGCCGCGGAAAAAAAATTCTTAGAGAAGATTAGGCTTTATTGTACAAACACTTTGTAACATTTGGTGTTTTGAACAATTGATAAGTCATGTAAATTGCTGTAATATATTTCTTTGCAATGCATGAAACTTACATACATACCGTTTTTGAGCCTTCGGCGAAAAAACACCTTCCCTTCTTTTCATGCTTTGTAAAGAAAGAAACCCCGCCTTTGCGAGTCCAATTAAGACATATTTCCCAAAGTTTGCTTCGTGCCTCAGCATATTTTCTTTTACCAAAGTATTGCCGAAGATTTGCTTCGTATTCAATATTTTTTGCTTTTGATGCGATATGATGTATGATGTAATGTTATGCAGAATGGTATGATGACATGATGCAAAATGATGATGTCGACCATACACACGCACAGGCCCACACTGGAACACAAGACTCTGCATCCCCTTAGGAACGACTTTTGAGTCTTTAAGCTCTACATCCCCTTAGGAACGACTTTTGAGCTTTTTCACCTTCTATTTCGGTGGCATTAAGCTCTGCATCCCCTTAGGAACGACTTTTGAGCTTCTTCACCTTCTATTTCGGTGGTATTTGGCTCTGCATTCCCTTTGGAACGACTTTTGAGCAGAAAACTTACGCTATGCTCCCTTAGGAATGACTTTTTGCAGCTTTGAAACTTAATTTTTTGCTCTGCATTCCCTTTGGAACGACTTTTGAGCAAAAAACTTATGCTGCACTCCCTTAGGAACGACTTTTTGTAGCTTCGAAACTTAATTTTTGGCTTTGCATCCCCTTAGGAATGACTTTTGAGCTTCGGAATTTACTCCACTTAGAAAAGTCTTTCGAGCTTCGGAACTCTGTGATGAAGGTATGTTTTACTCATTGATGCAGGCACAATTATTACAAGAAATCGAAATTAAGTCCTTCGTTATTCATTTCTCATAGAAGAAATAAAATGGTATAAAAGATAAAGGTACATTAAAAGTAGGATATTTCTTAGTATATATGCTTCGATTCTGGTACAGTGCTGTTGACTGTATGAGCTTCGGACTCCTCCTGGAAGTCGCGCTGCTGTTGGGTGTGCTGGTGCCCTTCTGGCTGCTGGCTTCGGGTGTGAGTAGGTGGCAATGGTGGTGATAATGGGAGTTGGTTCCAGGAAGCTTGTGAATGACTTGCCGAAGTGATAGAAGCCGCAGGTTGATTACCTACGTATTCTGGTACATAGGGGAAGCAACATGAAGCAGTATGTAAGACCTGATTCGGCTGATTCTGCCGCGCCTTTGCTTCGGCAATCTCCTTTTGCTTCTGAATGGTGACTTGGCATGTTCTTGTAGTGTGGCCCTTGTCTTCACCATAGAATAAGTAATAGAGCTTTCTAGGCTGATCCCCATACCTTCCTCCGAAGCCCCTGCCGCTTCTGCCCCTTGGGGCTAGTGGCCTGAAAAAGCTTTGTTGTTGCCCTAAGGATTGAGAGCTATGTTGTGGCCTTTGAAGCTGGCTTCCTCTGTCATCACTCTGGCTAGAGTTATGGATTGATCTGACATGCCTAGGGTGGATTCTTTCTCTGTAGCCCCTTGTCATTTCAGAGAACCTGTAGGCTTCTTCCCTTCTCTAACGGAAATCGTTATCAGGTCAGATGTATTTATCCATCTTCTAAAGGAGCTTCTCCAGGGTCTAAGGGGGTTTCCTAGCAAAGTATTGAGCCGTAGGTCCTGGCCGAAGCCCTTTGATCATGGCCTCAATGACAATTTCATTGGGCACTGTGGGCGCTTGTGCTCTCAGACACAAGAACCTTCAGACATACGCCTGGAGGTATTCTTCGTGGTCTTGCGTGCACTAGAACAAAGCCTGAGCAGTGACTGGCTTCGTCTAAAACTCTTGGAAACTAGTGATTAGCATGTCCTTCAGCTTTTGCCATGATGTGATTGTTCCTGGCCGAAGAGAAGAGTACCAAGTTTGTGCAACATTTTTGACTGCCATGACGAAGGATTTCGCTATGACTGCAGTGTTGCCCCCATATGAAGATATGGTTGCCTCGTAGCTCATTAGAAATTACTTCGAGTCTAAATGCCATCATGCATAGGGAGCTAGGGTGGCTTGTATGATGGGGGCCATAGGGTAGCCTGCAGTTCTATTGACAGGGGAGAAGCATCATCTAAAGCAAAATTTCCATGATGGAAATCATCATACCATTCATCCTCATTGTAGGAATTGTCTTGACGAAGCTCTCTATGTTGAGGTCTTCGGTCCTGGTCATCTTGGGTGAGATGACACATTTCTTGAGCAGCCTCATCAATCTTCTTCTGAAGATCGGCAAGACGAAGCATCTTCTCCTTTTTCCTTTGGACCTGTTGATGAATGGCTTTGAGGTCCCTGATTTCTTGGTCCAACTCTTCCTCCTGAGGTGTTGGACTTGCAACCTTCCTTTTTTGGCTTCTAGCTTCGCGTAGTGTTTCTTGGTTGACATTCAGTGGCTGCAGTGCAGCTCCCAGCGCTGAAGATTTCTTCGGCGGCATGACAAAGGTCACAACTTACCGAAGGTGGTCAAATGAGTTCACCGGAGGTGGGCGCTAATGTTGGTCACTTGTTCTTAAATGCTATGAATCAAGAACAAGGCAACACAAATGTTAAAGGTAAGAGACCTTCATCCTTCGAAGCACTGTATCCCTTAGGATATAATGATCTTTGGACGAAGGCTATGAAGGACATACCTTCATCATATTAATATGTAAAAGTAAGAATATATGAGACATGAAAGAACATGAATAGTTATATTAAATCATCAACATTTTCATTATGTGATCATGAACAAATATTAATGATATTAAATTACATTTGTACCTTCGGCTTGATAGAAGGTTGGAATTCAAGGGTGACATGTGGGTGATTACAAGCTAGCGTGAACAATACGATGTTACTGTTCATCTATTTATAGGCACAGGACGCAGCCTGGGTAAAATTACATTTGTGTCCTTGACACTTACTACTGACTAAGAAGTAATCTATCAAGGACTGAGTAGTATATTCCCTTTTAGGTCGGTTTCATTCTCCATCGCTACCCTTGCGCTAAGCCGAAGCTTCTTCATTCGTAGCTTCGGAACTGGTTCATCCTTCTCCCAGACCGTGCCTTTCATGCCGTGCATACCTTTATCTCAAAGCCGAAGTTTCCTGTGACAGTATATAATACTTGGAAAGCATGTTAGTCATGTTTTGAGGACCTTCGGAAGACAAAGTCCCTCAACAGGCATTAATCGCCAAAAACGGAGAACTTTGGAGCCCTTTTGCATTTTCTCCCCCTTGATAAAATAAATATAAGTGAAAAGATTATACCAATTGGAGAGATGGCGGAATACCGACAAAGGATAAATAATACCAATGGAGTTGAGTGGAAGCGTTGTATTTGCCGAATACTCCATTTCCCTTTCAATCAAAGACTAATACAAGAAATACTCATGGAAACACATTAGTCTTAGCCTTGGCACAAGAAGAATAAGAAATATGTATATGTACCAAATGAAAGAGATGTGATCAAAGGTATATAAATGAGTTGTGTGTGCAATGTTTCAATCAAAATTCCAAGAATCAAGTATATTTAGCTCATTCCTAAGTTTGCTAAAGGTTTTCTCATCTAATGGCTTGGTAAAGATATTGGCTAATTGATCTTTGGTGTTAACATAAGCTATTTTGATATCCCCCCTTTGTTGGTGATCCCTTAGAAAGTGATACCGAATGTCTATGTGCTTAGTGCGATTGTGTTCAATGGGATTATCCGCCATGCGGATTGCACTCTCATTGTCACATAGGAGAGGGACTTTGCTCAATTTGTAGCCATAGTCTTTGAGGGTTTGCCTCATCCAAAGTAATTGCGCACAACAATGACTTGCGGCAATATACTCGGCTTCGGTGGTAGAAAGAGCTACGAAGTTTTGTTTCTTTGAAGCCTAAGACACCAGGGATCTTCCCAGAAACTGATAAGTCCCTGATGTGCTCTTTCTATCAATTTTACACCCTGCCCAATCGGCATCGGAATATCCTATTAAATCAAAAGTGGATCCCTTGGGATACCAAAGCCCAAACTTAGGAGTGTAAACTAAATACCTCATGATTCTCTTCACAGCCCTAAGGTGAACTTCCTTAGGATCGGCCCGAAACCTTGCACATATGCATACAGAAAGCATAATATCCGGTCGAGATGCACATAAGTAGAGTAAAGATCCTATCATCCACCAGTATACCTTTTGATCTACGGATTTACCTCTCGTGTCGAGGTCGAGATGCCCATTAGTTCCCATGGGTATCTTGATGGGTTTGCCATCCTTCATCCCAAACTTCTTAAGTATGTCTTGAATGTATTTCGTTTGGCTGATGAAGGTGCCATCCTGGAGTTGTTTGATTTAAAATCCTAGAAAATATCTCAACTCTCCCATCATTGACATCTCGAATTTCTGTACCATGAACCTACTAAACTCTTCACAGGTAGACTTGTTAGTAGACCCAAATATGATATCATCAACATAAATTTGGCATATGAACAAGTCTTTTTCCACAGTTTTAGTAAAGAGTGTAGGATCGGCTTTACCGACTTTGAAGCCATTAGTGATAAGAAAATCTCGCAGGCATTCATACCATGCTGTTGGGGCTTGCTTGAGCCCATAAAGTGCCTTTGAGAGTTTGTAAACATAGTCAAGGTACTCACTATCTTCAAAGCTGGGAGGTTGCTCAACAAAGACCTCTTCCTTGATAGGTCCATTGAGGAAGGCACTTTTCACGTCCATTTGATAAATCTTAAAGCCATGGTAAGTAGCATAGGCAAGTAATATACGAATTGACTCAAGCCTAGCTACAGGTGCATAAGTTTCATCAAAGCCCAAACCTTCGACTTGTGAATAACCTTTGGCCACAAGTCGGGCTTTGTTCCTTATCACCAGACCATGCTCATGTTGCTTGTTGCGGAATACCCATTTGGTACCTGCAACATTTTGATTAGGACGTGGAACTAAATTCCATACCTCATTCCTCGTGAAGTTGTTGAGCTCCTCTTGCATTGCCACCACCCAATCCGAATCTCTTAATGCATCCTCTATCCTATATGGCTCACTAGAGGAAACAGTAATGTTCACAGAAATGAGCAACTCGAGATCTAGTGGTTACCCCCTTATGAATGTCACCAAGGATGGAATTGACGGGGTGATCTCATCGAATTGCTTGGTGGACTCTTGGGTGTGACGGTCTTTGACCCTGAACTTCTTGCTCATCTTCCTTGTCTTTATTTTCTTCATCTCCCCCTTGATCATTGTCCTCCTCTTGAGGTGGCTCGTCCTCTTGATCTTCATCTTCATTATCTTGAGCCTGATCCCCATCTTGAGTTGGCAGAGATGCTTGGTTGGAAGATGATGGTTGATCTTGTGCTTGTGTGGGCTCTTTGGAATCCTTAGGACACACATCTCCAATGGACATGTTCCTTAGCGCGACGCACGGAGCCTCTTCATCATCTAGCTCATCAAGATTAATTTGCTCCACTTGGGAGCCATTAGTCTCATCAAACACAATGTCACAAGAAACCTCAACTAATCCAGTGGATTTGTTGAAGACTCAATATGCCCTTGTGTTTGAGTCATAACCAAGTAAAAAGCCTTCTACAGTTTTAGGAGCAAATTTAGATTTTCTACCTCTTTTAATAAGAATAAAGCATTTGCTCCCAAAGATTCTAAAATATGAAACATTGGGCTTTTTACCGGTGAGGAGTTCGTATGATGTCTTCTTGAGGATTCGGTGAAGGTAGAGCCGGTTGATGGAGTAGCAGGCGGTGTTAATCGCCTCAGCCCAAAACCGGTCTAGAGTCTTGTACTCATCAAGCATGGTTCTTGCCATGTCCAGTAGAGTTATATTCTTCCTCTCCACTACACCATTTTGTTGAGGTGTGTAGGGAGAAGACAACTCATGCTTGATCCCTCATCCTCAAGAAATCCTTCAATTTGAGTATTCTTGAACTCCGTCCCATTATCGCTTCTAATCTTTTTGATTCTCAATCCGAACTCATTTTGAGCCTGTCTCAAGAATCCCTTTAAAGTCTCTTGGGTTTGTGATTTTTCCTGCAAAAAGAACACCCAAGTGAAGCGAGAATAGTCATCCACAATTACTAGACAGTACTTACTCACACCGATGCTTATGTAAGCAATCGAGCCGAATAGATCCATGTGGAGTAGCTCTAGAGGCCTGTCTGTTGTCATTATGTTCTTGTGTGGATGATGAGTGCCAACTTACTTTCCTGCTTGGCATGCGCTACAAACCCTACCTTTCTCAAAATAAACATTGGTTAGTCCTAAAATGTGCTCTCCTTTTAGAAGCTTGTGAAGATTCTTCATTCCAACATGGGAAAGTCGGCGATGCCAGAGTGTAACACCCTAAATCCATGAAATGAAAACAACCATATTTGAATTATTAATTTTCTAATAAGAAAGGATAAATATTTATGCTTTCAAATAACGATTTTCGTGGAAGAAACAAATTAAAGAATTTATGGATAAATAAAGTTTATCAAGTATTTTATGCATTCATACTAGAACATATATTTTTGTTTGATTTAAATTTCAAACCCAATATTTGGATTTAATTTTGTTAGAAAGATCTCATTTTAAAAAGTAATAATGAATTGCTATAATAATATTTTTGGAATGTGTATTTTGTTATGCTAATAACTTTTTGTTGATAGTATTTACAAAAAATCCTATTTTTATTTAATTTATTATTTTTGAAGTCCATTTTATTTAACTAATCGGTTTGCCTTAAAATAATTTATTAGATATTTTATTATTTTATATTATATATATATATATTAAAAAAGAAAAAAAATTGGAAACACACGAGCGGTTTGGCTAGCCATTTGGCATTTTGGTTCATGTGGACACGCTCACGCATCATCTCCCCTCATCTTCTCATCCACTGCCAGCGGGTCCGAATAGCAGCATGTTCATCTTCCTTCAGACGTTCGTGACCAACACTCCATCGCGCACTTAGACTTTGGCCCGGCTGCTCGCGGCTCCAGCGCAACATTTGTGGCACGGCGAGCTCGGACCCAGCAGCGACAGCGATGGCTTGGCCAGCAATGCTCGCGATTCCCTCAACTCGTGCTTAGTCATTCCTCTCTCCTTGAATGGCCATGAATGGCATAACTGTAGATGTTTCCTCCAAAATCAAGCGTCATGCTGCAATTGCGATGAATGGCGCACCAATCTGCCGTATCCCTCCCCTCTCGCCAATATAAGGACAAGCTACCTCCCTTCCTCCAATCGCAAGCAACACAAGAGACCATTTTACTATTCATCTTCCCCATCCACGCCATTCTCACTGTTGCTGTTCCTGCTCGTCTCTACACTGCGTCGACTCTTCTATGTGACGTTCTCCTCCCTCCCCCTCTCATCTCCCATCCAGTGAAGCTTGTGGACGCGCCTATGTCGCCCAGCCGAGTCGCCGCCACCACTGCGACGCTCTGAACCATTCCTCTCCCTCTCTTATTCATGGCGGTAGTTCCTTCTCCACCTCCATTAACAGCCAACTCTATTATTGGAGCTCCATCGCTAGTGTCTCTCGGTCTCCTCTGCTCGCCTATAAAATCACCCCCTCGACCTCACCGGTTAATTCCTTGCCTCAACTCCACCTCCCCGTGCACTATTGCTATCGCCTTGCTGCCGCGCCGCTTGTTGCAGTCACCCACCGCGTCAAGACACAACACCTCGCCGTCGAGCCTATTCCTTGCTTCTCTCTCGCTCTCTGTTACCGTGCCGGTGCAGCACTCGCACTGATGCTGCTCGCCCGTTGATTGCCACACCCGCTCACCGTTGTCGCCGTGTCGTGCCGTGCTGCTGGTTACACCAACGATCGCGTCCTCGACTTCCTTGTGCTCGCCTTTGTGCGTCGCCACACACCGAGGACCACTACCGTCGGAGCCATCCCCTGCTGTTCGACGTGCTGCGCTCGGAGTTCTTTGTTGGTCGTTGATCCACACATTCTGGTCGTCGTCCTTCGTCTCGCCAAAGTTCGGCGTGCCGCATCATCGACGAAGACCCGCTCCCTAGGCTCTATATCTTACTGCTGTTCAAGGTAGAATAATGTCATATTTCTAATCTACCTCCTAGAAGCTATGGTTAATAATGTATTAATTCTTGCGACATTGATTTATTTATAAAAAATATATATTTGATTTGCAAATAAAATAAATAGTATTTAGATAGCTATGTACTAGTGCGCTGACCAGTTTGAATTGATAGTTGCAACGATTTATATGTTTTTGTAAATTAATTTATATTATGTTTTTTGTAATATGTAGTTTTGAAATTAAGAAATTAAAAAGGTTTATATCCTAATGTTTTGTAACAAGGAAACAAGAGATAATTTTTTATAATGACTGTATACAAAAACATAAATATGTCGACTTCTCCTCCTAGTCTACCTTTATTTATGTGTAGGACCTTGTTATAGGTTTTATTATAAAATATATATTTAGAACTCAAATAAAAGAGAAATGATTTTGTTAGTTTTATTAATTAGGTGTTATAAAGCTTTTTCTAAAGTAAGTGTTAAAATGGATTAATTAGTGTTCTTGTTTTTGTAAACTAAAATAATAGTTTATATAATGTCGAATAAAATTTCCTTATTAATGAATTAGATCATTAGTGCCTAAATTAAAACTAAAAGTAAATAAGAGATTAATTATCTTTTCTCGTAATTTATTAATCAAACCTATAGCCAATTTATGCATAACTAGATATATGGCATGATTAATCATTTCATAGAATTTAGTCCACTTTATACATATCACTTAGTTTTTCCTAAAGATTAAAATAATGAAATTAGTGTTCATGTTCTTTTTATAATTAAAATGTTAGTTTACATATTGTTTTGCATATAACTTTCTCAATAAAGAATATAGGCCATTTACTTTCTAATAAAAAGAAAAGATAGTTATTTGTTCATTATCTTTTGCATGAAAATCCACTTAAGGCCTATAATCTAACTCTTCACAAATAAGTGTTTAATAATATAATTATGATCTTTTCACATAAAAAGTTGTTTAAGCTATTTATGAGCTTTTTATAAAAGTAATGATTAATAATGTGTTTCATAACTCATCAACCTTAGATATATAACATATCTTTTCTAAAAAGGTTTAATAATGTTTAATAGTGTATTTTATAATGCTTCATAACTAAGTGTTTAATAAATGTGTTTTATAATCCTTTAGCCCATAGCCCTAGTTACTCTATATAACTTTCTCTAAAAAGATTAAATTGGTCCGCCTAATGGTTATAAATTTATAATTAAGATATTTGCAAGCTTAAGTCTTGTTTTATAAAGTATGAACCAAACCTTTTTCAAAAGAGCGCCTTCGTGTTATAACTATTGTTTCTGATGTTTTTGAAAAGCAAATGATCTTTTGTTATGTTTTTCTTTTAGCTTGATTTATGATGATTGTTTTATGTTATTTAGTGGTGTTTGTTCCTTCTTGTTTGTTTATGTGATGTTCAATGATTGATCAAATAGTTGAGAATCAAGATCTATTCTATGGAAGAATCTCAAGTTTTCTATAAGCAAGGCAAGTGGACTTCTCCCTCTGCATACTCTGTTTGATTCCAAACAATACATTTAATAAAGTTTATTCTTGGATATATATGCATAATTTGATGGGTTACCTATTCAGATACACCTAACCTTTTCAACCTTATTCCTTGTTAACCTGGGCTTTGATCTAATCAAGTAGTTATGCTATTGCTACAACTTTAAATTTATGCTGGTACTCCTACTGATGATACTAATGTCCCAAATGGTAATTTTACATTATTTTTGTTAATCTGATGATTAAGCAAGATCATATTGTGATAATTGGAACATGGAGTGACCACCCAGGAAAACAGTCAACCACAAGTGCTAGACTCTGGCTTTGGTAATTAGCTTTATATGCTTAGTGCCTAGCAACCTTACCTGAAATATGGGCAAGAGGGGGAGCGGTGGTGGTGGCAGCCCACGTTAACATGGGGACGTATTCTTGGCTAAGGTACCTCACCTAGGGGGCCTCCACCATCGACTTAGAAACCTTAGCAGGTTGCTTTGTATTAAGTGTATTCTGTGAAAGCCTCATAGTGGATCCCTAGCCATTCACCTCAGAAGTGTTTATGGGTTTGGTTGACCTAGGCTAGAGGGGATACATGGCTTGTGGGTAAAGTTGTGCCACCTCTATAGAGTGTAAAATTGATATATCAGCCGTGCTCACGGTTATGAGCAGCCTGGACCCTCACATGATAATTGAACTTGAAGATGAAAATAAATCATGGTCCTTTATGGTTCAAGTGGTTCTGAGCTTACGCTGGTGATTATTTATGTTGATGATATATATATATATATGCTGAAGATTATCTCGCTTATGCTTAAATGGGTTTGGTATACACTTATACCTAGTAATTAGGTGTTGATAATAAAATGTTGACCAACTAAAATGCCAATCGCTTTAAACTTTAGCCTTACCTTGTTACCTTGCATTTTCCCCCACTTGTTGAGCCCCGACCATAAGTGAGCTCACCCTTGCTTAATTTTGACCAGAAGTTTGCAGATGAAGATTATGATGGTGAACTCCATGGATGCTAGTCTAGTGATACCCCCAGTCATCTTCCTGTGGAAGGATGTCCATGTTTCGCTGTACTTTGATAAATAAAGGTTAAGACATTATGTCTGTTCAAAGTACAATATGTTAATATAATCTTTATTTACGCTTTTATGCATTGTTCTTTTGATATATTACACTTGTGATGTCAACATATGTGTGGAAATAGATCTTGGCACACATATGCCATGCATTCGGTTTTGCCCCTTAAAACCGGGTGTGACACAGAGCCAACCCATATTAGTCTTAGCAATTAAGCAAGTGTCAAGTTCAGCTTTGTTATCATTAAAATCAACTAAATATAGCTGACCCTCTAACATTCCCTTAAATGCTATTGAATCATCACTTCTTATAAAGACAGTAACACCTACAACAGTAAATAGACAGTGTAGCCCATTTTACATAATTGAGAAACAGAAAGCAAGTTGTAATCTAATGAATCTACAAGAAAAATATTGGAAATAGAATGGTCAGGAGATATAGCAATTTTACCCAAGCCTTTGACCAAACCTTGATTTCCATCCCCGAATGTGATAGCTCGTTGGGGATCTTCGTTTTTCTCGTAGGAGGAGAACATTCTCTTCTCCTCTGTCATGTGGTTTGTGCATCCGCTATCAATTATCCAAGTTGAGCCCCCGGATGCATAAACCTGCAAAACAATTTAGGCCTTGTTCTTAGGTACCCAAACAGTCTTGGGTCCTTTGGCATTAGAAACAAGCACCTTGGGTACCCAAACACAAGTCTTAGGACTCTTGTGTTTGCCCCCAACATATTTGGCAACTATTTTGCCTGATTTGTTAGTTAAAACATAGGATGCATCAAAAGTCTTGAATGAAATGTTATGTTCATTTGATCTAGTAGGAATTTTCTTTCTAGGCAATTTAATATGAGTGGTATGCCTAGAGCTAGATGCCTCATTTTTATACATGTATTCATGGTGAGAAACAATATGAGGTTTTCTAGCATGAAGTTTCCTAATTTTGTGCTCAGGATAATTAGCAAGATATAAAATGTAACCTTCATTATCCTGAACCATGGGTGCCTTGCCCTTAACAAAATTAGACAATCTTTTAGGGGCATTAAGCTTGACATTGCTCCCCTGTTGGAAACAAATGCCATCCTTAATGCTAGGGCGTCTCCCATTATAGAGCATGCTTCTAGCAAATTTAAACTTTTCATTTTCAAGTTCATGCTCGGCAATTTTAGCAGTTAATTTAGCTATGTGATCATTTTGTTGTTTAATCATGGCAATGTGATCATCCATAGCTTCTACATTAACATCTCTACATCTAGTACAAATAGAAACATGTCCAATAGAGGATGTAGAGGGTTTGCAAGCACTCAATTTCTCAATCTTAGCATTTAAACTATCATTTTCAATTCTAAGACTAGAAATTGTATCATGGCAAATATTCAATTCATCAATCTTAGCATTTAGACTAGCATTTTCATCTCTAAGACAGATAATTGAATCATTGCAAACATTTAACTTTTCAACCTTAGAAATTAAGCTAGCATTCTCGGTTCTAAGGTTTGAAATAGAGTCAAATTTTCACATTTTTCTACTTCCTGAGCATAAGCATTCTTCACCTTAACATGTTTTTTGTTTTCTTTAATAAGGAAGTCCTCTTGGCTTTCCAAGAGATCATCCTTCTCATTAATGGTTTCAATTAGTTCATTTAATTTTTTCTTTTGTTCCACGTTAAGGTTGGCAAAAAGAGACATTAAATCATCTTCACTGTCACTATAACTACCCTCATCACTAGATGTAGTATACTTGGGGGTGGTTCTAGATTGTACCTTCTTCTTTTTGCCGTCCTTAGCCATGAAACATCTGTGGTCGACGTTGGGGAAGAGGAGGCCCTTGTTGACGGCAATGTTGGCGGCGTCCTTGTCGGAGGAAGAGTCGGTGGAGCTCTCGTTGGAGTCCCATTCTTCTTGTAATACATCTTCTTGTAACACACCCTCTTGGAGCGGGGTTTGTAATCCTTCCCCCTCCTTTGCTTGAGGATTTGGTGGAAGCTCTTGATGATGAGCGCCATTTCCTTGTTGTTGAGCTTGGAGGCGTCGATTGGAAGCCTACTTGGTGTAGACTCCCTCTTCTCTTATTTTGTTGCCTTGAATGCGACGGGTTACACCTCGGGTGTGGAGGTGGTGCCTTGCTCCAAGTTGACAATATGTTTGGAGTCTTTGATCATAAGTTCAAAGCTCACAAACTTGCCAATTACCTCCTCAGGAGACATTAGCTTGTATCTAGGATCTCCATGGATTAGTTGCACTTGAGTGGGATTACGAAAAACAAGAGATCTTAGAATAACCTTGACCATTTCATGGTCATCCCATTTTGTGCTCCCGAGGTTGCGCACTTGATTGACCATGGTCTTTAGCCGGTTGTACATTGCTTGCGGCTCTTCTCCTTTGTTGAGGACGAATCGACCAAGTTTGCCCTCGATAGTCTCGCGCTTGGTGACCTTGGTCACCTCATCTCCTTCATGCGCGGTCTTGAGAACATCCCAAATCTCTTTGACGTTCTTCAACCCTTGTACCTTGTTATACTCCTCTCGACACAAGGAGGCGTGGAGTATAGACGTGGCTTGGGAGTTGAAGTGCCTAATTTGGGCCACCTCGTCTGAGTCATAGTCGTTGTCCCCCTCCTTAGGTACCTGCGCTCCAAACTCAACAATTTCCCATATGCTTTCGTGGAGTGAGGTTAGGTGATGCCTCATTTTATCACTCCACATACAATAATCTTCACCATCAAAATATTGTCGTTTTCCTAAGAGAACGGAAAGTAGAGGAGCGCGCTTAGAAATGCGGGGATAGCGAAGGGGCATCTTACTATACTTCTTGCGCTCATGGCGCTTAGTAGCGACGGATGACTCGGAACTTGATGTGGAGGGCGACGATGAGTCGGTCTCATAGTAGACCACTTTCTTCATCTTTTTTTTCTTGTCGCCTCTCCGATGGGACTTGATGGAGGAAGAGGATTTCTCCTTGTGCTTGTTGCCAGACTCCCTTGAGAGAGTCCTCCCCAAGCTTGCGAGCTTGTCGCCGGTCACGATCTCCCTCTTGGCGTGATCTCCCGACATCACTTCGAGTTGTTAGACTCTAATGAAGCACCAGGCTCTGATACCAATTGAAAGTTGCCCAAAGAGAGGGTGAATAGGCGAAACATGAAATCTATAAACTTAAGCACACACTACAAGCGGGGGTTAGCGTTAGAATTAAAGTCAAGTCCGGGAGAGAGGGGAAAAACAAATCAAGTAAGAAATAAGCGAATGAACACGGTGATTTGTTTTACCGAGGTTCGGTTCCAAAGAACATAGTCCCCATTGAGGTGGTCACAAAGACCGGGTCTCTTTCAACCCTTTCCCTCTCTCAAACGGTCACTTAGACTGAGTGAGCCTTCTCCTTAATCAAATGGGTCACTTAGACCCCGCAAGGACCACCACACACTTAGGTGTCTCTTGCTTTGATTACAAGTCACTTGAGAACAAGAATGTGAAAGGAAGAAAGCGATCCAAGCAACAAGAGTGCAAATGAACACGAACACACACTCTCTCAAGTCACTAGGTGGTTGGAATGAATTCTAGGCTTGGAGAGGATTTGATCTTTGGAAATGTGTCTTGGAATGAATGCACTAGCTCTTGTATTGAATGAGAACTTCAGAAAACTTGGATGCTTGGAGTTGTGGTGGTTGGGGGTATTTATAGCCCTCAACCACCAAAAAAGCCATTGGGGAGGCTGCTGGCGATGGGCGCACCGGACAGTCCGGTGCGCCACCGGACAAGTCCTGTTCACTGTCCGGTGCATTGCCACGTCACCCAACCGTTAGGGTTCGGAGCGAAGTCGACCGTTGGAGCTTTGTCCTCTTGTGGCACTGGACAGTCCGGTGCCCCTCTGACTTTTTGCTTTGACTTCTACCGCGCACTGTTCACGCACTGTAGCCTTTGCAGAGTCAATTGTTGCGCGAGTTAGCCATTGCTCCGCTGGCACACCGGACTGTAATACTCAAAACTGTATACAAAGAATAATAGAGTGTTATCCTCATTTTATGTGCCTTAATTGCATCATGAGAAGAGCATGCATATAATTAAGAGTGAAACAAATGATACTAAAATAAAACAAAGTGCATTATGTTGGAGTTTTAGATGTTTGTGCATTAAATAAAATGATAATGATAAAAATAATAATAAGGATAATAAGATAATAAACACTGGAAGTTAAGATCACCCCCTAAATGGGAATTAGGGTTTTGAAAATAAGAAGAAGAGGAAGGATATGAAAGTATAAATAATATATATATTTATATCTCAAAGAAAAATTGGTATCTTACATTCCACGGTATTATATAAAAATAAAGTTGACATAAGTTTGGACTCAAGAATTCGAATTCAAATTGGATTTGAAAATAGAAAGAAAAAAAAAGAATGAAGAAAAGAAAAAGAAAAAGGATTAAAAGCCAGTTGGGCCGACTGTTTCATATCCGGCCCAACTCTGCATTCACATTTCGCAGCCCGTTACCCCTCCGCAGCGCGCTGACATTCGGGCCCCACTGGCCAGCCACCATCCGCGCGCGCGTCCGGTTGTGGTCTCTGCCGTATGGGCCCCGCTTACCAGCTGCTCCCTGCTCCGCGCGATTGTCGCCATGGCCGAACGGCTCCGACCCAACGAACCGCGAAGAAGGTGCCGCCGAGATCCTCGGACCTGCTGACGCGAACCTCACGGAACCGACCTACCGCACGTCGGGGGGGAATAAAGGACACCGTCCCCTCACTTTTTCCTTACACCCATCCAGACGTTGCGCGTCTAGAGAGAGGCGGAGAAGGAGAGAAGTGTGTCCGCGAGGGGATTTTGGAGTCGTCGGTGTCCGGGCCTTCGGTATAGTGCCCAACGTCTTCTACGAGTTCGAGCGGGTGTGGTTGTGCCCTCACAGCGCAGGATTACCAACCAGCGCTCGGAGAATTGCTCACCGGCGCGCTGCTCCACCGCGGAATCCACCCCGCGTGGACTGGATACTCTCCCCGGCAACTACGGTAATAGTCCCCCCTGTAGGCTCACCATGTTCTACTCTCACTGTCTCACTGTCGGGGCGGTTGATTCGGGCTTTGGCGTAGCAGGAATTGCTCGCCGGATATCTTAGTGCCGCCGCGGGCCGCTATGCTCCGTGGCGGGAGCTCGTCATGATTTCATTGTGGGTAGGGATGCCACGATTGGGTTTGGCATGGGCTCCTCCTTGTGTGGTGCCTACCCAACTGCGTGTGGGTGCGCGGGATGGCCGGACCGTTGGGCGGTGATGCGTCCTCCGCCGCGGGGTCGGGGCGACGCCGCCTCAGTCCGGTGACGTATAGGAAGAGGGCTGTCTGCCGTTGATCTCCCTTTGGGCGGTGTAGATTAGAAGGGAGAAAAACCCTTGGGTCAGATTGATCTGTGCCGTGGATTTGGATCCAACGGTCACTGGCTAATTCGGACCACATAAAATCCTTGCCGTTGATTAGCGATCCGATGGATCCGGGTGGATACCGCTTTGGTGGAAATAGCGATCTAATCTGGTCCGTCCACTTCAGATCGTGCGGCTCACTGGCCGCGATACCCCTTCACGATGGCCTTTTCACTAAAGAGCCCCCGTCTTTAGTTTAAATCAACCCGCAGTCCACGATCACTGCAGTCTGAGTCTAGGATAAGTTACCAGTGAGCCCCTGCAGTTTTTAGTATTCGAGGCCCCATCCAGAGGATTATTAAATCAGAAAAATGAATTGGAAAATGAGTTTTTAATATAAAAACAATTCATAGGATTTGTATAATTCATAGAAAATGCATATGAACTCCAAATTGACCCATTTCAGTTCCTAAATTCTTATGATATTATTGTCTACCCATTAATGCCTTTGTTTTAACATGAAAGATGATTTAAAGCTTATCTAGCACTTAATCTTGTATTAAGCACATAAAACATTAGAAAATCCATAACTTAAAATCTGTAACTCCAAAATTAATAATTCCAGTTCCTGTGATCTTATTTTAATGTCTAGTTTATTACTGTATATTCTATTTGCATGTTTGGTGTAATGTTAATTTATGCTATACTATATATGTATTGTGTTGATGCGAGTAGACGAGCAAGCCCCTGTGGAATCTGAGGTTCAACAAGTAGAGACTGCTGAGCAGGAGCTCGTTGAAGGCAAGTTGTGCCCTTGATCACTTCTTTTACCCATTCATGTTCTTATTGTTCATAATGATCTGCATAGGATAATTTTGCTGGGACCCAATAGGATACCCTAGATTTGACTATCTTTATACCTTGCTTCACCACTGGTTTTACTACTAAAGTTTTGGGTAGTACATGCTATTGCTTTATGTGGATTTGGGTATAGAGATATTCATCACTCATTGTTATACTTTTTATTATCTATTTTATTCATTACTATTCATGTTAAGATCATTATGTTAATGGGAACATGGAGAACCACCCGGGAAAACAGTGCTACCACAAGGGTTTAATGGGACGCCCTTGGCTGATTAACTAGGAAAGCTAGTGGAGGGCTACCTTACCCGAAAGGGGCAAGGGCAGTAGGGGAGTGGTCAGTGTAGGGAGGTCCTTGGTTTGATTTTGCTGCGATGGCGGTCAGACAAGAACCCTGCACTGGAGCTTCCTATAAACTGTAGCGGGTAGTCTGAAGCTAGTGGAACTTTGTAAAGGCCTCGTAGTGGTACCCTGCCTCGCTTCCTTGGTAGAGGTGTATGGGGTCTGATCAACTCCGTGGCAAATGGGTAACACGACTTGTGGGTAAAGATGCGCAACCTCTGCAGAGTGTAAAACTGGTATACTAGCTGTGCTCACGGTCATGAGCGGCTCGGACACTCACATGATTAATTTATGGAACTTAAACTTAATTTGTCATATCATTGCATTTGGGGTTATTTTACGATTACTTTTACTTATTATTACTATGGTTTGGTATTCACTTACACTTAGTAATCGCTAATAAAATTTTGACCAACTTATAAAAGCAATGCTCAGCTTCAGCCTTTATTTCATTGATCAGCCTTACACTACATGAACTCCCACCTTTGGTGAGTTCATGCCACATTATTCCCCACGACTTGTTGAGCTATGATCGTATGTGAGCTCACTCTTGCTGTCTCACACCCCCCCCACAGGAGAAGAGCAGGTGGTTCAGGAGGAGCCACAAGGCGAGGAGTATGATCTGATCTAGGTGGCGTTTCTCAGTTGACATTGGCGCCGATGATCCTTAGTTCGTTTTACATTTATTCTTTTACTTTGTAATAAGTCTTCCGCTATGTAATAAATACTCTGATGTTTATGACATTTATCTCTATACACTCTGTTATTATATATGTTGTCTTCTTTGGCGCATGTATGAGATGCACCCGACTTTGTTTCTTTAAAACCGGGTGTTACAGAAGTGGTATCAGAGGAATGTTGACCGTAGGACGAAACCTAGATAGAAATGGACAACCCTCACTTACTGTTCTACTCTGACTCATTCTATACTTATCTAATCTTGATCTTGTCTCACCTTCTGCTACTCTACTCTGGTTAATATTAACTTTTCTACTCTAAGACAAGATGGATTTCACACCTTGGAATCCTACCACTATGATCTTTTTAAGAGATAGGGAACCCAAGACAAAATTTAAAACTATTTTCTATATTTAAAAATGTTGTTTGATTGTTCTGATGATAAATGTCTGATTTGCTTCTTTGATTGATTGAAGTATTAAATATGGACATCTTAGTATGTTCCACCATAAGGTAATGAATTAGCTATGGTAGATGAAATATTAATTTGCTTAGCTAATAAATCCCCCAAAATAACCTGATTTGTAATTACTGCCTTGTCTACTATTCTCTTACCATATGTGTCTAACTCAGATGGTCAATACCAGGAGGGGTGGTGGAATTGATCTGCCTCCTAATCAACACACTCGAAGGATATATAGACAACCTCAGCCACAGCCAGCAGAGATGAATCCTCCTAATCCTCCACCAGGCGGAGTTGACCCACTGGTTGCTGCTCAGATGGCGGTGATGCAGCAAATGGCGGATACTATGGCTGATATGCGTGCCCAGATGCAGCAAGAACGCCAAGAGATGCGTCAGGAAAGAGAAGATATACGCCAGGAGTTGCGCCAGGAGAGAGATGAGATACGCCAAGGAAGGAGGGCGCAACAACAGCAGCTGCAACAACAACTTCAACAGCAGCAACAACAGCAACAAGTGCCATTGCCTCCACCACCACCACCAGTTCCACCTCATGATAAGCACCGGGAGTTTATGAGTCATAAGCCACCGATCTTCGCCAGTTCGCCAGATCCACTTGATGCAGATGATTGGCTGAAAGCAATTGAGAAGATGCTCAACATTGCACAATGCACTGACCGGGAGAAGGTTTTATATGCTTCTGGACGTCTGACTGGTCCTGCTGCTGATTGGTGGGATTCTTATACTGCTGCCCATGATGCTGCCGATACTATTACTTGGGCAGAGTTCAGTACACAGTTCAGGAACTACCATATTCCAGCTGGGATGATAAAGATCAAGAAGAAGGAGTTTCTGTCATTAAAGCAAGGCAACATGTCGGTCAGCGAGTACAGAGATAAATTCATTCAGCTGTCGAGGTATGCTCCGGAGGAAGTTGCTGAGGATGAAAGAAAGCAGGAGCACTTCATTGAAGGACTGAATGGACCCTTGCAGTATGCACTGGTTGCACACACCTTTCCATCCTTTCAGAGGCTACTGGATAAGGCTCTTGCTATTGAACACAAGCGTGTTCAACTGGGTGATTTGAAGAGAAAGGCTATCTCGCAAGGACAAGGTAGCAGCAGTGTTCGTCCTCGCTACAGTTCACCACAGGGTACACCGACTCGACCGGGAGGACCACGCCCAGTTCAGCAATCACCACTGAGGACTCCACCTCCTCGACAGGCTACTCCCACTGGCACCCCGACGAAGTTGGCAGGACAGAGTCCGGGCACTAAATGTTTCAAGTGTGGGAAGATTGGTCATTATGCAAATGTCTGCCCACAGAGGATTGCTACTACTTCAGCTCAGAACAAGCAACAGACCCCTGGCAAGGGATATTCTATAGCCAGGGTGAATCAAGTCAGCGTTGATGATACTCCTGATGGTGGGGACCTCGTAATTGGTATGTTTTATGTTAATGCAATTCCTGCAACAATATTATTTGATTCTGGTGCTACACATTCATTCATGTCTGCTCGTTATGCCAACACAAATGAAATACCACTGCTAAATATGAGAAAACCCCTGATAGTAATTACACCTAAAGGGCCTGTTGAGGCGAATCAAATGACACGTAGATTGACATTAACCATTATGGGTAGAGATTTTGGAGCTACTGCTATAATATTAGAGTCAAGCAGTATAGATCTGATCCTTGGTATGTCGTGGCTAAGAAAGGCAAAGGCCGTTATAGCATGTGGTAGAGGTACCGTGGAACTCACTACCACTAAAGGAGAAAGATTTCAAGTTAATATTGCAGTAACCTCCTCATCTATGCGTGCAATGTTCTTTATGCCGGAGGAGTTTGTTGGTGACAACATCCGGGTGGTTAGAGATTTTCCGGATGTCTTTCCAGAGGAGTTACCAGGGATGCCACCAGATAGGGAAGTTGAGTTTGTGATTGATCTTTTACCTGGAACCGCCCCTATTTCCAAACGGCCGTATAGAATGTCCATAGAGGAGTTGAAGGAACTGAAGAAGCAGTTGACGGAGTTACAAGAGGCTGGTTACATTCGTCCGAGTTCCTCACCTTAGGGAGCACCGGTTCTATTTGTACAGAAGAAGGATGGATCGCAACGAATGTGTGTGGACTATAGATCCCTTAATGATGTTACAGTGAAGAACAAGTATCCGTTACCCCGTATTGAGGATCTATTTGATCAAATGAGAGGTGCTAGAGTATTCTCGAAGATTGATCTCCGATCGGGTTATCATCAGATGAGGATTAGACCATCGGATATTCCTAAGACGGCTTTCTCAACCCAATATGGATTATACGAGTTTACGGTTATGTCATTTGGATTAACCAATGCACCAGCTTATTTCATGAATTTGATGAATAAGGTGTTTATGGAGTACTTGGACAGATTCGTCGTGGTGTTCATCGACGATATTCTTATCTATTCTAGGAGTGAAAGTGATCATGAAGAACATCTAAGGTTGGTGCTACAAAAGCTACGGGATAATCAGCTCTATGCCAAGTTCAGTAAATGCGAGTTTTGGATTGACAAGATGCCATTCCTTGGTCATATTATTTCTAATGGAGGAATAGCAGTGGATCCTGCTAAAGTGAAGGAGATTATGGAGTGGAGAGTGCCCACTACAGTTACTGAGATTCGTAGTTTCTTGGGACTCGCAGGCTATTATCGGAGATTTATTGAAGGGTTCTCTAAGATTGCCAAGCCTATGACATCGCTTTTGGAGAAAGGGAAAGAATTCAAGTGGGATGAGAAGTGCCAAGAAAGCTTTGATCAATTGAAGGAGAGACTAATGTCGCCACCAGTATTGATTATGCCAGATCTACAGAAAGGATTTGATGTTTATTGTGATGCATGTGGCCAAGGATTGGGATGTGTGCTTATGCAAGAAGGTCATGTGATTGCCTATGCATCTCGTCAGTTGCGGAAGCATGAATTGAACTACACCACTCATGATTTAGAGCTGGCAGCAGTTGTGCATGCACTGAAGATTTGGAGACACTACATTATGGGAACTAAGTGCCAAGTATACACGGATCATAAGAGTTTGAAGTATATATTCACTCAGAAGGATCTCAACCTTAGGCAACGCCGTTGGTTGGAGCTCATTAAGGATTATGATTTGGAGATTCACTATCATCCAGGCAAGGCAAATTTGGTTGCAGATGCCTTGAGTCGGAAGGAGCATGTTCACTCCGCTTTCGTTGTCCAACTGCCCGATGAATTAGCAAAAGACTTTGAGAGACTCAATTTGGGAATTGTTACTCATACTGAAGGAGTTACCATTGAGTTGGAACCTACCTTAGAGCAAGAGATTCGTAAAGGTCAGGTTGGTGACGCTAAGATTCAAGAGATTAAAGATCTGATTACGGAAGGTCGAGTTCCGGAATTCACGGAGGATGAGCAAGGTACTATATGGTTCAAGGATCGGATATGTGTTCCGGAGATCGATAGCCTCCGTGAGGCTATATTGAAAGAAGCTCATGATTCTGATTACTCTATCCACCCTGGTAGCACTAAGATGTATCAAGATTTGAAGCAAAAGTATTGGTGGTATGGACTGAAAAGGGATGTTGCTGCTCATGTGGCTAAGTGTGATGTGTGTCAAAGAGTTAAGGCTGAACATCAAAGACCAGCTGGACTACTGCACCCATTGAAGATACCTGAGTGGAAATGGGAAGAAATTGGTATGGATTTCATTGTTGGACTACCCCGCACTCCAGCAGGATATGACTCTATTTGGGTAATTGTGGATAGATTGACAAAGGTGGCTCATTTCATACCTGTGAGGACTAATTATACGGGAGCCAAGCTAGCAGAATTGTATATGACTCGGATAGTTTGTCTACATGGAGTACCTAAGAAGATCGTGTCTGATCGAGGATCACAGTTCACTTCTCGATTTTGGAAGAAATTGCATGAGAATTTGGATACAAAGTTGAATTTTAGCTCAGCCTACCATCCCCAGACTGATGGACAGACAGAGAGGACTAATCAAGTGCTGGAAGATATGTTAAGAGCTTGTGCCCTTAAGCATGGTGGCAGTTGGGAGAAGAGCTTACCCTATGCTGAGTTTTCTTATAATAATAGCTACCAGGCTAGTTTGAAGATGTCACCATTCGAGGCTTTGTATGGCAGAAAATGCAGGACTCCACTGTATTGGGATCAAACTGGAGAAAGACAGTTCTTTGGGCCTGGACTTATACAAGAGGCAGAAGAACAAGTTCGAATGATAAGAGAAAATTTGAGAATTGCACAATCCAGGCAAAAGAGCTATGCTGATAATAGGAGAAGACTACTGGAGTTTAAGGAGGGTGATCATGTCTATTTGAAGGTGTCACCACTTCGGGGTATGAGGAGATTTAAAGTTAAAGGAAAGTTGTCCCCTCGCTTCATTGGACCTTTCTTGATCTTAAAGCGAGTGGGAGAAGTTGCGTATCAACTGGAGTTACCCAATCATCTGTCAGATGTACATAATGTGTTTCATGTGTCTCAGCTAAAGAAGTGCCTCAGGGTACCTGAGGAGCAGCTACCAATGGAGGACCTTAGTGTTCAAGAGGATTTGACTTATGCTGAGTACCCTATCAAGATTCTGGACACTTTGACTCGAGTTACAAGAAACAAGGTGATAAAGATGTGCAGAGTACAATGGAGTCACCATGGTGAAGATGAAGCCACTTGGGAAAGAGAAGAAGAGCTTCGTATAGACTTCCCCCATCTTTTCCCTAGACCTTCTTAAATCTCGAGGACGAGATTATTTTTAAGGGGGGTAGGATTTGTAATACTCAAAATTGTATACAAAGAATAATAGAGTGTTATCCTCATTTTATGTGCCTTAATTGCATCATGAGAAGAGCATGCATATAATTAAGAGTGAAACAAATGATACTAAAATAAAACAAAGTGCATTATGTTGGAGTTTTAGATGTTTGTGCATTAAATAAAATGATAATGATAAAAATAATAATAAGGATAATAAGATAATAAACACTGGAAGTTAAGATCACCCCCTAAATGGGAATTAGGGTTTTGAAAATAAGAAGAAGAGGAAGGATATGAAAGTATAAATAATATATATATTTATATCTCAAAGAAAAATTGGTATCTTACATTCCACGGTATTATATAAAAATAAAGTTGACATAAGTTTGGACTCAAGAATTCGAATTCAAATTGGATTTGAAAATAGAAAGAAAAAAAAGAATGAAGAAAAGAAAAAGAAAAAGGATTAAAAGCCAGTTGGGCCGACTGTTTCATATCCGGCCCAACTCTGCATTCACATTTCGCAGCCCGTTACCCCTCCACAGCGCGCTGACATTCGGGCCCCACTGGCCAGCCACCATCCGCGCGCGCGTCCGGTTGTGGTCTCTGCCGTATGGGCCCCGCTTACCAGCTGCTCCCTGCTCCGCGCGATTGTCGCCATGGCCGAACGGCTCCGACCCAACGAACAGCGAAGAAGGTGCCGCCGAGATCCTCGGACCTGCTGACGCGAACCTCGCGGAACCGACCTACCGCATGTCGGGGGGAATAAAGGACACCGTCCCCTCACTTTTTCCTTACACCCATCCAGACGTTGCGCGTCCAGAGAGAGGCGGAGAAGGAGAGAAGTGTGGCCGCGAGGGGATTTTGGAGTCGTCGGCGTCCGGGCCTTCGGTATAGTGCCCGACGTCTTCTACGAGTTCGAGCGGGTGTGGTTGTGCCCTCACAGCGCAGGATTACCAACCAGCGCTCGGAGAATTGCTCACCGGCGCGCTGCTCCACCGCGGAATCCACCCCGCGTGGACTGGATACTCTCCCCGGCAACTACGGTAATAGTCCCCCCTGTAGGCTCACCATGTTCTACTCTCACTGTCTCACTGTCGGGGCGGTTGATTCGGGCTTTGGCGTAGCAGGAATTGCTCGCCGGATATCTTAGTGCCGCCGCGGGCCGCTATGCTCCGTGGCGGGAGCTCGTCACGATTTCATTGTGGGTAGGGATGCCACGATTGGGTTTGGCATGGGCTCCTCCTTGTGTGGTGCCTACCCAACTGCGTGTGGGTGCGCGGGATGGCCGGACCGTTGGGCGGTGATGCGTCCTCCGCCGCGGGGTCGGTGTGGGGGATAGATATCCCCCGGGTCCACTAAAAGAGTAAAGGACCTCACGAAGGGCCCAAGGGCCCAATAAATCGTAAGGTTATTCTTTCGTGGGCCTGGGGAGAAACAACCAGCAACGCAGAACGACATGAGGCCGGATTGGTGCAAACCCGGACGGCCCACAGCGTCGAGCAAGTGACCGCAACGGAGATCCGACTTTCCCGCGCTGGAGCCTCCATGCAACGAAGCCACGTGAGGATAAGTCTGCGAGGGTTACGTAAAGGATAATTTCAAGAGGTTCACTATCTTTTAGCCACTTGTTGTTATCTTATCCATGTGTACTGCCCCACGGTCGAGTATATAAGGCCTAGGGGGCACCCCTTCAGAACGATCGACCCATTCTTTAGCCACCCACATCAACTCTCTGTATTCTCGATCCAGAGAGCTCTCTTGTAACCATATCCACCAAGCATACTCATCAGGACGTAGGGTGTTACGCATCACTAAGCGGCCCGAACCTGTAAATCTTGTCCACCGTCCCTCGTGCGATCGGCACGAACCATTCTGCTACAGTTGTTGACACCTTCCTACTCCTAAAACACCTTGAGGGGCAACCCCGGGTGTGCGGTCGGACCCTAAGCACCGACAGCTGGCGCGCCAGGTAGGGGGTGTGTCGACAATCTAAGCTAGCTCAATGGCCATCTCCTTCTACAGCAAGATCGCCCTACGCCCCGGATCTATGTTCTGCTTCGGAACAATCTCATCCGTAGCAAACGAAGAAGGAATTCTGCACCGTATCGCGGATCCGCCGGAAAAGGAATCTTCCTCAACAAACTCCGAAAATACCGGAGAAGTGCAACCTCCGGCTCTCCGAAAGAAGATCACTACGACGGCAGCACCGTTCTACCCCGACGTCCTCTTCATCGGAAGAGCGGAATCGCCCGCCATCTCCGACGACGAGCCGACTGTACCCGGGGAGGAACCGCCTCAGCGAGAGTCCCGTCGACGGAGGAACCGGCGCAGGAACGTTCGACGACATCACGCAGCCGGAGAGCGGAATCCGGAACAACCTGTCTCGCGAGACGAGGTCTCGGAGGTAGGAGAAACCCCGGAAGAACGCGTCTTCAGAGAGCGAAGGAACTCCCGACGACGTGATCGCCGACGAGCTCAGGGACAGGCTGAGCAGGATGCAAGGCAACATCGAGAGAATCCACTCTTCGGGTGCAATCTGAACCCCGACTTCGCCCGAGCCATGAACACGCCGAGCGAAGTCGGAGGGGTGCTGGCTCGGATAGCGGAAGGACTTCCTCGGACTCCTGACGCCGACGGCTACCGACGACTGTTCACCCAGGCGGCCAACCATCTTCTACCGCTTGCTCACCCGCCGAACGATCTATGACACGCCATCAACAGTCGCCGAGACGCGCGGAGCTCCATCAATGCTTCGCGGGAACGGCGGCATGAGAACGAAATTCGTCGTCGAGAGGAGTACGACAGGGATCATGGCGCCCCAACTCAGAGCCAAGCTACCAGGACTGAGTCGGCAACGACTTCAACTGGCGGAACCACCCGGGGACGGTCGAGGAATCACAATCACAACTCCCCTCCCCGGGACAGACATCGACCCCGACGATAGGAGGACACGTGCGGAGTGTCCGCCCTTACTCCGCGCCTTAGGGCCATCCAATGGCCTCCCAACTTCAAGGTATCCAATGTTGACAAATATGAACCTAAGCAGGATCCATGGGGTTGGCTAGCCGTCTACACCACCGCTGCTCGAGCTGCCGGAGCGTCCGAAGACGTGATGACCGCATACTTACCCATTGTCCTTGGGCAAGACGCGCTGCAATGGCTACGGCATCTACCCCGACACTGCATCGACGTCTGGGGAGACTTCAGTCGACGCTTCACCACCAACTTCCAGTCCCTCTCCGACAAGCCGGCGCAGCCGTGGGACCTTAAATCTATCAAGCGCCGGGGGGACGAAACTCTCCGGTCGTACCTCAAGAGGTTTCAAACCATGAGGAATCGTATCCCCGATGTCACGGAGGCGGCCGTGATCGAGGACTTCTACCGAGGATCTAATGATTCGGTTTTCGTCCGAGCCATACTACAAAAGGCGCCGACCACCTTGGAGGAGCTGTTCCGGGAAGCCGACCTCTACATCACCGCCGACGAGCGAGCCCAGGATCTCATCGGAGGAGCAAAGCCCGCACCGGCAGCACCACGACGCGACACGAACCAGCAACCTGACAAGCGGTGGGAGAAGAGGCCACGCGAAGAAGTGCACGCTGCCGGACCACCCGCCTCTCGCGCTCGAGGAGGACCTCGTGGAGGCGAACGCACGCTGGACGACATCCTCGACACCCAGTGCCCGTACCACAAGGACATGCGCCACACTCTTCGTAACTGCCGAGACTTCAAGCACTCCGTCGGACACGGCCGACCCTTCCAACCTCTGCCTCCTCCTCCGCCGAGGGGAGGACCAGATGAACCACGACAACCCCATTGGCAGGAGGAGGGAGGAGGAGGAGGAGCTTTTCCACGCGTTGACAGGGAGGTCAACGTCATCTTCGGCGGACACGGATCGCAGGAGAGCAGAAGACAGCAAAAGCTCAATGATCGCCAGATACTGGTGGCGACCATCGGCCCTCCCGCCCCATACCAGTGGTCGGAGCACCCGATCACCTTCACTCGGGCGGATCAATGGCTCAACTTCGACCACCCGGGCAAGTACCCGCTTCTCGTCGATCCGGTGATCCGAGAGAGCCGGGTGAAAAAGGTGTTAGTGGACGGGGGGAGCAGCATCAACGTCACCTTCCCCCGGACACTCCAAGGCTTGGGAGTTCATCTCAAAGAGCTCCACGAGTCGGACACTCCTTTCTTCGGCATCGTGCCGACGGAAGGGGAATACCCGCTGGGCCACATCTACATGCCAGTCACCTTCGGAACTCCGGAGAACTACAGAACCGAGTTCCTGAGGTTTGAAGTGGCGAACTTCGACTGCGGGTACAACGCCATCATCGGGAGGCCTGGATTGGCCAAGTTCATGGCCACTCCGCATTACACATACATGATACTGAAGATGCCAGGGCCGCAAGGGATCATAACTATGCGCGCCGACTTCCAAGGCGCCGCAGAATGTTTCCGAGTGGCTATTCAAGCAGCCCTCACCGCCAAGCCATCGACAGCTCCCCCCGCAATGGCGAACTCTAAGCCTGAGGAGGACCTCGCAATACCGGCGAATGAAGCTCAGACCGCGACCTCTATGCGGCCGACTGAAGAAACCAAGAGAATCAACCTGGGATTCGCTGATGAGCGCAAGACGGCCATCATCAGCTCCAGTTTGGATGACAAATAGGAAAGCGCGCTCGTTCGGTTTCTGCAAGATAACCGAGATGTATTCGCATGGCAACCTGCGGATATGCCTGGAGTCCCGAGAGAACTGGCCGAGCACAAACTGAAGGTTTTTCCCCAGGCGAGGCCGATTCGACAGAAATTACATCGTTTCACGCCTGATAAGAGGGAAGCCATTCGCGCCGAGTTAGCTCGCTTGGTCGCGGCTGGATTCATTAGAGAAGTATTACATCCCGAGTGGTTAGCCAATCCTGTTCTTGTACTCAAAAAGAATAAAGTGGACTGGCGCATGTGTGTTGATTATACTGATCTCAACAAACACTGTCCGAAGGATCCTTTCGGGCTCCCGAGGATAGATCAGGTGGTGGACTCCACCGCTGGATGTTCTATGCTGTCTTTCCTGGATTGTTATTCTGGATATCATCAGATTAGTTTGGCGAAGGAAGATGAAGAAAAAACGGCATTCATTACTCCATTTGGCGCTTTCTGTTATACCTCCATGCCGTTTGGCCTCAAAAACGCTGGAGCGACTTACCAGAGAGCTATTCAAACATGCTTAGCCGATCACTGGGGCAAGCGTGTGGAGGCTTATGTGGATGATGTGGTGATCAAAACACAGGACTCAAAAGACTTCATCGAAGATTTGCAACTGGTTTTCAACAGCCTGAGGCGGTATAGATGGAAGCTTAATCCCGAAAAATGTGTTTTTGGGGTACCAGCCGGAAAGTTGCTCGGATTTATTGTCAGCCACCGGGGAATTGAGGCTAATCCGGATAAGATTGAAGTTATCATGAAGATGGAAGCACCTCGATCGCAGAAGAAGGTTCAGCGACTTACGGGATGCATGGCAGCTTTAAGCAGATTTATATCCCGGCTGGGAGAAAAAGGTCTGCCATTTTATAAGTTACTCAAGAAGGTGGATAAATTCCAGTGGACTTTAGAAGCACAAGAAGCTCTGGATGCTCTGAAAAAATTCTTGACAACACCACCAGTACTGAAACCACCTCGGCGAGCTACGTCAACTCAACCAGCTGAAGATTTGCTATTGTACATCTCTTGCACGACTCACGTGGTAAGCACTGCGTTGGTAGTCGAGCGAGTAGAAGAAGGGCATGCCTACCCAATACAACATCCTGTCTACTTCATTAGTGAAGTCCTCGGCCCCTCAAAGAAAAAGTATCCTCAAGTTCAGAAACTATTGTATGCAGTACTTCTAACTGCCCGCAAGCTGCGTCACTACTTTGACGACCACAAAGTCATAGTAGTCACAAGTTTTCCAATAAGGGGATATTCTTCACAACAAGGAAGCCATCGGTCGAATAGCCAAGTGGGCCTGCGAGCTGGGATCTCATGACATCGAGTTCCGACCTCGCACCGCCATCAAAACTCAAGCACTGGTTGATTTCGTATCGGAGTGGACTGAACAACAAGTACCAGACAACCCGGAGACTGCAGAAGTATGGCGAATGTATTTTGATGGCTCACTAAAACTGCAGGGAGCAGGAGCGGGGATTCTCTTCACTGCACCTGGAGGCGAACACCTCAAGTATGCCCTCCAGTTGCTATTCCCGGCCTCCAACAATGCAGCCGAATATGAAGCTTTGATCCATGGATTGAACATTGCCATATCATTGGGCGTCAAAAGATTAATGGTATACGGGGATTCTCTGGAAGTCATCAGCCAGATAAATAAGGAGTGGGATTGCTCAAACGATTCGATGGGAAGATACTGCACTGCCGTCCGAAAGCTGGAAGATAAATTCGAGGGCCTAGAATTTCATCATGTGGAAAGAGATCGGAACACGGCAGCTGATGTACTGTCCAAGCTAGGGTCCAGTCGATCTCAGGTCCCACCCGGGATTTTTGTGCAAGAAATTCTGCAGCCAAGTATCTCAATGGATCAAATAGAAGAGTGCAACATCATAGATCAATCCGAGTCAGATCCCGATGACTGGAGAAGGCCAATCATTAAGTACATAAAGAATGAAGAAGAACCAGACGACAAGAATTCGGCAGAGCGCATTGCCAGACAGTCGGCTCACTATACCCTTATTGGAGGGACATTATACAGAAGGGGTGCATCAGGTGTCTTCATGAAATGCATCCTCCCATCTACTGGAAGGCAACTCCTAGAAGAGGTCCACGCTGGACAATGTGGAATACATGCAGCCTCCAGAACACTGGTCGGGAAGGTCTTCAGGTCAGGATTCTATTGGCCAACAGCAAAGAACGATGCAGCTGAGTTAGTTCAAAGGTGCGAGGCCTGCCAGTACTTGTCAAAGCAACAACACATGCCAGCACAGCAACTGCAGACCATACCAGTAACTTGGCCTTTCGCATGCTGGGGACTGGATATGATTGGACCTTTCAAGAAAGCTCAAGGGGGATACACTCACGTATTGGTAGCAATTGACAAGTTCACTAAATGGATAGAATTCAAGCCCATTGCCTCCTTAACCTCTGCTAAGGCCGTGGAATTCATACAAGACATAATATTCAGATTCGAAATACCAAACAGCATCATAACTGATTTAGGATCCAACTTCACGAGTTCAGAATTCTTTGACTTCTGCGAGCAAAAGAGCATTCAGATCAAGTATGCATCTGTAGCCCATCCAAGAGCCAACGGGCAAGTTGAGCGAGCCAACGGGATGATATTGGATGCACTCAGGAAAAAGATTTTCGATAAGAACGAAAAACTCACAGGAAAGTGGATAAGGGAATTACCCTATGTTGTTTGGAGCCTAAGAACCCAACCTAGCCGAGCTTTGCATGGAAACACTCCTTTCTTCATGGTCTATGGGTCAGAGGCAGTGCTGCCCGCTGATCTCAAGTTTGGGGCGCCAAGGCTGATCTTTGAAAGTATGGCAGAAGCTGAGACCACCAGGCTGGAGGACATAGACGTACTCGAGGAAGAACGGTGTCGGCGTTCCGAGACCGGGGGGTCCCCGAGCCGACGAGTGAGAGTGCCGCGTGCCCCAGCCCAGATGGGTCGAGCGCGTGGAGCGAGCGCGAAGGGGGGAACAGAGAGGGAGAGAGTCGGTGGCCGGAGCCGGGTCGTGAGGGAGTCGGAGGAATTCCCACGGCCTTCGTGTTCGTCCCGCGCCCAGGTCGGGTGCGCTTGCAGTAGGGGGTTACAAGCGTCCGCACGAGGTGAAGGAGGAGAGCGGCCCCGAGAGAGCGCCTGCCTCTGCCTTTCGTCCTCGCGAGGCCAACCTCCTCTAAGAAGGCCCTGGCCCTTCCTTTTATAGTCGTAAGGAGAGGGTCCAGGTGTACAAGATGGGGGTGTAGCAAGGTGCTACGTGTCTAGCGGGGGAGAGCTAGCGCCCTATGTACATGCCCAGGTGGCAGCCGGAGAGATCGTGGCACCCTGTTGGTGTGGCGTCGTGGCTGCTGGAGGAGTAACGGAGCCGGACGGGGGGACAGCTGTCGAGGTGGCTGGGTCCTTGCTGACGTTCTCCTGCTTTCGTAAGGGAGCTGGGAGCCACCGTCGTCATGATCTAGCGGGGCGCCATCATGGCCTATCTGGCATAGCTGGCCAGATGGGACGCCGGTCTTGTTCTCTGCGACCCAAGTCGGCTCAGGGCAGGGTGATGATGACGCTTCCTGTTGACGTGGCGGTCTCGTGTCCTAGGTCGGGCGTCGTGGAGGCTGCTCCGAGGCCAAGGCCGAGTCCGTCCTGCAAGACAGAGACAGAGTCCGAGCCCTGGGTCGGGCGAGGCGGAGATTACTCGGCAGAGGCCGAGGCGGAGTCCGAGCCCTGGGTCGGGCGAGGCGGAGGTCGCCGTCTTCCGGGGCCTTAGCCCGAGTCCGAGCCCTGGGTCGGGCGGAGCGGAGTTCGCCGTCTTCCGAGGCCTTAGCCCGAGTCCGAGCCCTGGGTCGGGCGGAGCGGAGTTCGCCGTCTTCCGGGGCCTTAGCCCGAGTCCGAGCCCTGGGTCGGGCGGAGCGGAGTTCGCCGTCTTCCGGGGCCTTAGCCCGAGTCCGAGCCCTGGGTCGGGCGGAGCGGACTTCGCCGTCTTCCGGGGCCTTAGCCCGAGTCCGAGCCCTGGGTCGGGCGGAGCGGAGTTCGCCGTCTTCCGGGGCCTTAGCCCGAGTCCGAGCCCTGGGTCGGGCGGAGTCTCCTATGGCACCTCTGGCGAAGTCTGGTCGCCCGTTGGTCTTACCTTTTGCGTTAAACGCCCCGGTGACTCGATCGGTTGGCGCGGTGATTTAGTCAGGGTTTCTCCTTATCGGAGGCGGGGCCTAGGGCGAGCCGGAGATGCGTCTGCCATGAAAGAGGAGACCTCAGACGAGACGGAGTCATCTTAGGGTCGGCTGCCCTCGCCCGAGGCTAGGCTCGGGCGTGGCGTGGTCAAGTCACTCGTACGGACTGATCCCTGACTTAATCAAACCCATCAGGCCTTTGCAGCTTTATGCTGATGGGGGTTACCAGCTGAGAATTAGGCGTCTTGAGGGTACCCCTAATTATGGTCCCCGACAGTAGCCCCCGAGCCTCGAAGAGAGTGTTAACACTCGCTTGGAGGCTTGCATCGCACTTTTTTGCAAGGGGACCAGCCTTTCTCGGAGGTACTTTGTTCCGGTGGGTGCGCGCGAGCGCACCCGCCGGGTGTAGCCCCCGAGGCCTCGGAGGAGTGGTTTCACTCCTTCGAGGTCTTAATGCCTTGCGCAATGCTTCGGCTGGTCTGGCGGTTCCCTCATGCGAGCAGGGCGTAACCCAGGTGCGCTGTCGGGGCCCAAGTTCTCGGGCTGGTATGTTGACGCTGTCAACGGTTCGGCCGGAGCCGGGTTTGCGAGAGCAGCCCCCGAGCCCTCGCACGGAGCGAGAGGACGATCAGGGACAGACTCGACTTTTTACATACGCCCCTACGTCGCCTTTCCGCAAGGAGGAGGGGGGGAGTGCGCCATGTTACCCTCGATGGGCACCGAACATGGTGTCTCCGGTGAGCTGCAATCGGGTAATCCGAGTGGACGTCCGTGCCCCGTTCGTTGGGGGTCGGCTAGGGGCCCGGAGGCACGCCCAAAAGTACCTGCGGGTGATCTGCCGGACCCGGTCCCCTAGCGACGGGGTCCGAGGGCTCGTTGCCTCCCTCCGATGGGATTCCGTTACAGAGTCGTTCCCGCTGGTCTCGGAAATGTCCTAGGGTACCTCGGGAGCGCAGCCCGAGCCTTGGTTATGTATCGAACGTACCCCTGGTCATCCCTCGCTCGGCGTCTGAGGCGGCTGTGAACCCTTCGACAGGCCAGCCTTCGAACCCCTGATCAGTAGGGGGCACGGAGCCCGAGTAGCCTGAGGCGGTCGTGGAACCTTTCGGGGGCCGACCTTCGAACCCCTGACCAGTAGTGGGTGTCGGGCCCACGCGATCTGAGGCGGCTGTTGAACCCTTCGGGGGGCCAGCCTTCGAACCCCTGATCAGTAGGGAGGCTCGGAGCCTAGTTCCTTCACGGGGAAGGATCCCTTTGGGGTTATCCCCCTTCTCGGTCCCTGTTGCAAGAGATAGAGAAAGAAGGAAAAGGGAAAAAGGATTCGAAATTGAACTTCGTGGCGTACCTTTTTCGGCGTGGCCGTTTTGGCGGAGGCGAAGCGTCGCCAGCTGCCCCTGCCAGAAACGTCACCTATTTCGCCGCGGAGTTAATGCGCCGGGGTAAGCGGTCGGTGAGGTTGCTGTTGCGTGCGCGAGCCGTTCGAGGAACGGCTGTTTCGCTTCGCGTTTTTTGAACCCCGCGTCCGGTTCGGGCGGTGCGTTGGAACCGTCTCGTCCTTGGTCCTTTATGTACCCCTGAGAGGGTCCAGTGACGGTTCTCGACTCCACTTCTCGCCTCCTTCTCAGGTTTTTTGCAACCTGAGAGATCCAGCCAGGAAAAGGAAACCGCCCTCCCCTGTTCTTCACGCCGCCACCCCTTCTGCCTTGGCGATGGCCGACCGGGTGACCATCCTCTCGCCGCGCGACCCGTGGCCCTTCTCCACGGTGACGGCGGGTGACCTGGAGGACCTCGTCGGCGAGGGTTTGCTCCGCCCCCTCGCCGATAAGGAGCGGCCAGAATGGATCCCTCCCTCGGGCGGAGTCGCTCCATCCCCTCCGCCGGGGTATGTCGTGAGCTTCATCTCCTTTCATGAGCGGGGATTTGGGATGCCGTCGAGCCGCTTCATGCGGGCCATCCTGTTCCACTACGGGGTGGAACTACACAACCTTACCCCCAACTCCATCGCACAAGCCGCTATCTTTGTAGCGGTGTGCGAGGGGTATCTGGGGATCGCCCCCCATTGGGATTTGTGGACTCACCTCTTCTTTGCCGAGCTTTTTGCTTCGTCGACGAGGGAGAGGAAGGTCCGTGCGGCGGTGCGGGCCGGCGGCTGCACCCTCTTGCTGAGGCAGTCACGGGCGTTGCAGTATATCCCTGCCGTCCTTTCGTCCTCAAACAAGGGTTGGCAGCGCCGGTGGTTCTATCTCCGGAATGACGGAGAGTCGCTCCCGCCGTTCTCTCAGCGGGTCGTCACCGCCGCCCCCGACGCCTGGCGTCACGGGACTCCGCACGAGAGGCAGAAGAAACTCGAACCTCTTCTCCAGGCTCTGAAGGTGTTGCGGGAGGAAGGGCTCACCGTCGCGGGAGTGGTTGCCGCCATCCACCGCCGGAGGGTGCTCCCCCTGGCGGAGCGGCGGTTGTCGCTTTGGGAGATGACCCAGGAGGCCGACTGGGAGGGGTCGCGGATGTCCCCTGATCCTCTTCCCCACGACGCCCTCTATCGACGGGTGTCGGTCGCGATGGGGAAGCCGGACCCCCATGCCCTCTCCCAGCCTCGAATGCGCCCCGACCAGGGGTGCGTCGCTCTGGTGAGTATTCGTCCTTTCCTTCTTCATATACCGGGTCGCTCCCAATTCTCACTATCGATTTTCTTTCTCCCCCCTTTTTAGGAGGTGGGGCGGCACAAACCCTCCCTGCCGCCGGTCCCGGAGGACGCGGTGGGTCGGGCGGCGAGGCGGGTCGCCGCGGAGGAGGAGAAGAAGAAGAAGGACGCGGAGAAGGCTCGGGCCCGCAGGCGGAGGCGGGCTCGGGACGCCCTGGAGAAACGCCGTCGTCAGCAGGAGAGGGAAGGGCTTCCCAGGGAGCTGTCGCCGGAGACGTCCGATGATGACGACGACGTCGACGATGAAGAGGAGGAGGACGACATGGCCGCACGTCTCGGCCTCAGCCCCAGCTTGGGATGTGGCCGGGGGTCGTCGAGCCAGCCCCCGAGCGGGCCTACATCGTCGGTCCCTGGAGCCGAGGTGCCGGATCCCCAACCTGAGGAGCAGGGGCAACCCGAGAGGGTTCTCGTCTCCCCGGCTGGGGGAGCTGACGCCACTCCAGGGAGCCGAGCCGAGGGGTCCGTTCCTCGGGAACCGTCGCCCGCGCCGGCGGAATGCGGGAGCGGTCCTCAGGTTGCCATGGCGGCGCCTGGGCAGTCCGCCTCCCGGGCCTCAGGGGCGTCCGAGGCGAGGGCGGCGCCGGGGCTGTTGGTGAAGCGGACCACGGCGGTGGTTCCAGGAAGCGGGAGCCAAGAGATCTCCCCCCAGACACCGTGGATCATGATCCGGAGCGGGTAGGTACCTTGGAATCTTTCCGTCCCGGCGCTTCATTCATATGTCCGGGCCGTAATTTTCCCTTTCTTGTTTTCTTCAGCAAACGGAGCCATGGCCCTACCGACCTGGCGCCTCGGAAGGCCCTCAAGACGGCGTTTGTCCAGGCAGCTGGCGCCACCTCGGGCCCTGCCGCTCAACCGACCCTTTCGCCGGGTGCTCCGCCGCACGGGGCTCAGGCGTCGCATGTTTCGGGGGAGCAGGTCCCCGAGGTGGGCTCCTCTGCCGAGGTGGCCATCGTGATCGGGGAGGCGGCCAGCGCCGATGCGGTCCCGAGCTCGCCAGCCATGTTGGCCATGCCGGCGTCTGCCGCTACCGCAGCTGGCACCGTCCCGGTCGGAGAGCGCCCGGTCGCCGCCGACGTTGGGACGGCCGTGGCGTCGGCGCCCGAAGCCTCGGAAGAGGTGGGCGCGGACGCGCAGCGTTCCCAAGCGGGCGGCAGCCTTGTCGTTGTGGGGCGGAGCCCCGAGGCCCGGGGCCAGTTGCTCCGATTCCGGACCCGTGAGGCTTCGGGCCCTATCTTCGTTCTTGACGACGAAGAGGAGGACCAGTCCTGGGACGAGCTCCGCAAGCGTGCGGAGGCGACAGTGGGGTTGCTCCGATCGTCGCTGGAGGTTCTCTGCGGGGACGTCCCCAAAATCCTTCAGGTAATGGTTTCAGACATACCTTCTTGCTTCTGCGAGCGAGGCGTTCGTCGTGAAATCTTGTTTTCCTTTCCAGGACCTGACGGACCGGAGCGCTGCCAAGTCGTCGTTCATTCGCCGCGAGGCCGTCGTCTGGGGCTCGCTGCGGTCCCTGAGGACTTCGCTTGCCGGGGCTACCGCGCGCCTCTCTCAGCAAGACGCTAAGATAGCGGACCTCCAGTTGCTCTGTGCTGACCTGAAGGCCGAGGCGGCGGCAGCGCGCACGGAGCTTGCCCAGGTTGCCGAGGAGCGGGACCAAACTCGGGGCCAAGCTGCCGAAGCTGAGAGCCGGGCCAAGATCCTTGCGGCCGATCTGGCCGCAGCCCAAGTCGCAGCCTCGGAGCAGCACGTCTGTAACACCCGGATTCTAGGGGTCCAAAACCCGGGGTTAACATAAACACCAGGTATGCTGGGACCAAGTCTCATACATATGATGTATAGTGGCACAGGATCGAATGTCACATCTTTATACATAATAGGAGTTCTATACAAAATAAATAGTTACATTATAAGGAGACAACGGTCCAGCAACCCAAAGTTGACTGGGAGACGACGGCCTAGACCTCTCACGAACTCATCACAGCATCCTCCAAGCGCCTCATCCGGTGGTACCTGTTCTTGACCTGTGGTGTGTGTGAGACAGCAAGAGTGAGCTCACATACGTTCATCGCTCAACAAGTTGTGGGGAATAATGTGCATGAACTCGCCAAAGGTGGGAGCTCACGTGAAGTGTAAGGCTTACCAAAGAAGATGGTTAGAGCTGTGCATTGCTTTTAAAGTTGGTCAAAATTTTATTAGCAGTTACTAAGTATAAGTAAATACCAAACCCAATTAAGTAATAGATCAAAAGTAACAACACCACCTGCAATGCAATGCATATGACAAATTGAATTTAGTTCCATAAATTAATCATGTGAGTGTCCGAGCTGCTCTTGACCGTGAGCACGGCTAGTATACCAGTTTTACACTCTGCAGAGGTTGCGCATCTTTACCCACAAGTCGTGTATCCCATGTCGCCAGGGTTTGCAAGGCCCTTAGACACTACCAAGGTGAATGGCTAGGGATCCACTACGAGGCCTTTACAAAGTTCCACTAGCTTCCGAAAACCCGCTACAGTTTATAGGAAGTTCCAATGCAGGAATCCCTTGCAGGACCGCCATCGCAGCAAAATCCTCCCGAGGGCCTCCCTACACTGACCACTCCCCTACTGCCCTTGCCCCTTTCGGGTAAGGTAGTCTTCCACTAGCTTTCCTAATTAATCAGCCAAGGGCGTCCCATTCCACCCTTGTGGTAGCACTGTTTTCCCGGGTGGTTCTCCATGTTCCAATTAACATAATGATCTTAACATGAACCATAAATAACAACTGATAACAAAAGTATAATCATGAATGGTGTATCTCCATACCCAAAACCACATATAGCACTAGCAAGTACTACCCAAAAAGTTCAGTGGTAAACAAGGTATAAAGATAGACAAACTAGGGTAACCTATTGGGTCCCATCAAAATTAACCTATGCAGATCATTATGATTAATTAGAACATGAGTAGGTGAAGAGAAGTGATCAAGGGCACAACTTGCCTGGGCCTTGAGATTCCAGATACCAGGATGATCTTCAGAGGACTCGTGACCTCACTGCTAGTCGTAGTAATACAAACAAACAGTGTAGGCAAAATTTAACATCACACCAAACAAGTAAACAAAATACATAATAATAATCTACACATTAAAATAAGATTCTAGGAACAGGAATCATTAATTTTGGAGTTATAGATTTTAAGTTATGAATTTCCTAAGATTTAAGGTGACTATAATAGGATTAGATGATAAATTAATTTCCTAACAGAGTTCATGTCAAAACAGTGATTCTAAATGATAGAGAATATTATTACAAAATTTTAGGAATTGGAATGACTCAATTTGGAGCTAAAATGAATTTTCTATGAATTATCTAAGTTCTAGCAATTATTTTTGTATTAGAAATCTAATTTCTAATTCATTTAATCACTTTAATACTGCACTGGACTGGGCCTCAATTAATGGAAAGTGCAGGGGGCTCGGTGTAAGTCGCCCCAGACTCAGAAAACAGTGACAAAGGGACGGCGGGTTGATTCCTATGAAGTTCAGGGGCTCTTTAACAAAAATAACCCGTGAAGGGGGTATCGGAACACTACGGCCATCCGATTAGAATTCTACGGCGCAGATTAAATCTAACACACCCCGAAACGGTACGCAGCGCCCGACGTTGGATTGGAGATCTACGGACCAGATTTAATGTAGCCCGGGCCACCCAGGACCGACCGATCCGATCTAACGGTCCCGATCGATCACGCGAAAGGGTACGCCCTGTTTCTAATCTAAACCGTAGGGAACCGATCCAAAGGCCCACAGCGCTCGCCCCAATTCTCCAGCTCGGGACGGCGGCGCCGGCCGAAATCACGGCGGACCATCGCCGGAGAAACGGCAATCCGACGCCCAAGCGCGCCATTCTAAGAATTAAATGGTGCGCCACGCAGCCGAGGGGACGGCGAACGTGTTAGAAGGGTTATTACCGACAATCTCGGCGCGCAGAGGGTGCGGCGACGACGAAGGCGGATCCGCGGCGGAGAATCGAAGTTCGACGGGGAATTGCGCCACGCCCAGTGGCCGACTTCGCCCGCGAACGACTCGACACCCTTCGAATAGACTTGGAGACGCTCCAAGGCCGATCACCGGGGACCCGACGTCGACGACCACGCGTTTTGGTCACGGCGGCGAACTTGGCCCGAGGAAATCGCGACGGTGGTTTGGTGGCTGGCGAGAGGTTGCGAATACCGGTGAGGATGGGAAGGGGTCGCGGAGCTTCGGCTTTATACCCAAGGAACGACCCGCGGCCGTTGCACGGAGGCCGAGAATCCACGGAGAGCTTTGCGGAGTCCGCGCGGCGCGATCGGCAAAGCTGTTGAAGACGGGCCTGACGTGCGGGCCCCGCGGACCAGAGAGAGAGGCAGGGAGAAGCGAGCGCGGTGGAGACCGACGAGTAGGGCCCACAAGGCGGTGGGATAGCAGGCGCGCGCGCGAGGAGCGGCCGACGCGCTGGCCCCACCCCGCAGTGACTGAACACCAGAGCGCAGGAGAGCAGCAGAGGGAACGGCTGACGGGGCGGGCCCACCTGTCGGCGCCGCGGGGATGGAGTTGGGCCGCGCGGTGATGATTCCCTAAGTGGGCCGAAAATGGTGCAGCGAGCCCAGGTAAGGTTTTTATTCTTTTTCTTTTTATTTTCTATTTTCTTTTCTCCATTTTCAAAATCCAATTTGAGTTCAAGTTTAAATTCAAACTTTGTGAATAACTTGTCCTCAGTTTGAAGGGTATAATTTAATAATATAAGTGTGAAGGATGTTTATTCTGATTTTTATTTTATTTTATGTAGTATTTTTCTTAGTTCTTCCCTTCTCTTTTACTTTCTATTTTCTATTCCAAATTCAAATTTATACTTCTATTTGTTTTCAGATTTTTTTCAAATGTATCAATTGAAACCCAAAGGTGAATATGAACCATACTATTTTAATATTACTAATTTAAGTTTTATTCTCCTTGTGATTTATTTCATGGGATGTATAAATGGTTTCTTTTAAAAGAAAAATTCTTTTCCCATCTTTCTTATTTCCTTATTTCCAAAGCATTATGATACTTTATTTATATTTTTTTTCTACTAATTTTGGGTCTTACAAATCCTACCCCCCTTAAAAATAATCTCGTCCTCGAGATTTGTAAGAAAAGGGATGTATACTCATATTGTTCTCGGAACATATGCACAAACAAAGAGATCTCGGCATGATGCATAATTCTTTAACAAAACATAGGGTCAATAGACCTTATTGCTCCTTCTAAAATAATATCATATCATCTACTAACTAAAGTAACATCTAAATCTTATAAATCATCATAATTTATATCTATGTAGCTTGGTGGAGCTGGTGGTGGTGGTGGAGGTTGTTGTTGTTGTTGTCTCTCCAACCGTGCTTGCCTTATTTCTTGGTGGACCTGACGTATTTCCTCGCGTTGTTGTCTTATCTGGTTTTGCATCTCGGTCACCAGGTCTGTTAATTGTTGTATTACCAGTCTTTGGGCAGCAACCACTTGTTCGGTTTCGATAGGTGGAGGATTTGAAGAATTCATTTCTGTTTGCTGTTGCGTGATAATCTTTCCTTTCCTGGTATTGACCATGAAAGTTAGAAGCATATGGTAATAGTTTTGCAAAGGAAATTATTCAATAAGCGGAATGAATAAGCTAGTAGCTGGTCATAATTCTGAAGATTCTTTAGTAGGGCTTGGTCTTTGTTTTTATGTCCAGATTGGGGTAACCAGTCATATAAGGTGAATATCCAAGGGTAAGATAGAATCTGTCAAGATGAGAGGTATATATGGGTGAGATAGACTACAAGATGTAGGCTAAAAGTTTGTTTGTTATTAGGTGGGAATAGAAAGGTTATATCATTCATCATGGGTTGGGTTAGCTCATAGTTGAGTTGATCCAATGTGCTAAGTTAAGTTAATACATGGCTAGTAGGGTCTAATCTCTTCTACCAGTATTACTAATATGTTTAAGTAGACCACATTAGATTAGATCATATTAGATTAGATGGGATCTAGATTGGATTGGTATGACTAGTTTGACTAGATAAGATCTAATTAATTTGTATTAGATCATGGTTGTTTTAAACTAGGGTGGATAAGTATGCCTATTAGGATAAGATGGATCCATAAAGATAAGATAAAATCTTTTGAGGTCAGTTAGATCTATTAGGATGAGATAAAATCTTTTCAAGATAAGATGAGTATCTTTCAAGATGAGATGGATCTATTAAGATAAGGGAGAGTCTTTAAGATAAGATGGGTATTGTTAGACTAGATACTTTATTGAAGGATAATTTAGTTTGTCTAGTTATTTTATAAATATATTTTTATACCTATGTGTATATGCAGATGCAATTGTGGACATTACTCCACAACCCATCACACTCAAACAAAGATCCAAATCAGACAGATATCATAAGAACAAACATTCAAATAAAAATAGTTTTGTTTTTGTTCCTAGGATTAGGTCTCCTATTCCTAAAGTCACTTTAGGCACAGGATTTCAAAGTGTGAAATCCACATTTGTCTTTTAGAAAGAAAAGATAAGAATAATCAGAGTAAGCGGAAATAGACGAGAAAAGATTAAGATAAGTTTAGAAATGATCAGAGTAGCAAAGGTAAGTAGTTAATGGTTGTCCAGTTCTATCTAGGTTTCGTCCTACAGTCAACATTCCTCTGATACCACTTCTGTAACACCCGGATTCTAGGGGTCCAAAACCCGGGGTTAACATAAACACCAGGTATGCTGGGACCAAGTCTCATACATATGATGTATAGTGGCACAAGATCGAATGTCACATCTTTATACATAATAGGAGTTCTATACAAAATAAATAGTTACATTATAAGGAGACAACGGTCCAGCAACCCAAAGTTGACTGGGAGACGACGGCCTAGACCTCTCACGAACTCATCACAGCATCCTCCAAGCGCCTCATCCGGTGGTACCTGTTCTTGACCTGTGGTGTGTGTGAGACAGCAAGAGTGAGCTCACATACGTTCATCGCTCAACAAGTTGTGGGGAATAATGTGCATGAACTCGCCAAAGGTGGGAGCTCACGTGAAGTGTAAGGCTTACCAAAGAAGATGGTTAGAGCTGTGCATTGCTTTTAAAGTTGGTCAAAATTTTATTAGCAGTTACTAAGTATAAGTAAATACCAAACCCAATTAAGTAATAGATCAAAAGTAACAACACCACCTGCAATGCAATGCATATGACAAATTGAATTTAGTTCCATAAATTAATCATGTGAGTGTCCGAGCTGCTCTTGACCGTGAGCACGGCTAGTATACCAGTTTTACACTCTGCAGAGGTTGCGCATCTTTACCCACAAGTCGTGTATCCCATGTCGCCAGGGTTTGCAAGGCCCTTAGACACTACCGAGGTGAATGGCTAGGGATCCACTACGAGGCCTTTACAAAGTTCCACTAGCTTCCGAAAACCCGCTACAGTTTATAGGAAGTTCCAATGCAGGAATCCCTTGCAGGACCGCCATCGCAGCAAAATCCTCCCGAGGGCCTCCCTACACTGACCACTCCCCTACTGCCCTTGCCCCTTTCGGGTAAGGTAGTCTTCCACTAGCTTTCCTAATTAATCAGCCAAGGGCGTCCCATTCCACCCTTGTGGTAGCACTGTTTTCCCGGGTGGTTCTCCATGTTCCAATTAACATAATGATCTTAACATGAACCATAAATAACAACTGATAACAAAAGTATAATCATGAATGGTGTATCTCCATACCCAAAACCACATATAGCACTAGCAAGTACTACCCAAAAAGTTCAGTGGTAAACAAGGTATAAAGATAGACAAACTAGGGTAACCTATTGGGTCCCATCAAAATTAACCTATGCAGATCATTATGATTAATTAGAACATGAGTAGGTGAAGAGAAGTGATCAAGGGCACAACTTGCCTGGGCCTTGAGATTCCAGATACCAGGATGATCTTCAGAGGACTCGTGACCTCACTGCTAGTCGTAGTAATACAAACAAACAGTGTAGGCAAAATTTAACATCACACCAAACAAGTAAACAAAATACATAATAATAATCTACACATTAAAATAAGATTCTAGGAACAGGAATCATTAATTTTGAAGTTATAGATTTTAAGTTATGAATTTCCTAAGATTTAAGGTGACTATAATAGGATTAGATGATAAATTAATTTCCTAACAGAGTTCATGTCAAAACAGTGATTCTAAATGATAGAGAATATTATTACAAAATTTTAGGAATTGGAATGACTCAATTTAGAGCTAAAATGAATTTTCTATGAATTATCTAAGTTCTAGCAATTATTTTTGTATTAGAAATCTAATTTCTAATTCATTTAATCACTTTAATACTGCACTGGACTGGGCCTCAATTAATGGAAAGTGCAGGGGGCTCGGTGTAAGTCGCCCCAGACTCAGAAAACAGTGACAAAGGGACGGCGGGTTGATTCCTATGAAGTTCAGGGGCTCTTTAACAAAAATAACCCGTGAAGGGGGTATCGGAACACTACGGCCATCCGATTAGAATTCTACGGCGCAGATTAAATCTAACACACCCCGAAATGGTACGCAGCGCCCGACGTTGGATTGGAGATCTACGGACCAGATTTAATGTAGCTCGGGCCACCCAGGACCGACCGATCCGATCTAACGGTCCCGATCGATCACGCGAAAGGGTACGCCCTGTTTCTAATCTAAACCGTAGGGAACCGATCCAACGGCCCACAGCGCTCGCCCCAATTCTCCAGCTCGGGACGGCGGCGCCGGCCGAAATCACGGCGGACCATCGCCGGAGAAACGGCAATCCGACGCCCAAGCGCGCCATTCTAAGAATTAAATGGTGCGCCACGCAGCCGAGGGGATGGCGAACGTGTTAGAAGGGTTATTACCGACAATCTCGGCGCGCAGAGGGTGCGGCGACGACGAAGGCGGATCCGCGGCGGAGAATCGAAGTTCGACGGGGAATTGCGCCACGCCCAGTGGCCGACTTCGCCCGCGAACGACTCGACACCCTTCGAATAGACTTGGAGACGCTCCAAGGCCGATCACCGGGGACCCGACGTCGACGACCACGCGTTTTGGTCACGGCGGCGAACTTGGCCCGAGGAAATCGCGACGGTGGTTTGGTGGCTGGCGAGAGGTTGCGAATACCGGTGAGGATGGGAAGGGGTCGCGGAGCTTCGGCTTTATACCCAAGGAACGACCCGCGGCCGTTGCACGGAGGCCGAGAATCCACGGAGAGCTTTGCGGAGTCCGCGCGGCGCGATCGGCAAAGCTGTTGAAGACGGGCCTGACGTGCGGGCCCCGCGGACCAGAGAGAGAGGCAGGGAGAAGCGAGCGCGGTGGAGACCGACGAGTAGGGCCCACAAGGCGGTGGGATAGCAGGCGCGCGCGCGAGGAGCGGCCGACGCGCTGGCCCCACCCCGCAGTGACTGAACACCAGAGCGCAGGAGAGCAGCAGAGGGAACGGCTGACGGGGCGGGCCCACCTGTCGGCGCCGCGGGGATGGAGTTGGGCCGCGCGGTGATGATTCCCTAAGTGGGCCGAAAATGGTGCAGCGAGCCCAGGTAAGGTTTTTATTCTTTTTCTTTTTATTTTCTATTTTCTTTTCTCCATTTTCAAAATCCAATTTGAGTTCAAGTTTAAATTCAAACTTTGTGAATAACTTGTCCTCAGTTTGAAGGGTATAATTTAATAATATAAGTGTGAAGGATGTTTATTCTGATTTTTATTTTATTTTATGTAGTATTTTTCTTAGTTCTTCCCTTCTCTTTTACTTTCTATTTTCTATTCCAAATTCAAATTTATACTTCTATTTGTTTTCAGATTTTTTTCAAATGTATCAATTGAAACCCAAAGGTGAATATGAACCATACTATTTTAATATTACTAATTTAAGTTTTATTCTCCTTGTGATTTATTTCATGGGATGTATAAATGGTTTCTTTTAAAAGAAAAATTCTTTTCCCATCTTTCTTATTTCCTTATTTCCAAAGCATTATGATACTTTATTTATATTTTTTTTTCTACTAATTTTGGGTCTTACAACGTCCGAGCCAGAGGTATGGCTCGACCGTCCTCGGTTCTCAATCTTGTCCGTTTCTTCCGCTTGGGTTTGAGATCTTTCTTCTGGTTGTTCGCAGAGCTCGAGTCTGCCCTCGACGAGTCTGCCAAGGCGCTTGCCGAGGCGCTCGACGGGGCTGCTGAGCAAAGGGAGGCCGATCTTGCGGCTATGTCCGAGGCCGTCTCGGTGGTCTATCGGAAACTCGGTCCCGGCGACGTCCCTTCAGGGAGCTCTCCCCAAAGCCGTCTTCAAGCCCTTGGCGATTACGCGCGCGGTAAAGTCCGCGGGGCGCTGCACCACGGCGTCAGGCGGGCCTTCGCCGTGCTCGCTTCCCACTACGTCGTGGACTTGGAGCGGGTCAGCGAGGGGTACTGCCTGCCTGACGAAGACGAGGCAGCCCTGGCGGAGATTCAGCGGCTCGACGCGGTCGCTGCGGGTCCGAGCGCGTCACTGGCGACCGTCTTCGAAGCGGAGATTCTTCCTCCTGCGCCGCCGCCGGAAGCGAAAGTGGACTTTACCGACGGCGGGGGCGGAGTTGAGGGCGCGGCTCCTGCCCGAGGCGACGCTTGATTTTAGTTGGGACAATTTCTGATGGATGTGTGATTTGCCGCAGTCACTGGGGCCTGAACATTTTACTTCTTCTTCCGTGAAGTCATGCTTCTTTTCGTTTCGATTTTCGCGCCTGGCTCGTAGTGTCGACAACAGGGTGATTTCCCGAGCTGGGTCCTTTTTCGCGGGAGGCGACGAGTGAGGTGTCCCTAGCCCGGAAGCATAGGTGTTCCCCAGCTCAGTCGGTCTCGCCACTTACTCGTACCCAGGTTCGCTCCTCAGGACTCTGCCTCTGACGCATCCGGGAGAACGCAGAAAACCCTTCTTGACCGAAAAAAGGGTTTTTCTGACGCGGAACGGTACGTCCGAACTCGATGAGAGGGGTTCCCTTTTTTAGCCCCCGAGGGAGGGTCGGGCTCTGCCGGGGCGAGGCCGACCCTTCCTTGATAATTGATTCGTATGTATGAGTGGGGAAAGGGCGCAGCCCCCGGGCGTCGTTCGCGCAGAGGCCGTTTGGCGAGTCAGGCTCCTGCCCGGATATGCGGCGAGTGCTCGGTGACATCCCCCGGCATGGCGGGCATGCCCGAGGGACCCTACGCAAAAATGTCGACGTTTGCGCGAGGGAAGTCGCCGAGCACTTCTTCCTATCTGGGGCCGAGCCCAGAGCCGATCCGGACACGCTTGGAGGCGTCGCTACTGGGGTCGAGAGGGGCGGCCTTAACCTTGCCTGCTGGCTCGAAGTTGCCGGCATGCCGCTTCACGTCCGGTACCTCTCGGGAGAGGCTTTCCAGGTCGACAGTGAGGGCCTCGGACTCGGCGTGGGCCTCGGCGTACTCCACGCACTCCACATCGCATTCGAATGCGTGTTCGTACGTGGGGCCGACGGTGATGACCCCGTTGGGTCCCGGCATCTTGAGCTTCAGGTAGGTGTAGTTGGGGATGGCCATGAACTTCGCGTAGCATGGCCTTCCCAACACTGCGTGGTAGGTTCCTCGGAACCCGACCACCTCGAACGTCAAAGTCTCCCTTCGGAAGTTGGAGGGTGTTCCGAAGCAGACAGGGAGGTCGAGCTGTCCGAGGGGCTGGACGCGCCTCCCGGGAATGATCCCGTGGAAGGGCGCAACGCCTGCTCGGACAGACGACAGGTCGATGCGCAGGAGCCTGAGGGTCTCGGCGTAGATGATGTTGAGGCAGCTGCCTCCATCCATCAGGACCTTGGTGAGCCTGACGTCGCCGATGACGGGATCGACGACGAGCGGGTACTTCCCCGGGCTCGGCACGTGGTCGGGGTGGTCGTCTCGGTCGAAGGTGATGGGCTTGTCGGACCAGTCTAGGTAGACTGGTGCCGCCACCTTCACCGAGCAGACCTCCCGACGCTCTTGCTTACGATGCCGAGCCGAGGCGTTTGCCGTATGCCCTCCGTAGATCATGAAGCAGTCGCGGACCTCTGGGAACTCTCCTGCTTGGCGATCCTCCCTTTTGTCGTCGTCGTGAGCCCTGCCACCCTCTGTGGGTGGCCCGGCCCGATGGAAGTGACGCCGAAGCATGACGCACTCTTCGAGAGTATGCTTGACGGGCCCCTGATGGTAGGGGCACGTCTCCTTGAGTGCTTTGTCGAAGAGGTTTGCACCTCCGGGGGGCTTCCGAGGGTTCTTGCGCTCGGCGGCGGCGACGGCGACAAGGTCTGCATCGGGAACGTCGCGTTTCGCTTGCGACTTCCTCCTGCCTCTCTTCTTGGCGCCGCGCGGAGTGGACGCCTCGGGAGCATCTTCCGACGGGCGGCCCTAGGGCTGCTTGTCCTTTCGGAAGATGGCCTCTACCGCCTCCTGGCCGGAGGCGAACTTGGTGGCGATGTCCATCAGCTCGCTCGCCCTGGTGGGGGTCTTGCGACCCAGCTTGCTCACCAGGTCGCGGCAGGTGGTGCCGGCAAGGAATGCGCCGATGACATCGGAGTCGGTGATGTTGGGCAGCTCGGTGCGCTGCTTCGAGAACCGCCGGATGTAGTCCCGAAGGGACTCTCCCGGCAGTTGCCGACAGCTTCGGAGGTCCCAGGAATTCCCGGGGCGCACGTACGTGCCCTGGAAATTCCCGGCGAAAGCCTGGACCAGATCCTCCCAGTTGGAAATCTGCCCCGGGGGCAGGTGCTCCAACCAGGCACGAGCGGTGTCGGAGAGGAACAGGGGGAGGTTTCGGATGATGAGGTTGTCATCGTCCGTCCCACCCAGCTGACAGGCCAGGCGGTAGTCCGCAAGCCACAATTCCGGCCTCGTTTCCCCTGAGTACTTCGTGATAGTAGTCGGGGGTCGGAATCGGGGCGGAAACGGCGCCCGCCGAATGGCTCGGCTAAAGACCTGCGGACCGGGTGGTTCGGGCGAGGGACTTCGATCCTCCCCGCTGTCGTAACGTCCCCCACGCCTGGGGTGGTAGCCTCGGCGCACCCTTTCGTCGAGGCGTGCCCGACGGTCGCGATGACGGTGCTCGACGCCGAGGTGGCCCGGGGCCGCAGGCGCGGTGGTGCGCGTGCGCCCGGTGAAGGCCGAGGCTTCCCGCGTGAGTCGGGAAGTCGCGGCACGAGGTTCCGAGGGGTATCCCTGCCTGCGGGAGGCAGAGCTCTCGGCCCGCCGGGCCGCAGCGCCTTCCAGGAGATGCTTGAGTTCTCCCTGGATTCGCCGACCCTCGGTGGTTGATGACTCCGGCATCGCGCGGAGGAGCATTGCTGCAGCGACCAGGTCCTGGCCAGTCCCGCCGGATGCGGGTGGCGGTTTGTCCCTGGCATCGTTGGCGATGCGGTGCTGGAGACCTTGGGGCAGGTGACGTATTCCTCCGGCCGGGGGTTGGCTCGCCCATACCTGCCCGATGTTCTGGCGGATTGCCTCGAGCGCTCCTGCTCCTTCATCGAACCCGACCTGCGCCCCGCGGACTTGCTCGAGCTGTGGGTCGTGACCCCCCGCCGGAACGGGGACCACAGCTAGCTCCCGCGGGATGTCGGCGCGAGGCGCTGGCCTAGGGGGATCACCATCCTCCGGCATGCCGAGACAGCCGCCTCCGGAGGGATCCCCTAGCTCGATGTGGAAACATTCGCGACTCGGGCCGCAGTCCTTGTCGCCAAGGCTGCGGCTGCCGTCGGAACAGTCGGAGAGGCAATAGTCACATGCGGTCATGAAGTCCCGCATGGCACTAGGGTTGCCAGATCCGGAGAAATCCCAGCAGATGCTGGGGTCGTCATCTTCCTCGGACCCAGAGGGTCCGTAGGTCGAGACGCCCGTCAATCGGTCCCAAGGCGACCGCACACGAAACCCCAGAGAGGTTGCACTCGCCTCAATGTGAGCGCCCGCCAAAGCGAGGTCGCCAGGCGGGCTGAGGCCGAGTCGAAATAACGAAAGATGGGGAGCAGTCGGTACCTTTTTGTCGACGAGGAGCGATGAAGTCGTGTCGGGGGCTGACCGCGCCGTCGTCTTGGGTACGAGGGCGACGTCCTGTAGGCCCTCCGTGAGCGTGCTGGCGTCGTCCACTTGCTCGGGGTCGACGTGTTGCGGGGGGACGGCGCTCGCGTTTGCCTCGAACGCGAGGGCGACGCTTGGCGTGTCCTCCGCTGGGGCGCCGGGGATGTCGATTTGCTCGACAGCCGTCGGAGCGCGGCCTCCCGCTCGGCCCCGGTTGCCCCGCCTCCTCCTCCTCCGATGGCGAGGGAGAGGATGGGGCGAGCTCGAACGTTGTCCTTCCCCAACGCGGGAAAGACGTCGTCGATTCCGCCGCCGGCGGGCGGGCTGTCCGCCACCAATGTCGTCGTCGCGCGGCGGTGGAAGGAGTATCATGTCGTAGTCGCCATCGAGAGACATGAACTCGAGGTTCCCGAAACGGAGCACCGTCCCGGGTTGAAGAGGTTGTTGGAGACTGCCCATCTGGAGCTTGACGGGAAATCGAACGTCAACACGCAGCGTGCCCCTACCTGGCGCGCCAACTGTCGGCGTTCCGAGACCGGGGGGGTCCCCGAGCCGACGAGTGAGAGTGCCGCGTGCCCCAGCCCAGATGGGTCGAGCGCGTGGAGCGAGCGCGAAGGGGGGAACAGAGAGGGAGAGAGTCGGTGGCCGGAGCCGGGTCGTGAGGGAGTCGGAGGAATTCCCACGGCCTTCGTGTTCGTCCCGCGCCCAGGTCGGGTGCGCTTGCAGTAGGGGGTTACAAGCGTCCGCACGAGGTGAAGGAGGAGAGCGGCCCCGAGAGAGCGCCTGCCTCTGCCTTTCGTCCTCGCGAGGCCAACCTCCTCTAAGAAGGCCCTGGCCCTTCCTTTTATAGTCGTAAGGAGAGGGTCCAGGTGTACAAGATGGGGGTGTAGCAAGGTGCTACGTGTCTAGCGGGGGAGAGCTAGCGCCCTATGTACATGCCCAGGTGGCAGCCGGAGAGATCGTGGCACCCTATTGGTGTGGCGTCGTGGCTGCTGGAGGAGTAACGGAGCCGGACGGGGGGACAGCTGTCGAGGTGGCTGGGTCCTTGCTGACGTTCTCCTGCTTTCGTAAGGGAGCTGGGAGCCGCCGTCGTCATGATCTAGCGGGGCGCCATCATGGCCTATCTGGCATAGCTGGCCAGATGGGACGCCGGTCTTGTTCTCTGCGACCCAAGTCGGCTCAGGGCAGGGTGATGATGACGCTTCCTGTTGACGTGGCGGTCTCGTGTCCTAGGTCGGGCATCGTGGAGGCTCCTCCGAGGCCGAGGCCGAGTCCGTCCTGCAAGACAGAGACAGAGTCCGAGCCCTGGGTCGGGCGAGGCGGAGATTACTCGGCAGAGGCCGAGGCGGAGTCCGAGCCCTGGGTCGGGCGAGGCGGAGGTCGCCGTCTTCCGGGGCCTTAGCCCGAGTCCGAGCCCTGGGTCGGGCGGAGCGGAGTTCGCCGTCTTCCGAGGCCTTAGCCTGAGTCCGAGCCCTGGGTCGGGCGGAGCGGAGTTCGCCGTCTTCCGGGGCCTTAGCCCGAGTCCGAGCCCTGGGTCGGGCGGAGCGGAGTTCGCCGTCTTCCGGGGCCTTAGCCCGAGTCCGAGCCCTGGGTCGGGCGGAGCGGAGTTCGCCGTCTTCCGGGGCCTTAGCCCGAGTCCGAGCCCTGGGTCGGGCGGAGCGGAGTTCGCCGTCTTCCGGGGCCTTAGCCCGAGTCCGAGCCCTGGGTCGGGCGGAGCGGAGTTCGCCGTCTTCCGGGGCCTTAGCCCGAGTCCGAGCCCTGGGTCGGGCGGAGTCTCCTATGGCACCTCTGGCGAAGTCTGGTCGTCCGTTGGTCTTACCTTTTGCGTTAAACGCCCCGGTGACTCGGTCGGTTGGCGCGGTGATTTAGTCAGGGTTTCTCCTTATCGGAGGCGGGGCCTAGGGCGAGCCGGAGATGCGTCTGCCGTGAAAGAGGAGACCTCAGACGAGACGGAGTCATCTTAGGGTCGGCTGCCCTCGCCCGAGGCTAGGCTCGGGCGTGGCGTGGTCAAGTCACTCGTACGGACTGATCCCTGACTTAATCAAACCCATCAGGCCTTTGCAGCTTTATGCTGATGGGGGTTACCAGCTGAGAATTAGGCGTCTTGAGGGTACCCCTAATTATGGTCCCCGACAAACGGTTAAACGCAGTAATCCAATCAGCAAGATACCAGCAGACTCTAAGGCGCTATCACGACAAGGCTGTGCGGCAACGATTCTTCTCAGTAGGGGAGCTCATCCTTCGCCGAATTCTAACGGGAGAAGGACGACACAAGTTATCACCCTTATGGGAAGGACCCTTCGTAGTAGCAGAAGTCACTCGGCCCGGATCATATCGCCTCACTCAGATGGATGGCACAGAAGTTGGGAACTCCTGGAACATAGAACACCTGAGAAAGTTTTATCCTTAGCCGTACCTCAAAACTGCTGGGATAACGGTGATGTACTCTGTAAAATGGAAATATGTCATCAATAAAGAAAAGGTCTCAAGGATACTCAATTTATTTACGATTGACTCGCATGCTTACTTAACTCGGGGTGACCACTATGCCCTGCTAACGGAGCAATCGGCGTAAGTCGGCAACGACTTAAGGCGGTGCAACATGCTCACGCTTACTTAACTCGGGGTGACCACTATGCCCTGCTAACGGAGCAATCGGCTTAAGTTGGCAACGACTTAAGGCGGTGCAACATGCTCACGCTTACTTAACTCGGGGTGACCACTATGCCCTGCTAGCGGAGCAATCGGCTTAAGTTGGCAACGACTTAAGGCGGTGCAACATGCTCACGCGTACCTAACTCGGGGTGACCACTATGCCCTGCTAATGGAGCAATCGACTTCAGTCGGCAACGACTTAAGGCGGTGCAACATGCTCACGCTTACTTAACTCGGGGTGACCACTATGCCCTGCTAACGGAGCAATCAACTTAAGTTGACGGCAACTTAAGACCAATGCAACATGCTCGCGCCTATATAATTCAGGGGATGATTTCCATATCCCACAAACAAAATTCATAGTCATCATGCGTCATTACTACCAAACTCATTAACTAAAAAATTCTGATACAATGAGAGAGTAACTATGTTATTCAAATAAACCGGTGTCCTCTAACAAATATTCAATCATGCAAGCTGCGCGCTTGGAGCACGCGAAATGTTTTCTCTATTTTGCAATGTCTTTTCCAGGAGCAATTGACGAAGAAGGACGACTCGAGGAATCAGGGGCAGCGTTCACGTCAGCCCTTATATCTTCGGGAACAACCACGCCGGGTCTCCTCATCAAAATTCGTCCCGCCCGAATAGCCTTGTCCAGGGCTTTGTCGCATTGGGCCTTGAGAGTAACAGAAGTTTCTTCAGCAGTCTTAACAGCCAGTCGAGCATTCTCTAACTCCTGGGCAATGGATTTTTTGGAAGCCCGGAGCCCTTTGATAGTAGCATCCTTCGCTGATATCAACTGCTTAAGCCGGTTTACCTCCTCCATGGATTCTTGCAGCTTATGACGATGAAGGTCTAATTCTTCCATGGTAAAGCGATGACTTCTTTCCAAAATAGTCAGCGAATTGCTAGAATCTCGATACAACTTATCAAGATTGTCACGAGAAGCAGCAAGGATGCGTTTTTCTTCCTGCAAGCACAAGTCAGTTCCTTCAAAAACCAGGCAAGTAATAGGAGCGCAGTAAGGCAAAGCACAGTTTCGTATATCACCTTTTCAGAGTCAAGCTGAGCATGCAGGGAAGAACTCAACGCATTGGCATCGTCTAAGGCGGCAGAGACCTGACTCAGCTCAATCTGACTTTGAGAGTACTTTTCCTCAATATCAGTGCATCGCTGAGACAGTAAAGACTGATCTTGAGAATATTTTTCCTCAAGAATTGCAATCTGTCGAGTCATTCCTAGCAAGAAGTAACCAAACAAAACGAGGTCAGAAGGTAAAGCAGTCCACAACAAACATGAAGGAAGGAAAAAGGGCACTAACCAGCGTTAGTTGCCTCCAACTCGGATACACGACGATGAAGTGACACTGGATTCCAACACGAAAGAGACGAAGCCACTTCTGGAACAGGAACACCCTGCAATCTCAGCTGGCTGGTCATCCCATCCACCAAAACCTGATGAGAAGAACAGATGAGCATAATGGCAAAAGTTCATGCAATGTAAAAAAAAAAGCACAGTACCTGGAGATTGGAAAAGAATGAAGGGATCCCCAGATCAGGAGAAATCAGCTGATAACCAGGCGCAAGGCCACCACCCGAAGCAGTTTGCAACGGAACGGTAGGAATCAGTTCAGCGCCTCCAACAGAGCCGAACACCCGATCAGCGGGGACGCTGCCCTCTAAAGCGACACCCCGGTCCAAAGTTTGGGCTACCACCATGTAGCCAGAGTGTGGAGGTGACCCTGCGTGAACATCCATGGAAGTGCCGGAAGGAGACCCTGTTTGGGCACCCTCGAGGACTGGGTCATAGTTGGCACTGCCCACTTGAGCCGGATTATCCCCGGCAGCACCCTCGGGGGCTGGGCAGTAGCTTGCACTCTTCGCCCGAGCTAAGTCATCCCCGACGACACCCTCGGGGGCTGGGCATGTGTCAGCACCATTCTTGAGGTCCAAACTCTCCGCAGTAACCACCTCTAAGGTTGACGGGCCTTCGGCTACTTCCATGGGATCAGGACAGTCCAAGTTAGCATCCCGACCCTCGAGATCGCGCTCTAAGGTCGACGAGGCACGGGATGACCTCAACCCAGCATCAGGCACGGCACCGCAAGCTTCCGTCGCATCATCATCCACTGGCCCTGATAACAAGTCCTCTGGAATCATATCCTCAAGAGTTTGATCAAAGTCGGCCAGGGATATTTCTTGCAGACCGACGAGGGCAGATAAAGCAGGAGAAGGAACTCCACTACTTTCCCCACTGGCGAGGAATTACCGACTGTTCTTCCGAGTCAGAGGGACCTCATTCTCTTCTTCTCTGTCGTCTTCATCAGCAACACAGGCAACACCCCCATTGGGATCAACGACGGATGGAGTACACCCATTGGGATCAGCAACAGACATACCACACCCATTGGGATCAGCATCAGTAAATTCAGGTACAGGAACCTCCTCAGCAGCAGGAACCGAGGGACCAGCACCCTGATCCAAACTAGATACTCGTCGAATACGTCTCTTTTTCTTTTTCTGTTCATCAACAGAAAAATCAGTTTGATTGGTTCGGCAAGGACGCCTCGAGCAAGCACGGACAGGTCTCTGAACATCCAAGGTTATACCGACCTCTGGGAGAGGCGCCACTTCCAATGTCTCAGCAGGAGTAGCGTCAGAAGAATCTTCAGCCAACATATCAAGCATAGCATTCATTTCTGCGTCATTAGGATCCAAAGGCACCTCGAAATGGACTTGTCGTTCATCATCAGGAATTTTCCCAAGTGAGGCAACCAAAGCATTGACTTCTTCATCAGAGGGCCGCGTTCTGAGGCCCAAATTGCCATCAGTCGCAGGTGGGTTTGACACGAAAAGAGTAAAGGCTTTGGCAGGAGGCAGATTCCAGGCCGAGTACGCCACCGGAGCACCAACATTGGATACTTTGCCTCTGAGAATCATCTCCAGTCGGCTCACCAAATCTGCAGAAGGGATTCTTCTATTGGTAACTCGAGTTGAGTCGGCTAGCCCTTGATACAGATAAGCCGGGTGGACCCTATCTTTCAGTGGCTGAATGTTTTTGAAAACGAAGTCAGCAACTACAGCTTCGGCAGCTAAACCTCTCTCTTTCAATAGTCCAACTTCAGCTAGCAGCACACTGGCTTCGGCTACCTCCTCGTCTGTGGGCGACTCGGTCCAGCTTGGGGTGCGAACATCTGGCTGTCTTCCCGACCGGGGGGGGGAGAGAATTTCCATAGTTATCAACTATAAACCACTCCAGACGCCATCCCTTAATGCTGTCTTTAAGGGGAATCTCAAGATATTCAGTTTTCCGTCCCCAGCGCATCTCCAAACTGGCACCTCCAACCAACTGATGTTGTCCCCCGGCCATCCCAGGGCGACAATGATACAGGTGTTTCCACAAGCCAAAATGCGGCAGCACGCCAAGAAAGGCTTCACATAAGTGGACGAAGATGGAAATTTGCAGAATTGAATTAGGGTTCAGATGGGTTAGGTTGATGTGGTAGAAATCAAGGAGACCACGAAAAAAGGGAGAAATAGGAAGGCTAAGGCCGCGGAGAAGAAAAGGAGCGTAAACCACGGACTCGTGGGTATCTTCTGTCGGGACCGTAGTCCCGTGGCAAATCCGCCAAGAACAGAGTTCCCGTGGAGGAAGAACCCCGATGGACACGAGGTGGAGGAGTTCGGCTTCGGAGATGATAGACATGTGGTTACCTGCAAAAGGCAACTGGCTGTTGGGATCGATTGGAGGAATCACCACAGCGGACGAGCTTGCGATTTTCCTCTTGGGAGCCATCTCGATTCTACCAGTGAGCAGATTGGAGGCGAGCGCAGAGAGGATTTGGAAGCAGGAATGCAAGAACTAGGGCGCGGAAAGCAAAGGCGGCTAAAAGTGCAGCTCTTATGGGATATTCTCGGACCAGATACCGTTTCAAAAAGTGCCCAGTCATCACCCGACAGTTATTTCCGAAATCCCAGCATGCCACGTGGTCATTCGGCAGTTATTTCCAAAAAACTGGTGGGCCATCTCCTCACTCGGGTGTTAATCCTCAAAATAACTCGGCGTTGCCTCTAAAATGCCGACGTCACTACTCAGCCACTCGGCGTTGCCTCTAAAACGAAGATCTCGAGCTCAATCGCTCGGCATTACTTCCAAAATGCTGACAACGACCTTTAATCACTCGGCGTTGCCTCTAAAACGCTGATCTCGAGTTCAATAACTCGATGTTGCCTCTAAAATGCCGACGACACTACTCAGTCACTCGGCGTTGCCTCTAAAACGCTGATCTCGAGTTCAATCGCTCGACATTACTTCCAAAATGCTGACAACGACCTTTAATCACTCGGTGTTGCCTCTAAAACGCTGATCTCGAGTTCAATAACTCGGTGTTGCCTCTAAAATGCCGACGTCACTACTCAGTCACTCGGCGTTGCCTCTAAAACGCTGATCTCGAGTTCAATCGCTCGGCATTACTTCCAAAATGCTGACAACGACCTTTAATCACTCGGCGTTGCCTCTAAAACGCTGATCTCGAGTTCAATAACTCGGTGTTGCCTCTAAAATGCCGACGTCACTACTCAGTCACTCAGCGTTGCCTCTAAAACGCTGATCTCGAGTTCAATCGTTCGGCATTACTTCTAAAATGCCAACGTTGACCTTCAATCGCTCGGCATTACTTCTAAAAACGTTGATACAGACTGCAATATTGCTCGGCGGCTACTTCTGGAAGCGTCAGTATAATGATCAAGCTGTTCGTCTATGGTCTCAAAAGAATCAGATTTATAATCAAACAGAACGAGTCATCAAGAGGAAACCAAATTCATTCTTCATTAAGGGAAGTGGCAATACTTACAAATCAACTCATTATGAGTTGATACTCCCCTACTGCTACTACTACTACTACGCTACACTACACTACTCTACATTACTAATACTACTACATTATTTCACTATACTATTTCTAATCTATAATAATATCTAAAAAGACCAGTGGCATCTAGCCACTGGCCCTGCCCCTGCCGCTGCCGCCGCCCCTGGTGCTGCCCCTGCTGCCGCTGCTCCTGGTGCTGCCCCTGCTGCCGCTGCTCCTGGTGCTGCCCCTGCTGCTGCCGTCCTTGGTGCTGCCCTTGCTGCCGCCGCCCCCGCCACTGCCACTGCCGTCGTCGTCGTCGTCGTCGTCGTCGTTGTCGTCGTCGTCGTCTTCGCCCTCGCCGCCGCCGTCCGAGTCCTCCTCATCCGAGGAGTACTCAGACTCATCCGAGCCCTCGAGCCCGGAGCGCTCGACGGCCCGGATGTACGTCCAGACCTCCGCGGCTATCCCCTGGGAGTCGTCCGAGTCATCGGACGATGCCGGGGGAGAGACGGGAGCCGGAGACCCCTCGGACTCGGAGGAGAACTCCTCCTCCGAGTACTCCGAGTCGCCGAAGTCCTCTGATGGAGGAGTCGGCTCGCGCTTGCGCTTGTTGTTTTTTCCCATGGTGGAAGCAAGCGGGAAAGAAGAGAAGGAAGCAGTAAGGAATAGCGAAGAGATGTGAAGATACCAGAGGGGCAACAGCGTTATTTATAGAAGAGAAAGGCAACCGCTCACCTCCAACCGCGGTCACTGAACAGTCGCAAAGCATTCAATATGCACTTCCACCCGTCCGAAGACACGTCAGGCGGCTGACGCCGTTTCATGCAGCACTACACCCATTGGGACTCCAGTCAACAGCGCAAAGGATATGATTACACTCGCCGTCCCATCACATTACAACTCAGAAGCAACCGGTTAAAACACTCAGCGTACCAAGCCGTCCCTTGCCCACACCCATTGGGGGGGGACGCCCAGGAATTGTCAGTATATTTTTCAAAATGGTCGCATCTGTGCAGAGCATGCAGTGAATGCCTCAAGACAAAAATAAGATATCAACAAGAGTTAGAGGGAAGCCAAGTATAGCCAGCAGAGTGCAAAATATGGTCGACAGACATGACTTGAAGACTAGACAGAGAACGTCCATCGAATGTCCAATCAGTTGCAGAGCAAATAAACTACGCTACCTAGAAAGATATGGAAGGATTGCAAATTCGGCTGCAAAAGACAAAACACATGCTGACCTCTGAAGCATAATATCGATGACATAGCACGGATGACATCATGCTGACTTTTTTATAAGTAGAAAGAGTAATCTTCAGCAAAAGGACATAAAAAGAAGACCTTCAAGCGAATTATTCTCAAGAAATCCACTTGAAGGTCGGGGGCTACACCCATTGGGTGCACCTTCGGTGCACCCCATGGATTATTATTCTAAGCTGAGATCATGCTGATTTCTAAGAGCATGGGACAAGATTAAAAAGCCAATCTTCAACCGAAGTGAAGGAACACAAATGGAAATAATCTCTACTGAAGACCTTCGAGTAGATTATTTTCTAAAATCTACTCGAAGCTCGGGGGCTACACCCATTGGGTGCACCTCCGGTGCACCCAATGAAGTTCAGAATCCTACGAATAGGAATGCCGATCTCTAAGGCACAGGCACGAAACTAAGTTTTGGTCAACAAGTGATCGAAGCAGGAGAGAACAACAGGAAGCTGTCTTTCTTCAAATCACCTGCAAGCTGGACCGGGGATCTTCGGGTTGATTACCTCTAAATTAACCCAAAGATCGGGGGCTTGTGGGGGATAGATATCCCCCGGGTCCACTAAAAGAGTAAAGGACCTCACGAAGGGCCCAAGGGCCCAATAAATCGTAAGGTTATTCTTTCGTGGGCCTGGGGAGAAACAACCAGCAACGCAGAACGACATGAGGCCGGATTGGTGCAAACCCGGACGGCCCACAGCGTCGAGCAAGTGACCGCAACGGAGATCCGACTTTCCCGCGCTGGAGCCTCCATGCAACGAAGCCACGTGAGGATAAGTCGGCGAGGGTTACGTAAAGGATAATTTCAAGAGGTTCACTATCTTTTAGCCACTTGTTGTTATCTTATCCATGTGTACTGCCCCACGGTCGAGTATATAAGGCCTAGGGGGCACCCCTTCAGAACGATCGACCCATTCTTTAGCCACCCACATCAACTCTCTGTATTCTCGATCCAGAGAGCTCTCTTGTAACCATATCCACCAAGCATACTCATCAGGACGCAGGGTGTTACGCATCACTAAGCGGCCCGAACCTGTAAATCTTGTCCACCGTCCCTCGTGCGATCGGCACGAACCATTCTGCTACAGTTGTTGACACCTTCCTACTCCTAAAACACCTTGAGGGGCAACCCCGGGTGTGCGGTCGGACCCTAAGCACCGACAGTCGGGGCGGCGCCGCCTTAGTCCGGCGACGTATAGGAAGAGGGTTGTCTGCCGTTGATCTCCCTTTGGGCGGTGCAGATTAGAAGGGAGAAAAACCCTTGGGTCAGATTGATCTGTGCCGTGGATTTGGATCCAACGGTCACTGGCTAATTCGGACCACATAAAATCCTTGCCGTTGATTAGCGATCCGATGGATCCGGGTGGATACCGCTTTGGTGGAAATAGCGATCTAATCTGGTCCGTCCACTTCAGATCGTGCGGCTCACTGGCCGCGATACCCCTTCGCGATGGCCTTTTCACTAAAGAGCCCCCGTCTTTAGTTTAAATCAACCCGCAGTCCACGATCACTGCAGTCTAAGTCTAGGATAAGTTACCAGTGAGCCCCTGCAGTTTTTAGTATTCGAGGCCCCATCCAGAGGATTATTAAATCAGAAAAATGAATTGGAAAATGAGTTTTTAATATAAAAACAATTCATAGGATTTGTATAATTCATAGAAAATGCATATGAACTCCAAATTGACCCATTTCAGTTCCTAAATTCTTATGATATTATTGTCTACCCATTAATGCCTCTGTTTTAACATGAAAGATGATTTAAAGCTTATCTAGCACTTAATCTTGTATTAAGCACATAAAACATTAGAAAATCCATAACTTAAAATCTGTAACTCCAAAATTAATAATTCCAGTTCCTGTGATCTTATTTTAATGTCTAGTTTATTACTGTATATTCTATTTGCATGTTTGGTGTAATGTTAATTTATGCTATACTATATATGTATTGTGTTGATGCAAGTAGACGAGCAAGCCCCTGTGGAATCTGAGGTTCAACAAGTAGAGACTGCTGAGCAGGAGCTCGTTGAAGGCAAGTTGTGCCCTTGATCACTTCTTTTACCCATTCATGTTCTTATTATTCATAATGATCTGCATAGGATAATTTTGCTGGGACCCAATAGGATACCCTAGATTTGACTATCTTTATACCTTGCTTCACCACTGGTTTTACTACTAAAGTTTTGGGTAGTACATGCTATTGCTTTATGTGGATTTGGGTATAGAGATATTCATCACTCATTGTTATACTTTTTATTATCTGTTTTATTCTTTACTATTCATGTTAAGATCATTATGTTAATGGGAACATGGAGAACCACCCAGGAAAACAGTGCTACCACAAGGGTTTAATGGGACGCCCTTGGCTGATTAACTAGGAAAGCTAGTGGAGGGCTACCTTACCCGAAAGGGGCAAGGGCAGTAGGGGAGTGGTCAGTGTAGGGAGGTCCTTGGGTTGATTTTGCTGCGATGGCGGTCAGACAAGAACCCTGCACTGGAGCTTCCTATAAACTGTAGCGGGTAGTCTGAAGCTAGTGGAACTTTGTAAAGGCCTCGTAGTGGTACCCTGCCTCGCTTCCTTGGTAGAGGTGTATGGGGTCTGATCAACTCCGTGGCAAATGGGTAACACGACTTGTGGGTAAAGATGCGCAACCTCTGCAGAGTGTAAAACTGGTATACTAGCCGTGCTCACGGTCATGAGCGGCTCGGACACTCACATGATTAATTTATGGAACTTAAACTTAATTTGTCATATCATTGCATTTGGGGTTATTTTACGATTACTTTTACTTATTATTACTATGGTTTAGTATTCACTTACACTTAGTAATCGCTAATAAAATTTTGACCAACTTATAAAAGCAATGCTCAGCTTCAGCCTTTATTTCATTGATCAGCCTTACACTACATGAACTCCCACCTTTGGTGAGTTCATGCCACATTATTCCCCACGACTTGTTGAGCTATGATCGTATGTGAGCTCACTCTTGCTGTCTCACACCCCCCCACAGGAGAAGAGCAGGTGGTTCAGGAGGAGCCACAAGACGAGGAGTATGATCTGATCTAGGTGGCGTTTCTCAATTGACATTGGCGCCGACGATCCTTAGTTCGTTTTACATTTATTCTTTTACTTTGTAATAAGTCTTCCGCTATGTAATAAATACTCTGATGTTTATGACATTTATCTCTATACACTCTGTTATTATATATGTTGTCTTCTTTGGCGCATGTATGAGATGCACCCGGCTTTGTTTCTTTAAAACCAGGTGTTACACGGACAGTCCGGTGGCACACCAGACAGTCCGGTGAATTATAGCGGAGGGTGCCTTTGATTTTTCGAGAGTGGGTGCTTCGGATTTGTACGGGAATGGTGCACTGGACACTGTCCGATGCGCCAGACCACAGCACACTCAAGTCTTTGCTCCTTTTAATTTTAGTCCCTAACTTGAATCTTTTATTGGTTTGTGTTGAACCTTATGCACCTATAATACATGAGTTCTAGAGCAAACTAGTTAGTCCATATGTTTGTGTTGGACATTCAACCACCAAAATTAATTGTGGGAAAAGGTTAACCCTATTTCCCTTTCAAGAACCTTGCACAAGGGGTGGTATAGTGCTCGTCCATGGGGTACTGAATCCCAAAAAAAATAAATACTCCTTATCACAGCCTTCATATACACGCATGTGAAATATGTATATAGTCTAGTGCCGCAGTTAAGCACTCCCCTAGACCGACGTTTGTTCGGTCATGCTCTCACAACTCATCTTACCTTTATCATCGATCCATTCAAAACTGAATGGCTCAAAAATAACACTACACATGTATGCATTGCCCTTCCCAGTTGTGAGTTAGTGGTTAGTATCTTAAGCTAAGCCACATATTAGTCCTTAGCTTAACCATAGTACTATTTGCACTCTTACTACAAGGCATGTAATCACGTTTATGTTTTCCAAAATCATATGGACTCAAATTCTTTTGAAGAGATGTTCAAAAGTTTATTCTACTGTTCAAAAAAATGGGTGCATGCTCTGATGCCAGCTGCCACAACCCAACCAAATTATCGAGCCCACGTACACCAATCATTGCCTTCAAGGCTTCAGATGGATATGTAAGTGAACTAGATAACTTACTCGGGGTGCTAAGTTTCGATAAACTCGTTCGTTCCCAAGGATCATCCACCAGTGAATCATACATCACGAAATCATGAACATAAACTTTAAGCATATGAGTTTGAGTGGAAGACTTTATAATAAGATAATAGACATTGGCAAACTTTTAAGTTTACAAACCAAGTAATGTTTATTATTACATGCCCGAGGTAGATTTAAAGTGCTAACTTATTACATCACTCGGGAAGATGCCATCTTCCCACCAGCACACATACATAAGTAAAAAGCCCCCATAGTGACCTAAGAGAATTCAAACGTGTCAAGAACCTCTCCTGCAACAACATAGGTAATAAAACCCTAAGTATGCAATTACTCAGCAAGACGGACCCGACTAAAAAAAGACTCTCAAGGATATGCTAGCTGATTGGGAATCGAGGTAAAGGTTATCAATGTTCAATGACTCAAATTTTTGTAGAAAAGCTTACTATTACTTGATCCTTAGGCTAGCTTTTACTTTTCAAGTTAAGATATTACCCTTTCTCTAGATTGACCTGATCTAGCTCATTCACTTGGTCTAATCTAGCTTTCTTTTACATAAAACAAACTTGTTTTACTTCTTATCTACGATGAGGGTCGAAGATCTAGTCTTCATATCCGAGAAGTAACGACAATCCGAATCGATTAATACCTAGCTAGGGATCTCCAACCACACGACATATGTAGCACTTAACCCTTGCATATGTCATCTCGCACCCGGGTTTCTTAAGACTAAAACGGGTCCCCACCAACCGAGAGCTCAGTACCCCACCATCCAACCTCTTGCCAGGTGGATACACGATACTCTCACCATCTCTGCACTCTCATTGCGGGTCGGCCTTTCAGGTACTGGTCTAGTCGAGGCTAAGCTTACCGATGACGTGGCATGTGTCCAATTAAAGGGTCCTAGATCAGCAGGCCAACAATCGTTGCGGTCCTTAAACGACACAGACGGGCGACCTTTCCTGCTCAACGTCTGGTCTTATTTTAAATTATTTCTTAAACCTTGTACCCGTTAGATTACCCTACTTGAATGATGAAGTTATCAAGGCCTTTGATACCGTCATCACTCCAAGCCTTTTTTGTAAAAACATGATTCAAATATTAAAATATTTGTTCCTAATCTACAAGCATACTGAGCGTATCTAGCATTTTAAATCAGGAATAAAGGATGATAATCAATAGTTCAAGGAAAGTTATGCAACAAGGGTTTAATCACTCGACTCCTATCACCTAATGCATCATATAAATGATAAAAGTTTTGAAAGCATGGTCCGATATATGCACACTAATGGCGTCAATGCCAACTGATGTGCCCGCATGTACCAGTCATGTAACCTTTTAATACCAGCCATGACCTTCCTCAATTTCTCAAAAGGTAGTAGAGGTCTGCGCGACACATATTTTTAGGCACATTTGTATAATCTGCCTTAGTTGGGATCTTTATCTTTGTGGCCATTGCCTCAGCCTTTTTTGCGAACTCCTCGTGCTCGGCCCAATCAACAGTATGTGATGTGAGGCCCCGTGCAATCCCTTTCAAAAATCAAGCTACGCCAACAGCAGTAGCTTCACTCTTATTTTTCTCGAACGTTGAAAGTCGCCTAGAGGGGGTGAATAGGCGTAACTTAAAATTTATAACTTTAAACACACACTACAAGCCGGGGTTAGCGTTAGAATTAAATTCAAGTCCGAGAGAGAGGGGAAAACAAATCAAGTGGGAATCAAGCGAATGAACACGGTGATTTGTTTTACCGAGGTTTGGTTCCAAAGAACCTAGTCCCCGTTGAGGAGGTCACAAAGACCGGGTCTATTTCAACCCTTTCCCTCTCTCAAATAGTCACTTAGACCGAGTGAGCCTTCTTCCTTAATCTCACGGGTCACTTAGACCCCGCAAGGACCACCACACACTTGGTGTCTCTTGCCTCGCTTACAAAGCACTTGAGAATAAGAATGGGAAAAGAAGAAAGGCAATCTAAGCAACAAGAGCGCAAAAGAACACAAAATCTCTCTCTCACATGTCACTGAGTGGTTGAGATGAATTTGGGACTTGGAGAGGATTTGATCTTTGGAAATGTGTCTTAGAGTGAATGCACTAGCTCTTATATTGAATGTGATCTTCAGAAAACTTGGATGCTTAAAGTTGTGGTGGTTGGGGGGTATTTATAGCCCCCAACCACTTGGGTAGCCATTAGGGAGGCTGCTGGCGATGGGCGCACCGGACAGTCCGGTGCGCCACCGGACAGACACTGTTTAGTGTCTGGTGCGCCGCCACATCACCAAACCGTTAGGGTTCGGAGCGAAGTCGACCGTTGGAGCTACGTCTTCTTGAAGCACCGGACAGTCCGGTGCCCTCTGACTCCGCGGCTCTGACTTCTGCCGCTGCACTATAGCTCACTGTAGCACTTTGCAGAGTCGACCGTTGCGTGCAGATAGCTGTTGCCCGCTAGCTCACCGGACAGTCCGGTGGCACACCAGACAGTCCGGTAAATTATAGCGGAGTGCACCTTCATTTTCCCGAGAGTGGCTGGTTTGATGTTGTATGGTCCTGGTGCACCAGACACTATCCGGTGCGCCGTTCTTCAGCGCACTCAAGTCCTTTTGCTCCAATTTAATTGAGTCCCTAACTTGAATCTTTTATTGGTTTGTGTTGAACCTTATGCACATGTAATACATGAATTCTAGACAAACTAGTTAGTCCATAGGTTTGCGTTGGTCGTCAACCACCAAAATTAGTTATAGGAAATGGTTAGCCCAATTTCCCTTTCAATCTACCCCTTTTTGGTGATTGATGCCAACACAAACCAAAGCAAATATAAAGTGCAGAAATGTAACTAGTTTGCAATTGAGATGATTGTGCATAGGTTACTTGGAATTGAACCAATATGAAAGTCTTACTAAGTATGAATAAGAGTGAATGGATTGCTTTCTTTTGTTTAACATTTTGGAGCACTTTTGCACCACATGTTTGTTTTTGCAAAATTTTTGGAAAATTTTTTCAAAATCCTTTTGCAAATAGTCAAAAGTATATGAATAAGATTGCAACAAGCATTTTCAAGATTTGAAATTTCTCCCCCTGTTTCAAATGCTTTTCCTTTGACTAAACAAAAGCTCCCCCTGAATGAAATTCTCCTCTTAGCTTTCAAGAGGTTTTTAAAATGGATACCAATTTTGAAATCTTATTTTCATAAACATAGATGCCACTTGATACCAATTGAAAAATTCATTTCGATTTTTTTTGAAATGGTGGTGGTGCGGTCCTTTTGCTTTGGGCTTAATATTTTCTCCCCCTTTGGCATTAATCGCCAAAAACGGAGAGCGTTGGAGCCCTGTTGCATTTTCTCCCCCTTTGGGGCCTAACATTACCTCTCAAATGGTGAAATAGATACGAGTGAAAGGTCATACCATTGAGAGTTCGAGGAATACCGGCAAAGGGTAGATAATATCGTTAGAGTTGAGTGGAAGCGTTGTCTTTGCGGAGTACTCCATTTCCCTTTCAATCTAAGACTAATACAAGATATACTCATGGAAACATATTAGTCTTAGACTTGGCACAATAAGAATAAGAAATATGCAATTGTACCAAATGAAAGAGACATGATCAAAGGTATATGCTATGTGTGCAACTTTTCAATCAAAATTCTGAGAATCAAGAATATTTAGCTCATTCCTAAGTTTGCTAAAGGTTTTCTCATCTAGTGGCTTAGTAAAGATATCGGCTAATTGGTTCTTGGTGTTTACATAAGCAATTTCGGTATCTCCCTTTTGTTGGTGATCTCTCAGAAAGTGATACCGAATGTCTATGTGCTTAGTGCAGCTGTGTTCAACGGGATTATCCGCCATGCGGATTGCACTCTCATTATCACATAGGAGAGGGACTTTGCTCAATTTGTAGCCATAGTCCCTGAGGGTTTGCCGCATCCAAAGTAATTGCACACAACAATGGCATGCGGCAATGTACTCAGCTTCAGCGGTGGAAAGAGCTACTGAGTTTTGTTTCTTTGAAGCCTAAGACACTAGGGATCCCCCTAGAAACTGACAAGTCCCTGATGTGCTCTTTCTATCATTTTTACACCCTACCCAATCGGCATCAGAATATCCTATTAAATCAAAAGGGGATCCCTTGGGGTACCAAAGCCCAAACTTAGGAGTGTAAACTAAGTATCTCATGATTCTCTTTACGGCCCTAAGGTGAACTTCCTTAGGATTTGCCTAAAATCTTGCACACATGCATACTGAAAGCATAATATCCAGTCGAGATGCACATAAGTAGAGTAAAGATCCTATCATCGACCGGTATACCTTTTGATCTATGGATTTACCTCCCGTGTTGAGGTCGAGATGCCCATTAGTTCCCATGGGTGTCTTGATGGGTTTGCCATCCTTCATTCCAAACTTCTTAAGTATGTCTTGAATGTACTTTGTTTGGCTGATGAAGGTGCCATCTTGGAGTTGCTTGATTTGAAATCCTAGGAAATACTTCAACTCCCCCATCATAGACGTCTCGAATTTTTGAATCATGATCCTACTAAACTCTTCACAAGTTTATTTGTAAGTAGACCCAAATTTGATATCATCAACATAAATTTGGCATATAAATAAATCTTTTGCAATAGTTTTAGTAAAGAGAGTATGATCGACTTTTCCGACTTTGAAGCCATTAGTGATAAGGAAATCTCGCAGGCATTCATACCATGCTCTTGGGGCTTGCTTGAGCCCATAAAGCGCCTTTGAGAGTTTATACACATGGTTAGGATACTCACTATCTTCAAAGCCGGGAGGTTGCTCAACATAGACCTCTTCCTTGATTGATCCATTGAGGAAGGCACTTTTCACGTCCATTTGATAAAGCTTAAAGCCATGGTAAGTAGCATAGGCAAGTAATATGCGAATTGATTCAAGTCTAGCTACGGGTGCATAAGTTTCATCAAAGTCCAAACCTTCGACTTGTGAATAACCTTTGGTCACAAGTCGGGCTTTGTTCCTTGTCACCACACCATGCTCATCTTGCTTGTGGCGGAATACCCATTTGGTACCTACAACATTTTGGTTAGGACATGGAACTAAATGTCATGCCTCATTCCTCGTGAAGTTGTTGAGCTCCTCTTGCATTGCCATCACCTAATCCGGATCTCTTAATGCATCCTCTACCCTATATGGCTCAATAGAGGAAACAAAAGAGTAATGTTCACAAAAATGAGCAACTCAAGATCTAGTGGTTACCCCCTTATGAATGTCACCAAGGATGGAGTTGATAGGGTGATCTCGTTGAATTGCTTGGTGGTCTCTTAGGTGAGGCGGTCTTTGACCCTGTATTTCTTGATCATCTTCCTTATCTTTATTTTCTTCATCTCCCCCTTGATCATTGTCCTCCTCTTGAGGTGGCTCATCCTCTTGATATTCATCTTCATCATTTTGAGCCTGATCCTCATCTTGGGTTAGTGGAGATGCTTGGTTGGAAGATGACGGTTGATCTTGTGTATGTGGAGGCTCTTCGGATTCCTTAGGACACACATCCCCAATGGACATGTTCCTTAGCGCGACACATGAAGCCTCTTCATCATCTAATTCATCAAGATCAACTTGCTCCACTTAGGAGCCATTAGTCTCATCAAACACAATGTCACAAGAAACTTCAACTAATCCAGTGGATTTGTTAAAGACTCTATATGCCCTTGTGTTTGAGTCATAACCAAGTAAAAAGCCTTCTACAACTTTAGGAGCAAATTTAGATTTTCTACCTCTTTTAACAAGAATAAAGCATTTACTCCCAAAGACTCTAAAATATGAAATATTAGACTTTTTACTAGTGAGGAGTTCATATGATGTCTTCTTAAGGATTCGGTGAAGGTAGAGCCGGTTGATGGAGTAGCAAGCAGTGTTGATTGCCTCCACCCAAAACCGGTCCGGTGTCTTGTATTCATCAAGCATGGTCCTCGCTAGGGATGTAATCAGATCGGATACAGATGGATATTGATGATATTGTATTTGTTTTCATAATTATAGTCGGATTCGAATACATATACGGATAGTTTCGGATACAGATACGGATACAGATTATCTCGGTTACGGATGCGGATATTCACCTTTCGAATACGGACAAGTCGGACACGAGAATACTATTGGTAACAAATATTATATTCGGATAACAAGTACACACATTGTAAATGTTTGAGAAACTAAAGTACTCACTCAACTACTCAAGTATCTTGTTGCATGCATGCACTCAAGTAATTTAGTACGCACTCAAGCACTTGCACACATGACACATGCACTTGCAATCGGATAGACTAAAAGAAATTAAAGAACTCAAGAAGCTTGATGCATGCACTTGAATTTTTGAAACCATAATAATTGTTTAAACTTCAAAGTCATCACAACCTCATAGTCATAGTCATTGCTCACAGAGACATTCACAAATAGCCAAATACAAAAGAAACAAAAGCAAGTCTGCTTGTCCCAGTCAGTCATCCAGCCAACCCAAATAGCCAAATTCAAAATAAACAAAAGGAAGTCTGCTACTCTGCTTGTTCTAGCCGGCCAGCCACTAGGTGTACAGCCATCTCTCTTTTTTTCCTTATTGACACCGACCAAAAGGGAGTAGTCCTTTACGTCCAAATACTATAGGATGGATCATGTTAGCAGATGCAATTAAGATACAAGTTGATAGACATGCTGTTAACTTAATGCTATGGAGAGAGTTGCTACTACAGAGATGACAAATAACACTAAAAATCATCATCTATGAACAACCAATAGATTTTTTAAATGATTAAAGCCAAACAAATGGTTAGAAACTAACACCTTTCTCCTTAGTCACACATTGCTTTAGATCTCCATGTTGTCAATGTCGTTGTCCTCATCATCATCACCATAGAGTTCCTCGTTAGCCAGGCCTTCAGCTTGAGCCTACAAAAATTGTGGAGAATTGGAGATCAAATGGATCTAGAAAATAAATATGTACAAACAAACTAAGATCTAAAGGATTTAAACTAAAAACGATATAAGATACCTCCTCATTTGCAGAGCTACATTCCTTGTTGTCTAAAATGAGAGCATCAATAATTGATGGTACCTTAATCTTGCAATCTAAAAGTGCACAAATTTAATGATTAGTAACACTAACATAACTTGAATTGAAAATTAGTATTAGTAGGCTACAGTAGAGAAAATAACATATCAATTTTACCTCTATTAGATGAAATATACCAGTCCTTGGTACAAACTAGTGCCTCAACAATATCAGGCTCAAGACGACTACGAACTTTACTAACAATACACCCACTAGAGCTGAAGGCAGATTCCGAGGCTATAGTAGAGACTTGAATGGCCAATACATTACGAGCAAGGCGTGACAAAACAGGATATGTCACTTGGTTAGCCTTCCACCATGATAATATGTCAAACTGCAGACCTTTACCACTAGGATCAACCCACCTAATTGGTTTCTGTTTCATGTAAACATCCAATTTACTTACTTCACCCCTACTGTTTGCAGCTTCATCTTCATATAGAAACTCATCAATGTCAGTATTTAGACCAATTGGAATATCTTTATCTTTACCTGCAGCAAGGTCTGGTTGAGCACAAGAGCCTTGATTTGTGATACTTAAATATTCTTAGAACAATTGGTTCACAACATCCATGAATCGAGTAATCTCTACAGTAGCCATGTCTTTGTAAATCTTCAGCATAAAATATTCTACTAGCTTTTTCTTGTATCTAGGATCAAGGAAGCATGCCATAGCAAGAGCTATGTTGGACTTTCTCCAATACTTGTCATATTTCTTTTGCATAGCCTCGACCATAGAAGCAATAGTAATATCAGCACTTTCACACCATTCTTCAAGTGTTAATTTTATTTCATAGAACTTCCACCAAAACAAGTTAGCTATTGGATACTGACACCCTGAAAACAACATTGTAGCATCATTGAGCTGCTTCAAGCATTTGCAAAATGATTCTGCCATGTCCCATTCATCATTCAATGGTGCACAATGCCCATATCTATCCTTGTGCAAGTATACTAACCTTTCAAAAGCACTTCTATAATAGAGAGCATGGCTCAACATCTCATACGTTGAATTCCATCTTGTAGGAACATCCAATGGAAGACCAGATTTATTATTCAAATCAAAAAATTCTGCACATTTCTGAAATTCTTCCCATTGTAGTGTAGAGTTCTTCACAATGACAATGATGGCTCTAATGTTCTTAATCGATGATCCAATAATTGACAAACCATCTTGAGCAACTAGATTTAATATGTGACATAAACATTTTACATGAAAGAAAACACCCCCACAGATCAAAGGAGGAGACTTCTGAAGCTTAGCAAGATTATTAAGCTCCTTCACAACTACTCTCACACATTTATTATTGGATGAAGCATTATCTAAGGTGAGAGCAAATAACTTTTTTTCTAGATTCCAAGACATCACGCCTTTGATAAATTCAGTAGCCAGTAATTCTCCTCTATGGTGTCCTTTAACATGAGGGAGACAAATTATACGTTTTTGCATTTGCCACATATCATCAACCCAATGAATGGTGATGCACATGTAACCTTTATTTTGGTTTGATGTCCACATATCCATAGTTGCAGAAAATCGACAAGAAAGAGACTTAAGGTGCTCAAACATTTTTTTTCTTTTCATCCAAGTGTATTAGCATTATTTCATTCCTAGTGCTTGTACGACACTTGAATGAAAAGTGTGGACGCAGAGACTTGATGAAATAAACAAAGAAGTCATGTTCAACCATCATAAATGGGTACTCATGCATAATCATGGCCTTATAGAACTTTTTTAGGCTAACTTCATGATCATACTTGAAAGTTTGAACAAAAACATTGTCACCTTCACCATTCTGGACTTGTAATTCTTGCTGCCCTTTCTTTATGTAGTGCTTTAGTTTCAAATGGTTCCAGAAGGCGGTTGTGCCCCTTGAGGATTCACAACGAGTTTTGAACGTGCACTTCTTGCATTTCGCCCAAACTTGTTCCTCCATCTTCCCATCATCTCCCTTCTGCATCACCGTGGACTTGGTGAAGTGGTCCCAAACCTTGGAGGTAGCTTTTTTGTTTGTCTTTTCCTCTTTTCACCACGTCTTAAATCCTCGGTGCCATTGGACTCATCTCGAGCTTCTTCAATATTAACAACATTTTCAGCACTTCCACCTACTAGAACCATAGCACCAATAAGTTGTTGTGTTCTAGGTGCAGACTGATTAGTGCCAATGGGTGATATAGCAGTAGGAGATGCTCCTGTGCTTGCACATACACTCCCACTTCTAGACCTTAGCACTAATGGATTGGCAGCCATTGTCAGTTTGATAGCCTCTCAATCTCGGACCAAATAGTGAACAAACACTACTCCAAAGTCCAAACAGGCAAACAATGAACGGGCACCAGTCCAGCAAGCAATAGACGTGATCCTAAACTATACATATAAATTTAAATAATGAAGCTTACAAAATACATCTATAGATAAGAAATTTACATATAACATTAGCAAAAATAAATATTAGAAGATTATGGATTACCTTGATTCCTTGAAGCCAGGGAATAGACTGTGTCGGGTTGGGGGAGCTAGGGAATGGGAACTTGCCCTCGCCCACTGCTCGTCGGTGTGCCGCTCCAAACCCTGTTGACCTACCTCAGTATAGGCATACACGTATGGCTGGGCGAGGCGGTGCAGCTAGCCATGCGAGCTCCGAGTGAGGGCCGCGTAGCAGCGAGCGGGCCACGGAGCAATGGCGGTGGCGCCATCGAGCAAGAACAGATAGCGCGAGTGTGCGACCCAGCGGCGTCTTGACGAGCGAGGGCGTGCGGTGCGAGGCTGCGACTGCGAGCTTCGGCCTCCGGGTGGCACGGCCGCACGGTGTTAGCTTGTTAGGGTTAGGGAGGGTAATGCAGACCGTAGGAACGGCCAAGTGGGCCATAGTGGGCCGTGGTTTGGTACTTCGGTGTTTGCCAATTGCAGAGCTAAATCAGATATTAAATCGGATACCTATTCGGATATATTCGATATTTTTGTCGAATACCTGATATCCGACAGATATGCCTATATTGTATTCGTATTCGATATCCGAAGCAAGTATCCGAATCCGTATCTGATATCCAGAAAAATCGTTCGAATATCTGAAAAATATCCAAATCAGTATTTGCTCTCTTCGGACTCAGATACGGACGGATATTATCCATACCGTTTACATCCCTAGTCCTCGCCATGTCCAGTAGAGTTCTATTCTTCCTTTCCACTACACCATTTTATTGAGGTGTGTAGGGAGAAGAGAACTCATGCTTGATCCCCTCATCCTCAAGAAATCCTTCAATTTGATAATTCTTGAACTCCATCCCATTGTCGCTTTTTATCTTTTTTATCCTTAATCCAAACTCATTTTGAGCCCGTCTTAAGAATCCCTTTAATGTATCTTGGGTTTGTGTTTTTTCCTACAAAAAGAATACCCAAGTGAAGCGAGAATAATCATCCACAATAACTAGACAGTACTTACTCCCGCCGATGCTTATGTAAGCGATCGGGCCGAATAGATCCATGTGGAGTAGCTCAAGCGGCCTGTCCGTCGTCATTATGTTCTTGTGTGGATGATGAGTGCCAACTTGCTTCCCTGCTTGGCATGCGCTACAAACCCTGTCTTTCTCAAAATGAACATTTGTTAATCCTAAAATGTGTTCTCCCTTCAGAAGTTTGTGAAGATTCTTCATCCCAACATGGGTAAGTCGGCGATGCCAGAGCCAGCCCATATTAGTTTTAGTAATTAAGCAAGTGTCGTGTTCAGCTTTATTATCATTAAAATCAACTAAATATAGCTGACCCTCTAACACTCCCTTAAATGCTACTGAATCATCACTCCTTCTAAAGACAGTAACACTTACATATGTAAATAGACAGTTGTAGCCCATTTTGCATAATTGAGAAACTGAAAGCAAGTTGTAATCTAAAGAATCTACATGAAAAACATTGAAAATAGAATGGTTAGGTGATATAGCAAATTTACCCAAACCTTTGACCAAACCTTGATTTCTATCCTAGAATGTGATAGCTCGTTGGGGATCTTCGTTTTTCTCATAGGAGGAGAACATTCTCTTCTCCCCTGTCATGTGGTTTGTGCATCCGCTATCGATTATCCAACCTGAGCCACCGGATGCATAACCCTGCAAAACAATTTAGGTCTTGTTCTTAGGTACCTAAACAGTCTTGGGTCCTTTGATGTTAGAAACAAGCACCTTGGGTACCCAAACACAAGTCTTAGGACTCTTGTGTTTGCCTCCAACATATTTGGCAACTACTTTGCCTGATTTGTTAGTAAGCACATAGGAAGCATCAAAAGTCTTAAATGAAACATTATGATTATTTGATGCAGTAGGAGTTTTCTTTTTAGGCATTTTAACATGAGTGGAATGCCTAGAGCTAGATGCCTCATTCTTATACATAAAAGCATGCTGAGAAACAGTGTGAGGTTTTCTAGCATGAATTCTCCTAATTTTGTGTTGAGGATAATTAGTAGGATATAAAATGTAGCCTTCATTATCCTGAACCATGGGAGCCTTGCCCTTTACAAAGTTAGACAATTTTTAGGGGCATTAAGCTTGACATTGCTTCCCTGTTGGAAGCCAATGCCATCCTTAATGCCAGGGCGTCTCCCATTATAGAGCATGCTTCTAGCAAATTTAAACTTTTCATTTTCAAGTTCATGCTCGGCAATTTTAACATTTAATGTAGCTATGTGATCATTTTGTTTCTTAATCATAGCAAGGTGATCATCAATAACTTCAATATTAACATCTTTACATCTAGTGCAAATAGTAACATTTTCAACAGTAGATGTAGAAGGTTTGCAAGTATTTAATTCTTCTATCTTAGCATTTAAAATGGAATTTTCATTTCTAAGACAGGAAATGGAATCATTGCAAACATTTAACTATTCAAACTTAGAAACTAAACTAGCATTCTCAGTTCTTAAGGCTTGAAATAGAGTCATGACAAATGTTAAGCTCCTTAGTCAAGTTTTCACATTTTTCTATCTCCTGAGCATAAGCATTTTTCAACTTAACATATTTTTTGTTTTCTTTAATGAGAAATCCTCTTGGCTTTCCAAGAGATCATCCTTCTCATCAATGGCCTCAATTAGTTCATTTAATTTTTTCTTTTGGTCCATGCTAAGGTTGGCAAAAAGAGACATGAAATTATCTTCATCATCGCTAGAACTACCCTCATCACTAGATGTAGTATATTTGGGGGTACTTCTAGAATGTACCTTCTTCTTCTTGCCTTCCTTGGCCATGAGGCATTTGTGGCCGACGTTTGGAAAGAGGAGTCCCTTGTTGACGGTAATGTTGGCGGCGTCCTCGTCGGAGGAGGAGTCGATGGAGCTCTCATCGGAATCCCATTCCCGACACATGTGGGCATCGCCGCCCTTCTTCTTGTAGTATCTCTTCTTCTCCTTCTTCCCCTTCTTGTCGTCATCCCTGTCACTTTCACTTGACATTGGACATTTAGCAATAAAATGACCGGGCTTACCACATTTGTAGCACACCCTTTTGAAGCGGGGTTTGTAATCCTTCCCCCTCCTTTACTTGAGGATTTGACGGAAGCTCTTGACGATGAGCGCCATCTCCTCGTTGTCGAGCTTAGAGGCGTCGATTGGAAGCCTACTTGGTGTAGATTCCCTCTTTTCTTCCTCCATCGCTTTGAATGCGACGGGTTGCACCTCAGGTGTTGATGTGGCACCTTGCTCCAAGTTGACGATGTGTTTGGAGTCTTTGATCATTAGCTCAAAGCTCACAAACTTGCTAATCACTTCCTCGAGAGACATTAGCTTGTATCTAGTATCTCCACGGATTAGTTGCACTTGAGTGGGATTACGAAAAACAAGAGATCTAAGAATAACCTTAACCATTTCATGGTCGTCCCACTTGGTTCTCTCGAGGTTGCGCACTTGGTTCACCAAGGTCTTGAGCCGATTGTACATCGCTTGTGGCTCTTCTCCTTTGTTGAGGACAAATCGACCGAGTTCTCCCTCGATTGTCTCGCGCTTGGTGATCTTGGTCACCTCGTCCCCTTCGTGCGCCGTTTTGAGGACGTCCCAAATTTCTTTGGCACTCTTTAAACTTTACACCTTATTATACTCCTCTCGACACAAGGAGGCGAGGAGTATAGTCGTGGCTTGGGAGTTAAAGTGCCTAATTTAGGCGACCTCGTCCGAGTCGTAGTCCTCGTCCCCCACCTTAAGTACCTGTGCCCCATAATAATATCCCAAATGCTTGTGTGGAGTGAGGTTAGATGGTGCCTCATTTTATCACTCCACATACAATAATCTTCACCATCAAAAAATGGTGGCTTGCCTAAGGAAATGGAAAGTAGAGGAGCGTGCTTAGTGAGAGCACCTAGAGGGGGGGGTGAACAGGTGATCCTGTAAAAATCAAATACTTGTAGCCACAAAACTTGGTTAAGAGTTAGCTCAATAGAATCAAGTGGTTAAGGATCAAGCTCTTGTGAAACACAATGGTCACGAAGAAAACACGCACAAGAGACACGGTGATTTATCCCGTGGTTCGGCCAAGTATACCACTTGCCTACTCCACGTTGTGGCGTCCCAATGGACGAGGGTCGCACTCAACCCCTTTCAAGTGATCCAATGATCAACTTGAATACCACGGTGTTTTCCTTTCTTTTACTATCTCCCGTTCGCGAGGAATCTCCACAACTTGGAGCCTCTTGCCCTTACAATTGATGATCACAAAGAAGCACGGAAGTAAGGGAGGGGAGAGAAACACACACAAGACTCAAAGCACGAGCACAAACACGCACACAAGCCACAACTTGAGCTCACTACACAATGCGAGAAGTTCTCTACTCAAATAGAGCTCAAGTCGCTATCACAAAGAATCAAATGCGCGAGAATGGAGTCTTGGTGCTTAGAGATGATCAAATAATGCTTGGTATTTTCCTCCATGCGCCTAGGGGTCCCTTTTATAGCCCCAAGGCAGCTAGGAGCCGTTGGAGGCAATCTGGGAAGCCAATTCTTGCCTTCTATCAGGTGGTGCACCGGACAGTCCGGTGCACCACTGGACAGACACTGTTCATTGTCCGGTGTAGATCGCCTTCCTAAAATGGCACAGCCGACCATTGCAGAATTGTAGCCATTGGCGCACCGGACACTATCCGGTGCACACCGGACAGTCCGGTGCCTCCTGCCGACCGTTGGAGCGGGCCACGCGTCGCCTGCGGATTTGGCGGCCGACCGTTGCGCTGGAGGCCGTTGGCTCATCGGACAGTCCGATGAATTATAGCCGTACGCCACCGACGAATTCCCGAGAGTGGCCAGTTCGCCAGAAGCCAGCCTGGCGCACCGGACACTGTCCGATGCACCACCGGACAGTCCGGTGTACCAGACTGCGCTGAGTCTTGGCTGCTCCAGCCAAGTCTTTTCCTTTTCCTCTTTTCTCTGATTCTAGCACTTAGACAAATATATTAGTACCCCAAAACCAATGTACTAAGTCTAGAATCATACCTTAGCTTTGATTTGCACTTCATCCATCATTTGGCACATGAATACTCACTTAATACGTGTTGGGCACTTAATCACCAAAATATACTAGAAATGGCCCAAGGGCACATTTCCCTTTCAATCTCCCCCTTTTTGATGATTTATTCCAACACATTAAAAAGCAACAAATTGAAGTGCAACATCAATGCAATTGAGAACAAAAATTGTCGTTTACAAGATTTGACATATTTGGATCGTTCTTTGCCACCACTTGGTTTGTTTTTGCAAATCAAACTCATTTTCCTATCTCTAAGTCAAACTCACTTGTTTGGTCATAAAGAGAGATAATCCAAGAGAGAAAATGATCAAGATCCAAAAACTCTCCCTTTTTCCCATAATCATAAATTCTCCCCATAAGATACCAAATTTTGACAATAGGAATATTTTGAAAAATCAAAAGTTCTAACTCTACTATTTTCAAAGTGCTCAAGTGGTAGCTGATCCATTTGCTTGCTTTGGCCTTAATTTCTCTCCCTTTGGCATTAAGCACCAAAACAGGATCATTATTGGCCCTTAAACCCCATTGCCTCACCAAAATCATCAATTAAGAGTAAAAAGGCAATAAGAGCATGGAGATGAACTTGGAGTAAATTACCCTCTCATCGGAGTGCAGTGGAAGTCTTTCATGGTCCAAGTTCACCTTTCCCTTTCAATCTACCTTTGAGACTAAATTAAGTAAACTCAAGCACATGGTTAGTCTCAAAGGGTCAAGTTGTAGCATTTCTCCCCCTAAATATGTGCATCATTTACACATGGACTTGTGAGGTCCGGGGATCCCTTACACAACTTGAGCACCCCAGATAAGCAATAACGGAAGTAGTTCAACGGAAGTTTGTGAGGTCCGATGGATAGGGCAACGGAAGTTTGTTTCTTAGAACTCGAAGACACCAGGGACCTTCCTAGGAATTGGCACGTCCCTGATGTACTCTTCCTATCAACCTTACATCTAGCATAGTCGGAGTCTGAGTATCCGTCAAGTCAAAGGTAGACCCCTTTGGATACCAGATCTTGAAGCAAGGCGTAGCAACTAAATATCTAAGGATTTGCTTAACGTCCACAAGGTGACACTCCCTTGGGTCGGATTGAAATCTAGCACACATGCATACGCTTAGCATAATATCCAGTCTACTAGCACATAAATAAAGTAAAGACCCTATCATAGACCGGTATGCCTTTTGATCAACGGACTTACCTCCTTTGTTGAGGTCGACATGTCCATCCGTTCCCATTGGAGTCTTTGTAGGCTTGGCGTCCTTCATCCCGAACCGCTTGAGCAAGTCTTGCGTGTACTTCATTTGAGAGATGAAGGTGTCGTCCTTGAGTTGCTTCACTTGGAACCCAAGGAAGTAGTTCAACTCGCCCATCATCGACATCTTGAATTTCTGTGTCATCACCCTGCTAAACTCTTCACAAGACTTTTGGTTAGTAGAACCAAATATTATGTCATCGACATAAATTTGGCACACAAATAGGTCACCATCACAAGTCTTAGTGAAAAGAGTTGGATCGGCTTTCCCAACCTTGAAAGCATTAGCAATTAGAAAATATCTAAGGCATTCATACCATGCTCTTGGGGCTTGCTTAAGTCCATAGAGCGCCTTAGAGATCTTACACACGTGGTCGGGGTACCGTTCATCCTCAAAACCAGGGGGTTGCTCCACATACACCTCCTCCTTGATTGGCCCGTTGAGGAAAGCGCTCTTCACATCCATTTGGAACAACCTGAAAGAGTGGTGAGCGGCATAGGCTAATAGTATGCAAATAGACTCTAGCCTAGCCACAGGAGCAAAAGTCTCCTCAAAATCCAAACCTGCGACTTGGGCATAACCTTTTGCCACAAGTCGAGCCTTGTTTCGTGTCACCACCCTGTGCTCATCTTGCTTGTTGCGGAACACCCACTTGGTTCCCACAACGTTTTGCTTGGGACGTGGCACCAGTGTCCAAACTTCATTTCGCTTGAAGTTGTTGAGCTCTTCCGGCATGGCCAACACCCAGTCCGGATCTAGCAAGGCCTCTTCTACCCTGAAAGGCTCAATAGAAGAGACAAACGAGTAATGCTCACAAAAATTAGCTAGACGTGAGCGAGTGGTTACTCCCTTGCTTATATCACCCAAAATCTGGCCGACAGGATGATTCCTTTGAATCGTCGCTCGAACTTGAGTTGGAGGGGCCCGTGGTGCTTCTTCCTCCACAACTTGGTCTTCTTGTGCTCCCCTTGATCACGCGCCTCCTCTTGAGGAACCTGTTCATCATCTTGAGTTGGGGGGTGCACCAATGTTAAGGAAGAAGGTTGATCTTGCTCTTGGTGTTCCTGTGGTCGCACATCTCCAATCGCCATGGTGCGAATTGCGTCCGTTGGAACATCATCTTCATCTACATCATCAAGATCAACAGTTAGAAGTTCATACGACGTCTTCTTGAGGAGGCAATGAAGGTAGACCCGGTTTATGGCGTGGCAAGCTGTGTTCACAGCTTCCGACCAAAACCGCCCGGGCGTCTTGAATTCTCCAAGCATCGTCCTCGCCATGTCTAGGAGCGTCCTATTCTTCCTCTCTACCACACCATTTTGCTGTGGTGTGTAGGGAGCGGAGAACTCGTGCTTGATTCCTTCCTCCTCAAGATACTCCTCCACTTGAAGGTTCTTGAACTCAGACCCGTTGTCGCTTCTAATCTTTTTCACCTTGAGCTCAAATTCATTTTGAGCTCGCCTTAGAAAGCGCTTGAGGGTCCCTTGGGTTTCTGATTTATCCTGCAAAAAGAATACCCAAGTGAAGCGGGAAAAATCATCAACAACAACAAGACCATACTTACTTCCTCCGATGCTGAGGTAGGCGACGGGTCCGAAGAGGTCCATGTGAAGTAGCTCCAAAGGTCTTGATGTGGTCATCACATTCTTGCTGTGATGAGTGCTTCCCACCTGTTTACCTGCTTGACAAGCTGCACAAGGTCTATCTTTTTCGAAAACCACATTTGTCAGTCCTAACACATGTTCTCCCTTTAGAAGTTTGTGGAGGTTCTTCATCCCAACATGTGCTAAATGGCGATGCCACAGCCAGCCCATGATAGTCTTAGCTATTAAGCATGTATTTAGATCGGCCTCCTCTTTCGAAAAATCAACTAAGTAGAGTTTGCCATCTAGTACACCCTTAAATGCTAATGAACCACCACTCCTTCTAAAGACAGACACATCAACGTTTGTAAATAAACAATTGTAGCCCATGTGGCACAATTGACTAACAGACAGCAGATTATAGCCTAGCGACTCTACTAGAAATACATTAGAGATAGAGTGCTCATTTGTGATGGCTATCTTGCCTAAGCCTTTGACCTTGCCTTGATTCCCATCTCCAAATATGATTGTATCTTGGGAATCCTTATTCTTGACGTAGGAGGTGAACATCTTCTTCTCCCCCGTCATGTGGTTTGTGCATCCGCTGTCGATAATCCAGCTTGAGCCCCCGGATGCATAAACCTGTAAGGCAAATTAGGCTTGGGTTTTAGGTACCCAACTCTTGTTGGGTCCTACAAGGTTAGTTATAATAGTATTTGGGACCCAAATGCAAGTCTTGTCTCCCTTGCATTTGGCTTTGGCCCCCAACTTCCTAGCAATCACTTTCTTATTCTTACAACAAATTGGAAAAGAAGTATTGCAAGCATGGTAAATTGTAGAAGGTTCATTACGTACTTTCCTAGGCATATGAACAACATTTTTCTTAGGCATATATCTATTATGCACAAAAGAAGAACTTGAAGCAATCATAGCATGTGAATCATACGCATAACTCCTATGAGCATTTCTAGAAAATTTTCTATCACTATAGATGAAAGCATGATTCTGTTGAGCATTATTAGCCATAGGGGCCTTCCCTTTCTCCTTGGTGGAAATGGAAGCCCTTTGACTTGTTAAGTTCTTGGCTTCCCTTCGAAAGCCAAGCCCATCTTTAATAGAGGGGTGTCTACCAACAGTGTAGGCATCCCTTGCAAATTTTAGTTTGTCAAAATCTACCTTGCAAGTCTTAAGTTGAGCATTAAGACTTGCAACTTCATCATTTGGTTTAGTAATGGATGCAAGATGTTCATTACAAGCATTAACATCAAAATCCTTGCACCTATTACAAATAACGACATGTTCCACACTTGAACTAGATTTATTAGCTACTTCTAACTTAGCATTTAACTCATCATTAACACTCTTCAAACTAGAAATAGACTCATGGCAAGCAGAAATTTTAGAAGATAAAATCTCATTCCTTTTAGTTTCTAAAGCAAGAGATTTTTGTACACTAATAAACTTATCATGTTCTTCATACAATAAATCCTCTTGCTTTTCTAAGAGTCTATTCTTTTCATTTAATGCATCAATCAATTCATTGATTTTTTCTACCTTGCCTCTATCTAAACCTTTAAAGAAGCTAGAATAGTCTACTTCATCATCACTAGAATCTTCATCGCTAGAAGTAGTATATTTAGGAGTTTCTTGAACGCTTACCTTTTTCTCCTTTGCCATTAGGCAAGTATGGCGCTCTTTGGGGAAGAGAGACGACTTGTTGAAGGCAGAGGCGGCGAGTCCTTCGTCGTCGAAGTCGGACGAAGAGCAATCCGAATCCCACTCTTTGCCAAGGTGCGCCGCGCCCTTCACCTTCTTGTAGGACTTCTTTTTCTCCCTCTTCCCGCTCCTTTCTTGTCCCTGGTCACTATCATTATCGGGACAGTTAGCAATAAAGTGACCAGTCTTACCACACTTGAAGTAGGAGCGCTTTCCCTTTGTCTTGTTCTTGTTGGGATGCTCCTTGCGTCCTTTTAGCGCCGTCTTGAAGCGCTTGATAATGAGGGTCATTTCATCCTCATTTAGCCCGGCCGCCTCAACTTGCGCCACCTTGCTAGGTAGCGCCTCCCTGCTGCTTGTTGCTTTGAGAGCAATAGTTTGAGGCTCGTAGATGGGCATTGGGCCATTCAATGCCTCATCAACGTATCTTGCTTCCTTGATCATCATACGCCCGCTTACAAACTTTCCGAGTATTTCCTCGGGCATCATCTTTGTGTACCTAGGATTTTCACGAATTGAGTTCACAAGATGAGGATCAAGAATAGTGAAGGACCTGAGCATAAGTCGGACGACATCGTGGTCCGTCCATCTCGTGCTTCCATAGCTCCTGATCTTGTTGACCAGGGTCTTGAGCCTGTTGTACGTTTGCATTGGCTCCTCTCCCCTGATCATTGCGAACCTTCCCAGTTTGCCTTCCACCAACTCCATCTTGGTGATCATGGTGGCGTCGTTCCCCTCATGAGAAATCTTGAGGGTGTCCCAAATTTGCTTGGCGTTATCCAAGCCGCTCACCTTGTTGTACTCGTCCCTGCACAAGGATGCTAGCAAAACAGTGGTAGCTTGTGCATTTTTATGGATTTGCTCATTAATGAAAATGGGGTTGTCAGTACTATCAAAAAGCATTACATTTTCAACAATCTCCCAAATACTTGGATGGAGAGAGAATAGGTGACTACGCATTTTGTGACTCCAAAATGGGTAGTCTTCTCCATCAAAGTGCGGAGGTTTCCCAAGTGGAATTGAAAGTAAATGAGCATTGGAATTAAACGGAATACGAGAATAATCAAAAGAAAAATTTGAATTAACCGGTTTCTTTTCGTTGTATTCGCCGTCTCTTGGGGAAGAAGAAGACTCGTCGCTGTCGTAGTAGACGATCTTCTTAATGCGCCTTTTCTTATTCCCATCCTTTTTCTTATGACTCGAGCCAGAGTCCGAGGGCTTATCATCTCTTGGCTCATTGACGATGGACTCCTTTGTCTTGTCGTTGACCACCATCCCCTTTCCCTTAGGATCCATCTCTTCGGGCGATTAGTCCCTTGTGTGAAGAGAACGGCTCTGATACCCATTGAGAGCACCTAGAGGGGGCGGTGAATAGGTGATCCTGTAAAAATCAAATACTTGTAGCCACAAAACTTGGTTAAGAGTTAGCTCAATAGAATCAAGTGGTTAAGGATCAAGCTCTTGTGAAACACAATGGTCACGAAGAAAACACGCACAAGAGACACGGTGATTTATCCCGTGGTTCGGCCAAGTATACCACTTGCCTACTCCACGTTGTGGCGTCCCAATGGACGAGGGTTGCACTCAACCCCTTTCAAGTGATCCAATGATCAACTTGAATACCATGGTGTTTTCCTTTCTTTTACTATCTCCTGTTCGCGAGGAATCTCCACAACTTGGAGCCTCTTGCCCTTACAATTGATGATCACAAAGAAGCACGGAAGTAAGGGAGGGGAGAGCAACACACACAAGACTCAAAGCACGAGCACAAACACGCACACAAGCCACAACTTGAGCTCACAACACAATGCAAGAAGTTCTCTACTCAAATAGAGCTCAAGTCACTATCACAAAGAATCAAATGCGCGAGATTGGAGTCTTGGTGCTTAGAGATGATAAAAGAATGCTTGGTATTCTCCTCCATGCGCCTAAGGGTCCCTTTTATATCCCCAAGGCAGCTAGGAGCCGTTGGAGGCAATCTGGCAATTCTTGCCTTCTGTCGGGTGGCGCACCGGACAGTCCGGTGCACCACCGGACAGGCACTGTTCATTGTTGGTGTAGATCGCCTTCCTAAAATGGCACAGCCGACCGTTGCAGAATTGTAGCCGTTGGCGCACCGGACACTGTCCGATGCACACCAGACAGTCCGGTGCCTCCTGCTGACCGTTGGAGCGGGCCACGCGTCGCCCGCGGATTTGGCGGCCGACCGTTGCGCTGGCGGCCGTTGGCTCAGCGGACAGTCCGGTGCACCACCGGACAGTCCGGTGAATTATAGCCGTACGCCGCCGACGAATTCCCAAGAGTGGCCAGTTCGCCAGAAGCCAGCCTGGCGCACCAGACACTGTCCGGTGCACCACCAGACAGTCCGGTGTACCAGACTGCGTTGAGTCTTGGCTGCTCCAGCCAAGTCTTCTCCTTTTCCTCTTTTCTCTGATTCTAGCACTTAGACAAATATATTAGTACCCAAAAACCAATGTACTAAGTCTAGAATCATACTGTTGGAACTTGTTCTCCCGAGCAAGTTGATCCAACGGGGGAGTAGAAGTAATGCGGACAAGGTTTTGCTCAAGAGGGCAATTGCTTTCTTGATCTCTCTTCACAAGGGCACTGTACGGGGGTATTTATAGGTGCCTGAGTGCCCAGCGCCTTGGGTTAAGTACGCAGTGCCCTCAGGCGCCCAGGTTATCCCCGGAATATTCCCAATAAAGCAGGGTTACAAACTGTAATTACAGGGAAGCCTTTACAAGTTAGGCCCGAAATGCTCCGCGGCCACGCAGGGCCTGTCATAATGGGCCAGATTACACGTGGGCCTTCGTGTTAGACGACACCGTGGGATGGCACGACCTCGCTAGGAGCCTTCGTTCCTCGGCGCATTGGCCAAAGGGTGGAGTCTGCCAGTCGTCTTGTCTCCGTTGGTATAGCGAAACTGGCGAAGGCATCGAGCGAAGGGGTCTGCTGGTCGTCTTGTCTCCGTTGGTGCAGCGAGACTGGCGAAGGCATCGAGCGAAGGGTAGCGTCTTCGCCTTCGCCCCAACATTTGCCCTCCGAGGGACCAGTTCGACTAAGTCATCTGGTGCCGAAGGCGTCGCTAGATGGTGGAGACGCTGCCCTCGCTCGAAGTGGTTCCGTGGGGGTTTTTGACATGACCGTTGATTGACGGCGTACTGTTGGATTGCGGGTTTCCCCAAGCGTCGCGCCCTGTGTATAAAAGGGGGTGGGGGCGGCGTAGGTTGAAATTTACCTTTTCGCGCGCCGCGAAAACCCTAACCTCCTTTTCAAACTGCTCGCTTGCTCGTGCGCCCTCCCTGCTCCTGTTCGTCAGAGATCTGGCCCACGTGAAGCAGACCGCACGCCGTCGTCGACGGTACGTAGCCATGCCGTCTTCCTCCTCGTCTGCTGCGACCACGCCGACGACCGAGGCGTCGTTCGAAGATACCTCGGGCACTGTGGCGGCGGCAGAGTTACGGTCGGGTGATACGGTGGAATTTGGTGTTTCGCGGATGTCGTCGGTCCACGTGCAAGATATGCAACAGTTGGGGTATTTTGGCGGCGGGGTTGGGCGCGTCCCGGGGGCAGAGGAGGTTCCCGAGCCCAAGGGCGAATTGGTTGTTTTCGAGGCATTTTTCATCGCCGGCCTTCGCTTGCCTGCGCATCGTTTTGTGTTGGAGGTTCTGCGGAAGTTCGGAGTCCAGGTTCACCATCTGACACCGAACTGAAAGGGAAATGTGCCCTTGGGCCATTTCTAAGTATTTTGGTGATTTAGTGCCCAACACAGGTGTCTAATTGTAAAATGGTGGACAAAGTACAAATCAAGGATAAAGGTATGTTTCTAAGCTTTAGTACATTGGTTTTGAGTACTAATATACTTGTCTAAGTGTTAGAAACAGAAAGTAGAAGAAAAGAAAAGAGGAGACAAAGACTTGGCTGTGTGCAGCCAAGACTCAGTTCGGTCTGGAGCACCGGACTGTCCAGTGTGCACCGGACAGTGTCCGGTGCGCCAGGCTGACTCGACGCGAAGTGGCCGCTCTCGGGAATTTGCCGACGGCGTACGGCTAAAATTCACCGGACTGTCCGGTGTGCACCGGACTGTCCGGTGAGCCAACGGTCGGCCGGGCCAACGGTCGGCCGCGCAATCTGCGCGGGACACGTGGCCGAGCCAACGGTCGGAAGACGACACCGGACTGTCCGGTGTGCACCGGACATGTCCGGTGCGCCAACGGCTCCAGATCTGCCAACGGTCTGCAACGGTCGGCAACACCAGTTAAGGAAAGAAATCGGGCACCGGACAGTGTCCGGTGTGCACCGGACTGTCCGGTGCCCCCGACGACAGAAGGCAAGGATGGCCTTCCGGATTTGCTCTCAACGGCTCCTAGCTGCCTTGGGGCTATAAAAGGGACCCCTAGGCGCATGGAGGAGATATACAAGCAACCTTTGAGCATTCTTGATCATCCACACTCAGTCTTTGCGCATTCGTTTGTCATTCTAAGTGTTTCGAGCTCCGTTCTAGTGAGAACTTTGTGATACTCTTGTGAGCTCGATTCTTGGCCGTGTGTGTGCGCGTTTCGCTGTGGATTTGTGTGTGTTGCTTCTCTCCCTTACTCTGTGCTTCTTTGTGATCATATACTTGTAAGGGCAAGAGACTCCAATTTGTGGAGATTCCTTGCAAACGGGATAGTGAAAGGCAAAACAAAACACCGTGGTATTCAAGTGGGTCTTTGGACCGCTTGAGAGGGGTTGATTGCAACCCTCGTCTGTTGGGACGCCACAACGTGGAGTAGGCAAGCGTTGGTCTTGGCCGAACCACGGGATAAACCACTGTGTCACCTCTGTGCTTGATCTCTTGTGGTATTGTGTTTTGTTGAGACTTCTCTTAGCCACTTGGCAATTATTGTGCTAACACTTAACAAGTTTCTGTGGCGTAAGTTTTAAGTTTTCACAGGATCACCTATTCACCCCCCCCCCCCTCTAGGTGCTCTCAATTGGTATCAGAGCCGTTCTCTTCACAAAGGGACTAACCGCCCGAAGAAATGGATCCTAAGGGGAAGGGTATCGTGATCAACGACAAAGAGAAGGAATCCTTCGTCAACGAGCCGAAGGACGACAAGCCTACCGACTCCGGCTCGGGTCATAGACGGAAGGAAGGGAAGAAGAAGAAGACAAGGCGCATCAAGGAGATCGTCTACTACGACAGCGATGAGTCTACTTCTTCCCAAAAGGACGACGACCACAACGACTACGAGAGAAGGAAACCGGTTAATTCGAACTTTTCTTTTGACTACTCTCGTATTCCGCAAAGTTCAAATTCACATTTGCTCTCCATTCCACTCGGCAAGCCCCCACACTTTGATGGAGAGGACTACGGATTTTGGAGCCACAAAATGCGTAGTCATCTATTCTCTCTCCATCCTAGTATATGGGAGATTGTAGAGAGTGGAATGCACTTTGATAGTTCGGATAGTCCCATGTTCATTAATGAACAAATTCATAAGAATGCACAAGCTACTACTGTTCTTCTAGCTTCTTTGTGCAGGGATGAATACCATAAAGTAAGCGGCTTGGATAACGCCAAGCAGATCTGGGACACCCTCAAGATTTCTCATGAGGGAAACGACGTCACCTTGCTCACCAAGATGGAGTTGGTGGAGGGAGAGCTTGGATGGTTCGCAATGATAAGGGGCGAGGAGCCGACGCAAACATACAACCGGCTCAAGACTCTTATCAACAAGGAGCTACGGAAGCACGCGATGGACGGATCACGACGTCGTCCGCCTAATGCTCAGGTCATTTACCGTTCTTGATCCTCATTTGGTGAACAATATACGTGAAAATCCCAGGTACACCAAGATGTCGCCCGAAGAAGTTCTTGGGAAATTCGTTAGCGGGCGAATGATGATCAAGGAGGCAAGGTATGTGGACGACGCCTTGAATGGTCCGATCAACGAGCCGCAACCCCTTGCTCTCAAGGCAACACGAAGCAAGGAGGCGCTACCTAGCAAGGTGGCACAGATTGAGGCGGCCGGACTCAATGATGAAGAGATGGCTCTCATCATCAAGAGATTCAAGACGGCGCTAAATGGTCGCAAGGGGCAGCCAAGCAAGACCAAGACAAAGGGGAAGCGCTCATGCTTCAAATGCGGTAAGCTTGGTCATTTTATCGCTAACTGTCCCGATAATGAAAGTGACCAGGAAAAGGGGAACAAAAGAGAGAAGAAGAAGCAATACAAGAAGGCAAAGGGCGAGGCACATCTAGGAAAGGAGTGGGACTCGGATTGCTCCTCCTCTGACTCCGACAATGAAGGACTCGCTGCCACTGCCTTCAACAAGTCTTCCCTCTTCCCCAACGAGCGTCTCACATGCCTTATGGCAAGAGAGAAGAAGGTGAGTACTCAAGACTCCACTTATGCTTCTTCTAGTGATAATGAGCCTAGTGATGATGATGACATAGATTATTCATGTTTGTTCAAGGGCTTAGATAGATCTAAGATAGATAAAATTAATGAGTTGATTGATGCTTTGAATGATAAGAATAGATTACTAGAAAAACAAGAGGATCTTTTATATGAGGAGCATGATAAATTTGTTAGTGCACAAAATTCTCTTGCTCTAGAAATTAAAAGAAATGAAGTGCTTTCTAGTGAATTATCTTCCTGTCATGAAACCATTTCTACTTTACAAGGTGTTAACAATGATTTAAATGCCAAATTAGAAGTAGCAAATAAATCTAATTCTTGTGTAGAACATGTTATGATTTGCACTAGGTGTAAGGATTTCGATATTGATGCCTGTGGTGAACACCTAGTTTTAATTTCCAAATTAAATGAGGAATTGGCTAGTCTTAATGCCCAACTTAAGACTAGCAAGAGTGAAGTTGATAAAATAAAATTTGCAAGGGATGCCTATACGATTGGTAGACATCCCTCAATTAAGGATGGACTTGGCTACAAAAGGGAAGCCAAGAACTTGACAAGCCTTAAGGCTCCCATCTCCGCCAAGGAGAAAGGGAAGGCCCCTATGGCTAGCAGTGCTAAAAAGAATCATGCCTTCTTGTATCATGATAGGAGACAAACTAGAAATGTTTATAGAAGTTATAATGCTTATGATGATTTTGACTCTCATGCCATGTTTGCTTCTAGCTCTTCCTATATGCATGGTAGAAATATGTCTAGGAGAAATGCTATCCATCATGTGCCTAGAAAGAATGTTATTCATGCTCCTAGGAAAGTAGTGAATGAACCTTCTATAATTTATTGTGCTTTAAACACTTCCTTTGCTATTTGTAGAAAGGATAAGAAAATAGTTGCTAGGAAGTTAGGGGCAAAATGCAAGGGAGACAGGACTTGCATTTGGGTCCCTAAGGATATTTGTGCTAACCTTGCAGGACCCAACATGAGTTGGGTACCTAAGACCCAAGCCTAAATTTGCCTTGCAGGTTTATGCATCCGGGGGTTCAAGCTGGATTATCGACAGCGGATGCACAAACCATATGACGGGGGAGAAGAAGATGTTCACCTCCTACGTCAAAAATAAGGATTCCCAAGATTCAATTATATTCGGTGATGGGAATCAAGGCAAGGTAAAAGGGTTAGGTAAAATTGCAATTTCTAATGAGCACTCAATCTCAAATGTGTTTTTAGTTGAGTCTCTTGGTTACAATTTGCTATCTGTTAGCCAATTATGCAATATGGGATACAACTGTTTATTTACAAATGTAGATGTGTCTGTCTTTAGAAGATGTGATGGTTCACTAGCTTTTAAGGGTGTACTAGACGGCAAGCTTTACTTAGTAGATTTTGCAAAAGAAGAGGCCGGTCTAGATGCATGCTTAATGGCTAAGACTTGCATGGGCTGGCTGTGGCATCGCCGCTTAGCACATGTGGGGATGAAGAATCTCCACAAGCTTCTAAAGGGAGAACACGTGATAGGTCTAACCAATGTTTATTTCGAAAAAGATAGACCTTGTGCAGCTTGTCAGGCAGGTAAACAAGTGGGAGGAGCACATCACAGCAAGAATGTGATGACCACGTCAAGACCTCTGGAGCTGCTGCATATGGACCTCTTCGGACCCGTCGCCTATCTAAGCATAGGAGGAAGTAAGTATGGTTTAGTTATTGTTGATGACTTTTCCCGCTTCACTTGGGTGTTCTTTTTGCAGGATAAGTCTGAAACCCAAGGGACCCTCAAGCGCTTCCTCAGGAGAGCTCAAAATGAGTTTGAGCTCAAGGTGAAGAAGATAAGGAGTGACAACGGGTCCGAGTTCAAGAATCTTCAAGTGGAGGAGTTCCTTGAGGAGGAAGGGATCAAGCACGAGTTCTCCGCTCCCTACACACCTCAGCAAAATGGTGTGGTAGAGAGGAAGAACAGGACGCTGATCGATATGGCAAGGACGATGCTTGGAGAGTTCAAGACCCCCGAGTGCTTTTGGTCGGAAGCTGTGAACACGGCTTGCCACGCCATCAACAGGGTCTACCTTCATCGCCTCATCAAGAAGACTTCGTACGAGCTTCTAACCGGTAACAAACCCAATGTATCTTACTTTCGTGTATTTGGGAGCAAATGCTACATTCTAGTGAAGAAGGGTAGAAATTCTAAGTTTGCTCCCAAAGCTGTAGAAGGGTTTTTATTAGGTTATGATTCAAATACAAAGGCGTATAGGGTCTTCAACAAATCATCGGGTTTGGTTGAAGTCTCTAGCGACGTTGTATTTGATGAGACTAATGGCTCTCCAAGAGAGCAAGTTGTGGATTGTGATGATGTAGATGAAGAAGATGTTCCAACGGCCGCAATACGAACCATGGCAATTGGAGACGTTCGGCCACAGGAACAAGATGAACAAGATCAACCTTCTTCCTCAACAACGGTGCATCCCCCAACTCAAGACGATGAACAGGTTCATCAAAAGGAGGCGTGTGATCAAGGGGGAGCACAAGATGATCATGTGATGGAGGAAGAAGCGCAACCGGCACCTCCAACCCAAGTTCGAGCGATGATTCAAAGGGATCATCCCGTCGACCAAATTCTGGGTGACATTAGCAAGGGAGTAACTACTCGGTCTCGACTAGTTAATTTTTGTGAACATTACTCTTTTGTCTCCTCTATTGAGCCTTTCAGGGTAGAGGAGGCCTTGCTAGATCCGGATTGGGTGTTGGCCATGCAGGAGGAACTTAACAACTTCAAGCGCAATGAAGTTTGGACGCTGGTGCCTCGTCCCAAGCAAAATGTTGTGGGAACCAAGTGGGTTATCCGCAACAAACAGGACGAGCACGGGGTGGTGACGAGGAACAAGGCTCGACTTGTGGCAAAAGGTTATGCCCAAGTCGCAGGTTTGGACTTTGAGGAGACTTTTGCTCCTGTGGCTAGGCTAGAATCAATTCGTATCTTGCTAGCATATGCCGCTCACCATTCTTTCAGGTTGTACCAAATGGATGTGAAGAGCGCTTTCCTCAACGGACCAATAAAGGAGGAGGTGTACGTAGAGCAACCCCCTGGCTTCGAGGATGAGCGGTACCCCGACCACGTGTGTAAGCTCTCTAAGGCGCTCTATGGACTTAAACAAGCCCCAAGAGCATGGTATGAATGCCTTAGAGATTTCTTAATTGCTAATGCTTTCAAGGTTGGGAAAGCCGATCCAACTCTCTTCACTAAGACTTGTGATGGTGATTTGTTTGTGTGCCAAATTTATGTCGATGACATAATATTTGGTTCTACTAACCAAAAGTCTTGTGAAGAGTTTAGCAGGGTGATGACACAGAAATTCGAGATGTCGATGATGGGCGAGTTGAACTACTTCCTTGGGTTCCAAGTGAAGCAACTCAAGGACGGCACCTTCATCTCCCAAACGAAGTACACGCAAGATCTGCTAAAGAGGTTTGGGATGAAGGACGCCAAGCCCGCAAAGACGCCGATGGGAACCGACGGACACACCGATCTCAACAAAGGAGGTAAGTCCGTTGATCAAAAAGCATACCGGTCCATGATAGGTTCTTTGCTTTACTTATGTGCTAGTAGACCGGATATTATGCTTAGCGTATGCATGTGTGCTAGATTTCAATCCGATCCTAAGGAGTGTCACTTGGTGGCGGTGAAGAGAATTCTTAGATATTTAGTCGCTACGCCTTGCTTCGGGATCTGGTATCCAAAGGGGTCTAACTTTGACTTGATTGGGTACTCAGATTCCGACTATGCTGGATGTAAGGTCGATAGGAAGAGTACATCGGGGACGTGCCAATTCTTAGGAAGGTCCCTGGTGTCATGGAACTCTAAGAAACAAACCTCCGTTGCCCTATCCACCGCTGAGGCCGAGTATGTTGCCGCAGGACAGTGTTGCGCGCAACTACTTTGGATGAGGCAAACCCTCCAGGACTTTGGCTACAATCTGAGCAAAGTCCCACTCCTATGTGACAATGAGAGTGCTATCCGAATAGCGGAAAATCCTGTTGAGCACAGCCGCACAAAGCACATAGACATCCGGCATCACTTTTTGAGAGACCACCAGCAAAAGGGAGATATCGAAGTGTTTTATGTTAGCACCGAGAACCAGCTAGCCGATATCTTTACCAAGCCTTTAGATGAGAAGACCTTTTGCAGGTTGCGTAGTGAGCTCAATATCTTAGATTCGCGGAACTTGGATTGAAATGTAGCATACATGTGTTTATGCCCTTGATCATGTTCATTCTGCATTTTGTTGCTTATTATGGTGCTCAAGTTGTACGAACACTCCCTGGACCTCACAAGTCCGTTGCAAAGTGATGCACATGTTTAGGGGGAGATGTGTTACAACTTGACCCTTTGAGACTAACCATATGTTTGAGTTTGCTTGATTTAGTCTCAAAGGAGAATTGAAAGGGAAAAGGTGGACTTGGATCATGCAAGACTTCCACTGCACTCCGATGAGAGGGTAGCTTATTCCAAGTCCATCTCATGAACTCTTATTGCCATTTGCTCTAAATTGAAGATTTTGGTGAGGCAATGGGGTTAAAGGGCCAAGATTGATCCCGTTTTGGTGCTTGATGCCAAAGGGGGAGAAAATAAAGGCCAAAGCGATAAATGGATCAGCTACCACTTGAGAGATTTTGAAAATAGTAGAGTAGAGCTTTTGGTTTGTCAAAACTCTTTTATTGTCTCTTTTGGCTTCCTGTGGGGAGAAGTAGTAATTATGGGAAAAAAGGGGGAGTTTTTGAAATCCTTCATCAATCTCTTTTGAAATGACTCTCTTTATGCTTTAACATGTGTGTTTGACTTAGAGATTTGAGTTTGATTTGCAAAAACAAACCAAGTGGTGGCATAGAGTGATCCATATATGTCAAAATTGAATCAAAATAATTTGAGTTCTTATTTGAAGTGTTTTTGTACTTGTTCTACTTGCTTTATGTTGTGTTGGCATAAATCACCAAAAAGGGGGAGATTGAAAGGGAAATGTGCCCTTGGGCCATTTCTAAGTATTTTGGTGATTTAGTGCCCAACACAGGTGTCTAATTGTAAAATGGTGGACAAAGTACAAATCAAGGATAAAGGTATGTTTCTAAGCTTTAGTACATTGGTTTTGAGTACTAATATACTTGTCTAAGTGTTAGAAACAGAAAGTAGAAGAAAAGAAAAGAGGAGACAAAGACTTGGCTGTGTGCAGCCAAGACTCAGTTCGGTCTGGAGCACCGGACTGTCCGGTGTGCACCGGACAGTGTCCGGTGCGCCAGGCCGACTCGGCGCGAAGTGGCCGCTCTCGGGAATTTGCCGACGGCGTACGGCTAAAATTCACCGGACTGTCCGGTGTGCACCGGACTGTCCGGTGAGCCAACGGTCGGCCGGGCCAACGGTCGGCCGTGCAATCTGCGCGGGACACGTGGCCGAGCCAACGGTCGGAAGACGGCACCGGACTGTCCGGTGTGCACCGGACATGTCCGGTGCGCCAACGGCTCCAGATCTGCCAACGGTCTGCAACGGTCGGCAACGCCAGTTAAGGAAAGAAATCGGGCACCGGACAGTGTCCGGTGTGCACCGGACTGTCCGGTGCCCCCGACGACAGAAGGCAAGGATGGCCTTCCGGATTTGCTCTCAACGGCTCCTAGCTGCCTTGGGGCTATAAAAGGGACCCCTAGGCGCATGGAGGAGATATACAAGCAACCTTTGAGCATTCTTGATCATCCACACTCAGTCTTTGCGCATTCGTTTGTCATTCTAAGTGTTTCAAGCTCCGTTCTAGTGAGAACTTTGTGATACTCTTGTGAGCTCGATTCTTGGCCGTGTGTGTGCGCGTTTCGCTGTGGATTTGTGTGTGTTGCTTCTCTCCCTTACTCTGTGCTTCTTTGTGATCATATACTTGTAAGGGCAAGAGACTCCAATTTGTGGAGATTCCTTGCAAACGGGATAGTGAAAGGCAAAACAAAACACCGTGGTATTCAAGTGGGTCTTTGGACCGCTTGAGAGGGGTTGATTGCAACCCTCGTCCGTTGGGACGCCACAACGTGGAGTAGGCAAGCGTTGGTCTTGGCCGAACCACGGGATAAACCACTGTGTCACCTCTGTGCTTGATCTCTTGTGGTATTGTGTTTTGTTGAGACTTCTCTTAGCCACTTGGCAATTATTGTGCTAACACTTAACAAGTTTCTGTGGCGTAAGTTTTACGTTTTCACAGGATCACCTATTCACCCCCCCCCCCCCTCTAGGTGCTCTCACGAACGCCGTGGTGGCGTTGGCGAAGTATGTCTGGGCAACGACATCGTATGGCGGTCAGCCTTCGGTGGAGGTCTTCGCCAAGCATTACTGTCTGCACTGGCAGAAGAGAAAAATTGGACATAAGATTGCGCAATTCGGATCGTGCACTTTCACGCCGAAGTCCGGGAAGACTTCGATGGAAGTCGTAGAGCTGGTCCCCTGTGCCTGAAATAAGTGGGGCAACTGGTGGAATTAGTGGTTCTATGTTTCAGAGGCCGAAGTCAAAGACCGCCCAGGGCTCCCCGCAGCCATTATGTGCTCTCATTATTATGTGGCGTACCCGCCATTTGAAGTGGCAGAGGATGATGAGAATGAAGTGGCCCTTCGGATCGCTGCCCGTACGAGTAGTGGGCGTGATCTAGTTGAGGAGTTCATAGGGTATGGGGTGTGGCCCTTGGCGTATGGATGGGCGTTGGGCGAAGTATGCCCTCGCGTGATGCCCTCCCTGGGTGGGCGGAAAGTACGAAGTCCGCTTTTTGCTTTGGATGTGCGAGGGCGGGATCTTGCCGCGGTTGTGCGTGAAGCGGAGGATGGGGCGGTGCGAATTGTGGGGAACTACGTGCCGAAGACGGAGGCCCTGTGGAGCTGGGATATACGCGGATCCAACGACCGCCTGAATAGGGTCTTCGAGTTGAATCGTTTACCGTATGGCGGTTATCCCGGGGAAGACGTTGTCGACCGCCGCGGGAAAAGACTAGCGGCTATGGCTGAAGAAGACCCCGCGCCGGAGGACGCCCCAGCCACTAAGAAAAGGAAGCTAGGTACTGTGATGGGGGAGTTGGGGGTCTCCGATAGATTTGCTATGGAGTTGATGGGGACATGCGCGGCCCCCGGGGGAAGGATGTCTTCGCCCGAGCTCCGGGAGTCTTCGGCGCGGATGCTGGAGGTTACCGGGGGTCGATGGCCCAAGAACGTTCCTATCCCCCGCGTGGCTGGGGAAGACTTCTTTACGTCTCGCATGGCTCGTGACTTGAGAGTGTTTCCTTATGGACGGAATATTGCTGCAGTTGTGTCAGCAGTGATGAACAAGGACCGTCGAGATGCTGCGCAGAAGCGCCGGCCGGTCGTCAGGATGGTCGACCCCGTGCGCGAGGCGAAAAGGCGTGAGGAAGCGTGAAGGGTGCGGCTTCCGGCAGTGGCAAGCTGGTGCCGACTGTGAAAACGGCTGCGCCCGGGGGCAGCAAGGCGTTGATAGGCAAGAAGGCTGCGGCCGCTAGCGAAACCAAGCCTCTCCCGGGCGGTTCGTCGCCAGCGGAGCGTGTTGCCGACTTCGGCACAAATATTAGTGTCGAGGACTACCTGGGCGGTGAGTCTCTTTTTTTTGACCGGAGACATGTTGCAGGGTCGGGCGAGGGACACATGGTTGTTGTCCCGCCTTTGGTGGCGGCCACCTCGCCATCGACGGTGGTAAAGGTGAAGGGGGCCACGCAGGACCCGTGGGCCGCCTTTTGCGCGAGCGGCGAGATTCTGACGGCCGCTACCGCTAGGGACGTGGCAGGCACCATGTCCCAGCGGCTGAGGGAAGTGTCTCAGCAGTTGTCGCAGCAGCTGATGCAGCAGCTGAAGCAAGTAAGTTGCACTGGACTTTGGTGTTTGCTGTGTTTTGGTTCGTGCGTCTGTCTCATGAAGGTTTGCCTTGTGTTTTTGCTAGGCGGCCGACTTCGCCGACCGTGTTGCGTCGGGCGTCCTGACCGCGGACGTCGCCGCTGAAGTCGAGAATCTTCGGGCGTAGCACGCGGATGCTGTCCGGGATAAGTCGGTCGTGGAGAGCAAGAGCCGCAGGCTGGCGGTGAAGGTGGCCACCCTGGAGGCTGAGAGGACTGACCTCCGACGTCAGCTGGCGGAGGAGAGGAGGGAGGCTAACCAGGCCGTCGCTGAAGCGCCGGAGGCTAAGGCGGCGCTGGCAAGGGTAGCCTCGCCAGCCAACGCGCCGAGGAATGGGAGGCGAGGTTCGACGCCCTGCGCAGCCGTGTGGACAAGGCGGAGACCTTGGTGCGCTCAGAAGTCGTGCGGACGCACGCGCAGCTCGTGGAGGCATACCGCGAACTGGGTGCGCGGACTGCAGATTTTGATGTGCCCGACCGTGAGGCCAGCCTCCGCTTCCTTGAATGGTTGCAGGAGGAGTTGCAAGTGCTCCCGACTATTGTGCAAGGCTTCATGTCCTACGCCTCCCTCGTCACATGCGAGGGGGCCATGAACGCGCTGTCACGCGAGGGGTGCAAACACTATGAGGCCTTCGATCAGTCAGATGAAGACTTTGAGCGCGAAATTTTTAAGGTCGAAGACCCTGTGGTAAAGGGCTCCGCGGGGGCACTCTTTGATCGGATGTGGGGTCCTTATGGTCGAGATGCGGTTAGGGAGCGGTCTGACCGGGCGAGGGAGCAGGTAAAGTCTGTCTTTTGTTTCGCATCGTGGAATGGGAGTGCACGTGGGTTTGTTGAATGATTGTGCTGTTGCTGCAGATGGCGCGTGCCAAGGATGTTGAAGACTTTGGGCATTTGAATGGCGCACGGCCCGAGGCGGAGGTTAACCCGGTGCTGCCCGAGGCTGAGGTCGATCCGGCATTGCCCCCGGAAACCGGCGAAGCCTCCCTTGCTGCACCTGCGTCTACTGAGTCTGGTGAAGGCTCGTTGCCAGCCCCTGCGCCGATGGCGGAAGATCCCCCTAAGGCGGAGCTAGTGGCGGAGGATCCCGCGGTGGCGGCTGGGCCTTCGCAGGTGGCTTAGTGGGTGTGGGGGAGTTAGTGAATTTTGTTTGTGTTACTGAACCTTGGTTGCTGCGCAGGTTCAGGATTTTGGGCCTGCGCACGCAACCGCTACTGCTAATTTTGTGGCGGCGTCGACCATGGTTGCTGGAAATGAATCTGATGAGTCTGTGTCTAAGTTTTTTGAGTTTGATGGTTCTGGGAGTTCGGTTGTGTGGACGGAAGAGTCTTCGGGTGAGGACTTGGATTACTTTGCGACCTTGGGTGTGGCTGAGGCAGAGGCTTCTTCGTGTGTGACGGATGCTAAAGTTTTTCCTGGACCAAGTGCTGGGCGTAGGCGGCGAAGGGCGGTGGCTAAACGTAGAGTGAGTGAGGTGGAGGGTGCTCGTCTTCGTGTGGACAGGGCTGGCAAGCGGGAATTGTTGTCCTCGCCGGTTGGGGCGAGTATAGGTGAGGGGGAGTTGCGAAGTCTTTTTGAGGGTGAGGAGTTGAGGATAATGATGTTTAACTATAGGGAGATGGGTATCATTCCAAAGGTTGAACCAATGTAAGGTGTGATGCCCTCGTTGTACGTATGTAACTATAATTTGGATGATGGTGCTGTGTGCCCTCGCTAGTCCGGCTGTGTCCGTGGGGGACTTGTACACGATCTAGCACGTTTATGATGTCGTTCCGGCTGCGCGTGTAGTCGGTCTTTGCCCAGATAGTCTTTTTAAGAAGACTTCGATTTTGCGCATCTGTTGTGCTAGTCCGGCTGCACCCTTAGGTGACTTTTGCACGAGTAGACTTTCGGGGAAGACTTCGATTTTGCGCACTTGTTGTGCTAGTCCGGCTGCACCCTTAGGCGACTTTTGCATGGGTAGTCTTTCGGGGAAGACTTCGATTTTGCGCACTTGTTGTGCTAGTCCGGCTGCACCCTTAGGCGACTTTTGCACGGGTAGTCTTTCGGAGAAGACTTCGATTTTGCGTACTTGTTGTGCTAGTCCGGCTGCACCCTTATGCGACTTTTGCGTGGAGTGTCGCACGCGAGGGTAGCTAGCGCTGCCCCTCGCGATGACTTCGTTGTGGTCGAATGCCGAAGACCGTCAATGCGGTCTGTTTTCGACGTGGTTCTTTTGCGGGGGATTTTTGCGTATATATTACATGGCTCCGCCTCATTAAAAACCTCACCCCCTGAGAGGAAAAGAGTGCGGGCCAGAATAAAACTGTTTGGGGAATTAAAAGGGTGAGTTGACCCTGAGTAGTCAAACAAAAAATTTGCGAAGGTTGTCTATGTTCCAGGAATGTTCTAGATCTTCGCCAGATTGTGTTGTTAATCTGTACGAGCTGGGAGACGACTTCGTCTTGACGATAAATGGTCCCTCCCACTTTGGTTCCAGCTTTCCCCGTGACTCTATCCGGGTTGTGCGGACAAGTACGAGGTCTCCTTCGCTGAATTCCCTCGGGATGACTGTGTGGTCGCGCCATGCTTTTGTTTGAGCTTGTTATTTGTTTAGAGCCTGTAGGGCGAAGACGCGGTCTCCGTCTATGAGGTCCTTCAAGGTAGGCTCGTCTACGTCAGGGACGGCTGACGTGACTGTCCGTGGTGACCCATGTTTTATTTCCTGCGGGGTCATGGCCTCCAATCCATATAGAAGGCGGAAAGGGGTGAACCCAGTCGCCCTGCACTCAGTCATGTTCAGCGCCCAGACCGCTTCGGGTAACAGGTCGGCCCACTTGCCTTTCTTGTCATCGAGGAGCATTTTCTTGATGGCTGTGAAGATTCTACCATTGGCGCGTTCCACGACTCCATTGGATTGCGGGTGGTACACTGAGGCGAAGGCAAGCCTGGTGCCAATGGAGAAGCAGAAATCCTTAAAATCTTGGCTGTCAAATTGCTTGTCGTTGTCATGTGAGCTCGGACGGGACTCCAAAGCGGCAAACAATGTTTTGCCAGAAGAATTTCTGGGCAGTCTTCGATGTTATCGTGGATACAGCCCTCGCCTCAATCCATTTGGTAAAATACTCAACGGCGACGAAGGTGAACTTAAGGTTCCCCTGGGCCGTGAGTAGGGGCCCGACAATGTCCAGGCCCCAGCGCTGAAGAGGCCACGTGTGGGCGATTAGCTTTGTGAGTTGCGAAGGGCTTCCCGAGCGTGGAGAAAACTTCTGGCAGGCTTCGCAGGACCTTGTGACCTGATTTGCGGCATAGATCATGGCAGGCCAGTAGAAACCTTGACAGATCACCTTTGCGGCTAGGGCCCTGGCCCTGCGTGAGAGCCGCAAGTCCCGCTGTGGACCTCGCGCAGGATTTGGACGCCTTCGGTCTCGGTGACACATTTAAGCATGGGTTGACTGACCCCGTTCTTGTAAAGCTGACCTTCGATTAGTGCAAAGTCCCGGCTTCGATGTTTGAGGCGCTTGGCCTCATTGACGTTGGTTGGATGATAGTACCCCTGCAGGAACAGGGTTATTGGTGCCCGCCAATCTTCGGTCATGATGAGATTAACTATGCGGTGGCCCTCGCTGTCATTGGTTATTTGGAACCCCTCTGGGCTGCGGACAGCTGGCATGTCGATGACATGGTAGAATACGTCGGAGGGAAGGGCCTCGCATCTGGCGGCTGCCTTCGCCAATGCGTCGGCCTCTTCGTTCTTGGCACAGTCCACATGCTGCAGGGTAAAACCTTTGAATTGTCTCTCGAGACTGCGGATAGTCATGAGGTACTGCATAAGCGCGGGGTCTTTCGCTGCGTAGTCTTTCTCGACTTGGCCGGCGACTACCTTGGAGTCTGTTCTAATGATGCAGGTGGTGACACCAAGTGCCCTTAGCTTGCGAAGGCCGAGAATGACAGCTTCATATTCTGCTATATTGTTGGTGCATTTATCAGACTCCAAAGCAAAGTTGAGGCGTGCTGCGTATCTGTGCTTGACCCCTGTGGGTGAAGTAATGACTGCAGCGGTGCCTGCCCCCGCGTGACACCATGCGCCGTTGCAATGGATTATCCAAACCTTCTCTACGGACGGGTCTGGCTGTGTCATTGGCCCAGTCCAGTCGATGACGAAGTCTGCTAGGACTTGTGACTTGATGGCTGTCCTAGGTTCGAATGTGATGTGGTAGCCGGAGAGTTCGGCTGCCCATTTGGCAATCCGGACTGATGCCTCCGGGTTTCTAAACAATTCGCCGAGTCCCCTGTCTGAGGTGACCCAGACCTTGAATGCTTCAAAATAATGGCGCAATTTGCGCGAAGCCATAACAACTGCGTAGGCGATTTTTTCCAGTTCCGTCATAATGCATTTTGATGTCATGAGTACTTCGGAGACGTAATAAACTGGACATTGCCTGTCCGTGCCCTCTCTATTTTGTTCTTGAACCAGTGCTGCGCTGACCGCATGCGGCGAAGCTGCGATGTAGAGCAACAGGGGTAGCGAGGGGTCAGGGCTTGTAAGAATCACCAACTCTGATAGGTACTGCTTTAATGAAGCGAAGGCCGCCGCCTGCTCTGGTCCCCATGCGAAGTCTTTTGCGCCGTGGAGGGTTTTGAGGAAAGGGAGGCTTCGCTCTGCAGATTTGGAGATGAATCTGTTGAGGGCGGCCAATCTGCCTGTCAGCCGTTGGACGTCTCTGGCTGACTGCGGTGGCGTCATGTTGATGATGGCTTGGATTTTTGTTGGATTGGCTTCAATCCCGCGGTGCGACACAAGGTAGCCCAATATTTTCCCCTGGCGAACGCCGAAGACGCACTTTTCGGGGTTCGGGCGAACTCGTGCGTCCCGCATGTTCGCAAACGTCTCGACGAGGTCAGCTAGATGGTCCTCTTTGCTTCTGCTGGTGACGACGATGTCGTCCACATACGTAAATATGTTTCTGCCGACCTGGCTCTCAAGCACCGTTTTGGTGAGCCGAGAGAATGTGGACTCGACGTTCTTAAGTCCCTCCGGCATTCTGATGAAGCAATACGTGCCGAAGGGTGTTATGAAACTGGTGCTTGCCTTGTCCTCCTCCTTCATATATATTTGATGGTAGCCGGAGAAGCAATCAAGGAGTGACATGACTTCGCACCCCGCCGCACTATCGACGATTTTGTCAATCCGGGGCAGTGGGAAGTTGTCCTTGGGGCAGGCCTTGTTGAGACTGGTGAAATCGATGCACATCCACCATTTGCCGCTCTTCTTCTGCACCATCACTACATTGGCGAGCCATTTAGGGTAGGCAATTGACTTGATGAATTTGGCCTCAAGCAGGCAATGTACCTCGGCCTTGGCGGCTTCTATTTTCTCGTCAGACATCTTGCGCAGCCGCTGTTTCTTCGGCCTCACCGAAGGGTCGATTCCCAAGCTGTGCTCGATGATGGAGCGACTGACTCCGACCAGGTCGAGGGCAGACCAGGCGAAGACGTCTTTATTTTTGGATAGGCAGCAGAGGAGTCTCTCCTTGTCATGCGGAGTGAGGTCTTTGCTGATGGTGACCGTTTGCTTGGGCGTTGCTTGGTCGAGTGGAACAGTCTTGATCCCGTCGTTACTCTGCAGTTGTGCTTTGTCGTGTTCTTTGGCGGCTGGGCTGGCAGACTCGGGGACTTCGCGCTGGGCTGTGAGGCAGTGTACGTTCCTTTGTCCGGGAACGAAGTCTCTTTCTATGTTGCACGCGGCCTGCTGGTTGCCGTAGACTGTGATGGCGCCTTGCGGACCTGGGATCTTCATGCACAGGTAGAGTCCGTGAATAGCTGCCTCAAACTTGTTGATGGAGCCCCAACCCATTATGGCGTTGTACGGGTACACCATGTCGACGATGTCGAACGTGACTTGCTCGCTTCATACATTGGGTGCTACACCGAAGGAGAGGAGTAGCTCTATTTTGCCGACAGGAAAGGTGCCCTTGCCGCCGAAGCCGTACAGCGGGTTGTCCGAAGGCTTGAGCAAGCTGTGGCTTATGCCCATGCGGTCGAAGGCATGGAGGAAAATGATATCCGCCTGGCTGCCATTGTCGACTAAGACTTTGTGCAAGTCCCAGCCTGCCACGCTGCAGTTGATAACCATGGCGTCGATGTGGGGTGCACTGCGCAGATCGACGTCTCGGACGTCGAAGGTTAATGGCACATGGGACCACTTCGTCTGCACGACTGGGCCGGTGACGGCGACGTGGTTGATGCTGCGGTAATGGTCCCTCTTCTGTCGCTTTGTATCGAAGTCGACGCTGGACCCCCCTAGTGATCATGTGAATGACTCCACGATATGGCTGATCGGCGAAGTCTTCTTGCTTTGGGGCTTGAGGATGGTTGGGGTGGTGGATGTTTTGCTGTTGCGGGTGCGGAGGTGGGGGTGGGGGAGGTAAGATTTGTACCTCCTGGTGGTGTTGGTATGCGTGGTGCGGTGGATGCGGAGCGGGGCCGTGGTTGTATGGCTGAGGGGGTTGTTGGTATGTGTGCGCGACAACTCTAGGGTTGTCGGCTGGTTGCACCCGTGCCATCCTGTCTCTAGTGGCCTTCGTCTCTGGGCAGTCTCTTGTAGGGTGCGTGCAGTCTTCGCCGTGGAACAAGCAGTAGAATCTGCACGGCTGCTACGCACGTCCCCGGCCCTGGCCACGAGTTCCATTTCCGCGGCCCTGGGAGGATACTCCTGGCGACGAGGGGCCTCGCTAGCGGGGTGCTGGTTGGCAATGTTGTGCACCTGCTGCTGATTGCGGCCATCACGACCGGAGTCTGCCTGCGAAGGCCTCGTCCACGTACGGCTGGACTGCGGAGGGTCTTTAGGTTTCCTCTGAGATTCAACTTTGCGCTGATGGAGCTCTTCAGATCTGGCGTATTTTTCGAATAGCTGATACAGCTCCTGTAGGTTCCTGGGCGGATCTCTGATGCAGTGGCTGTAAAGGACGCCAGCCCGAAGGCCACTAATGGCGTAGTGAATGGCAATTTGGTCATCAACCGAAGGCAGTTGTGACTTGAGAGTCAGAAACTTGTGGTAGTACTCCCGCAGAGTTTCTCGTTCCAGCTGCTTGCAGAGTGAAAGTTCAGCCAAGGCGTCGATGTCTGGGCGGTACCCTTGGAAGTTGAGCAGGAATTTGTCCCGGAGACTCCTCCAGGAGTCGATGGATAGCGGGGGCAACCTGGTGTACCAGGTGAGGGCCGGGCCTTTAAGGGCGATGATGAATGACTTGGCCATCGTGGCGTCGTCCCCTCCGGATGATGCAACAGCTACCTGATAGCTCATGATATACTGTGCTAGATCGGTGCTGCCGTTGTACTTGGGATAGGTCCCAGCCCTGAAGTTGGTGGGCCATGGTGATACTTGCAGGTGAGGAGCCAGAGGACTCCGCTCGTCAAGGTAGTTGACACCTTGGAATGCTGCGACGTGCGGAGTGGCGTGTCCGCGCTGAGGGATGAACAAGTCTTCGATTTGCGCATGTTGTTGGAGGGGTGGCCCGTGTTGCAGACCGAGTTGGCCTTCGCGCTGCATGAGGGCGATCTCTTGCTCAGGCTCCTGAGCCTTTTGCTCTTCGTCGCGTATCATCTGGCGCACTTTGGCTTACGCAGACACGCGTTGGCGTTTGGCCTCGAGGATCTCTTTTTGCCTCTAGAGGTTGCGGTTCTTGATGCGCAAGGCACGCAGCTGTAGTTGTTCCTCTACGGAAACGCCGATGACTTCGCCGTCCTCTGTGGCGTCCGCGCCCTCTGGTGGAGCGAAGCCTGGGGGAGGCTGCTGTTGTCCCCCGGAGCTGCAGTTGCGGAGGCTACCTTCGGGTGTGGGTTGTTCATTGCGCTGCCTCTTGCTGAGTGCGTCATTGTCTTCGCAGGCTTCTTGGTGGGTGGTGTCGACAAGGGCCTTGCCCTTTTTTTCAGCCAGTAGTGCTGCTTTCGTGGCTTCGTCAACGGATGGGGCTGCCTTTGAGCTAGTTTTCTTGGGTGCCATCGCGGGTGGTTTTTTCGTAGCACGAACGGTGGGCGCCAAATGTTGGAACTTGTTCTCCCGAGCAAGTTGATCCAACGGGGGAGTAGAAGTAATGCGGACAAGGTTTTGCTCAAGAGGGCAATTGCTTTCTTGATCTCTCTTCACAAGGGCACTATACGGGGGTATTTATAGGTGCCTGAGTGCCCAGCGCCTTGGGTTAAGTATGCATGTGCCCTCAGGCGCCCAAGTTATCCCCGGAATATTCCCATTAAAGCAGGGTTACAGACTATAATTACAGGGAAGCCTTTACAAGTTAGGCCCGTAATGCTCCGCGGCCACCCAGTGCCTATCATAATGGGCCAGATTACACGTGGGCCTTCGTGTTGGACGACACCGCGGGATGGGACGACCTCGCCAGGAGCCTTCGTTCCTCGGTGCATTAGCCGAAGGGTGGAGTCTGCAGTCGTCTTGTCTCCGTTGGTACAGCGAGACTGGCGAAGGCATCGAGCGAAGGGGTCTGCCGGTCGTCTTGTCTCCGTTGGTGCAGCGAGACTGGCGAAGGCATCGAGCAAAGGGTAGTGTCTTCGCCTTCACCCCAACACATACCTTAGCTTTGATTTGCACTTCATCCATCATTTGGCACATGATTACTCACTCAGTACGTGTTGGGCACTTAATCACCAAAATATACTAGAAATGGCCCAAGGGCACATTTCCCTTTCACTTAGAAATAAGGGGATAGCGTAGGGGTATCTAACAATACTTCTTGTGCTCATGGCGCTTAGAAGTAGTCGACGACTCGGAGCCGGAGGTGGAGGGTGACGAAGAGTCAGTCTCGTAGTAGACCACTTTCTTCATCTTCTTCTTCTTGTCACCTCTCCGATGGGACTTGATGGAGGAAGAGGATTCCTCCTTGTGTTTGTTGCTAGAGTCCCTTAAGAGGGTCCTCCCCGAGCTTGCGGGCTTGTCACCGGTCAACATTTCCCTCTTGGTGTGATCTCTAGACATCACTTCAAGTTTGTTAGACTCTTAATGAAAACTGGCTCTGATACCAAATGAAAGTCGCCTAGAGGGGGGTGAATAGGCGTAACCTGAAATTTATAACTTTAAACACACACTACAAGCTGAGGTTAGTGTTAGAATTAAATTCAAGTCCGGGAGAGAGGGGAAAACAAATCAAGTGGGAATCAAGCGAATGAACACGGTGATTTGTTTTACCGAAGTTCGGTTCCAAAGAACCTAGTCCCCGTTGAGGAGGTCACAAAGACCGGGTCTATTTCAACCCTTTCCCTCTCTCAAACGGCCAATTAGACCGAGTGAGCCTTCTTCCTTAATCTCACGGGTCACTTAGACCCTGCAAGGACCACCACACACTTGGTGTCTCTTGCCTCGCTTACAAAGCACTTGAGAATAAGAATGGGAAGAGAAGAAAGGCAATCCAAGAAACAAGAGCGCAAAAGAACACAAAATCTCTCTCTCACATGTCACTAAGTGGTTGAGATGAATTTGGGACTTGGAGAGGATTTGATCTTTGTAAATGTGTCTTGGAGTGAATGCACTAGCTCTTGTAATGAATGTGATCTTCAGAAAACTTGGATGCTTGAAGTTGTGGTGGTTGGGGGTATTTATAGCCCCCAACCACTTGGATAGCCGTTGGGGAGGCTGCTGGCGATGGGCGCACCGGACAGACACTGTTTAGTGTCCGGTGCGCCGCCATGTCACCAAACCGTTAGGGTTCGGAGCGAAGTCGACCATTGAAGCTACGTCTTCTTGCGGCACTGGACAGTCCGATGCCCTCTGACTTTGCGGCTCTGACTTCTGCCGCTGCACTGTAGCTCACTGTAGCACTTTGCAGAGTCGACCGTTGCGCGCAGATAGCCGTTGCCCGCTGGCTCACCGTACAGTCCGGTGAATTATAGCGGAGTGCGCCTTCGTTTTCCCGAGAGTGGCTGGTTTGATGTTGTACGGTCCTGGTGCACCGGACACTGTTCGGTGGCACACCGGACAGTCCGGTGCGCCATTCTTCAGCACACTCAAGTCCTTTTCCTCCAATTTAATTGAGTCCCTAACTTGAATCTTTTATTGGTTTGTGTTGAACCTTATGCACCTATAATACATGAATTCTAGACAAACTAGTTAGTCCATAGGTTTGCGTTGGTCGTCAACCACCAAAATTAGTTATAGGAAATGGTTAGCCCAATTTCCCTTTCAAACATGGACACCAATTTTGGTATAGGGAATTTAGATTTCTTTGATGGCCGTGGATCCCTTGATGGTTGTGGAGAAGGTGGATCCCTTGCTGGCTGACGGCAATGGGTGGAACATAATTTGAGGAACTTTAGGAAGTGTCATGACAATTTTCGTATGACTCTAGATGATTTTATGGAATTGCATGATACTTTAGTGAGGCATCATGGGTTAAGGTGAACACAAGAGGTGGAGTCATGTGAGGCATTAGGGATGTTCTTATGGGCTTGTGGGACACAACAAACGACACACCAAATTATAGACAGATTTGAAAGGCCTTTGAATACTATTAGTAGTGTCGGGGACCGTAATTAGGGGTACCCCCAATGCTCCTTAATCCGGCTGGAAAACATCCTCAGAACAAACCATAAACAACCGATAAAGCGCGGGCTTCGTCTAACAAGGGACGCGATCTCACCCGAGCCCAGCCTCAGACAAGGATAGTAGTCCCGGACGAATTCACGCCTCGCCCGAGGGTCCCCTTAGTCAGCAGACGCACCCTCAGCTCGCCCGAAGCCCAGATCGGACAGACTTTGTCGCGCAGCGACCTCGACCGAATCGCCTTACCAACCGATCGTATCGCATGCACATTTAATGCGGGGATCACCTGACACCTTATCTTGACACGCGTGCCTCAGTCGGCAAGGTCGAAGTGACCGCAGTCACTTCGCCCCCTTTACTAACCGTTCTAACAGGAAAACAGCGTTGTTCACCCCGCTCCGGCAACTGTGCCAGCCACTAGGGAAAGGCTGACAACAGCAAGTCTCGACCTCCCTCGAGTTCGGCCTCGGGCGCAACAGGGAGCTCCACCTCGCCCGACCCCAGGCCTCAGCCTCAGCTTCGGCCTCGGGAGAAGGTCTCTGCCTCGCCCGACCCCGGGCCTCGGCCTCAGCTTCGGCCTCGGGAGAAGGTCTCCGCCTCGCCCGACCCCGGGCCTCAGCCTCAACCTCGGCCTCGGGAGAAGATCTCTGCCTCGCCCGACCCTGGGTCTCAGCCTCAGCCTCGGCCTCGGAAGAGTCGCCGCCTTGCCCGACCACGGCCTCGGAATCAACTACGCTACTGGGGATACATCATGACCCTATCCCTGGCTAGCCGCCTCAGGCTACAAGGGAACAAGACCGGTGTCCCATCTAAGTTACTCCAGTAATAGGTAATGATGGTTCCCCGCGTGCGCCCATGACGTCGGGTGCTCTCAAACCCCCTACGGAAGCAAGGAAACATCAGCAGGATCCACGTCGCACCATCAGCTATGCTCCTACAGGGCTCAAGGCACTTCTCCGACGGCCACGTTATTACCTCTACAGGGCTCAAGGCGCTCCTCCTACAGCCACATCGGTACATCTACAGGGCTCAAGGCGCTCCCCCGACAGCCACGTTGTTATCTGTACAGGGCTCAGGGCACTTCCCTGCCAGCCACGTTAGCTCCAAGCTACACCCCCATTGTACAGCTGGGCATCTCCTTGTGTCTATAAAAGGGGGTGTCCAGGGCCCCGAACGGGGGAGAGAAAGAGGAAAGGGGGAGAGAGAACAAGGGATAGACGTGCAGCGTATGAACACGCGGACGCACGGCGCGGATGAGCGGAGGCAGGCAGAGTAGGAGAGATGCGGTACAGGCAGCCTCAGATGGCTCGCCTCAAGGCCGAACCCTCTCCTTCTCTCTCTCTCGCTCTCGCTCTCGCTCTCGCTCTCCTGCAACGCTTGTAACCCCTACTGCAAGCGCCCCCTTGGTGCAGGATAATATAAGCCTCGTCCCATCGCTTATGTTCCATCTTGCATCAACCCATCTGGACAGGGGCACGCGGCACTAAAATTCACTAGTCGGTCCGGCTGAGGGCCCCTGGGTCCGAAACACCAACAGTTGGCGCGCCAGGTAGGGGCACGCTGCGTGTTAACGAATACTTTCCCGTTTAGTTCCAGATGGGTAGCTTTCAGCAGTTTCTCCAACCCGGGACGGTGCTCCGCTTTAGAAGTCTCGAGTTCATGTCCCTCGACGGCAGCTACGACATGGTACTGCTCCCCTCACAGCATGACAACAACGACAGTCGATGGCTCGCCCGGTGGAGGCGAACTCGACGACGGCATCTCCCCGCGGCGGAAGAGGGACACCTGGGTCAACCCCACCACCCTCCTCACAGGAGGAGACGGAGACGGGGCAACCGTGGCCAGGCAGGAGGAGGCACCTCATCGGCTGTCAAACCAGAGCGAGTCGACGACACCGGCACCCCCGCGGGGGACATGTCGGGTGTTATCCTCACACCTGAGACAACAACGGGTGTCGCTTCCCCACAACGTGCCAACCCCAAGCGGACTGATGACGCCAGCACCCTCGCAAAGGACTTGTTGGACGTTAGCCTCGTACCTGAGATAACGGTGCAGTCCGTCCCCGATGCGACTTCGCCACCGTCCATCAACCAACAGGTACCGTCCGTTTTCCACCCTGTTCCCTTTAGATTCAGCTTCGATCCACCAAGCGACCCCGCTTCAGTGAGCGCTTTCGCAAGGGCATATCCTGACCTTCCGGGGTACCATATGTGGTCCTCTTGGGACCGACTGACGGTTGTCTCAACCTCTAGACCCGTGGGTTCCGAGGAAGAGGACGACCCCGATGTCAGTTGGGATTTCTCTGGACTCCATGATCCTAGTGCCATGCACGACTTCATATCCACATGTGACCACTGCCTCTCCGGCTGCTCTGATGATGTCAAAGCCTCGACGACGAGGGTTGCGACCCAAATCGCGAGTGCTTCCACATCGATCAGGAGGATCACGACGGAGAGAACCACCTTGGCATGCCAGGAAGTGGCGGCGCCCTTGCACCTGCATCTCGCGCTGAGATCCCGCGGGAGCTAGCTGTGGTCCAAGTCCTTGCGGGGGGTCAGGACACACAACTTGAGCAACTCCGCGAGATGCAGGCCAAGCTCGACGAAGAAGCGGGGCGACTTGTGCAGCTCCAGTAAAACATCGAGCAAGAGTGGGCAGGCCAGGCACTCACTGGAGGAGCGCGTCATCAGACCCAGGATGTCCAGTGCCGTATCATTGATGATGCCAGGGCGATGCCACCCCCGGCCTTCAGCGGGGCCGGCAAGAGCCTAGCCGCAGCAGCAATGTTGCTTCGGACGATGCCGGAGCCATCCACCACCGAAGGGCGACGTATCCAGGGCGAGCTCAAGGGCCTCCTGGAAGACGCCTCTGTCTGACAAGCCAAGAGCTCTGCCTCCCGGAGGCAAGGAGACCCCTCGGAGCATCACGCAGCGCCCTCCCGACGCATGCGGGAGGCCTCGGTTCACACCGAGCGCACATGGGACGGGACGCCTGCAGCCCTGGATCGCCTCAGCGCCGAGTAACACCGCTACCACTGTCGAGCCTGCCTCGAGGAGAAGGTGCGCCGAGGCTACCATCCCAGGCGTGGGGGATGCTATGACAGTAAGGAGGATCGAAGCCCCTCACCCGAGCCACCGGGTCCGCGAGTCTTCAGCGGGCCATACGACGAGCGCCGTTCCCGGCCCGTTTCCGAGCCCCGACTACCATCACCAAGTACTCAGGGGAGACAAGGCCAGAGTTGTGGCTTGCGGACTACCGGCTGGCATGCCAGTTGGGAGGGGCGGACGATGACAACCTCATCATCCGCAACCTCCCCCTTTTCCTCTCCGACGCTGCTCGGGCCTGGCTGGAGCATCTGCCTCCTGCGCAGATCTCCGACTGGGACGACCTGGTCAAGGCTTTCGCTGGAAATTTCCAGGGTACGTACGTGCGCCCTAGGAACTCATGGGATCTCTGAAGCTTCCGCCAGCACCCAGGGGAATCCCTGCGAGAGTACATCTGGAGGTTTTCGAAGCAGCGCACCGAGCTGCCCAACATCACCGACTCGGACGTCATCGGGGCATTCCTCGCTGGCACCACATGCCGAGACCTGGTGAGCAAGCTGGGGCGCAAGATTCCTACCAAGGCGAGTGAATTGATGGACATCGCCACCAAGTTCGCCTCTGGTCAGGAGGCGGTCGAAGCCATCTTCTGGAAAGACAAGCAGCCTCAGGGAGGGCAGAAGGAAGACGCCCCTGAGGCGTCCGCCTAGCGTGGCGCAAAGAAGAAGGCCAAGAAGAAGGCGCAAGCGAAGCGCAACACCGTCGACATGGATCTCGTCGCCGCTACCGAGCACAGGAACCCTCGGAGGCCTCCTAGAGGGGCCGGCGCGTTCGACAAGATGCTCAAGGAGTCATGCCCCTATCACCGGGGTCCCGTCAAGCGCACCCTTGAGGAGTGCGGCATGCTCCGGCGCTACTTCAACAAGGCCGGACCCTCGGCAGAAGGTGGCAAAGACCAAGGCAACAACAAGGGGGGCAACACGGAAGAGGAGTTCCCCGAGGTCCACAACTGCTTCATGATCTACAGCGGGCAGGTGGCGAACACCTCGGCTCGGCACCGCAAGCAAGAGTGCCGGGAGGTCTGCTCGGTAAAGGTGGCAGCGCCAGTCTACCTAGACTGGTCCGACAAGCCTATCACCTTCGACCAGGGCGACCACCCCGACTTCGTGCCAAGCCCAGGAAGGTACCCGCTCGTCGTCGACCCGATCATCGGCAACGTTAGGCTCTCCAAGGTCCTCATGGACGGAGGCAGCAGCCTCAACATCATCTATACCGAGACCCTGAAGCTCTTGGGGGTTGATCGGTCCGAGATCCGGTCTGGTGTAGCACCCTTCCACGGGATCGCACCCGAAAAGCGAATCCTGCCCCTCGGACAGGTTGACTTGCCCGTCTGCTTCGGAACTCCCGCCAACTTCCGAAAGGAAACCCTCACCTTCGAGGTAGTTGGGTTCTGAGGGACCTATCATGTGGTGCTGGGAAGACCGTGCTACGCCAAATTCATGGCCATCCCCAACTACACCTACCTCAAGCTCAAGATGCCTAGCCCCAAGGGAGTCATCACCGTTGGGCCCACGTACCGCCACGCTTACGAGTGCGACGTGGAATGCATGGAGTACGCCGAGGCCCTCGCCGAGTCCGAAGCCCTCATTACCGACATGGATTGCCTCTCCAAGGAGGTGCCCGACGTGAAGCGACACGCTGGCATCTTCGAGCTGGCCGAGGCGGTCAAGTCTGTCTCTCTCGACCCCAACAACGACGCTGGCAAGAAAGTCAGGATTGGCTCCAAGCTCGACCCCAAATAGGAAGCAGTGCTCGTCGACTTTCTCCACGCAAATGCCGAAGTTTTTGCGTGGAGTCCCTTGGACATGCCGGGCATACCGAGGGATGTCGCCGAGCACTCACTGGACATCCGAGCTGGAGCCCAACCGGTGAAGCAGTCCCTGCGCCGTTTTGATGAAGAAAAGCGCAGGGCCATAGGCGAGGAGATCCACAAGCTACTGGCTGCAGGGTTCATCAAAGAGGTATTCCATCCCGAATGGTTAGCTAACCCTATGCTCGTAAAGAAAAAGTGTGGGAAATGGAGGATGTGCGTAGACTACACTGGTCTAAACAAAGCATGTCCGAAGGTTCCCTACCCTCTGCCACGCATCGACCAAATTGTGGACTCCACTGCTGGGTGCGAAACCTTGTCATTCCTCGATGCCTACTCCGGCTATCACCAAATCAAGATGAAAGAGTCCGACCAGCTCGCGACTTCTTTCATCACACCTTTTGGCATGTATTGTTATACTATAATGCCATTTGGCTTAAGGAATGCAGGTGCCACCTACCAGAGGTGCATGAACCATGTGTTCGGAGAACACATCGGCAGAACGGTCGAGGCTTACGTTGATGACATCGTCGTCAAAACAAGGAAAGCCTCCGACCTCCTCTCTGACCTTGAGGCAACATTCAGTTGCCTGAAAGCGAAGAGCGTGAAACTCAATCCTAAGAAGTGTGTCTTCGGAGTCCCCCGAGGCATGCTCTTAGGGTTCATCGTCTCTGAACGAGGCATCGAAGCCAACCCGAAGAAAATCGCGGCCATCACCAACATGGGGCCCATCGAAGATTTAAAAGGAGTATAAAGGGTCATGGGATGCCTTGTGGCTCTGAGCCGCTTCATCTCGCGCCTCGGCGAGAAAGGGTTGCCCTTGTACCGCCTCTTAAGGAAGGCCGAGCGCTTCACTTGGACCCCCGAAGCCGAGGAAGCCCTCGAAAACTTAAAGGCGCTCCTTACAAATGCGCCCATCTTGGTGCCCCCTGCTGCGGGAGAAGCCCTCTTGATCTACGTAGCCGCAACCACTCAGGTGGTCAGCGCCGCGATCGTAGTCGAGAGACGGGAAGAAGGGCATGCACTGCTCGTCCAGAGGCCAGTCTACTTCATCAGCGAAGTGCTATCCGAGACCAAAGTCCGCTACCCACAAATCCAGAAGCTGCTATACGCAGTGATTCTGACACGGTGGAAGCTGCGACACTACTTCGAGTCTCATCCGGTTACTGTGGTGTCATCTTTCCCCTGGGAGAAATCATCCAGAGCCGAGAGGCCTCGGGGAGGATAGCAAAATGGGCAGTGGAACTCATGGGCAAAACACTTTCATTTGCCCCTCGGAAGGCCATAAAATCCCAAGTCTTGGCCGACTTCCTGGCTGAATGGACTGACACCCAGTTGCCGACGGCCCCAATACAGCCCGAACTTTGGACCATGTACTTCGACGGGTCACTGATGAAAACCGGAGTAGGTGCGGGCTTGCTCTTCATCTCACCCCTCGGAGAACATGTGCGCTATGTACTGCGCCACCATTTTCCGGTGTCAAACAACGTGGCCGAGTACGAGGCCTTGGTTAATGGACTGCGCATCGCCGTCGAGCTAGGGGTTCGGCGCCTCAACGCTCGTGGCGACTCGCAGCTTATCATTGACCAGGTCATGAAGAACTCCCACAGTCGTGACCAAAAAATGGAGGCCTACTGCGACGAAGTTCGACGCTTGGAAGATAAGTTCTATGAGCTGGAACTCAACCATGTTGCTCGACGGTACAACGAAACCGCAGATGAGCTGGCGAAGATAGCTTCGGGGCAAACGACGATTCCCCGAATGTCTTCTCCAGGGACATATATCAGTCGTCCGTCAAAATCGACGACGTGCCCGAGCCCAAGGAGACCTCGGCCCAGCCCGAGGTACCCTCGGCCTAGCCCGAGGTACCTTTGGCCACTGAGGGTGAGGCCCTGCGCGTCGAGGGAGAGCGGAATGGGGTCACACCGGTCCCGAACTGGCAGACCCCGTACCAGGAATATCTCCTCCGAGGAGAGCTGCCCCTCGACAAGGCCGAAGCTCGGCGCGCCAATTCGTTCGTATTACTAGGTGATGAAAAGGAGTTGTACCACCACAGCCCCTCAGGCATTCTCCAACGATGCATATCTGTCGCCCAAGGACAGGAGTTGTTGCAAGAAATACACTCGGGGGCTTGTGGACAACATGCAGCACCTCGAGCCCTCGTGGGAAACGCTTTCCGGCAAGGTTTCTACTGGCCAACCGCGGTGGCCGACGCCACTAGGATTGTACGCTCCTGCCAAGGGTGTCAATTCTACGCGAGACAGACGCACCTGCCCGCTCAAGCCCTGCAGACAATACCCATCACTTGGCCTTTCGCTATGTGGGGTTTAGACCTCGTCGGTCCCTTGCAGAAGGCACTGGGGGGCTTCAAGCACCTACTGGTCGCCATCAACAAATTCTCCAAGTGGATCGAGGTCCAACCCTTAACCAGCATCGGGTCCGAGCAGCCGATGGCGTTCTTCACAAATATCATCCATCGCTTTGGGGTCCCAAACTCAATCATCACCGACAATGGCACGCAGTTCACTGGGAAAAAGTTCCTGGACTTCTGCGAGGACCACCACATCCATGTGGACAGGGCCGCTGTAGCGCACCCAATGACGAACGGGCAGGTGGAACACGCCAACGGTATGATTTTGCCGGGACTAAAGCCGAGGATCTATAACGACCTCAATAAGTTCGGCAAGCGGTGGATCAAAGAGCTATCCTGGGTGGTTTGGAGTCTGAGGACGACACTGAGCCGGGCCACGGGCTTCACGCCGTTTTTCCTAGTCTATGGGGCCGAGGCTATCTTACCCACGGACTTGGAATACGGTTCCCCGAGGACAAAGGCTTACGACAACCAAAGCAACTAGACCAGCCGAGAGGATTCATTGGACCAGCTGGAAGAGGCTCGGGACGTGGCCTTACCACACTCGGCGGGCGCCCACGCCCGAAGGGTTCGGCCCCGAGACTTCCAAGTGGGAGACTTGGTACTTTGGCTGCGACAAGACGCCCGAGAGCGCCACAAACTTACCCCTCCCTGGGAAGGCCCCTTCATCATCGCCAAGATTTTGAAGCCCGGGACATACAAGCTGGCCAACGATCAAGGCAAGGTCTACAACAACGCTTGGAACATCAAACAGCTATGTCGCTTTTACCCTTAAAATGTTTCAAGTCGTTCATGCGTCTTGCTTTCTTTACATGCATAAATAAAGTCTAACCATCAAGGAAGGATCAGCCTTGCCTCGGCAAAGCCCGATCCTCCCTCGGGGGCTAGAAGGGGAGAACCCCCTCTGCGTCAAAATTTTCCTCGGAAAAGTCTTTCGCCGGAACGTCTTTCATGCATTTCGACTGTATCGATAACAGAATCCTAAAGACGAGCAAGAGAGACCGTAAGCAGCAAGGCCGACCGAGCTGAGGGACTCCTACGCCTCCGGGATACGGATACCTCACTCATCACCTTCCGCGAAAAGGTAGTTCACGCTCGGATAAGCGATTCTGCTACCGAACAAGTCCTAACGCTCGAAAACTTTTCTACCGGAACGACTTTCGTGCCTTTTCGACTACGTCGCTAACAGAATCCTAAAAACGACGCGAGAACAAGTAAGCGGCAAGGCCAACCGAGCCGAGGGACTCCTACGCCTCCGGGATACGGATACCTCACTCATCACCTTCCACGAAAAGTAACTCACGCTCAGATAAGTCATTGTGCTACCGAACAAGTCTTAACGCACGAAAAAAGAGGAAAGAAAACACAGCTTTATAACCCGACAATTAAAATGTTTAGGCCTCGGCGGCCGCAAAAAACATACGCATACTTCAAGCAAACTGTTCCTGCAGGCTCAGACATCGGCAGGGGGAGGAACAGCACGCTCGGTGTCATTTCCACCCTCGGCAAGATCTGGCACAGCCTCAGACGGCGACAGGGGCGGAAGGATCTCCACCTCAAAGGAGGAAGCCAGCGCCGCGCTTGGGCCCTCGACGGCCGCGTCAAGCCTCTGGACCTCGGCTAAGGCAGCCTCCTCTTCGTCGGGTAGGCAGTACCCCTCGCTGACCCGCTCCAGATCCACATCGTAGTGGGAAGCGAGCACGACAAAGGCCCGCCTAACGCCGTGGTGCAGTGCCCCGTGGAGTCTGTTGCGCACATGGCCGCCCAAGGCCCGCAGATGACTCTGGGGGAGCTACCCGAGGGGACATCCTCAGGCCAAAGGCCTGGCAGAAAACCGAGATGGCCTCGGACATGGCCACGCGCTCGGCTTCCTTCTGCCCAGCTGCCTCGGCAAGCACCTTGCAGTTCTTGACGGACTCGTCAAGAGCCGTCTCGAACCCTGCAAACAGCAGGACAACATTCTTCAGACGCAAGGAGAAGAATGGAGACAAAAACAAAGTCTCAAAGCGGGGAAAACGCCCCTTCAGCCCGGACACCCTAGCTTGGGCGGACCAAGCAGAGCCGACGGCCACGGCCAAACCCTCCGCGAGGGTCCCGGTCCGAGCGGTCGCCTCGGGGTCCGGAAAGGGGGAGCACCCTCTGCACCGAAACTTTCCTTGGAAAAGTTTTTTCCACCAAAACAACTTTCGTGCCTTTCGACTGTGTCGATAGCGGAATCCTAATGACGAGCGACTGAGACCTTGAACGGCAAGGCCGATCGAGCCGAGGGATTCCTACGCCTTCGGGATACAGATACCTCACTCGTCACCTTCCAGGAAAGGCGGCTCACGCTCGGATAAGTGATTCTGCTACCAACGAACAAGTCTTAACGCTCGAAACAAGAGGAAAGAAACACGGCTTTATACCCAAATGTTCAGGCCTCAGCAGCCACAAAGAACAAACACACGTGCTTGGGGTAACAATGGTACCTAGACTTAGACGTCGGCAGCGCCCTCGGCGGTTGTCCCGACCTACGGCAGATGTCTTAGTACTCAAAGCTATTACATCTCGCTCTCAAGAGGGTACCATTACAAACAGGACTCCGAGTCCATTCCCGCAGGAATGAACAACCTCCACACTAGAAGGCCTGCGGGATAACGAGCTCCGAGCAGCTCACCGGCGACCACTACACCAGCAGCGACAACGACCTCCGCCTCGGGTGGCTAGATAGCAGCAGTGATTGCCTCAGGGCAAACACTACTGAGAAAAGGCCCTCGTCCCTGTCCCCCGTCCGAGGGGCAAGGACAAGCCATTAAAGCCAAAAGGCCGAAGGTTCGGATCCAGGTGGCGCTGATGGTCTCATCGGTAGAGGGAGCCTCACCTATGGTGACCACCACCACCACCTCAGCACCGACGACAGCGGCCACCTGCCCACCAACACCGCACCGGCGAACGGCGGCCGCCCCAAAACGCACTGGCAGGTCCTCACTCCCGTCCTTGCCGAGGCTGTCCCAGAACACGAGTACCGCCCTCGCGGCGTACGACATATTGGGAAACCCCCCGGTACAGCCGACGACGCAAGGAGGACCTGGACATAGCCGGCCCGTGCACGGCGCGACCGACGCCCGTACGGTGGACGGGCAGCCACGCTCCGCCCCAACGGTAGGAGGAAGCACCGGAAGCAGCGCCAAGGCCGCTCAGGCCGGGGAGCCAGAGACGCGGTAGCTGACAGCGCCACAGGCAGCGAACGCCCTTCTCCCCGATCACTGAGGGAAGGAGCGGGCCGCTGCCCACGCGGAGGCGGCCCCCGACTCGGTGCACCCTCCTCCTCAACCCGGATGATGAACATCCTTGAAGCTAAGGGCGGGGTAGAGGCTGCAGCTCGGCTTGCTTCTCCCCACCACAAGGTTGGTGATCATCCCTACGGATGACCATTGGTGAGGGACTGCAGCCGGGCTGCATGATGGAAATCCTTGAAGCCGAGCGATGACTGGAGAGCGCCAACCCCCACGGGGTCACACTCCTCCAACGGCAGCAAGAAGAAGGCAACGCGGGTGCGCCCCATCTGGGGGGTCGGAAGGTGGAAGGGCGCGATGGATGCGAGGAGTGTGAAGGCATGGCTACCCCCCGGGAGGTTGGTCCCTTTTTAAAGGCAGATCTCCTCACTCACAAGCGTCACGGGCAAAGTCTCCACCGACGTGCTCTAGGGTTCCCACCCCACGACACGGGGGCTGGGTCCCACACGTCATGCGAGCTGACCTAAAACGCGAAGGAGGCGAACCGCCGCACGCGAAGCATGTAACCGCCCTGCGGTTATGAGCGTTCCCTCATCATCGCTGAAACCAACGGTCCGAAGGACGGGCTGCCACACAGGGAGCATGCAACCGCACCACGGTTGTGCACCCTTTTAGCTTTGTCGCATCCGGTGGTCCAGCATGGAGGTCTGGGCCCACATGTCATGTAATCGGCGCGACGGTTACTACGTGCAAGGAAACCGCACCGCCACTTGTGCCAATGCTGCGTCTTCCCGACTGCGGAACCGGCGCAGCGACTCAAGGCAGCCCTGCGCGTGACCCAACAGTGCCCCGTAAGTGCAACGGTCATGGGTCACCCAGTCGCGGAGATAGGCACGGCGGTCGATATGATCAGAGGTGGGCCGGTAGTAATTGTAGCAACAGGCGTGCGGAGGCAGCGGTCCAATCACCTACAGGTTCGCATCCTCTCCCAAAAACGACGCACCCATGTTCCGTTCCTCGAACGACTCGCGCACGCGCAACAGACGCCCCACGAATCGCCCGTCCGGTCGCATTAACTACTTGGCAGGACAAGCGACACCTCCGGCAGGCGAAGCGGGCGCCGTTTCGTCTCCGTCATGACGACCGCGTCATAAAAGGTGTGCCACATTATTTAAATTTATATCCTTTTCCTTTTCCTCTCTCTCTCTCTCTCTCTCTCTCTTGCCATAGGGACCAGGAAAGGGGATATTGCGAAAAGGATCCTTCTCGGCGAAGGAAACGGGCCCCGAGCCCTCCTACTGATTAGGGGTTCGAAGGTTGCGCCCTCCGGGGTTCGGTAACCGCCCAGAGCACTCGGGCTCCGAGCCCATTACTGATCAGGGGTTCGAAAGCTAGCCCCTCGGAAGGGTTCGACAGCCACCCCAGAGCACGCAGAGTTAGGGATGACCCTGGGTACGTCCGTTACATGGCCGAGGCTCGGGCTACGCTCCTGAGGTACCCTAGGACATTTCCGAGACCAGCGGGAACGATTTGTAACGGAATCCCACCGGAGGGAGGCATCGAGCCCTTGGACCCTATCGAACGGGTCCGGGTCCGGCAAATCACATGCAGGTACTTTTGGAGCGCGCCTCTGGGCCACTAGCCGACCCTTATCGAACGGGGCTCGAGCGTCCACTCGGATTACCCGTTAGCAGCTCACCGGAAACACCATGTTCGGTGCCCTTCGAGGGTAACATGGCGCTTCCCCCCCCCCCCTTCCTCCTCGCGGAGAGGCCACGAAGGGGCGTATAATAAAAGTCGAGACGGTCCTTGATCGTCCTCTCACTCCGTGCAGAGGCTCGGGGGCTGCTCATGCACCAGGCTACGACCAAACTGTTGACCACGTCAACAAACCAGCGTGAAAACTCAGAGCCTGACCGTGCACCCGGGCTGCGGCCAGGCCGCATGAGGGAACAACAAGGCTGACCGAGGCATCACAAAAAAGGATTAAGACCTCGGAGGAGTCAAACCACTCCTCCGAGGCCTCGGGGGCTACACCCGGCGGGTGTGCTCGTGCGCACCCACCGGAACAAAGCGTAACCGAGAAGGGCCAGTACCCTTACGAAAAATCTGACAGAACCTTAGAACAAAGCGTAACCTACACTCCCTTCGAGGCTCGGGGGCTACTATCGGGGACCGTAATTAGGGGTACCCCCAATGCTCCTTAATCCGGCTAGAAAACATCCTTAGAACAAACCATAAACAACCGATAAAGCGTGGGCTTCGTCTAACAAGGGATGCAACCTCATCCGAGCCCAGCCTCGGGCAAGGATAGTAGTCCCGGACGAATTCACGCCTCGCCCGAGGGTCCCCTCAGTCAGCAGACGCACCCTCGGCTCGCCCGAAGCCCAGATCGGACAGACTTTGTCGCGCAGCGACCTCGACCGAATCGCCTTACCAACCGACCGTATCGCATGCACATTTAATGTGGGGATCACCTAACACCTTATCCTAACACGCGTGCCTCAGTCGGTAAGGTCAAAGTGACCGCAGTCACTTTGCCCCCTTTACTGACCGTTCTGACAGGAAAACAGCGTTGTTCACCCCGCTCCGACAACTGTGCAAGCCACTAGGGAAAGGCTGACAACAGCAAGTCTCGACCTCCCTCGAGTTCGGCCTCGGGCGCAACAGGGAGCTCCGCCTCGCCCGACCCCAGGCCTCAGCCTCACCTTCGGCCTCGGGAGAAGATCTCTGCCTCGCCCGACCCTAGGCCTCAGCCTCAGCTTCGGCCTCGAGAGAAGGTCTCCGCCTCGCCCGACCCCGGCCCTCGGCCTCAACCTCGGCCTCAGGAGAAGATCTCCACCTCGCCCGACCCTGGGTCTCGGCCTCAGCCTCGGCCTCGGAGGAGTCGTTGCCTCGCCCAACCTCGGCCTTGGAATCAACTACGCTACTGGGGATACATCATGACCCTATCCCTGGCTAGCCACCTCAGGCTACGAGGGAACAAGATTGGTGTCCCATCTAAGTTACTCCGGTAACAGGTAATGATGGTTCCCCGCGTGCGCCCATGACGTCGGGTGCTCTCGAACCCCCTACGGAAGCAAGGAAACGTCAGCAGGATCCACGTCGCACCATCAGCTATGCTCCTACAGGGCTCAAGGCACTTCTCCGACGGACACGTTATTACCTCTACAGGGCTCAAGGCGCTCCTCCGACGGCCACGTCGATACATCTACAGGGCTCAAGGCGCTCCCCCGACAGCCACATTGTTATCTGTACAGGGCTTAGGGCACTTCCCTGCTAGCCACGTTAGCTCCAAGCTACACCCCCATTGTACAGCTGGGCATCTCCTTGTGTCTATAAAAGGGGGTGTCCAGGGCCTCGAACGGGGGAGAGAGGGAGGAAAGGGGGAGAGAGAACAAGGGACGGACGTGCAGCGTACGAACACGCGGACGCACGGCGCGGACGAGCGGAGGCAGGCAGAGTAGGAGAGACGCGGTACAGGCAGCCTCAGACGGCTCGCCTCAAGGCCGAACCCTCTCCTTCTCTCTCTCTCGCTCTCGCTCTCCCACAACGCTTGTAACCCCTACTGCAAGCGCCCCCTTGGTGCAGGATAATATAAGCCTCGTCCCATCGCTTGTGTTCCATCTTGCATCAACCCATCTGGACAGGGGCACATGGCACTAAAATTCACTAGTCGGTCCGGCTGAGGGCCCCCCGGGTCCGAAACACCGACAAGTAGGAAAATGGCTATGGTGGCAGATGCTATGTGTGGTTTTGCACAAACCATTATATGTCCAAAGGATCCAATATATTCTAAAGTGCATAACAAGCTCAGACCTTATGCCCCTTTTTTGACGGGTGCATAGGAGCCTTAGATGGTACACACATTCTAGCTCACGTATGTCATGAGTCGAGGCTTGACTACATAAACATAAAAGGGTGGCCTAGCTACAATATATTAGGTATAGTGGACATGTATATGCGGTTCACTTTTGTAGGTGCTGGGTTGGCTGGTTCTTGTCATGACATGGCAGTGCTCACAAATTGTATGGAAGAAGCAAATTATCCATACCCACTAGTAGGTATGGTGGCATGTTATGCTGACATTGTATACATTGTCTTCATTACGATATAGTAAATGTTTTCCTGAGTTTATTTGTTTGTGTACATGGAGGTATTATCTAATGGATGTTGGTTACTCAATTCACGAAGGTTACTTGCCACTATATCGGAATCAGAGACATCACTTAGAAGATTTTAATTGAAGAGGAGCAAAAACTGTGATAGAAAAAGTTCAATTTCTAGCACTCTAGTCTGCGAAATGTAGTTGAACGGGCTTTTGGACTTCTCAAATCAAGGTGGCATGTGCTACGAGGACTCCCAATAGATGAAAGAAGTAGACAAGTGAAGATTGTAATTGCTTGTTTTTCTTTGCACAACTATTTGTTGGACCGAGGCCACAGAGGAAGATCAGGTAGTAGCTCGCATGGTCAAGCTGATTACGATGTGTTAGATTGGGTGAATGTTAATGCAAGTCAAGAAATGACATTAGTGAGAGATTGGATTGCTGCTGGAGTATCATTGATGTAGTGTATGTAATGAAGTAGTTAGATGAATCTGATTTGTGTTGTAATGTTTTGTGGTACTGAGTACTCTCTGGCATTGAGTTAGATTAGGTGAATGTTAATACATATATACTTTTATAAAATTACTTTTTAAGAGAAATTGGTACACTGCGGTTCATTGGCGGTTGTGTTAACAAAACCAAAGTGGAAGTAGCCTGTTCCACTAACGGTTGGCTTAAGTGCATAGCCAGTGGAAATAACATTCCACTTGTGGTTCACTTAACATAACCACCAGTGTAAATAGCTCCTTTGCACTGGCGGTTCCTTAAGCCAATGGCCAGTGTAAATAGCTCCTTTCCTTTGGTGATTTGTTTAGGTGAATCGCCAGTGAAAATATATTTACACTAGCGGTTCCTTAAGATGGGTCCAGCTGTTTATTTTCACTAGCGCGTGGTAACTAAAACCACCAGTATAAATTTCTGCATGCCACCGGCTTAGAGCTCTTTTCTATTAGTGACAGGAGACGATCTCGGAGACAAACAGACGTATGAGACATAAACGCATGAGACATAAACCCATGCAAAAGGGCAAATCTGTCTCATGAGAAAGAATATACATGTAAAGGAAGTATAAAAGTAAGGAAATACATTAAATGGTTGCTTAATTAATTAGACGATGTTTGTAGTCCCATTTCTTCCAAACAATTGTTGGGATGGTATTATTGTGAAGCTGTCATATAGTCCAAAAATGCAATTGTCTTGGCGAGGAAGCGAGCCGCCCGCCGACACTTTGACGTTGAGAGATTTAGAAATTTGACAACCAATTCATAAGCCTTTCAAGATTTAACACCCCTATTACAATGACATGTGGGGCCACTGTGAGTCATTGACATGTAAGCCAAGGTGTCAAATCTTGAAAGGCTTGCCAATTGGGTGTCAAATTTCAAAATTTCTCGACGCGCTGAGCTTCTGCGGCCATGCCTCCACCACCTCGTGATTCCGTCACCGATCACCGTGCGCCCTCGTCTGTCGAGTCACCTGCCCATCGAGTCCCTGGCGCGGGGCCGGGGAACGCATAAGCGGCCAGATCGAGCTTCGTCCTGGTCACTCGCCAGTAGAGCTCCGCCCAGAGCTCCTCGCCTCCTCACTGCGGACCCCCACGCCCCCCCAGCCAGGGCCGTTGCTCGCTAGGCGCTGACCGAGGTGTCGAGCTTTGCAGTTCGCCCCGCGCCATGCCTCTGCCCAACTGAGCTCCGCCCAGGTTATGTTCTAGCGAGCCACCTAGGCCGAGCACCAGCGACGCCCAGGTCTACCTCCGCCTTCGGGCCGCCAACGTGCACCATGGCTTCGCCCCGTCTGATTAGAATTCAGATGCCGTGTGGTAGTCCAATTATTACCCTGAATTCTGATATTTGGTAATGAGGAAAAATATATTTCTGGTCCCTTAACTTGTGCGCGTGTGTCAATCCGGTCTATAACTTTTAAAGTGTGTCTCTTAGAGACTTAATTGCTTTTCAGGTCTCTTAGGTCCAAACGAAGTTTTACCGTGCAAACTAGAACTGACATCTGGACCCCACATGGAAGCCTATATATCTCTTTTCTTTCTTTTATTCCTTCTCTCTCGATCCCGCTCAAGAAGCTCAAGAGGCAACGGCAGCTGCGGTTCCGCGCCGAGATCCCTGTGGACAACGAATCGCCGGGCTCCCTCGCGCGCCTCGCGTTCGACATGTTCTCGGGTGGAGCAGGGGCGTCGAGGAAGGGCGAGCTGGCGAGACTGCTGCTCGTCTGACCCTCGGCCGAGGCGCTGTCCATGGCCTTGAGGAAGTTCGAGAACCGGGGGGGGGGGGGGGGGGGGGGGGGGGGACTCAGCGACGGCGCACGCGCGGCTGGGCTCAACGGTGGCGCCTGACGCGCTGAGTGCCTGCGATGCCGCAGTGTTCCTAGCCACGGGGCCGGCGCAGTTGGAGTAGGTGAAGGCCGCCGCCACGGCGCTAGAGCCAAGGGGGGGACTCACCGACGGCGCACGCGCGGCTGGGCTCGACGGTGGCGCCTGACGCACTGAGTGCCTGCGACGCCGCAGTGTTCCTGGCCACGGGGCCGACGCAGTTGGAGTAGGTGAAGGTCGCCGCCGCGGCGCTGGAGCCCAGGGGGGGACTCAGCGACGGCGCACGCGCGGCTGGGCTCGACGGTGGCGCCTGACGCGCTGAGTGCCTGCGACGCCGCAGTGTTCCTGGCCACGGGGCCGGCGCAGTTGGAGTAGGTGAAGGCCGCCGCCGCGGCGCTGGAGCCCAGGGCAGTGGTGCTGTTCAACCCGTCGTGGAGCTTCGACGAGGAGAAATTTGGCTTCGGCGCGAGGGGCTTCGTGGGGTCCTTCGATGTGGTCTACTTCACGGGGCTGGAGGTGCGGGGCCTGCTGAGAAAGGAAAAGAGGATGATTTTGATCGTTTATTCTTACTACCGTGAGGATATTAACAAATCGATTTTAAACTCTAAAGGGTGCAACTTGCTAGTCGGGAAATTTTTGCCATTATAAAACACGGTACTCGTCGAAACGAAGGCGTTGGAAAGTGATTCGACGATATGGAAATATACAGGACGTGCAGCCGACGAAATAGAGTCAAAATCTTGATTAGCAGCTAGGGAGAACCTTTAAACCTCCTCCGCCCCAATCAGTCGCCATCCGTCTGCTCGCCGTCAGTACTGGTTGTCGTCGCCGCCGTCGTGAGGTGTTCCGGTGAGCACTCCTCTCTTCTTCCTCTCTGACTACTCGCGCCCTCCTCACGACGGCCGACAGCCCCTTAAAGAACTCGTGGCAATCCCCGCACACCCGCAGGTTCTTGTACACCCTGATCGGCTCCCCGTGCCCGCCGCCGTCTACGCCGTTGCGCAGCAGCCACAGGCCGACGACGAGCCTCTCGCTGTGCACCCTCAGGCTCTCCGCTCGGGACTCCTCATCGACGTCGTGTAGAGCGAAGCGCGCGTCGTCGGCGTTGTACCCAAGCTGCTCCCGCATCCTCGTCTCCACGTCCCTCAGGTAGTGGAGACCGACGCCGGCGACGCGCACCCGCCGTGCGAGAAGGAGAGGGATTTGTCGAGCGCCTGGATGTGGCTGAGCAGGTAGTGGAGGGTGTTGAGCCGGATGTAGAGGCGCTGCGTGCCGCGGCTGGTGGACGGGCGTGGGTTGTTGCCGCCCGAGATTTACTCGCAGCTCGCTCTGGCCGTGGTGGGCGCGGCCGCGCAGGCTCGTCCCGGCTTCTCGGCACGGCGTCGCCGCCCTCTTCCAGAGCCTGATGATTGTCGAGTCCTGGTTGCACCTGGTCAGTGGAGGCAGCGGAGGGAGGTAGCTCTGCTTGGTGCCTGTTTTGTTTGTTTTTTTTTTTTTTGAATATCACCGGGGGATAGGATCCCCACCTGAATTGCATTGCATATTGCGGCCAAATCGCCTAGTTGATAGTACAGCAAGGGGGATATGGGTTACATAGATTACATCAAAATGGTAACGCTACGTTACATGTAAAACGCGACACCAGGCAGCCACGATCTGGTGGTCCTCATGCCGCAGCCTGGACCTCCAAAAACCGGCTTCAGAGCGGCACAACAGCATGGTAGCCGCAAGAGTGGATCTTTCCCCACGGAACACCACAGCATTTCTGCGCTTCCAAAGCTGCCAGCAACAGAGGAGAATAAACATGTTGTAGTGTTTCGCAGGGATAGCGGACGGCCGAAGTAGGCTCAACAGAACGTTGCTGCAGTCTGAGGCAATCGTAATTCCCAGAGCACCCCAGAAACTGGAAGCGAAGCCACAGTGGAGGAAGATGTGCGCTGTGTCTTCGGGGGCTCGACCACAGACCTCACACATGGTATCTTGGACAATTTGTTTCCTGGCCAGGTTAACGCGGCACTGGATGCGACCGTTGTTGACAAGCCAACCAAACACTGGGAACGTATCTGGTAATCAAAGGGGTACGGTGCTCATGTGCACATTTTAAATCTGGTGCATCCATTTCGCATCTAACAACAACACCAATTTTGTGAAGCACCCCTTTCACCTTCCTCCCCTGGTGGGAGGGGTTCTTCGTAAAATTAGCTGGTGCCGTTGAATGCAAGATGGATACACCAGATTTAAAATGTGCACATGAGCACCGTACCCTTTGAGCACCAGATATGTTCCCAACACAGACAGGAGCATGTCAAACGATGGCATGCACAGGCTGCAGCTTCCAGTGGACACGCGTGTGATGAATGGACAGACCTCAGTGTGATGAATGATGGACAAACAAAAACAGGCACGCATCCCAGTGTCAAACGATGGCATGCACAAGCCACACCGGTGAAGCCATTGGATTTGCAATCCGAGGGGAAGGTCCAGCGAGCTACCCACACACTGCTGTTCGTGTTCGCCGCTGCAGAGCATTCAGTTCAGGTTCAGGTTCAGACGTTCAGTCCAGGTGACACGCGCGGCGCGGTGGTATTCAGCACGCTGCAGAGCCTCGTTTCGACCGCGCGGAGGATCTGGCGGCCGGCCGTTCGGCCATACCAGCGGCTTTTCTACGCGCTGCGCGCCGTGGTGCCCAACGTGTCCAAGATGGACAAGGCGTCGCTGCTCGGCGACGCCATCTCCGACATCAACGAGCTCCGCGGCAAGCTGACGTCGCTGGAGTCGGACAGGGAGATGCTGCAGGCCCAGGTCGAGGCGCTCAAGAAGGAGCGCGACGCGGGGCCCCCGCTGCCGGGCTCGGCGGGCACGACGCCGGCGGGCCGCGCTACCACGCGGTAGAGATCGACGCCAAGATCCTGGGGCTGGAGGCCATGATCCGCGTGCAGTGCCACAAGCGCAACCACCCGTCGGCGCGGCTGATGACGGCGCTCCGCAAGCTCGACCTGGACGTGAGGAGTCACGGCAGGTGACCGCGTGAGCTGCAGCTGCTTAATGGCTGTCATCAGCGTCTAAAAGAGATTTTGAGTCTATATCAGCAACTACGTGTCATGTAAATTACTAAATCAGCGAATTCCTCCCCCAACACCTCTATTTCGACGAAACCGAACGTGTCGTGTTTCATGATGGCAGAAATCTCGCTAGTCGGAGTCACAGGATTTAAACTTTTCAAGGGTTGGAGCGGCGACTTCCAAGCAAAGTCGATCGACACTAGCAACAAAGGATTCCTTTTTGAGAAAATCCCTTCAATACCATTAAAATTTATATGGATCTTTTCAATGCCATCTAAAATTATATGTTTCCTTCAAAGCTATTTTTTATATTTTCCATCCCTTCGATATCACATGACATAGCCTAGTAACGCAGGTTTTATATTTTCCATTCATTCAATGCCATACGCGCCACCGTCGCGAGCCACACACCGGCTGTGCCACAGACGCCATGAGCAAGACCACGTCTCGGCCGCTGCCCTACCAGGCTACCATGCGCGTTGTCGCGAGCAGACGCCGTCGTCGCCCCCAGCCAAGCCATGTCTAGGCCGCCGCCTGGCCATGCGCGCGCCGCCACAAGCCGAGCCGGGCCACACGCTGTGGCGTGGCCACATGGACGGCGGCGGCCATGCATGCTAGAAAGACGGACGAAGAGTAAGACAGATAGACCGTCGATCATGCTAGAACTGCTTGCACATGAAATACAGAAGTTGCTTTTTTTGTTGTCGTCCATGTTTACGTCGCATGTCTCCCCTTTTATAGTTCAAGGGGGACATGTACAAGGGTTCTAAGCTCCGACACGTGGGATCAGGGACAAATAGAAGGATGGAACTTTTGCTTGCCATGCCTGTGTAATCTTCGTGCGCCCTGATACCAGAGATCTGCGTCGTCTCGGTGTGCAGGGGAAGCTTCTCGTATAAGGGATGAGTACAATGCACCGCGTAGCACGGGCACACTGTTTCGACAACGGACTGGACAGGTGCGCCGTCTGCAGGGTGGCCCTGTCGCCGCCTGCCAGCGGAATGGACAGGACGCAATAAATGATGTGGGGACACATCATCTGTCAGAAGGGTGGACAGGCGGCGCGTCCTCTCCGCAATAAATGTGGAGGCCGCGCAGCCCAGAGCCCTTACGTCATGCTCCGCCCGTCGGCCTACGTCACGGACCATAAGCCATGTGGCTGCATTAGATCCTCGGCCGAGCGGGGGGCGGAGGCGCTACAGATAGAGCCAGGACACGCGTCAACTTTGAACCCATGCCTAGGTTATGACACTTCCTTTCCCGGGACCTTGTTATGGGTAGTCTGGAGCTCACTTGGTGGGGTCCGAACCTCATCAAATAGTTTCGGGCTGCTTTACCTCGGGGGTATGGGTTGTGCGCACAGGGGTCCCGAGCCTACTGGGCCCGAGGGCGTCGTCTCTGAGAGCGCCACCTTAACTGCCCACGAGATACCCTTGGGGTTGTTCTCTGTGCAGCTAAGGGTAGTCGCACAGGCATCGTGCCTTCATACCACAGTAAGGGGTACCCCTAATCCAGGGTACCGACAGTGACCCTCAGGCCCGCCTCAGGGGAGGATGCGAGCCTGCAGGCGGGGCCAGAATTTGGCTGACGATTGGCTCGCTGCTCCTGCGTGCCTGTTGATGCAGTTACTGCCAGCCCGCTTATGGTCACGCCGACTGCCATGCCTCCCCCCGAGGCTAACTGGCCCGTGACCTCCGTACTTAATGCCTTTGTTGGGCCATGCGCGGGGTGCCTCGAGTCGCTGCATTGGTTCTTTGGAAATTTATCTTCTTGGTCTCGAGGAGGCGTGGTATTGGCGCGAGCGGCGGTGCAACTTTCCTGTATCTAGGAACCGGCGCGCCGGGTGTATGACATGTGGGCCTGGGCCCCCATGCCAGAGGTTGAACCACCGGTTGCAGCAAAGCTAAGGGGGCGCGCAACCGCAGGGCGGTTGCATGCTCCTTGTGTGGCGGTTCGCCTTCTTGACCACTGGTTGCGATAGAGATGAAAGGGCGTATAACCGTAGGGTGGTTGCGCGCTCCTTGTGCGGCGGTTCACCTTCTTAACCGCTGGTCGTGGTGAAGATGGAAGGGCGTATAACTGCAGGGCGGTTGCGCGCGAGTTACGCAAGGTCAGGCCCCCATGCCATAGGCTGGGTGCCTTGGTGTGCGTTGGGGGAGACTTGCCCGTGACTCTTCGGGGCACGAGCGGGGAAATCAGCCTTTAAAAAGGGGTTCCCCCTAGGCAGTAGCCATGCCTCGCATTTCTTGCATTCACCGCACCCTTCCGCCTTCCGAGCCTCTGGATGGGGCGCGCCGGTGTTCGCTGGGGGAATCGGCGTCAGGGTCACCCCCCCAGCGGTCTCACTGCCGGGGATCTCGTGCTCTTCGTTTCTTACGCGGTGGTGCTGCCGATCTTGTCTTCTTCTTGTTGCTGTTGGAGGGGCACGACCTCGTGGGGGTTGGCGCTCTTCTGCCATCGCTCAGCTTCAAGGATTTTCATCATGCAGCCCGGCTGCAGTCTCCCGCCAGTGGTCATCTACAAGGATGACCACCAGCCTCGTGGTGGAAAGAAGCGAGCCGGGCTGCGGCCTCCCCCTGCCCTCAGCTTCAAGGATGTTCATCATCCTTGCTGGGGTGGAAGGCAAGCTGAGTCGGGGTCCTACCTTCCGCATGGGCTGGTGACCAGCTTCTTCCTCCAGTGTTTGGAGGAGAAGGATGTTCACTAGCCTTGTGGAGGAGGCGAACCTCGGCTACGCGGGGCCGACCGGCTGCAGGCGCCATCAGCTACCGCGTGTCTGGCCCCTTGGGCTGGATGGCTTTGGTGCTGCCTCCAACGCTGCCTCCTGCCACCAAGCGGGGCATGGCTGTCCGTCCACTGCACGGGCGACGGTCGCGCCGTGCGCAGGTCTGCTGCACCCGTAGCGTCCCTTGCGCTGCCGGCCACGTTGTTCCAACGCCGCCCGAGGGGCTGTACAAGACGTCGTACGCCATGGAGGTGGCGGCCACGTTCTTGGATGGTCTTGTCCTCACTCTCGCAGGAGGACGGGGGCGAGGACCTTTCTGCACGCGCTGAGGCGTCCATCGTCGCCAGTAAGCCATCGGTGCAAAGGTGGTCGCTGTCGTCGGTGCTGAGGTGGTCGCCTCCGTTGGCGGGACTGCCCATTGCAGAGGTGGTCGCTGCCGCTGGTGAGGCTGTCTAGTGCAGAGGTGGTTGCCTCCGTCGCGAGACCACCAGCGCCACCTACCGCCGAGCCTCCAACTCTTTGGCTTTAATGGCCTCATTGTCGCCCCCCGTAGGAGGACGGGGGCGAGGACCTCTTCGCAATGGCGCACTCATTGAGGCGGCCATCACCGCTATCACGCCGTCTTGGGGGGTTCCGCAAGGACAGCGGTCGCGAACTTCCAACGCGACTTCACTGGCATCTGGTAGTTTATACCTGCAGAGTTGAGATGGAACTAGGATTCCGCTTGAAGGCGGATGTAATACTTTTGCTTTTTGTAAGGTACTTTTGAGTACTACTTAAGCAGCGTTAGCACTTATCTGTGTATCGCCTATTCTTGCTGTGTGTGATGCTGTTGACTCCTCCCTGGTACCTACCCCCCACTTGGGATGCAGGCTTGATGTGTCGAGGCTAGATACCAGCGTATCTGAAAGGGTTGTCAACAACTCCCTGGAGGCAGCCTCGGCCGGGATCCGGACCTATACACAGCTTCAGCTACGGAGCATTAGTAGTACACCCATATGGTCCCTTGTCTGATATTAGCCATCCTTTGATTCAAGCTCGGGACTAGCAGGGTTTAGTCCGGGTGGCCAAGTTGCGTGTCTGGACCCCCTTGGGTCGCAGCTCTAGATACTAGGATTCTCGTCGCAGGGTGGTGGAGTGTGCAGGCTTACGGTACAGGACCAGGCTAAGCGGCTACACGGCTCTGGACCACCCCAGGAGACAGGTGCCCATTCTCCTGAGCCGGACCCCAGGTTATCGGACCCGCAGAACTATAGCTCCAAATACTAAGGCACCCGTCATAGAATGGTGAGCTGTGCAGGCTTATGGTACAGGACCAGGCTAAGCGGCTACACTGCGCCGGACCATTCCATGGAACGAGCTCCCGTTCTTTGGAACCGGCCCCCAGGCTGTCGGACCCCCCAGCTTTCGTAAAGGAGGTCCTAAACTGCAAGCCTGGCTGCTTAATTCGGATGTCGTCATGTCAGAGCAGATGGGAACCGTGCGGGTGGGTTAGATAAAAGGTATTATCTGAAAAGCTGTAAGGTAAAACCATGGAGTAGCTAGATGGAACTATCATAGGGGCACATCTGTGGGGGTAATTCTTTTCTTTATAACTTATCATGCATGGGTGCAGACCAGTAGGTCGGGTTTATGGGGACAGACCTCACTGGGTTGGCGTACCCGTATGCGTTACCTAGTTACAAAAGGGAAATAAATTTGACCCCTCAGACTTGCTCCTATGGATAGAACTTACAGAGATGCTCCAGCACCAGGGGAAGGCATTCCTTCAGTCGTAGCTAGACGGTCACCCTTGGGTCGGCGTATTCCCGTTACCTTGAAGGGTCCTTCCTAGCTGGGGGAGAGTTGCAGAGCCCTTCTTGGTTTGGTACTTGCCATAGGACTAGGTCCTGACCCTGGGTTCCCATCTGCGTTTGATGAGGGAGCCCTAGTCTTCGGCTGCGGCCATTTCTGCATGAACCTGTCGGAAGTCTGGACCCGTGGGGAGTCCAGAAGGGTTTCCAGGGGAAGGCAGGCTTCGGCCCCGTAGACCGGGGAGCACGGGGTCTCGCTGGGGGTCCATCTAGCTATCTCCACCGGAGTAGGAGCCTTTGGTGAAGACGTCCTTCAGGTCCCCCTCGGGTGACTGATACCCGAGGTCCTGTTCTGTTGTGGCCACCTCGCCGTCGTCGGCCTTTTCTTTGCCAGGTCGGCGACGAGGTGGAGAGCCGTCCTTGGAAGACTGCTCGCGCTGCTCGCTGACTCGTTTCGTGAGATCAATGATCTCGCGACACTCCACGGCGCTGTGGCGACCGTTAGGGTGCACAGGGCATGGGCCGCTGTTACCCCTATGCGGTCATGGGCGCTTGTTGCGGTCGCCCCGGCTCCCGGTCGTGGCTGCAATGACTAGAGCGGTGGACCGCGATCTCTGGAAGTCGCGGTCCTTCTTCTTCTTCTTACCGTCTCGGGGGGCGACACCCGAGCCTCCCGACTGGGCAACCCCGGTTTGTGGGGCCGAGTGCCATGCACGGCCCTCGGCAGCTCTGGCGCATTTGTTGGCCAAAGCAAAGAGCGTGGGGACAGTCTCCACGTCATGCGTGGCCAACTTCTCCAGCATTTTCTCATCACGTACTCCCTATCGGAATGACGTGATGATGGAAGCATCGGAAATGCAAGGTATAGTATATCGCACCTTGGTGAAGCGGGAGATGAACGTTCGGAGAATCTCCTCGGGCTCCTGCCTCACCGCATGGAGGTGGGCCTCCACACCATGCTGCTGGTAAGCACTAGCGAAGTTCACAACGAACCGCGCGCAGAGCTCCTCCTAGGAGTAGACTGACCCTGGGGCGAGGTTCATGAGCCAAGTTCGGGCAGGTTCAGACAAGGCGACATAAAAATATGTCGCCATCACAGTGGTGTTTCCACCTGCTGCCGTGATGGCGGTGACGTACACCTGCAGGAACTCCGACGGGTTTGATGTCCCGTCGTACTTTTCCGGCAGGTGTGGCCGGAACTTGGGCGGCCATGACGCTGCGCGGAGATGATCCGCGAGAGAGGCACAGCCCACGCTGGCAAAGGGGACACCCGCTTGGGACCGAGTGCCCATTGGTGTCTGCGGTGCTAGCGCAGTGAAGTCCTGATTGAGGTTGCGGCCCTCGATGTTCTAGCGGCGCTCACGCGCCCTCTCCAGAGAGACTCGAGTGTCATCGCGACCCTCGAAGTTTTGTCGGCGCTCCCGCGCCCTCTCCAGAGATACCCGGGCGTCCTCCCCCGCACGCCTACGGTTGAGCTCTGCCCGGAGGTCGTTGGTCTGTGCTCCCCTCACTGAGGGTGAGCACACAGACGCTAACGCCTCATGTTGGCGCCGGGATGACCGTGGCTTCGACCTGGTCAAGGTAGAATGTGCCATACTGAGCAACCGGTCAACGTTGTCCCGCCATTGCTTCATGGCCCCTGGCGAGGCCGTGGAGCTTGGAGGGTGTCGCAACAACTCCCTAGCTGCTGACAACGCTCCTGGAGCCGCCCTTGACGGAGTCCGAGATGTTTGTGCTGCTGTATGCTGCTGCGCGGTGTGTATAGCAGCAGTGCCCGGCACAGGGCGGTTGGGAGCCTGTGGCGTGGAAGAAGCAGCTTCTTCCTCCACCACAAAATCCACCGAAGTCTCGGCGCGATGCTCCACGATTTGCACCATCATGATTGGTGAGAAAACAAGCAAAAACTTCAAGCCTAGGCCCCCTACCTGGCGCGCCAAATGTCGGAGAGGAAATTCTCCGGCAGGGTGGCGGAGTGCACCCGCCCTAAGTCCTAAGATGCGGAGGGGGCTTAAGCGTTTTGCCTATTTGAGATTGGAGGGATGAACACAAGAACACGCAAGGGTTTAGAGTGGTTTGGGCCGTCGGAGCGTAACACCCTACTCCATTGTGTGTTGTATTGCTTTGAGAGCTTGAGTTGAGTGTAAGCCTGAATGACTTGTGTTCGTCCATGTTTACGTCGCATGCCTCCCCTTTTATAGTTCAAGGGGGGCATGTACAAGGGTTCTGAGCCCCAACACGTGGGCTCAGGGACAAATAGAAGGATGGAACTTTTGCTTGCCATGCCCATGTAATCTTCGTGCGCCCTGACACTAGAGATCTGCATCGTCTCGGCGTGCAGGGGGAAGCTTCTCGTATAAGGGATGAGTACAGTGCACCGCATAGCACGGGCACACCATTTCAACAATGAATTGGACAGGTGTGCCGTCTGCAGGGTGGCCCTATCGCCGCCTGCCAGCGGAATGGATAGGACGCAATAAATGTTGTGGGGACACATCCTCTGTCAGAAGGGTGGACAGGCGGCACGTCCTCTCCGCAATAAATGCGGAGGCCGCGCGACCCAGAGCCCTTACGTCATGCTCCGCCCGTCGGCCTACGTCACGGACCATAAACCATGTGGCTGCATTAGATCCTCGGCCGAGCGGGGGGGCGGAGGCGCTACGGATAGAGCCAGGAGACGCGTCAACACCGGACCCATGCCTAGATTATGACACTTCCTTTCCTGGGACCTTGTTATGGGTGGTCTGGAGCTCACTTGGTGGGGTCCGAACCTCATCTAATAGTTTTGGGCTGCTTTACCTCGGGGGTCTGGGTTGTGCGCACAGGGGTCCTGAGCCTACTGGGCCCGAGGGCGTCGTCTCTGAGAGCGCCACCTTAACTGCCCATGAGATACCCCTATGGCTGTTCATCGTGCGGCTAAGGGTAGCCACACAGGCATCGTGCCTTCATACCGCAGTAAGGGGTACCCCTAATCCAGGGTACCGACAGTTTGAATATACGGATAAGACCTGAGAAATCACTACATACATATGATCAAAATAGAGGATGAAGTGATTAAGAGGATTGATTAAGCCAAAGTGAATAAGATATGAGGAATCGTGAATTGGCTTGACCATATTACTATCAGTCCATATGTGCTTCTATGAGAATCAAACTAGAGCTTGATTGATGTTAACAGTTATATCTAGAAGACATTCAAGCAAGGTTCACAATACTGAAGAAATGATTCTCTCAATGGATGCTCAATATGATGTGACTCAAGAATGGCTTGATAGGGTGAAGATAGCAAGGAAAGGGCTTCGAGGAACTACATGAAGGTGAAGGTCAAGCGACGGCTTGTGGACCGAGGTACCATGGCTAAGGTGAAGAAGAGAGTACTTGCACTAAGTCGATGAACTAATCAGCTATGAAGAGTTATAACATGTTGATGCATCAGTACAGTGACTTGAGGCCATGATTTGAACTCATATATGGTGATATGGTACAAGTCATAGGGTTTGATTTGTGTTTGCTTCAAAAGGTGAGACAAAGATGTTTGTGATCCTTATGAAGCAACGCCATGGAGAAATCACACATGAGACACCAATTACTCAGGGAGCTTACATAGTTATATTTTATTTAACTTGAGTATAGGAATTGTCGTACTATCAAGGCGGATCTAAAAAGAAGGTTGGTGTTTACCAAAGCTCAAGCCTCTATATTCAAAAGCTATTTTTTGAAAACCAAATCTCTTGAACGTTCTATAGTTGACCATGGTTAGGTTGAGAAACCTAGAGTGTTCTTGTTGAAAAGCAACTAAACTTCTTCAACTGCAGCTGAGCTTTTCAGCTAAGCTTTTCAGCTAAGCTGAACTTCAACTGAGTTGAGCTTTCTCAACTTCAGCTGAACTCAACTTTAGCTGTGAACCTCTTTGACCATACACCAGCTGAACTCCGGGCAGTTGAGCTGGGGTTTTCTCTCCTAAACTCTCTGGTCAAGACTAGTTGAACTGGTCCTGAGGGGGGAGTTCAGCTGGTCTCTGACCCCTCTGACCTCTGACCAACAGTCTGCCAATCAGACTGGCAAACAGGTCGTCAGAGGTGTCAGGGGCGGTTCAACCAGTCTGGTCAACCTTGGCCAGACTGCAGGTCAGTCCGCCAGTCAGTCTGACAGTCAGACTGGCAGACAGTCTGCCTGACCTGCCAGGGGCGGTTCAACCGGTCTCAGGCAGAAAAATCTGCCTAATGGCTAGTTTTGAAGCCCCATCTATATATACTCACTCCTACCTCTCTCCCCACACAAGTGCATGACCCAAACTCCATTTCTAACTTGAAGAACACCTCCCATTCTCTCTAACATATCTCTTGCCTTTCCCATTTCAAATCTTTGGAGAGAAATCTTTGAGTGAGCTTGAGAGCTGCGGTTTTTGTGCTTCATCTCTAAATCCCTCTTGCTCTTCTTCATTCGAGCTTTGGTACTACATCGATTTCTTTGTGGATTCATTACTCTTGGAGCTTCTAGCTCCTAGATGACTAGGTGTCGCTTGTGAGTCTCCAAATCTTGTGGAAGACCACAAGAAAGTTTGTATTGCTCGCTCGTTTGAGCAAAGATTAGTGTGTGAGCTTGACCTTTGTGGTCGGCAAAGGGAGGATTAGGGTTGAAAGAGACTGAAAGTCGCCTAGAGGGGGGTGAATAGGCGGAATCTGAAATTTATAAACTTAAAGCACAACTATAAGTCGGGGTTAGTGTTAGAAATAAACTCGAGTCCGAAAGAGAGGGCAAAAACAAATCAAAGGCAAATGAAGCGGATGACATGGTGATTTGTTTTACCGAGGTTTGGTTCTTGAAAACCTACTCCCCGTTGAGGTGGTCACAAAGACCGGGTCTCTTTCAACCCTTTCCCTCTCTCAAACGGTCACCTAGACCGAGTGAGCTTTCTCCTTAATCAAATCGGGTCACTTAGACCCCTACAAAGACCACCACAACTTGGTGTCTCTTGCTTTGATTACAAGTGTCTTGAGAACAAGAAAGAGGAAGAAGAAAGCGATCCAAGAACAAGAGCTCAAAGAACACGAGCAAAACACTCTCTCTAGTCACTAGTTGTTTGGAGTGGATTTGGGACTTGGAGAGGCTTTGATTCTTTTGAATTGTGTCTTGTATTGATTGCACCTAGCTCTTGTATTGAATGGGGTGTCTGAAAATCTTGGATGCTTGGAGTGGTGGTGGTTGGGGGGTATTTATAGCCCTCATCCACCACATAGCCGTTGGGGAGGTTGTCTGTTGATGGGCGCACCGGACAGTCCGGTGCGCCAGCCACATCACCCAACCGATAGGGTTCTGAAGATTCTGACCGTTGGAGCGCGGACTTCATGTCGCACCGGACAGTCCGGTGCTGCACCGGACAGGTCCTGTTCACTGTCCGGTGCGCCTCTGATGTCTGCTCTGACTTCTGCGTGCACTGTTCACGCTTTTGTAGACGAACATTGCGCTGGATAGCCGTTGCTCCGCTGGTGCACCGAATAGTCTGGTGGCACACCGGACAGTCCGGTGAATTATAGCGAAGCGGCGCTTGAGAAACCCGAAGGTGAAGAGTTCAGACTGTACGGCCCCTGGTGCACCGGACACTGTCCGGTGGCACACCGGACAGTCCGGTGCGCCAGACCAGGGTTCTCTTTGGTTTCTTTTGCTTTTTTACTTTTGAACCCTAACTTGATCTTTTTATTGGTTTGTGTTGAACCTTTATGTACCTGTAGAATACATAATCTAGAGCAAACTAGTTAGTCCAATATTTGTGTTGGGCACTCAACCACCAAAATCATTTATAGAAAAAGGTTTGACCCTATTTCCCTTTCAATCTCCCCCTTTTTGGTGATTGATGCCAACACAAACCAAAGCAAATGTGTAAGTGTAGAATTGAACTAGTTTCCATAATGTAAGTGCATAGGTTACTTAGAATTAAACTAATTTATAATTTCACTAGATATGCTTGGATGCTTTCTTTTATTTAACATTTTAGACCACATTTGCACCACATGTTTTGTTTTTGCAAATCCTTTTGGAAAATCTTTTCAAAGTCTTTTTGCAAATAGTCAAAGGTATATAAATAAGATTTTGAGAAGCATTTTCAAGATTTGAAATTTTCTCTCCCTGTTTCAAATGTTTTTCCTTTGACTTAAACAAAACTCCCCCTGAATGAAATTCTCCTCTTAGTGTTCAAGAGAGTTTTGAGATAAATATCAATTTGAAATATAGATGCCAATTGAGATATAATTTCTAGAGGAATACCAATTTTGAAAAATACCAAATCAAATACATTTAGATACCAATTTGAAAAGTTCTTGAAAATTTTGAAATTGGTGGTGGTGGTGGTGGTGGTGCGTCCTTTTACTTTAGGCTAATACTCTCTCCCCCTTTGGCATTAATCGCCAAAAACAGAGACTTTGTAGCCCTTTACATTCTCTCCCCCATTGGTACAAGTAAATATGAGTGAAAAGATTATACCAATTTAGGAGTGTTGTGGAGTGACAACGAAGAGTAAATGATACCGGTAGAGTGGAGTGGAAGCCTTGTCTTCGTCAAGTACTCCATTTCCCTTTCAATCTATGACTTAACATAAAAATACACTTGGAAACACATTAGTCATAGTAAATGAAAGAGATATGATCAAAGGTATATAAATGAGCTACGTGTGTAATGTTTCAATCAAAATTCCGAGAATCAAGTATATTTAGCTCATTCCTAAGTTTGCTAAAGGTTTTCGCATCTAAAGGCTTGGTAAAGATATCGGCTAATTGATCTTTGGTGTTAATGTATGCTATCTTGATATCCCCCCTTTGTTGGTGATCCCTCAAAAAGTGATACTGAATGTCTATGTGCTTAGTGCGGCTGTGTTCAACGGGATTCTCCGCCATGGGGATAGCACTCTCATTGTCACATAGGAGAGGCACTTCGCTCAATTTGTAGCCATAGTCCCTAAGGGTTTGCCACATCCAAAGTAATTGTGCACAACAATGGCCTGCGACAATATACTCGGCTTTGGCGGTAGAAAGAGCTACTGAGTTTTGTTTCTTTGAAGCCCAAGACACTAGGGATCTCCCCAGAAACTGATAAGTACCTGATGTGCTCTTCCTATCAATTTTACACCCTGCCCAATCGGCATCGGAATATCCTATCAAATCAAAGGTTGATCCCCTGGGGTACCAAAGCCCAAACTTAGGAGTGTAAACTAAATATCTCATGACGGCCCTAAGGTGAACTTCCTTAGGATCGGCTTGGAACCTTACACATATGCATACAGAAAGCATAATATCCGGTCGAGATGCACATAAATAGAGTAAAGAATCTATCATCGACCAGTATACCTTTTGATCTACGGATTTACCTCCTGTGTTGAGCTCGAGATGCCCATTGGTTCCCATGGGTGTCTTGATGGACTTGGCATCCTTCATTCCAAACTTCTTAAGAATGTCTTGAATATACTTCGTTTGGCTGATGAAGGTGCCTTTTTGGAGTTGCTTGATTTGGAATCCTAAGAAATATCTCAACTCCCCCATCATAGACATCTCGAATTTTTGTACCATGATCCTACTAAACTCTTCACAAGTAGATTTGTTAGTAGATCCAAAGATGACATCATCAACATAAATTTGGCATACAAACAAATCATTTGCAATTGTTTTAGTGAAGAGTGTAGGATCAGCTTTTCCGACTTTGAAGCCATTAGTGATAAGAAAATCTCGCAGGCATTCATACCATGCTCTTGGGGCTTGCTTGAGCCCATAAAGCACCTTTGAGAGTTTATACACATTGTTAGGATACTCACTATCCTCAAAGCCGAGAGGTTCCTCAACATAGACCTCTTCCTTGATTGGTCCATTGAGGAAGGCACTCTTCACGTCCATTTGATAAAGCTTGAAGCCATGGTAAGTAGCATAGGCAAGTAATATACGAATTGATTCAAGCCTAGCTACTGGTGCATAAGTTTCATCGAAATCTAAACCTTCGACTTGTGAATAACCCTTGGCCACAAGTCAGGCTTTATTTCTTATTGCCACACCATGCTCATCTTGCTTGTTGCAGAATACCCATTTGGTACCTACAACATTTTGATTAGGACGTGGAACCAAATGTCATACCTCATTCCTTATGAAGTTGTTGAGCTCCTCTTGCATTGCCAACACCCAATCCGAATCTCTTAGTGCATCCTCCACCCTGTATGGCTCAATAGAGGACACAAAAGAGTAATGTTCATAAAAATGAACAACACGAGATCTAGTGGTTACCCCCTTATGAATGTCGCCGAGGATGGAGTTCACGGGGTGATCTCGTTGGATTGCTTGGTGGACTCTTGGGTGTGGCGGTCTTTGACCTTGTATTTCTTGATCATCTTCTTTGTCTTGAACATCATCATCTCCCCCTTGATCATTGTCCTCCTCTTGAGGTGGCTCATCTTCTTGATCTTCTTCCATGATATCTTGAGCCTGATCCTCATCTTGAGTTGGTGGGGATGCTTGATTGGAAGATGAAGGTTGATCTTGTGCTTGAGTGGGCTCTTCGGATTCCTTAGGACACACATCCCCAATGGACATGTTCCTTAGTGCGACGCATGGAGCCTCTTCATCATCTAGCTCATCAAGATCAACTTGCTCCACTTGGGAGCCGTTAGTCTCATCAAACACAATGTCACAAGAAACCTCAACCAATCCAGTGGATTTGTTGAAGACTCTATATGCTCTTGTGTTTGAGTCATATCCTAGTAAAAATCCTTCTACAGCCTCAGGAGCAAATTTAGATTTCCTACCTCTTTTAACAAGTATACAACATTTGCTACCAAAGACTCTAAAATATGAAACATTGGGCTTTTTACCGGTGAGGAGTTTATAGGATGTCTTCTTGAGGATTCGGTGAAGGTAGAGCCGGTTGATGGAGTAGCAAGCAGTGTTGATTGCTTCCGCCCAAAACCGGTCCGGAGTCTTGTACTCATCAAGCATGGTTCTCGCCATGTCAAGTGGAGTTCTATTATTCCTCTCCACTACACCATTTTGTTGTGGTGTGTAGGGAGAAGAGAACTCATGTTTGATGCCCTCCTCCTCAAGGAAGCCTTCAATTTGAGAGTTCTTGAACTCCGTCCCATTGTCGCTTCTTATTTTCTTGATCCTCAATCCAAACTCATTTTGACCCCGTCTTAAGAACCCCTTTAAGGTCTCTTGGGTTTGTGATTTATCCTGCAAAAAGAACACCCAAGTGAAGCGAGAATAATCATCCACAATTACTAGACAGTACTTACTCCCACCAATGCTTATGTAAGCTATCAGGTTGATTAGATCCATGTGGAGTAGCTCAAGCGGCCTGTCCGTTGTCATGATATTCTTGTGTGGATGATGAGCACCAACTTGCTTTCCTGCTTGACATGCGCTACAAACCCTGTCTTTCTCAAAATGAACATTTGTTAGTCCCAAAATGTGTTCTCCCTTTAGAAGCATGTGAAGATTCTTCATTCCAACATGAGCTAGTCGGCGATGCCAGAGCCAACCCATATTAGTCTTAGCAATTAAGCAAGTGTCGAGTTCAGCTCTATTAAAATCAACTAAGTATAGCTGACCCTCTAACACTCCTTTAAATGCTACTGAATCATCACTCCTTCTAAGGACCAAACCTTGATTTCCATCCCCGAATGTGATAGCTCTTTGGGGATCTTCGTTTTTCTTATAGGAGGAGAACATCTTTTTCTCCCCTGTCATGTGGTTTGTGCATCCGCTATTAATTATCCAGCTTGAGCCCCCGGATGCTTAAACCTGTAAAACAATTTTAGGCCTTGTTCTTAGGTACCCAAACGGTCTTGGGCCCTTTCACATTAGAAACAAGCACCTTGGGTAACCAAACACAAGTCTTTGAGCCCTTGTGTTTGGCCCCAACATATTTGGCAACTACTTTGCCTGATTTGTTAGTCAGCACATAAGAAGCATCAAAAGTCTTAAATGAAATAATAGGCTCATTTGATGCAATAGGAGATTTTTTTAGGCATTTTAACATGGGTAGAATGCCTGGAGCTAGATGCCTCATTCTTATACATAAAAGCATGATGAGAAACATTATGAGGTTTCCTAGCATGAATTCTCCTAATCTTGTGCTCAGGATAACCAGCAGGATATAAAATGTAACCCTCATTATCCTGAGCCATGGGAGCCTTGCCCTTAACAAAATTAGACAAATTTTTAGGGGCATTAAGCTTGACATTGCTTTCCTGTTGGAAACCAATGCCATCCTTAATACCAGGGCGTCTCCCACTATAGAGCATGCTTCTAGCAAATTTAAAATTTTAATTTTCAATCTCATGCTCATTAATTTTTGCAGTTAATTGAGCTATATGATCATTTTGTTGTTTAATTAGAGCAAGGTGATCATGAATAACATCAACATCAATATCTCTACATCTAGTACAAATGGAAATATGCTCAACAGTAGATGTAGATGGTTTGCAAGCATTAAGTTCATCAATCTTAGCATGTAAAATAGCATTCTCATTTCTAAGACTGGAAATAGAATCATTGCAAACATTTAAATCTTTAGCCTTAGAAATTAATTTATCATTCTCAGTTTTAAAGCTAGAAATTGATTCATTCAATTTATCAATCTTAGCAATTAAACTAGCATTTTCATTTCTAAGACTGACAATTGAATCATTACAAGCATTTAATTTTTCAACCTTAGCATTTAAACTAACATTCTCAATTCTAAGGTTGGAAATAGTGTCATGGCAAATGCTAAGCTCCTTAGTCAAATTTTCATTTTTCTCTACTTCTTGAGCATAAGCATTCTTTACCTTAACATGCTTCTTATTTTTCTTAATAAGAAATTCCTCTTGGCTATCCAAGAGTTCATCCTTCTCATGAATAGCACCTATCAATTCATTTAGTTTTTCCTTTTGTTGCATGTTAAGGTTGGCAAAAAGAGTAAGCAAATTATCCTCATCTTCACTAGAGCTACCTTCATCACTAGAAGTTGAATATTTAGTGGAGGCTCTAGTTTTTACCTTCTTCTTCTTGCCGTCCTTTGCTATGAAGCACTTGTGGCCGACGTTGGGGAAGAGAAGGCCCTTGTTGACGGCGAGGTTGGCGGCATCCTCGTCGGAGGAGGAGTCAGTGGAGCTCTCGTCGGAGTCCCATTCCTAACATACGTGGGCATTGCCGCCCTTCTTCTTGTAGTATTTCTTCTTCTCCTTCCTCCTTCTCTTCTTGTCGTCGCCCCTATCACTATCACTAGACATAGGACATTTAGCGATAAAATGACCGGGCTTACCACACTTGTAGCACACCCTTTTGGAATGGGGCTTGAAATCTTCCCCTTCCTTTGCTTGAGGATTTGGCAAAAGCTCTAGATGATGAGCGCCATTTCCTCGTTGTCAAGCTTGGAGGCGTTGATGGAGAGCCTACTTGGTGTAGACTCTTCTTTCTTCTCCTCCGTCGCTTTGAATGCGATAGGTTGCACCTCGGGTGTGGAGGTGCCGCCTTGCTCCAAGTTGATGATTTATTTGGAGCCTTTGATCATCAATTCAAAGCTCACAAACTTTCCTGTCACTTCCTCAGGAGACATTAACTTATATCGAGGATCACCACGAATTAATTAAACTTGAGTGGGATTGCGAAAAACAAGTGATCTAAGAATAACCTTGACCATTTCATGGTCATCCCACTTGGTGCTCCCGAGGTTGCGCACTTGGTTCACCAAAGTCTTGAGCCGTTGTACATGGCTTGTGGCTCCTCTCCATGGTTGAGGACGAATCGACCGAGCTCCCCCTCGATCGTCTCCTGTTTGGTGATCTTGGTCACCTCATCTCCCTCGTGCGCGGTCTTGAGCACGTCCCAAATCTCCTTGGCGCTTTTCAACCCATGCACTTTATTATACTCCTCTCGACATAGAGAGGCGAAGAGTATAGTAGTCGCTTGGGTGACCTCGTCCGAGTCGTAACCTTCATCCCCCTGCAATGGTACCTGCGCTCTGAACTCAACAGTATCCCATATGCTTGCGTGGAGTGAGGTTAGGTGATGCCTCATTTTATCACTCCACATACAATAATCTTTAGCATAAAAAAACGGTGGTTTGCCTAATGGGACAGAAAGTAAAGGAGCGTGTTTGGAAATGCGAGGATAGCGTAGGGGGATCTTACTAAACTTCTTGTGCTCATGGCGCTTAGAAGTGACGGACGGCGCGTCGGAGCCGGAGGTGGATGGCAACGAAGAATCGGCCTCGTAGTAGACCACCTTCTTCATCCTCGTAGTAGAATCAGCCTCGTAGTAGACCACCTTCTCCGATGCGACTTGTGAGGAGGTGATCCCTCCTTGAGCTTGTTGTCGGACTCCCTTGATGGAGCCTTCTCATGGCTTGTGGACTTCTCATCGATCACGATCTCCCTCTTGGTGTGATCTCCCGACATCACTTCGAGTGGTTAGACTCTAATGAAGTACTGGGCTCTGATACCAATTGAAAGTCGCCTAGAGGGGGGGTGAATAGGCGGAATCTGAAATTTATAAACTTAAAGCACAACTACAAGCCAGGGTTAGTGTTAGAATTAAACTCGAGTTCGAAAGAGAGGGCGAAAACAAATCAAAGGCAAATGAAGCGGATGACACAGTGATTTGTTTTACCGAGGATCAGTTCTTGAAAACCTACTCCCTGTTGAGGTGGTCACAAAGACTGGGTCTCTTTCAACCCTTTCCCTCTCTTAAACGGTCACCTAGACCGAGTGAGCTTTCTCTTTAATCAAATCAGGTCACTTAGACCCCTACAAGGACCACCACAACTTGGTGTCTCTTGCTTTGATTACAAGTGTCTTGAGAACAAGAAAGAGGAAGAAGAAAGCGATCCAAGAACAAGAGCTCAAAGAACACGAGCAAAACACTCTCTCTAGTCACTAGTTGTTTGGAGTGGATTTGGGACTTGGAGAGGCTTTGATTCTTTTGAATTGTGTCCTGTATTGATTGCACCTAGCTCTTGTATTGAATGGGATGTCTGAAAATCTTGGATGCTTGTAGTGGTGGTGGTTGGGGGTATTTATAGCCCTCATCCACCACATAGCCGTTGGGGAGGTTGTCTGTCGATGGGCGCATCGGACAGTCCGGTGCGCCATCGGATACTGTCCGGTGCGCCAGCCACGTCACCCAACCATTAGGGTTTTGAAGATTCTGACCGTTGGAGCGCTGACTTCATGTCACACCAGACAGTCTGGTGCTGCACCGGACAGGTCCTGTTCACTGTCCGGTGCGCCTCTGACGCCTGCTCTGACTTCTGCGCACACTGTTCACGCACTGTTCACGCTTTTGCAGACGACCGTTGCGCTGGATAGCCATTGCTCTGCTGGTGCACCGGGTAGTCCGGTGGCACACCGGACAGTCCTATGAATTATAGCGGAGCGGTGCCTGAGAAACCCGAAGGTGAAGAGTTCAGACTGTACGGCACCTGGTGCACCGGACACTGTCCGGTGGCATACCGGACAGTCCGGTGCGCCAGACCAGGGTTCTCTTCGGTTTCTTTTGCTCCTTTCTTTTGAACCCTAACTTGGTCTTTTTATTGGTTTGTGTTGAACCTTTATGCACCTGTAGAATACATAATCTAGAGCATACTAGTTAGTCTAATATTTGTGTTGGGCATTCAACCACCAAAATCATTTATAGGAAAAGGTTTGACCCTATTTCCCTTTCACATTTCATAAGGGAATGAGTTTCTCTTGTATATGCTACTCCAATGTCATCTAAAATTGATAAACATGTATCATATTCTTTTGGTTTGCAAATGTCTAAAGTAGCATAGCTTATAAATTCTCTTGTCTAGAACTTAATTAATTAAATAGTGCACATATTCCTTATGTTGCATGATTATGTTCAATTGATACTCCTTTTATGCCAATGGTACATTAAGTTGCAAATAAGTACTCTCAACAAGTATCAATTGAATTCATATATATGTGCGCACTAAAACTTGAGGAGAACTTAGTGTAATATGCAATTAGTGATATGCTTATCTAACAAATTGTATCAATTGGTGTTTTTCAATTGATAGTTTTCATACATGATCACTAGTTGTAGAATCTATACTTGTGCAATTTTCATGTTGCCTCTTGTTGTGATAAGAAAATACTAGGTGACATCTAGACTCCAAGTATCAAGTTTCACCTTCAATTTAGTATGAAAATCTTCATTTGATATCTTCGACTTATGTCACAACTATACCAACAGGAGCATGCAAATGAATTCTAAATCCAACACAAATATGGAAACCCCTTGAAAAGGTAAAACACAAAGGTACATCACTTATGACACTTATCCATTACCTTTGTGCCATCTAAGGATCCTTTTCGTGATAGTGTGTTCACATCTTGCTTAATCATAATTTCTACCCTTTATATTCTTTGTATCCTTTTTGGAGATTTATGACAAAGGGGGAGAAATTTTGCATTAAAGCTTACCTTTAGTCTTATGTAACTAAGTGTTAGAAGACTTTTAAGAAGAGGAGATATAATTAACAAAAAGGGGGAATCATAAGAAAAACATAAGATGTAGAAAGTTGATAAGTGCATTCTATGTCATGAGCATCACGTTTATTTTATGACACACTTCACCCCATGAATTGTATGATATAAGTTGTCTCCATACTTTGACCCAAATATGTGCTTTTGGCATTTGAGTACAAAATTGGTATTTTCTGAAATGCACATATTTAGGTGGAGGAAACTATATCATAGGATTCAAAATTTTATTTATCAAATCTTATGTAAGCTTTAAATGGGTTGTCATCAATCACCAAAACGGGGGAGATTGAAAGTGCATTCATCCCTTTTGTGAGTTTTGGTGATTTGGATAACAACATATTTAAAGGTCTAACGAGTTTGCTAAGTGTTGAACAGAAAATTCAGTATGATGAACATACTTGAATAGTGTATAATGATTAGTGAACAAAGGTTCAACACGAGGTTAAATAACCAATGAGACAATGCAAATGGATATAATATGATCTCTATATTGGTTTGAATATATGTACAAGACCTGAGAAATCACTACATACATATGATCAAAATAGAGGATGAAGTGATTAAGAGGATTGGTCAAGCCAAAGTGAATAAGATATGAGGAATCGTGAATTGGCTTGACCATATTACTATCAGTCCATATATGCTTCTATGAGAATCAAACAAGAGCTTGATTGATCTTAACAGTTATATCTAGAAGATATTCAAGCAAGGTTCACAATACTGAAGAAATGATTCTCTCAATGGATGCTCAATATGATGTGACTCAAGAATGGCTTGATAGGGTGAAGATAGCAAGGAAAGGGCTTCGAGGAACTAAGCAAAGGTGAAGGCCAAGCGACGGCTTGTGGACCGAGGTACCATGGCTAAGGTGAAGAAGAGAGTACTTGCACTAAGTCGATGAACTAATCAGCTATGAAGAGTTATAACATGTTGATGCATCAGTACAATGACTTGAGGCCATGATTTGAACTCATATATGGTGATATGGTACAAGTCACAGGGTTTGATTTGTGTTTGCTTCAAAAGGTGAGACAAAGATGTTTGTGATCCTTATGAAGCAATGCCATGGAGAAATCACACATGAGACATCAATTACTCAAGGAGTTTACTTAATTATATTTTATTTAACTTGAGTATAGGAATTGTCGTACTATCAAGGGGGATCTAAAAAGAAGATTGGTGTTTGCCAAAGCTTAAGCCTCTATATTCAAAAGCTATTTTTTGAAAACCAAATATATTGAACGTTCTATGGTTGACCATGGTTACGTTTGAGAAACCTAGAGTGTTCTTGTTGAAAAAACAGCTGAATTTCTTTAGCTGCAGCTGAGCTGAACTTCAGCTGAGTTGAGCTTCTTCAGCTGCAGCTGAGCTGAACTTCAACTGAGTTGAGCTTTCTCAACTCTAGCTGAACTCAACTTCAGCCGTGAACCTCTTTGACCATACACCAGCTGAACTTGCCTCCAGGCAATTGAGCTAGGGTTTTCTCTCCTAAACTCTCTGGTCAAGACCAGTTGAACTGGTCCTAAGGGGGAGTTCAGCTGGTCTCTAACCCCTCTGACCTCTGACCAACAGTCTGCCAGTCAGACTGGCAAACAGGTCGCCAGAGGTGTCAGGGGCGGTTCAACCGGTCTGGTCAACCTTGGTCAGACTGCAGGTCAGTCTGCCAGTCAGTCTGACAGTCAGACTGGCAGACAGTCTGCCTGACCTGCCAGGGGTGGTTCAACCGGTCTCAGGCAGAAAAATCTGCCCAACGGCTAATTTTGAAGCCCCATCTATATATACTCACTCCTACCTCTCTCCCCACACAAGTGCATGACCCAAACTCCATTTCTAACTTGAAGAACACCTCCCACTCTCCCTCACACATCTCTTGCCTCTCCCATTTCAAATCTTTGGAGAGAAATCTTTGAGTGAGCTTGAGAGCTGCGGTTTTTGTGCTTCGTCTCTAAATCCCTCTTGCTCTTCTTCATTCGAGCTTTGGTACTACATCAAGTTCTTTGTGGATTCATTACTCTTGGAGCTTCTAGCTCCTAGATGACTAGGTGTCGATTATGAGTCTCCAAATCTTATGGAAGACCACAAGAAAGTTTGTATTACCCGCTCGTTTGAGCAAAGATTAGTGTGCGAGCTTGACCTTTGTGGTTGGCAAAGGAGGATTAGGGTTGAAAGAGACCCGGCTCTTTGTGGGCGCCTTAATGAGGAAGTAGGGCACCTTGGTGGTGTGACCGAACCTCGCGATAAATCTTGTGTCTCTTGTGTTCTTGTTCATTGTGCTTATTCGTGTTCTTCGTTCTCTTACCCTTCTGTGGAAGATTTGTTCATATCTTTTTGGTGTGTGGATTTTGAGAAGTACCATTCTCAGATCTACTACTTTGAACCCTATGGATTATCTAGAACATCTCATTTCCAAAGTTAACTAGGTGAATTTTGAGATAAATTCAGTTTTATATCCCATTCTTTAGTTGAGCTCGTTCAAACCGGTTGAACCGGTTTTGACACCGGCTGAGCCGGTTTTACCCAGTTTGTTTCTCGTTTTTGTTGAAAAAGTTTTAACTTGCCTATTCACCCCCCCTCTAGGCAACTTTCATATATACATATATATATAACACTATATATAGATATATACTTGTATAGTATAGACTATAGAGACTTGCAGCAGTATAAATAGTCCAATATTCAATACTTGAATAGTCCAAAACAGCAGTACATCCAGCTTACTAGACCAGCACAACAGTAACAAGTTTATTCAATACTTGAATAGTTCATAACAGCACAGCAACAACAAATTTATATGAAACTACAAGTCTAAAACTTACTAGACTAGTAGACCATGACCAAGAAGGCTTCATATGAGGAGCTCATCTCTAGTCCCTGTGTTCTCTTTTCTCCCAGCCGATGTAGATAGAAAAGTGTCGCCATGTTGGAGCCTTGGAGGGAGAGAGAAGGGTGAAGAAGGGAGAGGGAAGGGAGCTGGGAGAGAGAAGGGTGTTTTCTGATTTTCTCCTAGCCGTTAGGGAAGCTGAAAAGGCAGGTAGAGCTAGAGGCGGCTACCTCTATTAATCATGGGCCAGTCCGGTCAAACTGACTGTTGGACTACCCGAGCACAGACTGGACTGTTGGGACCAGTCTAGACTGTTGGACTACCTCTATTAATCGTGACTGATCAGCTCCTACTCGATTAATCATTCCATATCGTCGCCTAATCGAATGTTATGGACGATCAGTAACACTAATCGAGCATAGAGAAACGATCAGCCCGACTAATCACGACTAATCGTGATTAGTCGGACGATCTGAAATTAATGAGAAGTAGAAGTAGCGAAGACAGTACAAATGTACAATGTACAATACATCATAAAACATGTTCATGGAATGAAATTACACTCATATATAGTTTTCAAATGCATCGACAAATTATTGTAATGAGCATGGCTGCATGGCATTCAACTTCAATTGACATCTTGTGAATTTGCCTTCAAATATCTTCATTTGGCATCATGGAGAATCCAAAAGAGAGTTCCTACAATGATATGTAATTAGTTATAGATATATCATGAAGTCATGATAATTAACAGAAAAGAATATGCTAGTTCTTACAACATACCACAAGTTCTTCTTGTATATCTTCAAGACAAGTCCACAAACCCATATAATCTTCTTTTCCTACAATAAGTGAGAGTAAAACAAATGAGAGTAAACTGAAATCAAAACTTACAAGTTACAACAACATACAATACAATTTAAAGATGTATTGTTTGTACCTTTTGCTTGACCAACACGAAGCCAATTTTGCGCACACATCAAAACCTCTAAAGTTTTGGGAGTAAGTCGACTTCGATGATCACTTAGCACTCTTCCACTAGTACTAAAAGCAGACTCTGAAGCGATAGTTGTAACAGGAATAGCAAATATGTCACAGGCTATCATCCTTAGAGTAGGGTATCGTATCCCAAAAATTTTCCAATAGCCCAAAATATCAAATTACTTTGACTTGGGAATACGACCTTCATCCACATAAAGATCAAGATCAGATTTAGCCTTTTCTTCATCACTGCACATGTCATCCAGCTCTTCTTCCATGGCAGACAACAACTCATCTATATATGTGGAAGCATTAGAAACACAAGATGATGATGCATTTTGTCCACCACCAGTAGCAGGTTTAATGCATTTGTTGTTGTACTCTCTAATGAGTTCATCAAATAATTTCCACACATTTTCTATCTCTAGCATTGCTCTACTTTGTGCACCAAATAGACGTGTATAACATGCTTTCAACATTCCAAATTTGTACCTTGGATCAAGAACAACAGCAATAGCCATTAGACCATGAATGTCAGTCCAATATTTATCAAATTTTATAATCATACGACATGACATGGACTTGATTAACTCATCATCACACTCTAGCCACTTGCTCATGTGTCCTCTATTGCACGTATCTTTGGAAAGAAGTCATTAGTTGTTACATATTGTGTTCCAGAAAACAATACGGTAATTTCATAGAACAATTTCAACCTATCACAAACTTCACTAGCAAACTTCCATTCATCCTCACTTGGAGCAAAATCATAAACTCTTTCACATTCAGCCAAACGATCAAAAGCCTCTTTGTAACAAATAGCAACACTAAGCATGATATAAGTAGAGTTCCACCTAGTTTTGCAATCAACTGACAATTTCTTGTTGCATTCAACATTTACTTGTGCAACTATTTCTCGGAATCTCTCATGTCTTTTAGGAGTAGCATACCAAAATGCAACACTATTTCTAATCTTTTCAATCCCACTACCCATTACTTCCAATCCATCTTTGACAATTAAATTTAATATGTGCGTAGAGCAACACATATGCAACAACTTGCCACCCAACAAAGGTTTCTTTCCTCTCAACTTTCAATTCATCAATGTGATGAGGGCATCATTAGTGGAACAATTATTAAGGGTTAAGGTAGATATGTTCTTATCAATGTGCCAATACATTAGACATTTCATAAGAACATCACTAAGTGCTTCGGCAGTATGTGGAGATGGAACATAAATGAACCTACATATAAGATACAGCAAGGTACCTCAAAATACAGCAAGGTATAACTAAAGGACAGCAAGGTATATCAATTAAGGACAACAAAGGTATATCAATTAATAGCTAAAGGACATCATACCTCAAAATACAACTTCAAAACTGGCATCCTTGGTCAATAAAATGTTCGGTAACAGTCATATAGCCTTTCTTTTGATTCTCGGTTTTCCACATATCAGTCGTTATTGCAATTCTTGCATTATTCTTCTGCATCAAGCTCAAGGCCTTCTTCTCAATCTCATAAATCCTAATGTGTCATTCTTCAAAGTGTTTCTAGTGATCATATTAAACATCGGTTGAAGAGCACTTGAGTACCTTCTAAAACCAACATGATCCACAATGGACAATGGATATTCATGTAAACCTCAAAGAGCTTTGCACCTTATCTCTAGGATTCCTCTTTCGATAGAAGCATGTCTCTAGATGGGCTTTCAAATGAGATGTACCATTCTTTGTTACACCCGAAAGCTTCTTTGAACAATAATTACATTTTGCCTTCCAAACATCTCCAACTTTTACCCTTTTGAATTCATTCCACACTGCAGATTTCAATTTTATTTTTCTCCCATTTTCTTCTACTTCTACTTCATCATCATCCTCATCACCATCCTGTTCAACTTTAATCACATTCTCTGGAAGCCCACTTCCACCCTCAACGGATGCTTGAGATGAGGGAGGTTGAAATTGAAGGTTGCTACTTTCGTTGGGAGTTGACATCATAATCTGCACATAAACAAAATCCATTTATCCATACAAGTAATCTTTTCAAATCCCTACAAGCAATCTATCCAAAACTCCAAATCGAAACACAAATTTATCCAAGCTAGTTTAATTTACTAGAGAAGACAAGAGAAGACTCTCCGCTCAACTCGGCGCACCGCTCGACCGACCTGTCTGGGTGCTCGCTGCTCGGCACCCTGTGTGGCTGTGCCCCTACAGGCCTGGTGCTCGCTGCTCAGCTCAGCGCCCTGTGCGGCTGTGACCGCATGAACAGCGGCGGCTGGCGCCTGGCGGGCTTGGAGCTTGGGCAGTTGGGCGCTTGGTGGCTAGGGTTAGAAACTGCGACTCTAGGAGACGGAGGACAAGAGAAAGTGAGAGACCGAGAGGGGCAGAGAGCACTGCCGCACTGGCCACTGGGTCGCTGGGGGCTGGGGCCTTGGACTAGGAGGCTGGCCGCTGGGACCTGGGAGGCTGGGGGCTGGCACTAGAATCTAGGATGCGACCATTGTGTGTTTGGGTCCACATGTCATTTGTCCATTGGGTGACGGATATAGATAGCAGATATCCATACCTGCGAAATTATTACCCATGGATACCGTATAGTATTCATACCCGTACCCGCGGATATGAAAGTCCACCATATCCGTACCCAACGGGTAAATAACCGCGGTTATTTAGCCATATATGTACCCACTACCATCCCTAGGCAATCTGATACAGCGATATGTTCGCACCTTATGGACCGGCTATGTTGAGGACGGTGGCGGCGTAGGGTGGCACCAGTAGTCGTGGCGAGGTCCAGCGATGGAGGGGATCTACAGCGGTGAGGGACCAGCGATGGCGACGGAGGGACCAGCGGAGACGGCTGCTGCCGAGAAGTCGCTGCCCCACCCTACCGGCTCGACATAGGTGAAGCGCAGTGCCTGGGCCCTGGGGATCTCACGGTCGCGGGTCGGTGGGGAGAACAGGGAGGGGGATTCATTTTAGCCGCTTTAGCCGGTGTGGGCCCCACAGGGAGGGGGTTCGTTTTAGGAGGTGTTTGAATGTACTGGATCTAATAGTTAGTTGACTAAAAAATTGCTAGTGGAATTAGCTAGCTAACAAAGAACTAGCTAAATATTAACTAATTTACTAAAAATAGTTAATAGTTGCTATGGTGTTTGGATGTCTCCAACTAATTTTAGCTACTAACTATTAGCTTTACTGTATTCAAACATCCCCTTAGCTGCTTTTTAGCCCGTGTGGGACAGCTATAGAACTAATGGATATTTTGGATGTAGCTAATTATTAGTTGTATTTTTAGGCCTTATTTGTTTACACCAATCTAGATCTAAATTAGCATGAATTGAAATTAAATCAATATCACAACCCATGCCTTAAAATAATCTAAACCTACTCGAATTTTTTTCCCAGTTAAACCCATCATGGATTATACACAAGTGTTTGAGAATTTTTAAACTATGGAAGGTATGGATTTTATCTATAGCTCATTAGGTATGGAACAAATCAATGAAAATATTGCACAAGTTTATATTAGAATCCCTGAATCAAAAGAATAACTAGTTTTTAGACCTACATGGATTAAATGATGTATTTAATCCCACCATGAGATTGAGTGTGCGGTATAGATTCACTTAATCCAGATCCGGATTAAATCTATGATGTGATTTCATCCCTTATAACCAAACAAGACCTTAATTGAGCTTGTTGGGGACTTGTTCTCAAATGCTATGAATTAAGAACAAGGCAACACAAAAATAGGTTAATGTTTAATGCCCTTCGTCCTTCGAGACATTATTTCCCTGAGGATATAACGATCTTCGAACGAAGGTTATGAAGGACGTACCTTCGTTATTGCAACATAAATCAATGAAAGACGAAGCATATGAAACATAGTAACATGGTTAATTATGTAACATCATAATACATTTTTTTATATAACCAGAAATGAATAAGAATAATATCAAATTACATTTGTACCTTCGGCTTGATTGAAGGCAAAGGTATAAGCGTGACGCACAAGCAAGTACAAGTCAGCCTGAATAGTACGAGAGTACTGTTCATCTATTTATAGGCACAGGGTGTAGCCTATGTAAAATTACATTCATGCCCTTCTTACTATTGACTTAATGACAATCCAACGAGGACTAGATAGCCTTTTCCCCTTTAAGTCGGTTCCCTTTTCTATCGTTGAGTCGAAGCTTCCTTGCTTATAGCTTCGGACCTGGTTCATTCTTTGCCCTGACCCTGCTTTTCATATTGTGTACAGCTTTATCCCGAGTTCGAAGGTTTCTGAACATATATTACACTTGGGAAACATTATTAGTCATGTTTTTGAGGACCTTCGGAAGACGAAGGCCCCCAACAAAGCTGTTTGAATACACATAATATTAGCTACTAACTATTAGCTCTAATGTATTCGTGAATTTTCATTTACCGTTGATTAGCAACAGCTTGATTTTGGCTTGTACTCCGCCGCTGCCGACGACGACGCCGAGCATATCTTCCCCACCATCTCTTCGCCTATGGACCGAGAGGAGATGAGTGGTGGCGTGCGGAGGGTACTGGAGGCGTGGAGGCTCGGCATGCTGAAGTACGGTGAAGCTCTCCAGCTGCAGGAGCGTCTCATCACAAACCGCAAGGCCGGCCACGTCGGTGACCTCGTTCTATCACTGCATGCCTGCAACACCCGCCGACCTACACCCTGGGCAAGCAACGGGAGAAGGCGGAGCGAAACCTGCTCACGCCGGAGGGCGACCTGCGTGCCCTGGGCGCCGAGTGTTAGGGTATGGGGCATGGAGATAAGAGAATACAGAGGTAGGAGACAGAGATAGGAGAGACGAGGAGCTCTATTCAGAGTTTTCTATTGTTCAGATAATTCCTGTCCTCCCCAAGACAGAGTGGCACTGGTTATTACAGGCAATCGGCTCGCACGCCACGGGGACGCAGCCCCACACACACACAGCCACACGCGACGGATAGCGCACAGTCACGCCCATTTCGGGCCCACCAGTCGGACGTTAGGACGCCGCTCCCTTCTTCCAAGCTCCCTTCTTCCTGGCTGCTTCTGTGGACTGCTCGATGGAGGTAGAGGGGTGGTAACATTCCCTCCCCCTTGGAAGCCTGCTTGACCCCAAGCAAGGGCAAAAGGAAAGCATTGGCGCAAAGCTTCAAGGTCCTCCCATGTAGCCAAGTCGCGGGGTAATCCGGACCATTCCACGAGAACTTGCTGCACAAAAGCGATGCCCTTTGGTAATTCCTCTGGTCTGAAGCACCTGGATAGGAATAGCAAATTCTGGGAAATCAGTAGGCAATGTGGCCGGAACAGGGCCCTTGTAACCAGCGGCCAATTTGAGCTGGGAGACATGCACAACTGGATGTATCTTGCTGGCAGCAGGCAGAGCCAAGTGATATGCAACCTTGCTGACTGAGTTAGTGATTTGATAAGGACCAAAATATTTGAAGCTTAACTTGTGGTTAGCACGTGGCAACACAGAAGACTGCACATAGGGCTGAAGTTTCAAATAAACCCAATAACCGACAACAAATGAGTGTTTGGTCCTGTTCTTATCAGCCTGACGCTTCATCCATTGTTGCGACCGAATCAGGTGCTGATGGATGAGGTCCTGCATGTGAGGCCGCTCCTGGAGCCAATCTGATAGTAAAGCAGGGACAATATCATCAACAGAAATTCCCAGGGATCGGGGCTTGCGGCCGTAGAGGATTTCGAAGGGAGAACACCCCAAAGCTGAATGGAAACTGGTGTTATACAGAATTCTGCCGTTGGGAGCCAAGATGACCACTTTTTTGGGCATGCATTAACAAAACAGCGGAGGAAGGTTTCGAGGCACTGATTAACTCGCTCCGTCTGACCGTCGGATTGGGGGTGGTAGGAAGAACTCATGCGCAGCTCGGCACCCGCTAGCTTGAAGAAGTGTTGCCAAAACTGACTGGTGAAAACAGGGCCCCGGTCAGAAATCACAGCCACTGGAAAACCATGGAGGCGATAGACTTGAGAGATAAAAACTTGAGCCACGGTCAGCGCAGTATACGGGTGAGACAGTGGAATGAAATGAGCAAACTTAGTGAATTTATCAACCACCACTAAAATGCAATCCGCGGTGCCCGAACGAGGAAGTCCTTCGGCAAAATCCAAGGACACTGTGTGCCAGGCAAACAGCGGAACTTCAAGTGGTTCTAACTTGCCTGGGTAAGCTGACCGGTCCGGTTTTGCCTGCAAACAGACTTGACATTGCTGAACAAATGTCTTCACATATTGCTTCATCCGTGTCTAGGAAAAGAGACTCTTTACACGGCTATATGTAGCGGGAATGCCGGAATGACCACCAATCGCTGAGCAATGGAGAGCTGGGACAATCTTACGCTGCAATGGTTCATCCGCCCAAGCCATATACGATTCTTATACTGGAGCAGACCGACTTTCAGAGTGAAGTGCGGGACAGCAGCAGGATCAACCGATAGGCGGGCCAGGAGAGACTGGGCCTCGGCGTCATGATCATAGCTGGCCTGGACGTCCAATAACCATTGAGGTACCACCGTGGACAATGCAAGAAGGTCAGCAGGCACACAACAAGACAAGGCATCAGCAACACGATTCTCAAAACCAGGACGGTAATGAACTTTGTATTGCAGACCAAGTAACTTGGTGAAAAATTTATGTTGCCAAGGTGTATGAAGGCGCTGCTCGTTGAGTTGGGTGAGGCTTTTGTGATCTGTGAGGATGACAAACTCATGGTGTTGGAGATACGGCCGCCACTGCTGGACAGCGAGGATCACAGCTAAGTACTCCTTCTCGTAAGTTGATAACCCTCTCAACTTAGGACCAAGTGCCTTGCTAAGAAATGCTAGGGGGTGACCTTTTTGCATAAGAACTGCACCGACTCCGATTGCACTGGCGTCAGTTTCGACGAGAAAAGTGGTACTGAAATCCGGTAATGCAAGGACAGGAGCAGATACTAGGGCCTTTTTCAATGTGTTGAAAGCAATATCATGCTCACTGGTCCAAATAAATAGGCTGCCTTTCTTGAGTAATGTTGTAAGCGGTTGACAAATGACCCTGAAATTTCTGATAAATTTCTGGTAGTACCCAGCTAGCCCTAAAAAGCTGCGTAAATCGTGAATGCCACTTGGCGTTGGCCACTCAGCGATAGCTTGGATCTTCACTAGATCGGTGGCCACACCTTGTGCATCAATAATATAGTCGAGATAAGACACTTGCTGTCTTGCAAAGGAGCACTTAGATAGCTTGACCTTCTACTCATCTCGAGCCAATAATTCTAGGACAAGCTTCAGATGACGGGTATGGTCGTCCAGAGACGCACTATACACGAGAATGTCATCGAAGAACACAAGAGCACACTTATGAAGTAGAGGTGCTAGAGTGTGATTCATAGCCTTCTGAAATGTGCCCGGTGCCCCGGTGAGACCAAATGCCATAACTCGAAACTCATAATGGCCTATGTGTGTCTGGAAGGCAGTCTTGTGTGACTCTCCTGCTTTGAGTAAGATCTGGTGGAAGCCCGCTCTTAGATCTAATATGGAGAACCAGGAGGCACCAAACAGCTCGTCAAGTAGCTCATCGATGATGGGAACAGGGTACTTGGATTTAACTGTAAGGGCGTTTAAATGTTTGTAATCCACACAGAAACGCCATGAATTATCCTTCTTTTTGACCAGCAACACTGGGGATGAGAATGCACTATCACTGTGCTGAATCAAACCACTCTGCAACATTTCGGCCACCTGAGACTCAATCTCATCTTTCATTGATGGTGAAAATCAATAGGGTCGGATGTTGACTGGTCGCGCTCCTTCAATCAAAGGGATAGCATGATCACACGATCGATTCGGAGGCAGGGCAGACAGTGGCTGGAACACATCCTGAAAGTTGCGAAGTAGTCGCATCACTGCCTCTGGTAACTGCAAGTCTTCGACCGAGTGCAACTGAGCAGATCAGTCGAAACGGGAAGCAAACGTTGAATTTCTAACACTGTACCGACCGGAACCAAAGGATTACAACCTTGTAAAATTACTGTGCTGCCTGCATATGGGATGGACAACCATTTGTGTTTCTAGTCCACTGTCATTGGGCTCAGCTGTTCCAGCCAATCCATACCCAATATTGCATCATAGAAGGGTAGATGGATCAACTTGAATGTAGTACAGAAGCTAAGATCCTGCACTGACCAAGAAGCCTGAGGGAGTTCCACAGAACACTGCAACATAGTACCATTTGCTACTCGTACAGACAATGGTGTATCCATAGAAGTGATGCTAGACAACTTAGAAGTATGGGCATAATTCAGGAAGCTATGAGAACTACCTGAGTCGATCAACATGAGCAGGTCAACCCCTTGTAGGACACCCCGAATTCTGAATGATTTTGATGGGCGGTGGACCGAGGCAGCTTCTGTAGACAATAATATCATAAATTGCTCAGCAGAATCCTCAAACTCTCCTTCAGATTCAGGCTGATCAGTTGTCAGCATCTCCCACAATTCTTGGATAGCATGCAACTGCACTGTATCTGCACATTTATGACCCTTGTTCCATTTCTCTGCGCAGTATTGACAGAGACCCTTAGCACGCCGATACACATGAAGAGAGGCCACCTTAGAATCAACAGTTGTAGGCCCCGTCGTGATGGTCTTGGTATAATCGCCCCTGCCGCCACGAGGCTGCTCCCCACGGTAGGACGACGTGGGAGCGGCTCTCAGCAGCGGCCGAGAAAACGAAGAATGTTCACCCCGAACCAACTCCGGTCGACAAGAAGACTCTGCAGCTTCCTGCAACAAGGCCAAAGAGCAGGCAGTATCGAGGTCGCCAGGACGTTGTACAAGAATGACAGACTTGATATCAGCACGCAAGCCATCAATAAATCTCATAGTGTAATACAATGGGTCTGTTGTGTGTTCATAGGTGACAAGCAAATCCACTAACTCGCAAAAGCGATCAATGTAATCCTGGATAGTGGAGGTCTGTTTGATGTGGAATAATTTCTGGATAACTAGCTCATGTTGTTGACAACCAAATCGGTCATGGACGAACTAACAGAACTGTCGCCAGGAGAGCGAGGGCAGGCGAGGTTTGATGGATTGGAGCCAGCGTGCAGCTATGCCATGGAAATGCATAGTTGCGGCTTTAATCCAAATGAACTCCTCGGTAGCGTACATGTCAAAATAATCTTCGCACTGTTTTTGCCAAAGTTTGGGATTACTGCCATCGAACACAGGGAAATTGATCTTAGGAAGACCACCCAATCCTCTACTCAGTTCCCCCCGACGATCTAGCTCTCCAGAACTAAGATTATGATGAACTGGAAACTCAAACGAAGCAGGGGCGTTAGGTGACCACGTACCCTTGACCGGGTAGTGGAGATCGGCCACAGGGGGCCCAAATCCACATTCCCAGTGAGATGAAGCGAAGCGGGGCCCAAAACGTGAGCCGTCAGCTTGACCGTAGGTGGCAGAAGAACACACCGGCGCCGATCTGGGCGAGCCGAGGAGGCCGGGCTTGGAGAAGCCCTCGACGCGTGCCCCTTGGGACCACCGGATCTCCACTTTGGATAGCTCAGCGCGAACGGAATCCATGGAAGATTGTAGGGCGTCGACGGAGGATTCCATCCGGGGGCGCCAAGCTTCGAACGCGTGCTGGGCGGACTCGAGGGAGGTGACGCGAGCTCCGGTAGTGGCCTCCCAGTAGCGGACGCGATCGGTGAGATCCGCATCGGGCGCCGAAAGGTGAGCTTCGACGTCCGCACGGATGGCGGAGGCAAACTCGTCGGAGTGGCGAGCGAAGTCCGCCGCCTGGGACTCCAGCGCGCCGACGCGGAGTTCCCACTTGGAGTCGATCGCTGTGAACCGTTTGTCGAGCTCAGCGAGAATGGCGTGGATCTGTTGTTCCAGCGCCTGCATGAGCCGCGCGTCGACAGGGGACGTCATGGACGCGACGGTCGAGGAACGGAGGAATCTGATACCAATTTGATAGGGTATGGGGTATGGAGATAAGAGAATACAGAGGTAGGAGACAGAGATAGGAGAGACGAGGAGCTCTATTCAGAGTTTTCTGTTGTTCAGATAATTCCTGTCCTCACTAAGACAGAGTGGCACTGGTTATTACAGGCAGTCGGCTCGCACGCCACGGGGACGCAGCCCCACACACACAGCCACACGAGACGGATAACGCACAGTCACGTCCATTCCGGGCCCACCAGTCAGCCGTTAGGACGCCGCTCCCTTCTTTGAGGCTCCCTTCTTCCTGGCTGCTTCTGTGCACTGCTCGATGGAGGTAGAGGAGTAGTAACACCGAGGTCCACCGCACAGAGCGGGGCGGCGACATCACGTTCCACGCCCCCCGGCAAGCCGTGCTGTACCCGGTCCTCTCGCTCCGCACCTTGGGGCTTGGCGCGCGGAGGTACGTCGAGGGGCTCGAGTCCGCGATGATCCAGGTCGCGGCGCTACACGGCGTCTCCGCGAGGCCCGGGGACCCCGGCGAGACCGGGGTGTGGGTCGGGGACCGCAAAATCGGCGCTATCGGGGTAAGGATCTCCTCCGGGTTCACGTGGCACGGCCTGGCATTCAACATTGACCCCGACCTGGAGTACTTCGAGCACATCGTGCCATGCGGCATCGCCGGCGAGGGGGTGACGTCGCTGCGGCGGGAGGTGGGGGACGGAACGGAGCTCCCAGCCGACGGGGTCATCCACGACCAGCTCGTGGGGTGCTTGGCGACAACTTTGGGTTTTACCGATGTGGAATTCAAGGACGATTCTGAGCGTGGAGACCTGATTGGAGTTACAGTTTCACAGTCCTGACACGTGATTCAGTTTGTGTTCTTTAGAACGTCTTGTAATCAAGTGTCACACCAACAAATAACGACGTTGATGGAAGGAAAAAAACCGAACATGTTGATATTAAATTTCATTTTAATAATTATAATTTAGACAAAATTAATTAAGTTTATATATTTATATATATAATGTATTTGTATATCATTCTAAATCATATGAGAGATAATTATATACTACATTTATGTTATAGCGAAGCAAGTAAAAGAGTGTGCTATAAGTTGTACATCAGAAAAATAACATGTAAATCTATAGCATTGATTTCTATCTCTCACTCCATGAATTTGAGATAGACTTGTATGATAACTTTGGAAAGTGATGGAATCTCACATTCTAAAAAAATAGTCTATTTCGTTAATAAGATTCTAATTCCTTAAAATGAAAGAAAACAAACAGGACCTTAGTGAAGTCCAAACGATGACAATTTTGGATTAGATGTTAGTTTTTTTTTCTGGTTCACAATTGCCTCGATACTTGACTACAGTTTCTATATTTTTTGGTAATGCATCAGTAACCTTTTGGGGAAAACAGGACCTGTGGGATGATGATAGAAACAAAGAACAACTACAGTCTACACTGGTCATTTCTTTTCTCAAACTTGATTGCACAATGGGCGCGATGGTCAGGTAATTCTCATTTTAGCCACTACTTTGTTAATATTAAATTCATCCATGCATGACATTAACCTGGTGGCACATAATTAAGGTCGATCTGTTGACGGCGGTTATCACCCTGCACCAAGGTAATGCGCGCAAATTGTGGATGATGAACTCTGCGTATCTAATCCTTATTCCAAAGAAAGTTGATGCCAAAACAACTGGAGATTACAGACCGATTAGTCTCATTCACAGCTTCGCCAAGCTGGTCTCTAGAGTCTTGGCAAATCGTTTAGCACCACACCTTCAAAATTTGGTGGCTAAAAATCAAAGTGCCTTTGTTAGGGGTCGCTCCATTCATGACAACTATATATTGGTTCAGCACTCTATCAAAGCCCTTGGCAGGAAGACCGCTAGCTTGTTTCTAAAGCTAGATATTACAAAAGCATTTGACTTCGTGTCTTGGGCCTTTCTTTTAGAAGTGTTATCTTATCTTGGCTTCGGACCTAGGTGGTGCGGTCTTGTATCCAATATGTTATCCACTTCTTCCACACAAGTGCTATTGAATGGAACTCCGGGTGATTATATTCGACACCAGAGCGGGCTGCGCCAAGGTGATCCCTTGTCTCCTATGCTTTTCATAATCATGATGGATGTGCTTAGTAGATTATTCAAGCATGCTGAGGACAGAGGATTGCTGCATGATTTGGCCATCAGGAATGTGAAATCTAGGCTCTCCATTTATGCAGATGATGTGGTTCTTTTTGTCAAGCCTATAGAAGAAGATCTAGTTTGTGTCAAGATGATCCTAGATTGCTTTGGAGAGGCCTCTGGTTTAGTTGTGAATTTGCACAAAAGCTGCGCTATCCCTATCAATTGTGATGCTCATACTGTTCAGGACAGCTATAACATTTTGTAGTGCACCCGGCTTCTTTTCCATTCAACTATTTGGGGCTGCTTGTTTCTGATAATAAGTTGGGAAGGAGGGACCTCTTGCAGTGGGTGGACAAGATAGCTAACCGGCTGCCCAGTTGGAAGGCCTCCCTTCTAAACCTTGCCGGCAGGACAACCTTGGTCTGGTTTGTGCTCTCAGCAATCCCCGTATATCTTTTCATCGCCATGAATGTTCCTAAGTGGGTTATTAGTGCTATTAACAAAAATCGGCGAGGTTTCTTGTGGAAAGGTAGAAAAGAAGTGAATGGAGGATATTGCCTTGTGGCGTGGGATAAAGTCACCAGACCTCTGGACCTTGGTGGGCTTGGTATCCCAAACCTGCTATATATGAGTTGGGCGCTGCAAGCTAAATGGCTTTGGCTGATTAAGACTGATCCGAATAGGCCTTGGAGTGGCTTGGATCTCCCTGTTTAGTCACAAGTTAGGAAGCTAGTTGCCAGTTCGATGTACACCCATGTGGGCAATGGCAAAAACACTCTTTTTGGATGGACAAATGGTTGAATGGGTGTTCTATCGCTGAGTTGGCACCTGAAGTGCTCTCAAAGGTGGATATAAAGGTAGCCTCTATTAGAACAATGGATCAAGCTTTGGAGGACATATTGTGGGTTAGGGACATCAAACCAATCCTCTCCCTTGTAGGTATACAACAATATCTTACTCTTTGGGACGGGACACCTTGGATGAGATTGTGCTCACTCAGTAAGAAGATCACCACGTCTGGAGGAATAAGAGCTTATTTGGATCACTTAAATTATTTGTTAGTCTAACTAAATTTTATTGACTAAAGTTAAAGGTTAGACAATTAAAGTTTAGTTATATACTGGTTGAAAAAGCATAAAGTACTTAAATGGACTAAAGCTAGTTAGACTAATCTAAAAATTAGTCCACCATTTAGTTCTGTTGTTTAGATGGCATAGGACTAAAGTTTAGTCTAGTGCTCCAAATAGCCCCTAACCTCGTTCTGTTGGCAGGTGCTGTAGCGACAAAACGAGGTCACCGATGTGGATGGCCTTGCGGCCCGCGACGAGACGCTCCTACAGGCTACAGGCTACAGCTGGAGCGCTTCGCCGTACTTCACCACGTCGAGCCTCCACGCCTCTAGGACCCTCTGCGCGCCACCGCTCATTTCCCTTTGGTCGGTAGGGCAAGAGAGGCAGTGGGGAAGATGCTCAACGCCGTGGTCGGGGACAAACTAATAGAAGGGAGGTGACGTAGATGGGCATGGTCCACGGGCTTATGAGACGTTGAAAATTGACCTATGTTGACCCTGAGTCCCTGACCCAACCCACTCAAGCCAAAAGCAGGCCCAAAGGGTATAGAGTCCATAGGTTGACTCCCACTCCTGCTCTCGCTGTCCAGCGCCGCCGCGGAGACGCTCTCCTACAATGCCTGAGCGATAGCTGTTGCCGCCCGATGCCCCTACCTAGCGCCATCTAACTTTACTGCTCTAGCACCCTGGCGCCAGTCAAACCGTATAGCCACTTACCTATGTTTGCTTACCATACAAATTCGATTCCCCGCTCTCAGGTCTAGAGGATGGCATCGACTTTTATGGAGCTAGCACTCGAGCAGGTATGACAGTTAATCGTGCTTGCTTTGCAACTGAAGCGTGTATGATTCTACCTTCAGCTGATTATTTTTTTGGAGTCTAAGTTTGTGTTGGATAACCTCGAGGTCCTTGTTGGGTATGTTCTTGGTTATTCGTGATAGTCGGTTACTGATTCTTATTTTGCTAATCACATGGTTGTATCCTTGTTAATTCTCCTCACCCATGCTAGGCCTTCCAAGTCTTTCACCCAATCACTTGTGGGATTAAATCTCTAAACTCAATCCACCAATCTTTGTTCGTTTGTTCCATATGGATTATATCCTAAAACCCAATCAACTATGTTTGTTCGTTTATTCCATGTGGATTAAATCCCAAACTTGAAAACCAACAAAAGCCAATAAAAACTAACAAAGTTTAAGTATAGAACATGTCACTGTATCTCTCCAGAAATTTAAGCATGCATGTCACATGATTCTCAATACATATTTTTTCTTTCGGATTGAACACATTTTTAATCCAGATTAAATAAAAACACAAGTCAACATAACATCCAATGATCCTAGAGCACAGATCAACATAGTTTCTTTATCCTTAGATCGTAGAACACCATTGATCCTAGAGCGCAAATCAACATAGTTCAATGCGTCAACTAGCAACTAGTACGATGTAGATTTTCAGATTCAGACCAACGATGCTACAAAAGTCCAAACTGTAAAACACAACAGAGAAGTAACAATGTTAATCAAACTATCCATGTGGGTTAAGTGAGAACATAGAAGCCAAAGCTCATAAACTCTTGGTAGCAAAATATTTTTAGAGTTCAGATACACACAGTAGCTTCCATGGAATGTTCTATTGTAGGAGCAGGAGCTGCACGGCAAAATCCGCAAAGTTTCATAAGACCTAGACTAGATGGCAGCTTACTCCCCAAAATCTGTTGCTAAAATTTGTTGACTAAATTCCATGTACTAAACTACTGAAGCCCAAAGATAAGAACTATAGTACACTTCCTACTAGAAGTGTACTCCTACTACTCGGGTAGCTACACTACCACACCCTGCATGATTGGGGAAAGAAAAGCAATTGTTTTGTACAAGAGAAGAAGCTGGATGATTGCATATATATTATTGCTGCATAGCACAAGAGAATTAGGCGTTTGTGCTATAAACATACTTCAAGACAGTTACACAACAATGAAGCAAGAGCATCTTGGGAGCCTTTATCACACATGAACTCCATTGGCCTAAATGACATGGATTTGTTCAGCATGCCCACAAGGAGGGCCCCACCATGACAATAGTAAAACTAATGATTTCAATGTTGAGAATTCAAAGATTTTCAATTTTGAAAAAAGCAAATTGATTATACTTAGAATATTAGAAAGTCAAAAAGTTCAACCTTTTACTTTAAAGAAACTGCCCACCTATGGTTAAGACGGAAGATGGATAAGCTCTAAGGTACGTATAATCTATGATTAGTTTCTTTAAAATAAAAGGTTGAACTTCTTGACTTTCTAATATTCTAAGTATAGTCAATTTGCATTTTCAAAACTGAAAATCTTTGAATTTTCAACATTGAAATCATTAGTTTTACTATTTTCATGGTGGGGCCCTCCTTGTGGCATGCTGAACAAATCCATGTCATTTAGGCCAATGGAGTTCATGTGTGATAAAGGCTCCCAAGATGCTCTTGTTTCGTTGCTGTGTAACTGTCTTGAAGTATGTTTATAGCACAAACGCCTAATTCTCTTGTGCTATGCAGCAATAATATAATGCAATCATCCAGCTTCTTCTCTTGTGCAAAACAGTTGCTTTTCTTTCCCTAATCATGCAAGGTGTGGTAGTGTAGCTACCTGAGTAGTAGGAGTACACTTCTGGTAGGAATTGTACTATAGTTCTTATCTTTGGGCTTCAGTAGTTTAGTACATGGAATTTAGTCAACAAATTTTAGCAACAGATTTTGGGGAGTAAGCTACCATATAGTCTAGGGCTTATGAAACATTGCGGATTTTGCCATGCAGCTCCTACTCCTACAATAGAACATTCCATGGAAGCTACTGTGTGTATCTAAACTCTAAAAATATTCTGCTACCAAGAGTTTATGAGCTTTGGCTTCTGTGTTCTCACTTAACCCACATTGACAGTTTGATTAACATTGTTGCTTCTTTGTCATGTTTTGCAGTTTGGACTTCTGTAGCACCGTTGGTCTGAATCTGAAAATCTACATCGTGCTAGTTGCTAGTTGATGCATTGAACTATGTTGATTTGCGCTCTAGGATCAATGGTGTTCTATGATCTAATGATAAAGAAACTATGTTGTTTTGTGCTCCAGGATCATTGGATGTTATGTTGACTTGTGTTTTTTTAATCTGGATTAAAAATGTGTTCAATCTGAACAGAAAAAATATGTATTGAGAATCATGTGACATGCGTGCTTAAATTTCTGGAGAGATACAGTGACATATTCTATACTTAAACTTTGTTGGTTTTTATTAGCTTTTGCTGGTTTTCAAGTTTGGGATTTAATCCACATGGAATAAACGAACAAACATAGTTGATAGGGTTTTAAGATATAATCCATATGGAACAAACGAACAAAGATTGGTGGATTGAGTTTAGGGATTTAATCCCACAAGGGATTGGGTGAAAGACTTGGATTCACCCAATCCATATGTGGAGAAAAACCAGCCTAGGAAAAAACCCCAAACAGCCGAACAAGGCCTTAGGTGTGTGATTGTGGAGGACAGGGAAGTGATTTCCTCTCGGAGCAACAAGACGAATGCCACTCGGAATGTGAGCTATGCTTTCTTCTCTTTTTAACTGGAGCTTGTTGGTGTCAGCTTTAAGATGCCTTTTTTCATGTGTTCGTTTGGCCAATTCATATCATTATGTTATGACTTTCCATGTTGCAAGGCTACTAGACATGCTGAGATGGAAGCTATTAATGTCCTACTTCGGGAGTGGCAGAGCATGGGTCTTGATCAGCCACAGGTCACGGAGAGATTTGCAGGATGCGACCTTTATGTCACGTGTGAGCCCTGTATAATGTGTGTGATGGCATTGTCAATAATTGGTCTGAAATTTTTATTGTATACGCTCTCTCGTTAAACTGTTTATTTTTATTAGAATTTCTAATTTTGACTTGTTGCGCTTTCATTGGCTAGGAATAAGAGAAGTATACTTTGGTTGTGCCAATTACAAATTTGGAGTATGTGGATCAATCATGTCATTGCACAATGGTGCTACTTCTTCGTCAGATGATTTATCAGGGTAAGTGGAAGACACCACGGAACATCTTGTCAAAATGATTGCTTATTCGTGTTGGCACTTAGTGTTGTCCATTCTATGGATTTTCACTTAAAAAATTAAAGCCACCCGGATGGGCCGCTTCAAGGCCCAGTGGCCGAGCAGCCCACCAGAGCAGCACACTTTGAGGGCGTCAGTTGCCGCACGAGGGATAGAAGCAAGGAGCAGAGGCCACGAGGCCAGTGGCGGCGCTCGAGGCTGAGCAGTTCGGCTCTCGTCGAGATCGATGCCACCCGCTGCGCAACCTCCTCTAGTTCGGCTCTATAACTATGGAGATTTGCTCCCTGCTCAGCACCTCGCCTAAAATCGCTAGCGCTCAGTTCCTATTCCTCCTCTCGGTTCCAGTCACGGTTTGGATCGATTCCTTCGATTCTTGGTGTTCTGGTGTTAATCCTGCTGGTGGAAGGTGGAGGTGGCCCTGCTTGTGCGCAGCGAGGTTCTCCTGCGCTCCGTTGTCTCACCAGTGCACCTGTGTGGTGCTCTATCTGTTCTGATTATTGTCCACCGTGGCCTGGTGTCTAGGCTCCCTGCTGCGCGGTGTTCGTCTTCTCGGGTTGGTGCCGTGGACGTCACCCTCGGCTCTGGCAGCGGCTCTAGTATCTCCATCAACCTCCCGCCGTGCAGGCCCGGACGTGGGCGGCGGAATTGGTTTTCTGGGACAGAACCTTGTGTTCACTGAGCTGGTCTTCCCACATAGACAATCTACGTGCTGTGAGTTATTCGTTGTCTCACTTTATTTATTGTTTAATTTTGTGCAATCTGCTAGTATTAAATACTGGGTGTGATTGCACTTTTGTGGGCGGATTTGATTGCTCGATGATGATAGCGGTGTAGTGAGACAACGTGACAGTCTGGGTTTTAGTGTATTATCATTTTCAGCATTGATATTATTTGTGCCTAATTAAATCTCTTTTTGTTGAGGCTGTTTACCTGTGTTAAATTCTGTTAATTTATTTAGTACACAGCTCCTTTCTATCAGTATTTATATTTGATTATTAGGCTTATTACATCTGATCTAAAACCCTTATTTGGTAAGATAGGACTGTCACGTTAGTCGAGGATCTCTGATCACCTTTTAGCGTTGGAGGGCTGTTTATTACAGCAACCCGCTATTTTGAGAGCAATAGTTTAAGATAAACAATTATGTTTATTTGTTTAATCTGTCTTCTTCATCTGCAAGCCATGTTTAATTTTGAAATGGACCTGTGTAGCTATTTTACATGTTTACATGTCTTAGAATTGCTACTGTTCATTGCTGCTATAGTTACATATGGCATTTATCTGAGTTATATGATTGTTTTATTCGGAATTAGAATATTTAATTTATTTAAATATGAAGGAAGCATGTCACTTATTTCTCTAATTTTACAACAATCCAGAAAACCAATTCGTATAATGGCTTCTAGTTCTGATGTCATTATGCCTGAAGCGTTCGACGACGCAAGCTTTAAACGCTGGCAGATTAAGACTCGCATGTGGCTCACTGACCTAAAATTATTTTGGGTAGTGATGTTGGCTGTTCCCCAGGCTGCATTAGATGATTCTGATGATACAGCGAAGGCCGCCGCACTAGCGGAGAAGGCCAAGTGGGACGAAGCCAATGAGGCATGTTTGTCTCGTCTGCTGAACGTCTTGTCGAACCGCTTATTTGACGTGTACTCTGGATTTACCTCCGCTAAGGGTCTATGGACTAAACTTGAGAACGAGTTCTCTAAAGTTGACAATGGCAATGAATCATTCACAACGGAAAACTACCTCAACTATAAAATGGCTGAGGGAAGGTCTGTTATGGAGCAGCTACGGATTCAACTCCTTATTAGGGACTTGGTCCAATATGGCTGCGTCCTACCAGACAGTTTTCAGGTGAATGCAATACTGGCAAAGCTCCCACCTTCTTGGCGAGACTTTGTGACTTCACGCCGCCACATGAAGAAGCAAATGACTCTCACTGAGTTATCAACTGCGATAAATGTGGAAGAGCGTGCAAGGTCTAGTAACAAGCCATCCCAGCAACTCCAGGCTCACGTTGTTGAGAAGGGTGGAGACAGAAAATTCCAGAAGAAGAAGAAGAACTCTCCACAGAAGAATATGAACCAACCTAAGTCCAAAAAGATGAAGAAGAAAAAGGAGGACTTTATCTGCTACGTTTGTGGTGTCTCCGGGCATACAGCACGGAGGTGCAAACTTAGGAAGGGAAAAGGTCCTCCACCTCAGCAAAGAAGGGAACGTGGTGGTTAATTCCACCCCAGGGTATGCACCTCAGGCCTTTATGGCAAGTCCATCAGATGACTGGTGGATGGATTCCAGTGCTACTGTTCATATTTGTGCTGATCGATCCATGTTCTCTTCATTCCAGGGATACAACAGCGCACCAGTCTTGATGGGAAATGGTGTTCCGGCAGCAGTTCGAGGTACTGGACAGGTCTACCTGAAGTTAACTTCAGGAAAGACGCTCGTGCTGAAGGACGTACTCTATGTGCCCTCGATGAGCCGGAACCTCATTTCAGGGTCGCTGCTATGTCGATAGGGTCTCAAATTAGTGTTTGAGTCTAATAAAGTGGTCCTGTCTAAGTTTGGTACTTTTGTTGGAAAGTCATATGAGTCAGGCGGTTTGTTCCGTCTTTCTGTTTTGAACAATCATTCTTCTTACCATGTTAATGTGGTCTGTAATAACGATTCCATTAATAATATATGGCATTCCCGTTTGTGTCATGTGGATTTTGAGGCCATTAAGAGATTAAGTGACATGTCTTTAATTCCTGAATATAAACATGTTAAAGGTGTAAAATGTGGTATTTGTGTGCAAGCTAAGCAGCCTAGAAAACCATTTCATACGGTTGAAGGCAGAAGTACCACTCCTTTAGAACTAATTCACTCAAATATCTGTGAGATGAATGGTATAATCACAAAAGGCGGTAAAAGATACTTTCTTACCTTGATAGATGATGCTACCAGGTTCTGTTATATTTACTTACTCAGAACTAAAGATGAGGCACTAGAACACTTTAAGATCTATAAGACTGAAGTTGAAAACCAGCTAGACAAGAAAATTAAAAGGTTACGGACTGTTAGAGGAGGTGAATACCTTTCCAACCTTTTTGATGAGTACTGCAAAGAGTGTGGAATCATTCATAAAACCACTGCTCCATATTCACCTCAGTAAAATGGGGTAGCTGAAAGGAAGAACCGAACGGTGTGTGACCTAGCTAATGCTTTGTTGCAAAGTTCGGGGATGCCTGACATCTGGTGGGGCGAGGCAGTACTCACAGTGTGCTATGTCCTAAACAGGGTGCCGCCTCGCAACCGTGAGGCCACGCCCTATGAAGGATTTAAAGGAAGGAAGCCAGATCTTTCGCATCTTCGAACTTGAGGCTGCCTTGCAAAGGTGAATGTCCCGTTGCCGAAGAAGAGAAAGTTAGGCCCTAAGACCGTAGACTGTGTCTTCCTGGGTTATGCACATAACAGTGCAGCTTATAGATTTCTAGTGGTCCATTCCGAGACAAGCGAAATCGCTGTAAATGTAATAATGGAGTCTCGGGATGTGACATTCTTTGAGAGCATCTTCCCTATGCGGGATAAGGAAGTAGTAGCCCCAGATGGTCCATCTCGGACATATTCTCTGCCCTCGAGTGTCCATGACCAGACTCCAGATTTTGAGTTAGGGAGGAGTAAGAGACAAAGGACTGAAAAGTCTCTGGGTGATGATTATATTATTTATCTAGTGGATGAAGAACCACGCTCCCTCACAGAGGCATATACATCTCCGGATGCAGAGTACTGGAGGGAGGCTGTCCGTAGCGAGATGGATTCAATCATCTCGAACGGAACTTGGGAGATAACTGATCTCCCAGCTGGTTGCAGGCCTGTGGGCTGCAAATGGATCTTTAGGAGGAAGAGGAGACCCGATGGTACTATTGAAAAGTACAAGGCCCGTCTCGTGGCTAAGGGTTTTACTCAAAAGAAAGAGGAGGATTATTTTGATACTTATTCTCCGATGGCTCGATTGCCCACAATCCGTGTCCTTTTAGCACTGGCAGCTGCTTATAAACTTCTTGTCCATCAAATGGACGTAAAGACAACATTCCTAAATGGAGAGCTGGAAGAGGAAATTTATATGCAGCAACCAGAAGGATTTGTGGTTAAAGGACAAGAGAGCAAAGTGTGTCGCTTGATTAAATCCTTATACGGTCTTAAGCAAGCTCCCAGACAATGGCATGAGAAGTTTAATAATACTCTGACCACTGCCGGGTTTTGTGTAAACGAAGCCGACGAGTGTGTGTATTATCGCTTCTCTAGGGGCAAAGGTGTCATCATGTGTTTATATGTTGATGACATATTGGTATTTGGGACCGATTTGGAGGCTATCATGGAGACAAAATTATTCCTCTCCAAGAACTTTGATATGAAGGACTTGGGTGAAGCTGATGTTATACTGAACATCAAGCTAATAAAGGGTGAGGATGGGATTACTTTGTCACAATCCCATTATGTGGAAAAGGTCCTAACTCGCTTTGGACATATGGACTGTAAACCAGTCACCACGCCCTATGATCCATCCTACACGCTCAGTAAATATGAAGGCGAGCCGGTGAACCAGCTACTATATTCACAGATCATCGGATCTCTCATGTACCTGAGTAGTGCAACTAGACCAGATATCTCATATGCAGTATGCAGACTGGCTCGTTATTCGGCCAGTCCAGGAGATAGACACTGGGTAGCCTTGTACAGAGTGCTTCGGTATTTGAAGGGAGCGATGAATCTTGGTATTAAATATACCGGATTTCCATCAGTTCTTGAAGGATTCAGTGATGCAAACTGGATCTCTGACTCGGATCAAATGAAGTCTACAAGTGGCTATGTGTTCACTTTAGCTGGTGGGGCCGTGTCATGGAGATCGTCTAAACAATCAGTGTCGACACGTTCCACCAAGGAGGCTGAATTAGTTGCACTTGATTCAGCAGCATTGGAGGATGAATGGTTGAGAGACCTGTTGTCAGACCTTCCAATGCTAGCAAAGCCGATGTGACAACACTTCTATGTTGCTGAAAGTGAACAGTAGAAAGGACAACCAAAAATCCTCGAGGCATATCAGAAGACGACTTGATTCATGTCGGCATGCTAGAGAGACGGGTGTAATAACCGTAGATTACATCAAGTCTGAAAGGAACCTTGCTAATCCTTTCACCAAAGGACTGGCTCAAAAGCCAATCCAAGCAGCGTGCATGGGAATGGGACTCGTACCCTGTTAGCGGTTTCAACCGCGGATAACTGTCCTGTGTGACCGGAGATCCCGAGATCCAGGCTCCAGGAAACGAAGCACTGTGGAACCAAGAGCACAAAAGATAAAGAGTCTTATGAGCTGTTGTGCTCTGTCTGTATGGCAGGTTGAGCGATATGCTCTTAATGAAGTCAATGCTATAAGCAGGGAAATTGTCCTACAGAATTTCCTTAACGATTTCACCTATATGAGCTGACTGTGGGGTCGCAGTCCAGGAGAGAATGGGGTTTTCTCTCTAGTGAGCTCATGAATAGATATTAAAGGGCATGACCGTAACGCCCTGCCCCGTAAGAGAAGCAGATAATCTGCCTAGTACTATGTGCCTTTTGTGCGAAGATTCTCACACTAGGGTTTGTGGATCAAGGCGTAGTCCTCCGCTTACTCGTGCAGGGTTGGAGTACACTGGGATAGGCTTTGGTTCAAACCTAACAAGTACCTCTACCGAAAAGTAGTATATAAACAGTACGGGAGCTCAATGACATTGATCAGAAAATAAGAGTGAAAATGGTGGGGATTGTTGTCCATTCTATGGATTTTCACTTAAAAAAATTAAAGCCACCCGGGTGGGCCGCTTCAAGGCCCAGTGGCCGAGCAGCCCACCAGAGCAGCACACTTTGAGGGCGTCAGTTGCCGCATGAGGGATAGAAGCAAGGAGCAGAGGCCGCGAGGCCAGTGGCGGCGCTCGAGGCTGAGCAGTTCGGCTCTCGCCGAGATCAATGCCGCCCGCTGCGCAACCTCCTCTAGTTCGGCTCTATAACTATGGAGATTTGCTCCCTGCTCAGCACCTCGCCTAAAATCGCTAGCTCTCAGTTCCTATTCCTACTCTCGGTTCCAATCACGGTTTGGATCGATTCCTTTGATTCTTGGTGTTCTGGTGTTAATCCTGCTGGTGGAAGGTGGAGGTGGCCCTGCTTGTGCGCAGCGAGGTTCTCCTGCGCTCCGTTGTCTCACCAGTGCACCTGTGTGGTGCTCTATCTGTTCTGATTATTGTCCACCGTGGCCTGGTGTCTGGGCTCCCTGCTGCGCGGTGTTCGTCTTCTCGGGCTGGTGCCGTGGACGTCACCCTCGGCTCCCGCAGTGGCTCTAGTATCTCCGTCAACCTCCCGCCGTGCAGGCCCGGACGTGGGCGGCGGAATTGGTTTTCTAGGACAGAACCTTGTGTTCGCTGTGCTGGTCTTCCCACGTAGACAATCTACGTGTTGTGAGTTATTCGTTGTCTCACTTTATTTATTGTTTAATTTTGTGCAATCTGCTAGTATTAAATACTTGGGTGTAATTGCACTTTTGTGGGCGGATTTGATTGCTCGATGATGATAGCGGTGTAGTGAGACAACGTGACAGTCTGGGTTTTAGTGTATTATCATTTTCAGCATTGATATTATTTGTGCCTAATTAAATCTCTTTTTGTTGAGGCTGTTTACCTGTGTTAAATTCTGTTAATTTATTTAGTACACAGCTCCTTTCTATCAGTATTTATATTTGATTATTAGGCTTATTACATCTGATCTAGAACCCTTATTTGGTAAGATAGGACTGTCACGTTAGTCGAGGATCTCTGATCACCTTTTAGCGTTGGAGGGCTGTTTATTACAGAAACCCGCTATTTTGAGAGCAATAGTTTAAGATAAACAATTATGTTTATTTGTTTAATCTGCCTTCTTCATCTGCAAGCCATGTTTAATTTTGAAATGGACCTGTGTAGCTATTTTACATGTTTACATGTCTTAGAGTTGCTACTGTTAATTGCTGTTATAATTACATATGACATTTATCTGAGTTATATGATTGTTTTATTCGGAATTAGAATACTTAATTTATTTAAATATGAAGGAAGTATGTCACTTATTTCTCTAATTTTACAACACTTAGTATGTTGTATGCGCTGATTTCTGCAAAGTTGGACCTGCTTCATCTTTCTGTTTTGATGCTTTTTATACATAGTTTTAGGCACTCACAAATTGTACCTACAAACATTACCTTGCTCGCTTGTTTGTTAGGAGCGAGGCCTCTAAACCAAAAGGTTTCAAATGCACTGGAGGGATCATGGCTGAAGAAGCAGTACCACTTTTTAGGTGTTTCTACGAACAAGGAAACCCAAATGGTTTGTGCTTTTGCATGCATATATTCTTATGCAATGATTTCTAGAATTTTGCCTCTGCATTTCTCATGCATGTCTCAAGTTATGATAATATTATCTTATGTGGCTTATTTTGATTTTGTACGGTTAACTGGGTTCATGATTTTATGGCATACAGGAAGTACAATTCATTAAGCCTCTTATGACTACACAACAGGGTTTAAAATTTCGGCAAAATTTCATGAATTTCGGTAATTTCGGGGATGCCTAGAAGAAAAATCCGAATTTTTTTATTACACTAATACATAGGTTAAGTAACATGAAATTCATATTTTTTTTATTGTTACTCAATAAATGTGTAGTCATAAATCATTGCTAATATTTTGTTTGGTTCTAAAACTTTTTAGAAAAATCATACTTAATGTGTAAGTTTCTAAAAAATATTAGCAAAATTTTGGCTTGATTCAAGAATCATGAATTTCGTGGGTGACCGAAAACCTATTGAAAACCATATATTGGTGTTATCGGAAGAAAGACTAGTGGATCTATAAAAAATCTTATACCAAAGGCATGGTTAGGCTAACAACCATTTTGCATATTCAGTTGTCATTTTGCATGCTGGTTTCGTACAACAAAGAGGACTTCTTTTATGTCATTTAAGCTTCTGATGAAGTTTTTCTTCTATGTACATGTTTCGGCCCCAATGCCTCACAGACCAGTACGAATGGCTCAACAATGATTGGTTTGTTTACCTGGACTACAATCATAACGCAAAAATCTCAGGAGTGCAGACATACAAACTTTACTGTAAAACTTGTTTATGATTCGTATGCTTTACAGCTTTAGTGTGACACATTTATGCTATTTGATAGTGTCTTTTTAGTCTGGGAGTGCAACCACATTTCTTGATCGCAAATACTCTGCAAGTTTGGCAATTTAAAAGGATGTGACAGAAGAGTTTGCCAGTCTCCGTAAAATCAGCGTTATGCAATTGCAATAGATTGTTTTCATCATTTGTAATCTTGAAAGAAATATTTTGTGACGATGTAGATACATTGCAACGTCATTGATTGACTCATGATAAGACATATGCTTTTTTGTATGAAATACTTTTGAGAGGTACTTCTGTTTGCTCTTTGAAAACTACAAATTTGAGAGCAAAAAATAATTGTTTAAATTGCTTACACCTTCAAGAGTTTTAAAATTGATACAGTTCCTTTATAAAGCATTGAAACACCAGTTAACAAGTTTTACTGGTTTCTGGAAAATTTTATGCATCTTTTATGTTATTCAAAAAGAAGATAAAGAAGACAATAATGCCTGTATTTCATATCTAATTGAAGAGACACCTCCAGAAGCAGTATCTCACTCTCCTTAAGCTGTAAATATTCATCAGGTGTTCTAATCTTCTGCTTTAGTGAAGCAACTTCATTTTGCAAGCCACTAACAGTTCCTTTCATCTGCTTACATTCCTGTCACGAGACATCCCTTTCATCACTTACTGTTCTGAGCGTGCAGTGAAGAGCAGACAGTTCCTTCGCATATTCTTGGTAATCCTGCTCAACCTGGTTAATTATCTCGTCTTTCTTCAAACCATGAAATGCGTGAAGTTCTTTTAATAGAGGAGACCCTATTTCTATTATTTTCATAATAGAAATACAACCGAAAAACCACGGCAACAGAAAAATCACAATTCAAATAAAATTTTAAATTTTGTTTTAAAATGTTTGTTTGCTAGTTGATCTCAACAAAGAAAATATAGTGGTCTATTTTTCCTCCAAAATTCTTCTCAAGATATCGTACAAATATTTCCCAAGTGACCCTCTCAAATTTTTTCAAGAAATATTGTCTAAATATTTCACGGATATTTCTCCAAATATTTTTCTCCAAGAAAATACCTCGGAATCATTTTTAAAGTCCCTATAAATATTTATTTTAATAATTTTTCCTATGCTCATACGTATATATACGACTCCGATGTCATACAATAAGCTCTACAGACTAATTTCATTTATCCACAGTTAATACATGCTTATCTCTCTAATCCTCACCTCCCCCTAATCCCCACCTTGCCAATAAATAGAGGGGCAAGGGGCTCTCTCATACCACCCCAAGTCATTTCATGGCAACTCACTCCCCACCTCCACTCCCACACAAGCACAATGATCGTTCGGTCATTCATTCAATCGTCCGTCCAACTATTCATAATTTGTTCGTTTGTTCATCTGATTGTTTATGGTTCATCCGATCGTTCGATTGTTCGTCCGTCCGTTCGTCCAAATTAAGTTATTGTTCATCCGTCATGCTGTCGAAACTTCAATCGTTCGTTCGTCTGATCATTCAATCGTTCGTCCGTTCATTCATAATCCCTATTTGTCGTTCATCGTTCGTTCATAATCCATATTTATCGTTCATTGTTCTTTCATAATCTCTAGTCATCGTTCATCGTCCGTTCATACGAACTATTCATCCTTAATCGTTCATTTATAATCCCTATTCATCATTTATCATTCGTTCATACGAACTATTCATCGTTCATTCATAATCATTATTCATCATTTGTTCGATCGCCCAATTATTCAGCTACTCATCCATCATAATATTTAGCTCGCCCAAGACCTGCCATATGAACTCTGTTGACTGTGATTTTCCTTTCCGTAAGAACTTCTCGGTTGGTCACCCATTCCATAATTGCTCCAAGTTGAGCACGCTTAACTTTGAGGTTTTTTCAAACCAGACTACCAAAAATAAAGGCGAGCCATGTTTATATGGATACACCATGTCGCCATCAATTCTATAAAACTCTAGGCCAAGATACTACAACCCGTCCAGACCAGGATATCACAATATTCCAATTGTGTGGGTCCTACCTAACTATTGTCCCATGCATGTGACACAGTAGGTAGGAATAGTTGCCACCAACATAAACCCTCGCCCATAAATAGGCCAGAAATATTTCCTGGCACTCTGCTGAATTTCCAAATCTCCCCAAACACTCATCTTTTGGAATATTCCAGGAATATTCATTTTCTTTTTCCAATAAAATCCAAAACTCCCCCGTCAAAACTCCGATTTCGACAAATCTGATTTCTAAATTCTTATTAAATTATCCTCTATCCAACCATATTATACCTTAAGTATGGTTCATATTCGAGAAAACTCCAAAAATACTCTTGTCCCATGTTATGCCTATAATTTTCCCGTTCAAACTGAGTCAGACAATTCTTTCTCCACTATTCTCATAAACAGTAAACTCTACCATACTAAACCATATGTATCCAGCTATAAATACACCTAGTTACCCTCTCCCTCTCCGCACCCTCAGCACCCTGAGCCAAGGCAAACCCCTACCCACTCAGTTATCCCGCTCTGCCGGCTACACTTCTAGTGTTGGTTCACTTCCAATATACCCTTCGGGTAAGCATCTCCACTCCAACAACACAAAATCTACTCGAAACTATATTCACCCATCCACCACCATTCCTGACCATTATAATGAATATTTGTTGATATACTTGTTGGTTTGTATGTTTGCTTGTTATTGCTGCGTAGTTATCGGAGCGTTCGTGCTATCCCGAGAATGCCAGTTCTATGAGTCTATGCCAGACGGTGGAGCCAGAAGCTTGTTCTGCGAGCTCTCACTCTTTCACTGGTTAAAGCACGACAAGCTCACTGGATCCCTTTGATGCATAAATCACCTATGTTTTGAAACACATCATTCACCCCTGTTATTTTATGCATTATATGATTTTGCTACTAAGAGACATGTTAATATGGCCACCCATCCTTAGAACTTTACCGCAATTCATCTTCATACTCCTTACCATTTTTATTACAAAATGATTTGAGAAAAGGTGTGAGTTTTTTAAAAGAAACTTGTTTTTAAAAAAGGGTGAACGGTTATCATGATCACCACCATGAGCGGGATGATCAGGACTCCCTAGTTTGGGAGGGCCCTAAGAAGTTGGCTCAGCTAGGTTAGGTGTGAGCATGAAGGATTGTTCCGTCTCGCATAAGAAATGGTTTGTTATTACTTCTTACCTAAACTCTTATCAAATACAACCACTCGAGACTGTATGGGCAATCGCTTGATCTAAACTTGAACGGTTTGCACCTCAGGGTTATCGGTGGCTAGGGAGCATTGGGAGGACAAGGAGGGGGAATGTTTTCATCCTAGTTTGGGCGAGGAGATGGCCTTGTTCCTTTCGGAATAACCATTAAGGTCAAGTCGTGCAAGGGCGGAGAGAGTTTCGGTATTCGGATCTCACGACGGTGAGATTGCAGAAACTGAACTAGTGGGTAAAGTGTACACCTCTGCACAGAATCAAAATCTATTCAAATAGTCTGTGTCCACGAATATGGATGCATTATGGCTTGGATTTGACAATTAGTGTTTTGTTTCCAAAATGTTTTGAAAATGGTTTTAAAAGGTCCGGTGGTTGAGCCGTGAGCTATGGTGGACGGGAAGTCCAGTAGCTGTTTTTTAAAACAAAAGCCGGTGGAAAACTACCGAGATTCCTGGATGGTTTAGTCCAGGGGGATTTTGTTCTATATTGAAAAACTTTCGCTCATTTGGGAGAGGATACATTTTGAAAATAAAAATGTTTTACAAAATAGCCCTGCATTGAAAAGGACTTTTTATGCAAAATACCCTGATCTCCACATACTCCATGCATTATATCTGATTTTCCTATTCCGTGGGTGAAGGTGGGCTGCTAGGTATGTAAGTACTCACTCTTGCTTATATGTTGTTTTTCAGAGAAGGAGATCGCTGGTCGAGTAAGAGTTACGCATGTTTCCTAACCATACATGTGGATGTTGGATTGTTGATGTGCTTCGCCACGTATATTGGACTGCTTCGGTCCTACTGTGATGATATGTCCCGAGTTGTGGACCAACCCTTAAAGTTGATCGCCACTTATATAGGTTTGTCTCGCTTAAGTAGGTCTGGAACAATTGATGTATAAATGTGTATATTAGCCTTCTAGGACTAGTATTTGTATCACATTTGAGTCCCAAAAGGACGAGGACGCTTCACGTGCCGACCTAGTGTAAGTGCAATCAACCCCAAGTGAGGGTTTTGGTGATTTAATGACAAAACAAATAAGGGTACTAACAGTTTTTGTTCCCAGTGTATGATTAGAAAGAACAAGAACTTAGGGAAGCAACAAGGACTTCATGCAACGGATGTATAAAATTTTATGTAAATCTTGAGTTGCATGATGTAATTCTTCCTTAGTAATTTTCAAATAGGTAATGGTGTTTGCTATAGCTCAAGCCCCTAAATTCAAAAGCTATTTTTGAAAACCAAAAATCACTTTAGCATTCTATGGTTGACCGTGTTAGGTTTGAGAAACCTAGAGTGTTCTTGTTGAAAAGCAGCTGAACTTCTTCAATTGCAGCTGAGCTTTCCAACTGAACTTGAACTTCAGCTGAGTTGAGCTTCTACAGCTACAGCTGAGCTTTTTAGCTGAGCTGGACTTTAGCTGAGTTGAGCTTTCTCAACTCCAACTGAACTTCAACTTCAGCTGTGAACCTTTTTGACCATACACCAGTTGAATTTGCCTCCGGGCAGTTGAGTTGGGGTTTTCTCTCCTAAATTCTCTGGTCTAGACCAGCTGAACTGGTCCTGAGGGGCAGTTCAACTGGTCTCTGACCCCTTTGACTTCTGACATACAGTCTGCTAGTCAGACTGGCAGACAGGTCACCAAGGCTGTCAGGGGGCGGTTCAACCGCCGTAGGGGGCGGTTCAACCGGTCTGGTCGACTGTAGGTCAGTCTGCCAGTCAGTCTGACAGTCAGACTGGCAAACAGTCTGCTGACCTGCCAGGGGGCGATTCAACCGGTCTTCAGCGAGGTTCCAGGTCAAACGGCTAGTTTTTGAGCAGTGGCTATAAATACAACTCTCCACCCCCTTCTTCAAGGCTGTTGAACACTTACACATTTATTGCTCACCTAACTTGAGACAAAAGCACTCCTCTCCCCTCTCTCTCTCACACACACACACTTAAATCTTCCTTAAGATCCAACCTTGTTGGAGGAGCTCTTGGGTGTGAGGTTTGTGCTTTTTCTCACGATTTGGTTTTCCTCTCCCATCTCTTTTAAGATCTTGAGCTTGTGCAAACACCTCTTGTGCGTTCTTGGTGTTCTTGAAACCATAAGTTTTCAAGACGGTTTGAGGTTGCTTGGGAGTCTCCAAACTTGTGGACGACCCCAAGAAGTTTGTATCACCCGCTCTTTGAGCTAAGATAAGAAGAGATTGTCTTGACCTTGGTGGTCGGCTTTTGGAGGATTAGGGTTGAAAAAGACCCGGCCCTTTGTGGTCTCCTCAACGGTATAGATGTACAGAAAGCCCGCGGCACGAAAGCACGGACGAAAGCACGCTTCCTCGGCCCGGCACGAGGCCCGGCACGGCCCATTTTAAGCGGGTCCGTGCCAGCCCAGCCCGAATAGGCATGCCGGGCTCGTGCACACTATTCAGCCTGTTGGGCTAGCACGGCACGACACTGATTTTAGCCCAGGCACGGTTAGAGCCCATATTTGGTAATAGGCCGCACAGCCCAGCCCACATCCGCAGTCACGCCACGCCGTATTTGCTTAAAGCCTACGCGAGCGTGTTGCGTTGCCCCAGCCGCTCCCGCCCCCAGCCACATTTCTCTTCCCTGAAACCCTAACCCTAATCGCCTCTGCTCCGCCGCTCGTCCGCTCCTCGTCCTCGGATCCATCTCCGCCTCTCCGGTCTCCATCGACCACCGCTCGTCCGCTCCTCGGAAATCTCCAGTCTTCAGCGCGCCTCTCCACCACGCGTCAGCGCCTCTCGACGGATCCATCATCGGCTGTCCATGGATCCGTCCCTCTCTGTGGCGCCGCCCCTCTTCGTGGATCCGTGGGTCCGTGGCGTCGCCCCTCTCCGTGGATCCGTGGGTCCGTGGCACCGCCCCTCTCCGTGGATCCGTGGGTCCATGGCGCCGCCCCTCTCCGTGGATCTGTCTCCGTCGCACGCCCGCGCCTCTTCACGGTCACGGTATCTGTCTCTGTCTCCTCTCCGTCTTCTTCCCCGCCTCTCCGTGGATCCTTCTCTGTCACCGGACTATCCGCGCCTCTCCACGGTCACGGTATCTGTCTCTCTGTCTCCTCTAGTCCTCTGCAAGGATCTCTCTCCATCTCTGTCTTCTTTGGTGTCTCTTTTGTGGCCCATCGTCGACGGAATCGGTGCTCCGGCAGACCGGCTTCATTCCTAAGCCGCGTAGGTAACACCTCCTCCTCACGACCTCACCATATTGCTAAACATTTAAATGAGTATGATAATGATCACTTGCTTAGAAATGCTATTTTTCCTATGAAGTCTAAATTCCTTAAGTACTAGAGGGATATTCCAATGTTATATGCTTTTGCTTTCATATTGGACCCTAGAGCAAAGATTAGAGGTTTTCATAATTTTCTGAGGATATTGTCTGGGCTCACTGGTACTGACTACTCAAATTTCTATTCTAATGTGAGATCTGAACTGACTGTAATGTTTATAAATATGATGCTAAGTTTGGTGCAGTTAAACTACAGAGGACCACTCCTACAACATCTATTACTGGTAAGAGGAAACAACAATGGAGCTGGATCTATGGATCTGAAAATGAGTATACTCCTCCTATTACTCCTCCTAACTTGTCTAGGGGAACATCAGCATCTGAATTGTTACAGGCAGCAAGCTCGGGTGCATGCATAAGTTCTTTAGACTCAGAACTGTCCTCCTACCTTGACAGTGACACTCTTCAGAAGTTTGAGGATGATTTCAACCTCTTAAACTGGTGGCATGAGCATAAACTAACCTTTCTTGTTCTCTCAATATTAGCTAGAGATGTTATTTCAGTTCTTGTTTCAACAGTATCTTCCGAGTCTGCTTTCAGTCTTTGTGGCAGGATCATCGAGGAACGACGATGACGATTAGCCCTAGAGATGGTTGAGATGCTCCTTTGCATCAAGGACTGGGAGCTAGGTGATGCAAGAGCTCAACACTCTGCCCAGGACAAAGAATTAGAAGATGCATTTGAAGGACTGTATCTTGATGAGGTGGAGCAACCTAAGACTTAGGGTATTAGGATTGTATCTGTAATTCTCTATCTTCATGTTTCATCCATGTAATATGTAGTCATCATTCATCAACAGCGAACATTATATATGAGCTGGGACTGTACTCTTTTCCTTTCTAGGGTTTTCTCATGAGGTGTGAGTTTTTACCTAGAAAGGTTTTTAACGAGGCAGTCATTGCACAAACAGCTCTTTTATATTTAATTCTATATTTCTATGTGTCTGTTGTTTGTTTTCAGTCTTTTTATATGTGTTGGTTGTTGCCTTTTATATGCCTGCAGTGCTATTCTATAAAACAGGCCCGGGCCAGCCCGGCACTGTTTTTAGGACGGGCTATCCGGGCCAGCCTGGCACGTTAGGCCCGAGCAGTGCTGGGTTTGTCCAGGATTTGAGGCCCGCGGGTCAGTAAGGCCCAGCCCGGTCTGTCCGGCGTGCCTGACGGGCCGTGCCCTAAATGGGCCGGGCTGTACCGGGCCTGGGCCGGGACGGGCCGGGTGGCCCGTTTGGCCATCTATACTCAACGGGGAGTAGGACACCTTTGTGGTGTTGCCGAACCTCGGGTTAAATCTTGTGTCTTGTGTTCTTGCTTGTTTTTAACTTAAGATATTTTTTGCTAGCAAGATTGACATATAGATTTTTCTCGTAGTGAGGATCTAGAAGTGAAATAGCTTTTATATATTCATTCTCCACATTTAACTTAGTTACACTTCACTTCTCGAAAAGACTCGCAAAACACATTTTTGTGTAGATTATAGTCTAAAGTTTGTGAAAGGGAAATGTGCCCTTAGGCCATTTCTAAGTATTTTGGTGATTGAGTGCCAACACAAGTGGACTTATGGTAATCTATGCAAAGTGATGGACAAAGTGCAAATCAAGTCTAAAGGTATGTTTCTAGACTTGGTACATTGTTTTAAGAACTAATGTATTGTGTCTAAGTGCTGGAAACAGGAGAAATCAAATTGGAAAAGAGATGGCTTTGTTCAGCCGAAGACAGCTCGGTCTAGGTGCACCGGACTGTCCGGTGGTGCACCGGACAGTGTCCGGTGCGCCAGGCTGGCGACTGTCAACTGGCTGCTCTCGGGAGGCGATCAACGGCGTACGGCTATAAATCACTGGACTGTCCGGTGAACCATTCACAGGCGAAGTCGTCGCTCTCGGGAAGTGATTAACGGCGTACGGCTTAAATCACCGGACTGTCCGGTGAGCCAACGGTCAGCCAGGCCAACGGTCGGCCGAGGATTCCGTGCGTGACGCGTGGCCGAGTCAACGGTCACAAGGGGGCACCGGACTGTCTGGTGTGCATCGGACAGTGTCCGGTGCGCCAACGGCTCTGAATCTGCAACGGTCGGCTTCGCCAAATAAGGAAAGAAATCCACACCGGATAGTGTCCGGTGGTGCACCGGACTGTCCGGTGCGCCAGGCGACAGAAGGCAAGAATTGCCTTCATGGAATGCTCTCAACGGCTCCTAGCTGCCTTGGGGCTATAAAAGGGACCCCTAGGCGCATGGAGGAGTATACCAAGCATTCTCTAAGCATTCCTAAGCACCAAGACTTTAATTCTGCGCATTCGATTCTTTGCGATAGCAACTAGAGCTCCATTTGAGTAGTATACTCTTCGGGTTGTGTTGTGAGCTCGTGTTGTGACCTGTGTGCGTGTTGTTGCTCTGATTTTGTGTCTTGTGTGCATTGCTCATCCCAACCTTACTTCCGTGATTCTTTGTGAACATCTTTGTAAGGGCGAGAGGCTCCAAAGTGTGGAGATTCCTCGCAAGCGGGATATAGTAAAGCAAAGCAAAACACCATGGTATTCAAGTGGGTCTTTGGACCGCTTGAGAGGGGTTGATTGCAACCCTCGTCCATTGGGACACCACAACGTGGAGTAGGCAAGTATTGGACTTGGCCGAACCACGGGATAAACCACTGTGCCATCTCTGTGTTGATCTCTTTGTGGTTATTGTGTTTTGCTAAGACTCCTCTCTAGCCACTTGGCATTATTGTGCTAACTCCTAATCAAGTTTTGTGGCATTAAGTTTTCAAGTTTCACAGGATCACCTATTCACCCCCCCTCTAGGTGCTCTCAATTGGTATCAGAGCCGTTCTCTTCAAGAAAGGGACTAATCGCCCGAAGAGATGGATCCTAAGGGCAAGGGGATTGTGATCAATGATAAGGAGAAGGAGTCCTTCGTCAACGAGCCGAAAGATGACAAGCCTACCGACTCGGGCTACAAACGAAAAGATGGGAAGAAGAAGAAGAAGACAAGGCGCATCAAGGAGATCGTCTACTACGACGACAGCGACGAGTCCTCTTCTTCCCAAAAGGACAACGACGACAACGACTACGAGAAAAAGAAAACGGTCAATTCGAACTTTTCTTTTGATTACTCTCGTATTCCGCAAAGTACCAATGCTCACTTACTCTCCATTCCACTTGGTAAACCTCCTCACTTTGATGGAGAGGACTACGGATTTTGGAGTCACAAAATGCGTAGTCACTTGTTCTCTCTCCATCCAAGCATATGGGAGATAGTAGAGAGTGGAATGAAATTTGATAGTACTGATAGTCCCATGTGCATTAATGAGCAAATTCACAAAAATGCACAAGCTACTACTGTTCTTCTAGCTTCATTGTGCAGGGACAAATACCATAAGGTGAGCGGCTTGGATAACGCCAAGCAGATTTGGGACACCCTCAAGATCTCACATGAGGGGAACGACGTCACCATGCTCACCAAGATGGAGTTGGTGGAGGGCGAACTTGGGAGATTCGCAATGATTAGGGGCGAGGAGCCAACCCAAACGTACAACCGGCTCAAGACCCTCATCAACAAAATAAGGAGTTATGGAAGCACGCAATGGACGGACCACGACGTCGTCCGCCTAATGCTAAGGTCTTTTACCGTCCTTGATCCACATCTTGTGAACAATATTCGTGAGAATCCTAGGTACACCAAGATGACACCCGAGGAGATACTTGGAAAGTTTGTAAGCGGGCGGATGATGATCAAGGAGGCAAGATACGTCGATGATGCATTAAATGGCTCAATCCAAGAGCCTCAAACTATTGCTCTCAAGGCAACGAGGAGCAAGGAGGCGCTACCTAGCAAGGTGGCGCAAGTTGAGGCAGCTGGGCTTAATGATGAAGAGATGGACCTCATCATCAAGCGCTTCAAGATGGTGCTAAAGGGTCGCAAGGGGCAGCCTAACAAGGACAAGACGAAGGGGAAGCGCTCATGCTTCAAATGTGGTAAGATTGGTCATTTTATCGCTAATTGTCCCGATAATGATAGTGACCATGAACAAGGGAACAAGAGGGAAAACAAAAAGGCGTACAAGAAGGCTAAGGGCGAGGCACACCTTGGCAAGGAATGGGACTCGGATTGTTCGTCGTCCGACTCCGACAACGAAGGACTCGCCGCCACCGCCTTCAACAAGACATCCCTCTTCCCCAACGAGCATCACACTTGCCTCATGGCAAGGGAAAAAAAGGTAAGCACTCGTAATACTAGTACTTACGCTTCCTCAAGTGATGAAGAATCTAGCGATGACGAAATAGACTATTCATGTTTATTCAAGGGCTTAGATAGAACTAAGGTTGATAAGATTAATGAATTGATTGATGCCTTGAATGATAAGAATAGATTATTAGAAAAGCAAGAGGATCTTTTGTATGAAGAACATGATAAGTTTGTAGAAGCACAAAAATCCCTTGCTTTAGAAATTAAAAGGAATGAAATGCATTCTTGTGAATTGTCTACATGCCATGACTCTATTTCTAGCTTAAAGAGCATAAATGATGAATTGAATGCTAAGTTAGAAATAGCAAATAAATCAACATCCTGTGTAGAACATGTTGCAATTTGCAATAGGTGTAAAGATTTCAATGTTGATGCTTGTAGTGAACACCTAGTTTCAATTTCTAAATTGAATGATGAAGTGGCTAGTCTTAATGCGCAACTTAAGACTAGCAAGAGTGAATTTGATAAAATAAAATTTGCAAGGGATGCCTACACGATTGGTAGACACCCTTCAATTAAGGATGGTCTTGGCTTCAAGAGGGAAGTCAAGAACTTAACAAGCCATAAGGCTTCCATCTCCACCAAGGAGAAAGGGAAGGCCCCTATGGCTAATAGTGCTCAAAAGAATCATGCATTTATTTATAGGAAATTTTCTAGAAATATTCATCATGATAGGAGTTGTAATGCTTATGATTCAAATGCAATGTTTGCTTCAAGTTCTTCCTATATGCATGGTAGAGATATGCCTAGGAGAAATGTCATTCATCATATGCCTAAGAGAAATGTTACTCATGTTCCTAGGAAGATTAATGAACCTTCTACAATTTATCATGCTTGCAATGCTTCCTTTGCAATTTGTAGAAAGGATAGAAAGGTGATTGCTAGGAAATTAGGGGCAAAATGCAAGGGAGATAAAACTTGCATTTGGGTCCCTAAGGATATTGTGACTAACCTTGTAGGACCCAACAAGAGTTGGGTACCTAAAACCCAAGCCTAAATTTGCCTTGCAGGTTTATGCATCCGGGGGTTCAAGCTGGATTATCGACAGTGGATGCACAAACCACATGACGGGGGAGAAGAAGATGTTCACCTCCTACGTCAAGAACAAAGATTCCCAAGACTCAATCATATTCGGTGACGGGAATCAAGGCAAGGTGAAAGGGTTAGGAAAATAGATATTTCATCCGAGCACTCCATTTCCAATGTGTTTTTAGTTGAGTCGCTTGGATATAGCTTGTTGTCTGTGAGTCAGCTTTGTAATATGGGATATAACTGCTTATTCACAAATGTAGATGTGTTTGTCTTTAGAAAAAGTGATGGTTCATTAGCTTTTAAGGGTGTATTAGACGGCAAACTCTATTTAGTTGATTTTGCAAAAGAGGAGGCCGGTCTAGATGCATGCTTAATTGCTAAGACTAGCATGGGCTGGCTGTGGCATCGCCGTTTAGCTCATGTAGGGATGAAGAACCTTCACAAGCTTCTAAAGGGAGAACATGTGATAGGTCTAACTAATGTAACTTTCAAAAAAGATAGACCTTGTGCAGCGTGTCAAGCAGGTAAACAGGTGGGAAGCTCTCATCATACCAAAAATGTGATGACCACATCAAGACCTTTGGAGCTGCTTCATATGGACCTCTTTGGACCCGTCACCTATCTAAGCATAGGAGGAAGTAAGTATGGTCTTGTTATTGTTGATGATTTTTCCTGCTTCACTTGGGTATTCTTTTTGCAGGATAAATCTGAAACCCAAGGGACCCTCAAGCGCTTCCTAAGGAGAGCTCAAAATGAGTTTGAGCTCAAGGTGAAGAAAATTAGGAGCGACAACGGGTCCGAGTTCAAGAACCTTCAAGTGGAAGAGTACCTTGAGGAGGAAGGGATCAAGCACGAGTTCTCCGCTCCCTACACACCACAACAAAATGGTGTGGTAGAGAGGAAGAACAGGACGCTCATAGACATGGCGAGGACGATGCTGGGAGAGTTCAAGACCCCCGAGCGGTTTTGGTCGGAAGCCATGAACACGGCTTGCCACGCCATCAACCGGGTCTACCTTCACCGCCTCCTCAAGAAGACTTCGTATGAGCTTCTAACCGGTAACAAACCCAATGTGTCTTACTTTCGTGTATTTGGGAGCAAATGCTATATCCTAGTGAAGAAAGGTAGAAATTCTAAGTTTGCTCCCAAAGCTGTAGAAGGGTTTTTGTTAGGTTATGACTCAAATACAAAGGCGTATAGAGTCTTCAACAAATCATCGGGTTTGGTTGAAGTCTCTAGCGACGTTGTATTTGATGAGACTAATGGCTCTCCAAGAGAGCAAGTTGTTGATCTTGATGATGTAGATGAAAGAGACGTTCCAACGACCGGAATACGCACCATGGCGATTGGCGATGTGCGGCCACAGGAACAATTGGAGCAAGATCAACCTTCTTCCTCAACAATGTTGCATCCCCCAACTCAAGATGATGAACAGGTTCATCAAGAGGAGGCGTGTGATCAAGGGGAGCACAAGATGATCATGTGATGGAGGAAGAAGCACAACCGGCACCTCCAACCCAAGTTCGAGCGACGATTCAAAGGAATCATCCCATCGACCAGATTTTGGGTGACATTAGCAAGGGAGTAACTACTCGCTCTAGATTAGCTAATTTCTGTGAGCATTACTCTTTTGTCTCTTCTATTGAGCCTTTCAGGGTAGAAGAGGCCTTGCTAGATCCGGACTGGGTGTTGGCCATGCAGGAAGAGCTCAATAACTTCAAGCGTAATGAAGTTTGGACACTGGTGCCGTGTCCCAAGCAAAATGTTGTGGGAACCAAGTGGGTGTTCCGCAACAAACAGGACGAGCACGGGGTGGTGACAAGGAACAAGGCTCGACTTGTGGCAAAAGGTTATGCCCAAGTCGCAGGTTTGGACTTTGAGGAGACTTTTGCTCCTGTGGCTAGGCTAGAGTCCATTCATATTTTGCTAGCATATGCCGCTCACCATTCTTTCAGGTTGTTCCAAATGGATGTGAAGAGCGCTTTCCTCAACGGGCCAATCAAGGAGGAGGTGTACGTGGAGCAACCCCCTGGCTTCGAGGACGAACGGTACCTCGACTACGTATGTAAGCTCTCTAAGGCGCTCTATGGACTTAAGCAAGCCCCAAGAGCATGGTATGAATGCCTTAGAGACTTTTTAATTGCTAATGCGTTCAAGGTTGGGAAAGCCGATCCAACTTTATTTACTAAGACTTGTGATGGTGACTTATTTGTGTGCCAAATTTATGTCGATGACATAATATTTGGTTCTACTAACCAAAAGTCTTGTGAAGAGTTTAGCAGGGTGATGACTCAAAAATTTGAGATGTCGATGATGGGCGAGTTGAACTACTTCCTTGGGTTCCAAGTGAAGCAACTCAAGGACGGCACCTTCATCTCCCAAACAAAGTACACACAAGACTTGCTAAAGCGGTTTGGGATGAAGGACGCCAAGCCCGCAAAGGCTCCGATGGGAACTGACGGACATGTCGACCTCAACAAAGGAGGTAAGTCTGTTGATCAAAAAGCATACCGGTCCATGATAGGTTCTTTGCTTTATTTATGCGCTAGTAGACCGGATATTATGCTTAGTGTATGCATATGTGCTAGATTTCAATCCAATCCAAGGGAGTGTCACTTAGTGGTCGTGAAGCGAATTCTTAGATATTTAGTCGCTACGCCTTGCTTCGGGATCTGGTATCCAAAGGGGTCTACCTTTGACTTAATTGGATATTCAGACTCCAATTATGCTGGATGTAAGGTCGATAGGAAGAGTACATCAGGGACGTGTCAATTCTTAGGAAGGTCCCTGGTGTCATGGAGTTCTAAGAAACAAACCTCCGTTGCCCTATCCACCGCTGAGGCCGAGTACGTTGCCGCAGGACAGTGTTGCGCGCAACTACTTTGGATGAGGCAAACCCTCCGGGACTTTGGCTACAATCTGAGCAAAATCCCACTCCTATGTGACAATGAGAGTGCTATCCGCATAGCGGACAATCCTGTTGAGCACAGCCGCACAAAGCACATTGACATCCGGTATCACTTTTTGAGAGACCACCAGCAAAAGGGAGATATCGAAGTGTTCTATATTAGCACCGAGAACCAGCTAGCCGTCATCTTTACCAAGCCTTTAGATGAAAAGACCTTTTGCAGGCTGCGTAGTGAGCTAAATGTCTTAGATTCACGGAACTTGGATTGATTTGTAGCATACATGTGTATTATGCTTTGATCATGTTCCCTTATGCATTTTGTTATTTGTTTATGGTGCTCAAGTTGTACAAACACTCCCCGGACCTCAAAAGTCCATGTGTGAGTGATGCACATATTTAGGGGGAGATGTGCTACAACTTGACCCTTTGAGACTAACCGTGTGCTTGAGTTTGCTTGATTTAGTCTCAAAGGTGGATTGAAAGGGAAAGGTGGACTTGGACCATGAAAGACTTCCACTGCACTCCGATGAGAGAGTAACTTACTCCAAGTCCATCTCAATATCCTTATTTGCCTTGGTACTCTTACTTGAAGATTTTGGTGAGGCAATGGGTTTAAGGGCCAAGATTGATCCCGTTTTGGTGCTTGATGCCAAAGGGGGAGAAAATAAGGCCAAAGCAATAAATGGATCAGCTACCAACTTGAGAATTTTGAAAATAGTAGAATAGAGCTTTTGGTTTGTCAAAACTCTCTTGTTGTCTCTTTCGTCAAAAGTTGGCTTCTTGTGGGGAGAATAGTTGATTATGGGAAAAAGGGGGAGTTTTTGAAATATTTGATCAATTTCTCTTGGAACAACTCTCTTTATGTCTCAACAAGTGTGTTTGACTTAGAGATAGAAAGTTGAGGTTGATTTGCAAAAACAAAACCAAGTGGTGGCAAAGAATGATCCATATATGCCAAATTTGAATCAAAACAATATTGAGTTCTCAATTGTATTGATGTTGCACTTCCTTTAGTTGCTTTTTGTTATGTTGGCATAAATCACCAAAAAGGGGGAGACTAAAAGGGAAATGTGCCCTTGGGCCATTTCTAAGTATTTTGGTGATTGAGTGCCAACACAAGTGGACTTATGATAATCTATGCAAAGTGATGGACAAAGTGCAAATCAAGTCTAAAGGTATGTTTCTAGACTTGGTACATTGTTTTAAGAACTAATGTATTGTGTCTAAGTGCTGGAAACAGGAGAAATCAAATTGGAAAAGAGATGGCTTTGTTCAGCCGAAGACAGCTCGGTCTGGGTGCACCGAACTGTCCGGTGGTGCACCGGACAGTGTTCGGTGCGCTAGGCTGGCGACTGTCAACTGGCTGCTCTCGGGAGGCGATCAACGGCGTACGACTATAAATCACCGGACTGTCCGGTGGTGCACCGGACTGTCCGGTGAACCATTCATAGGCGAAGTCGTCGCTCTCGGGAAGTGATTAACGGCGTACGACTATAAATCACCAGACTGTCCGGTGAGCCAACGGTCAGCCGGGCCAACGGTCGGCCGAGGATTCCGTGCATGACGCGTGGCCAAGCCAACGGTCACAAGGGGGCACCGGACTGTCCGGTGTGCATCGGACGCCAACGGCTCTGAATCTGCAACGGTCGGCTTCGCCAAATAAGGAAAGAAATCCGCACCGGACAGTGTCCGGTGGTGCACCGGACTGTCCGGTGCGCCAGGCGACAGAAGGCAAGAATTGCCTTCCTGGAATGCTCTCAACGGCTCCTAGCTGCCTTGGGGCTATAAAAGGGACCCCTAGGCACATGGAGGAGTATACCAAGCATTCTCTAAGCATTCCTAAGCACCAAGACTTCAATTCCGCGCATTCGATTCTTTGCGATAGCAACTAGAGCTCCATTTGAGTAGTATACTCTTCGGGTTGTGTTGTGAGCTCGTGTTGTGACCTGTGTGCGTGTTGTTGCTCTGATTTTGTGTCTTGTGTGCGTTGCTCATCCCAACCTTACTTCCATGATTCTTTGTGAACATCTTTGTAAGGGCGAGAGGCTCCAAAGTGTGGAGATTCCTCGCAAGCGGGATATAGTAAAGCAAAGCAAAACACCGTGGTATTCAAGTGGGTCTTTGGACCGCTTGAGAGGGGTTGATTGCAACCCTCGTCCGTTGGGACGCCACAACGTGGAGTAGGCAAGTATTGGACTTGGCCGAACCACGGGATAAACCACTGTGCCATCTCTGTGTTGATCTCTTTGTGGTTATTATGTTTTGCTAAGACTCCTCTCTATCCACTTGGCATTATTGTGCTAACTCCTAATCAAGTTTTGTGGCATTAAGTTTTCAAGTTTTACAGGATCACCTATTCACCCCCCTCTAGGTGCTCTCAGTTTGCTAAACAGTTGGATTGGTTCAGAGTGGTTCAACTTGCCCACGTAGCTGTTGAACCGGCCTGCACCAGTTGAACTGTGTATTTAACAATCTTTCAAAGTTTGTTGTGAAAATTTTCAGATTAGCCTATTCACCTCCCTCTAGGCTACTTTCAATTGGTATCAGAGCTTCATACCTCGTTTTACGCTTAACCGCGTGAGAAAACGATCATGTCTACTCAAAGGGACCATGTGGATCCTCTACTCGAGGAAATCCCCATCACCTCTTCCGGTGAGGAAGTGAACCCCAAGGTCCTCGACCTCGCCATGAAGATTGCTGAGAAGATGTTCCTCAAAATGAAAGAGGAAGATGCGAAGAAAAGGACCAAAGAAGAATAGTCAAGAAGAAAGGTCAAAGAAGACAAAGGAAAGGGAAAAATTGAATACAATGATGATTTGGTAGAACTTTTGGTGTCAAGGGTGATGAGCAAGGTAAGTCTCACCACCGAAGGATCATCCACCAAAAGTAAAGGTAACGAGTTCAATAAAGTTCAATTTGATTATTCTAGAAATTTAATTCCCAACTTCTCTTCCGCCCCACTTGGAAAGTTACCAACTCTTAGTGAGTTGAACTAAGACGAGTGGGCGATAAGATGAAGTCGCCTTTAATCGGTGTACATCCTAGTCTTTGGGAGATTGTCAATATAGGTATGCATAAACCCGCCCAAGGAGAAGAGATGACTCCGGAAATGATGCAAGAAGTGCACCGCAATGCTCAAGCGGTGAGCATAATAAAAGGATGCCTTTGTCCGGAAGAGTACCGGAAAGTCCAAGGAAGAGAGGATGCTCGTGACATTTGGAACATTCTCAAAATGTCACATGAAGGAGACCCCAAGGCTAAGAGACATAGAATTGAAGCTTTGGAGAGTGAGCTTGCACGATATGATTGGAATAAGGGTGAGTCACTTCAATCACTCTTTGACCGGTTAATGGTGTTGGTCAACAAAATAAGAGTGCTTGGAAGTGAAGATTGGAGTGACTCCAAGGTCACTAGACTATTTATGAGAGCATATAAAGAAAAGGATAAGAGTCTAGCAAGAATGATAAGGGATCGTGATGACTATGAGGAAATGACTCCTCATCAACTATTTGCAAAGATTCAACAACATGAGTCCGAAGAAGCCCTAATCAAGACAAGAGACACTCATGCCTTGATCTCAAATGAACAAGATTCCTCCAAGAAGAACAAAGATCACAAGACAAAGAAAGTGGTCGAAACATCAAGTGATGAAGATAGTTCAAGTGATGAAGACACAACTATGTTCATCAAAACCTTCAAGAAGTTTGTAAGGAAAAATGATAAGTATCAAAGAAAAGGAAAGAAGAGGGCATGTTATGAATGTGGCCAAACCGGTCATTTCGTAGCAGATTGTCCAAACAAAAAGGAACAAGAAGCCAAGAAGGAATACAAAAAGGATAAGTTCAAAAAGGGAGGCAAGAACAAGGGATACTTCAAGAAGAAGAAATATGGCCAAGCCCACATTGGTGAAGAATGGAACTCTGATGAAGAGAGTTCTAGCTCCAAAGAAGAGGAAGAGGTGGCAAACATCGCCATCCAATCTACTTCAAGCTCGCAACTCTTCACCAACCTCCACGACGACTTCTACACTCCTACATGCCTCATGGCAAAGGGAGACAAGGTACTTTTGTTTAATGATGACTTTATTAATGATGATGAAGAACAACTTGCTATGAAAAATAAGATGATTAAAGAATTTGGTTTAAATGGATATAATGTAATCACTAAACTAATGGAGAAGCTAGATAAAAGAAAAGCAACTCTTGATGCTCAAGAAGACTTGCTCATCCTAGAAAAGGAGAGAAACCTAGAGCTTCAAAAATTGCTATTCAATAAAGATGAGATGCTTGAAGTTTTGACTAAGGAAATATCTTTAGCCAAATAACTATAGAGGATAATGAGAAAGAAATGACTAATGTAAAAACTTCTATAGTTAGTCTTGCAAATGAAAGGATGCACTTGAATCAAGCTTGTCATGCTTAACAGTTCAAATCAAGAACCAAGTGCAACTTGAAAACTGCAAGAACTTCAACACTTCATCTTTAGTTGAAAAGTCTAAGGCTAGCTCCTCTAATAATAATATTTGCAAACATTGTACAAAATATCATGCTTCTTGTTGTTTGACTAACATGCAAGGAAGAAAAGCTCACAGGTTAAGGTCAAAGAAATATTGAAGAAATGCTCTAGCAATGATGGGTTAAAGAAAGTTGAACCCAAGTACAAGTCCTTGATGCCCAACAATGGGAAAAGGGGGCTTGGGTACAACTCATACAAGGTAAACCCTAGCATAGAGCATAAGGGGTGGAGATCCCCAAGTTCATAGAGGGAACTACCCTGTATGATGCATTGGGGAGGATTCACTCCTTAAATGACAAGTCAACTCAAGTAAAGGTAAACTTGAGTCATGTTGGGGGCCTTCAGTTTCCGAAGGTCCTCAAAAACATGATTTAACAATGTTTCTGGAGTATAATACATGAACAGGTACCTTCGGGCTCGGATCAGAACCACAGTGTGAAGAAGCACAAAGAATACGAAGGTTGGCGCAGAGCTGAAGCTATGTGCAGGAGAGCTTCGGCATGATAGCAGAAAAGGAAACCGACTTAAAAAGGAAAAGGCTATTCAGACCTTGATGGGTTACTATAGAGCCATTAGCATATGTAAAGGGCATGGGTGTAATTTTACATGGGCTGCATCCCGTGCCTATAAATAGATGAACAGTGCTCCCGTACTGTTCACGCTGACTTGGCATTTGCTTTTGCATCACGCTTGTACTTTCACCTTCTTTCAAGCCGAAGGTACATCTGTAATTTGATATCATTTCTATTTTTCCATAATAATAAAATAAAAATGAGCTGATAATAATACATTATTGTTTATGTTATCTTTTATATCTCATGTGATGCCTTCTTCATTATTGTATGTTATGCTGATGAAGGTATGTCCTTCATAACCTTCGTCCGTAAATCATTATATCCCAAGGGAAATAATGCTTCAAAGGACGAAGGATTTTAACATTTAACATTTTCTGTGTTGCCTGTTCTTAACTCATAGCATTTGAGAACAAGTCCCCAACATTGGCGCCCACCTCCGGTGAACTCTTTTCGACCACCTTCGGCAAGCATTGACCTTCGTCATGCCACCAAAGAAAGCTTCAGTGACAGGGGCTGCCGCTCTGCAGCCGCTGGACCCGAACCAGGAGACCTTTTCTCTTCGAGAGGCCCGAAGCCAAAAGAGGAAGGCCACTAGTCCAACACCCCAGGAGGACGAGTTGGACCAAGAAATCAGGAATATGGAGATGCTTCATCAACAAGAACAAAGGAAGAAGGAGAAGATGGCTCGACTAGCCGACCTTCAGAGGCAGATTGACGAAGCCACTGAAGAAGTATGCCATCTTGCTCAAGATGAGCAAGAGCGAAGGCCCCAACATAGGGAGTTTCACCAAGAGGGCTTCTTCAACGAGGATGAATGGTATGACGATTTCCATCATGGAAATTTTACTTTTGATTATGCTTCTCCTCTGTCACCAGAACTGCAGGCTACACCTTGGCCCTCGTCTTACAAGCCACCCCAGCTCCCCATGTATGATGGGCACTCAGATCCGAAGCAGTTTCTGATGAGCTATGAAGCAACCATATCTTCATATGGAGGCAATACTGCAGTCATGGCGAAATCTTTCGTCATGGCAGTCAAGAATGTTGCGCAAACCTGGTACTCCTCTCTTCGGCCAGGAACAATTACATCATGGCAGAAGCTGAAGGACATGCTGATCACCAGTTTCCAAGGGTTTCAGACGAAGCCGGTTACCGCTCAAGCTTTGTTCCAGTGCACGCAAGATCACGAAGAATACCTCCAGGCGTATGTCTGAAGGTTCTTGCGTCTGAGGGCACAAGCACCAACAGTGCCCAATGAAATTGTCATTGAGGCCATGATCAAGGGGCTTCGGCCAGGACCTACGGCCCAATACTTCGCCAGGAAACCCCCTCAGACCCTGGAGAAATTGCTTCAAAAGATGGATGAATACATTCGCGCTGATAATGACTTTCGTCAAAGAAGGGAGGAAGCTTACAGGTTCTTCGAGATGACCAGGGGGCTTCGGAGGGAGAATCTACCCAAGGCACGTCAGATCAATTCATTCCACCCAGAATGACGACAGAGGAAGTCAGCAATAGAGGCCACAATATTCCTCGCAAGCTTCGGGGCAGCAACAAAGCTATCTTCGGCCGCCAGCTCCAAGGGGCAGAGGCGCCAGGGGCTTCGGAGGAAGGTTTGGGGATTAGCCTAGGAAAATTTATTGCTTATTCTGCGGTGAGGACAAGGGCCATACTACAAGGATGTGCCATGTCACCATTCAGAAACAGAAGGAAATAGCAGAAGCTGTAGCTCAGCAGAATCAGCCGAAGCATGTCATGCATACTGCTACGTATCACACACCCTACATACCAGAGTATGTAGGTAACCATCCTGCAGCGTCTGTTGCTTCGGCTAGTCCGCCACAGGCATCCTGGCCACAACACCCACCTCCGCCACCACCACAACCTGCATATTCACGCGGGTCAATAGCCAGAAGGGAGTCAACAGACCCATCAGCAGAGAGACTTCAGGGAGGAGTCTAAAGCTCGCACAGTCAACAGTACTGTATCAGAATCGAAGCATATCTACTAAAGAGATATCCTACCCCTAAAAACAGTTTTTACAGTTATTGTCATCTTCTTTCTTACTAAGGAACAATTATTGAAAACTTAGTTTTCTCGTCGTTTTCAATTCCTTGTAATAGCTTCGTTTTTTGCCATAGTGAAAATATGTTTTCTCCACAGACTTATGGAGTCTAAAAAATCGCCGAAGCACAAAAGTTGTTCCTAAGAGAACGCGAGACTGAAAAAGTAAATCACGAGAATTTCCGAAGCTACAAAAAGTCGTTCTACGGAACGCAGCGTAAGTTTACCGAAGCTACAAAAAGTCGTTCCTAAAGGAGCGTAGTGTAAATTTTCTGCTCAAAAGTCGTTCCAAAGGGAATGCAGAGCTTACAGCGAAAAGTCAACGCTGATTCCGCCGAAATATAAGGCGAAGCGCGAAAAGTCAACGCGAATACCGCCGAAATAGAAGGCGAAGAAGTTCAAAAGACGTTCCTAAGGGGATGCAGAACTTACAGCGAAAAGTCAACGCTGGTACACCGAAAAATAAGCGGTGAAGCCGAGAAATAAACAGCAAAGAGATTGTGTATCCTACTGTGGGGATGTGTGTGTATCTTCGGCACAAATATCATTTTGCATAGCATAACATCATCACATCATTCGCATAACATAACATCATACATCATATGCATCAATGGCATGAGAAGGGGATACAATGTTTACCTTCAGAGAATGCTTCGAAAAAGTGAAATTGTGCTAAGGCACAAAATAAGTTTCGAAGAGATACAGTTTTATCAGCTCTGAAGTGGAGAAAAAACTTTATTGTTGATGAAGCATTAATGTTTCTGCGACGATTGGAGGATTTTTTACGAAGCATAAAAACTCTTCTTTACGAAGCATGAAAAGAAGGGAAGGTGTTTTTTCGCTGAAGGCTCAAAAACGGTATGTACAATAAAAGTTTCATGCATCGCAAAGAAATGAATTACAAAGCCATTTATACATTACATTAAAAGTTCATGAGCACCAAATATTACAAGCATAGTCCAGCAAATGTTACATTAATATTCCAGCAATGTTTTTACGATATCTATTATTCTTCCTTCAAAACTTCGTCTGCAGCTTCGGTCAGAAGTTGAGTAACGACTTCGTCCAAAATACTTTCAGCCATATCAATGATTTCTGTTGATTCCTTCGCCTCTGGCTCGACCAATGACTCGAAGGCTCTGGGGGAGGAGATAGTTCGGCTGTGGTAGAAAACGTAAATAAATTCGAAGTCACAAAAATAAAAAATAAAGTTAAAAGCTATTAAGCAATACCTATCCGCCTTTCGAGTTCCGCAGTTTTTTCAGCTGCCTTCGTTGCTTCCTTTGCATCATGAGTATCTTTTTCGCTCTTTTTATTATCTCGTGAGTCATCCCTCGGCCGCCATTTTCCCAGATGTCAGTAAAGAATTTTCCACCAACTAAGCTCGCTTCGGCTGAGGGGTCCTTCGTGTCATCAATAGATAAAGTAGCTTCGGCTTAGGCCAAAGCTTTCACATGATCGCAACCTGACTTCTCCAAAATAGTTGCAATTCCCCTAGCACCTGAGAAGCACAGACGTCCCCACGGCCATTTAAAATCTCCTCAAAGGCTTCGGCCTCGCTGCTGATCCACTCAATCGGCCCTTCGGGATCGCCCCGTACGTAGTTGTCTTCACTTGAATATGCGCCAACATTAGCGAAGCTAGTTTTTATCTTTTCCACACATTCTATAGATTTTTCATAACATTTTTCTTTTGATGCCCGAAGTTCTGCAACTGTTTTTTCCCAGTAATTTTTCCAGTAATCACTGGCATCTCGTTCAGCTTCGGCAACAGCGCATTTTAATTTTGCTTCGGCCAGCTGTTTCTGAAGGTCCTCAATTTCGCATTTCTAGGCTTCAGCTTGGGCTTTGGAAGTAGCTTCGTCTTCTTTATTTTGCTCACTAATGAATTTAATATTTTATCTTTTTCAAGACCTTCGTTCCTTAGTTCAATTACTTCGGAACGAAGGTTGTTCAGAGCTATAGTGTATCCTTCGTCTTCGGCATTTTTCTGCGCCCTGAGGGCATTGCTAAGAATCAGGCCCTGCAAAAGAAGTGCGGTATTAAGCATAAGCAAATAAACAAAAATTTTCGTTTTTGTACAAAAATTTTTTCTCACACCTTTAAACTATTATATGCTAAGCTATCCGCTAATTCATCTTTCGATAGTGCCGAAAGCCCGACTTCCAGTGTCGGAAATCCGAAGCTTCTGCTCATCTCCCGGCAGACAGAAATCTCCTTGTTGTCTGGGAGACAGTATAAGAAATCTTCTTCTCCGCTGCCGTTGAATACCAATGCCCCTTTGAATATTTCAGTTTCTAGGCATAGTATTGAGCTTCTCGTTTTTCTTCTTCAGACAACCTTTTTCTCGAAGCGTGTCGTACAATATAATCAAGAACTTTGAAAGATGCTTCGGGAGCAGGAGTGGCAGTTTTTTCAGGCAGAATTTGTTCTGCAGCTTCTTTTTCCGTTTCTTCTTCTCTAGTTTCCAAGGATTTCTCCTTGACGGGCTCTGAAGGCCCAGCTTCGGTCTCGGCCTGACTCTTTGCAGCTTCGGCATCGGTTAGTGTTGTCTCAGTCTGTGCTTTTGAAGCTTCGGCAGTTTTCTTTGGAGTAGAACTTGAAGTCTTTATCGTCTCCAGCGCATCTAGTACGTTGACCATCCTTTTCCTTTGGGGGTCGCTGTAAGACCTTTTTGTGCCTTCGGCACTGTCACTTCTGCCGAAGGGCTTGTAATTTCTGATATCTTTGTTCCTTCGACCCCTATATTATCGACCTTCGGCTCAGCTAATTTGGCTGAGGATGTCTTCGGCATTGCAGCCGGCTCTTCAATCTTCTGCGTAGGCACAGGTTCTTTGGCTTCAGTAGCCGAAGAGGTCTCACCGCCAAATTTGGGCACTACGGCCGGTTCAATATATCGCGGCCGGTGGGTAAGAACCTTCACCTTTTTCCTCTTCGGCGCGAGCTCGCTTGGAGCAGCTGAAGCAGCATCTTTCTCAGAAGTTGCACTCTTTCTCTTCTGCCCCCGTGGCGGGTAGCGGTAATCAGGGTACATGAACCCAATAGCATCAAAAACTCTATTTAGCCTTTTCTTTTTCCGTTCCGAAGGCTCCTCACCTCCCCAGTA